>CM073131.1:32632600-33321766 GCA_037039145.1 Fundulus diaphanus
CCCTGCATCGGTGCTCCCCATAAAGTCGGTTGTAGGATTAAACCGAGGGATGCGCTCGGAGGACTTCTTGGCATTAATTGGCCCGACTCTCCCGTGGCTCAGAGTATTGCTCTCACTCTACTCAGCAGACTGCGGTTTGTGTGTGTTATCACTCTCGAGGTCCTGCGCAGTAAATGTGTCACAGGCAAATTGCGTCGGCCTAAAAATACCCCGACGTTGTCTCATGTTGCCGAGCTTCTCGGGCACCGGGCTCCCAGGACCACTGCTGGCAAAGTCCCTGCAGTCAGCAGTAAAGTTCAACTCTTGAAACTAAAAAAGCTCTTCAGTTTTTCCACTGTGGTACCTGAGACTTAGGAAAACCTCTAGTCAGGCTAATGCTAGTTTCCCATCACTCTTAATGTCAGATTTCAGCTGAATTCACTTTCACCCATTTCCCCTGTTCTGTACCTTTACGAAGGTTATAAAGGTACAGAACATTTCTTTTTGTGTAGGAGGAGGGCAGAATTAGAGTGCCACCTGGCCCTCAAACACAGATTTTTCAGGGTTGGCCTTTAAAACTAGCAGGAGCTGCATCGGTAAGTATTTATTTTCTTACAATAGGTTTTACTTGTTCCATTGTTACTTACCCTACTTGTTATTAAATAAAGCAAAATGACTGTCTTAATCGAGATGTTTTACTGTTACAGTTGGTTTTATGTATGACGTTTGGCGATAGTTGTCCTTAAAAAGCACGTCTACTGCAGACTGAAACGATTTGCGTTATATACAGACATCATGTCTGTTTAGACACGAGTAATCGATGACAACTGGTGACATAGTTGCTTCTCAAAAGTGTTTCATATTTTAATCTCTACTTACTGTGGCATGTAAAGGAAGTGCTAAGAGGTGACACTGCGAGGGGATGTTCAGACCTTAAAGGGTCTCCAGGGACCTTCATTTGAGGCCATCAAGGATATTGGTTAAAACATGCCTGTAGGAAATAGGATGCTCCTTAAGCATATCTATATGGCAACGATTGTTCATTGCGATTTGCTCCTTTGTCAAAACATAATCCCATTTAGGTCTTACCTACTTTCATTTCGTACCCATAAACAAGTCAGTTTCACAGTAAATTTGTCTGAGTAAAATATATTTAAATCGAAGAACTTATTTTTTTGAGTGGGACCAAATGTCGACTGTTTCTGAGTAAAGTCCTTCACCTTTGCGTGTCATTTTATTTCCCTTGGTTGTGAAGTATAGAGAAGCCAACACAAAGTTTAAATTATAACACAGACCAAAACAACTCTTAGCAACCAGCTGTTGGTAGATATTTTCTATTCGAGTCATATCATTAAATTTCCCTGTAGAGTATGCTTAGACTATAATAAATGACTTTAATCTGTAGTTGTCAAAGCTGGTAGGAAACTAGCCCATAGCGGGTACAAATTAGTGCATGATTGGTCTTTTTTGTACTCAAAAACATCTAATATGAAATTACCAAAACGGCAAAAGTACAAAGTGGTGAAGGGTTGGCATGACCCGCACTACCTACTAATACCTTTTTAATTAAACTACCGCATTGTGTTTTCATCAGAGATCCAATAAGCTCCATGAATATGATTGTCATCATCGGTTAGTCGTCAGCATACAATGCTATTTTTGTGCTTCTTACAAAACATGAATACTAAATACTTAATTTGAGTACAGCAAACAAAAAAACGTAATAGGGTAAAAGATTTAAACTAAAAACTTGAAGGACTTTGTTTATATTCTCCTTAAAGATATCACACCTCTGATACATTTTCAGTAAAGAAATGCAAAATACGGCCTGTCAGCTTCAGAGTTTCTTTTCTATAGACTACGACTGATTAAGGGCTAACATTTGTGCAAATGTTGTTTTAGTTCAATAACTAAACAACTTTTTTTTTAATCCATCAGAAAATTAAGAGATGAGAAGATTATCCAACTTTCCAAATCAAAGCATAGGTCCCTAACCTGCATCTGATTTTCACTAAACTCAAAACAAAGTGTTATCAAAGAACATACAGTTTGTCAATGCATTCACTGAAAAAAGGGGAAGCTTTCAGTTTTGGTGTATTTAATGAGTAGTATTCATTACTTGACCTGCCACTGGCTGGAGTTGTTTAAGGGATTGGTGCATCACCAGCTGAAACCTGAAAATAAAGTGTTGTGGAATTGATAAAACCTTTGCAATTATATGTCATTCACAGGTTATAACAGTTTAAAATCTGGTGGTGAAAAATTTATATTTAAGGTGGGTAGTGCTAAGTTTATCGACAAGGTGTAAAAATAGGACAAATTGGTTGAGGAATGGGCTGAAATCTGTATATTTACAGCTAGAAAGACATGTGCACCACTGCAGAGCGCTGACTGGAAGGAGGTTCATGTTTGGAACGCATAACCTGCTAACAATGCTTGAACACGTCATTACTGAGTAAACATAAAAGACCAGTGGCGGGTTCAAAGAATCAGTACGGGAACTGATGTTCCCTTTAATGAGATGTGCTCTGTCAGGTTGAGCCGGTTTGTTTTGAACTCCAAACCTCAGCTTTAAATTTCTCCCGTTTTTTTTTTTTTTTTTTTTTTTAACTTCACATTCGAAGCTACTGAGATCCACAACAGCTTTGACAGACTTGTGGTGTCTTATTGAGCTCCAAGAAGCTGAAAAGTAATCCACCAGGCTGAAGCTCATCCCTCTTAATTTGTTTGCCCGCTTTACATCCTCAGAGATGTTCTCCAGCTCCATCTAAGCCATCACGTTGACAACCCCAAGTGGCGCCTAATACTCTGATTTATTCTCTTCTATAGCTGCTTTGATGCTGCTGTTCATTATGCTGGATGCTGCGATATTATTTCCCTCCTCTTGTTTATAAAAGGGGCTCTGACAGTGTAAAGCTGAAGTTGTAGTCTGTTGCTTGGCCACTTGGGCAATGACGAGACCGCCTTCCTGTTCTTGGGGAAATTAACCAAGACGTTTTAACGACGCCAAACTCTGGAACCCATGTTTCTCTGAATCTACCGTCGTTCTAAATCACATCTCATTGGCTATTTGTCTAAAAGCAGGTCTATGTTGTTGTAAAGCAGAGAAGTTGTTGTGTTTTACAAGGTGCTAATGACCTGCCAATTCAAGAGTGAAGGCAGAGTGACCAGTTCATTATGTCTAGTGTTTACTACCTGTTGCCCTTTGACCCTTATTAGAAGTGAAATCCTAATTGCCGTGTTTACATTTTTCTCTGCAATCTTGGCTATGAAGATGAGTTTTACGATGACACCCGCGGGATCTGATCAGACACAAAGTGCACTCGTCCAAAATGTCTAGTTTATGTAAGTCGACACCTCTCTGGCACAGGCCCAACAACAGAAACACTTTGTGTTTGCTAGCGGTGAATCCTGCAGAAGTATGCATAACTCAAGTGCTTTTCCCACTTTGTCACGTTACATTGGCAAACTTCAATGTACTCTGTTGGAGTTTTATCTGGTACCAAGACTTTGCGTAAACTGGTCAGGTTAGACCAAGAGGTTTTGGGTTTCATGCGAAAGACTATGTGTGGTGGAAAAAACACACTGCACGTCACCCTGAGCACACCGTCCCCCACCTTAAAACAGGGCGGTGGCAGCATCATGCTGTGGGGATGCTTTTCTCCGGCAGGGACAGAGACTCACTGCTTTAGGGAGGTTTACCTTTAAGCAGGACAAAGACGCTGAACATACTGTTAGAGCCGACTTTAGACCAACGCACGATGGTCACAGAGTAGACCACACATAAATCCAACTAAGCCACTGTGGTAAAACTTGAAAATAAATGTTGAGAGTCGCTGTCCATCAGGTCTGACTTAACTTTTTGCCCATTTTATAGAGAAAAATGGGCAAAAATGTTCAATCTATAGATACGCCAAGCTGTTAGAGACATGCTGCTTAAGGCCTGCAGTTGCAGGGAAAGGTTGTTCTACAAAGTGTTTACTCCAGGTGGCCAGAATACATTTTATTTGCAAAGAAATTTTGTGATAATTTTTCTAAGGTCTGTCAAATAAATGGGAATATTTTCACAAGGTGCTGTATTTGCGCTCTGCAGGTGTTGTCGGGATCTTCCTTCTCGATCCGTATCGTTCAATTAGCTAACAGCCTCCCCTCCTATCCCCGTCTGATGTGTTTACGGGGGCCTTGTTGTCTTTATCATTTCCTCTGGTGATATGGGTGTAAGTAGCGGCGGCTAAACCGAGAGGTGATTTAGTGTCCTGCTCTCAATGCGACGGGCTCAGGCGGCCTGCTTCCTACCTTTGTGTAGTGGAGGGCTCCGGGGGGGGGCGCGGCAGCGGATATGTGGCCTGATCGCCTCCGAGGAGGGAAGGAAACCGGGAGTCAAAGGTGACCGCATGCTGCTCCTGTTATTTGAGCCGGCTGAAGCAGGCTTAATGGATTAGATATAAAACGTTCTGCTGCGTGTTATTAATTATTGCTCACAGCAGCACAGGAGCAGCATCCAGTGGATACCCTGTTGCACGTGGGCTGTTGCCGCTGCTGCAGCTGGATGCCTTCGTCCTCCTCTCCTGTGCTCCTCTCTTCACACAGGCCTCTCCTGTAACCTTGAGAGAAGCCTGCGCAGGCCCCCTGAGTTCAACGAGTGCATGAGGCATATTTTTGCTGAGCGTGCTCGGACCGCCCTCTCTAAACCCCCCGACCCCCCCCCCCCCCCCCCCTAGCCCCCTCCCTCCCTCCCTCCCTCCTCGCCATACATACAGCGTTTTCCCTCCTAAAGTGGACTCCCTGTAGGCCTCGCCTTTCACAGCGCCTGCAAAGGAAATACATTATGTGTAAAAAGAAGTCCATATGGTGTGATACGACGTGCGTAATTCCCCGTCGATTGATAAAAACAAGAAGAAGTTAGCTTGTGTGCACAATCAGCCTTTTGTGCAGCTCCTGGGTTGTACGTGCTGACCTGAAACACTAAAGACATGGTAAACTGCATCGTACTTTACGCTTTAACGGTGATGTCTTTTTCTTTTCTTTTTTATTATTAAGAAGTGCCAACTGAGCATAGGCAAGCCAAACCAGCTAAGCCAGAACACGCAGATATAAATATATCACTTCCTTCTTCCTCGGTAAATACCTGAGAGTCAGATGCAGCCAGTTTCTAAGGAGTGGCTGACATCAGCTGCTGGAGTTTACAGGAAAGCCTGCCTGCATGCATGCCTGTCTTGGCTGACGAGTTGGATTGTGCAGGGTGGGGGGGGATGGGGGGGGGGCTCTGCAGCAGTTCTACAGGCAGGTTGTTCCAGGTGAGCCCTGCCAAGTTCAAGTGGCTTAGACCTAGCCCTGCGCCACAAAACGGGAAGTGTTTCTGCAGGCGCTGCCAACCTCTGCGAGAGCCGCGACTGTCGGTGTCAGCGAGGAGATAGTGTTTTCTACAAGCTCACGCACGTTCGAGCCCCGAGGAGGAAAAGGAAAGTTTGGCAAGGACGCATGTATATATGTAGACGCTTGCCAGGAGGGGGATTACTGGAGTTTGCTCCAGTGGTGGCCCTTTGATGTTCCTTCCAGTTCCCATGATGCAACACTCTGGCGAGGACGAGGAGATTATTTTTATGACCTTTAAACAGATTGTGCATCTAATTCTGTGCAATTACAATTTGAAATCTCAGAGAACCTTTAAGTTTCGGTCAGATTTTTCTTTTTTTAGTGGTTTGACCCCCCCCCCCCCCTCTCTGAAATCAAAGGTTTTCACAACACTTGTTCACACTTTTTCACATTACAGCCAAACACATTTATGCGTTTTAGTGGGATGTTGTGTAATACATAAACACAAACTACTGTAAAGTGTTGATTACTAATAAAAGTACTGAGGACCCTTTACTCTAATACCTCTAAATAAAATCCAGTACACTTCTGTAGTCACATAATAAATAAATAGTGCTGATGTGTTGAAATTTAATCTTTGCTGTTCTTAGAAGCCCTCACAGGTTTTTATTAGAGAACATTAGAGAACAAAAATAGCATCATGAAGACTAAGGAACACAGCGGACAGGTCAGGGAGAAAGATGGGGAAAAGTTTAACACAGAACTAGGATAGTATCACAAGCTTGGAAGCTCTCACAGAGGTCCGTTTAATCAATCAAGTGGCAAAAAGAAAGCCCTTCTCATGCTCTGTTGGTCCTTTTCTTTAGCAGTGTTGATGAGTCGATAGATGGAGTTAAATACATGACAAGATGGGAGAAAATCTGCTTGGAGGCTGCAAAAGAGTTGAGATTGGAGCAAAGGTTCACCTTCCAACCAGACAACGACCCTGAACACACAGCCAAAGCTGCAAAGGATGGCTTTGAGCCTTAGAGCAAATTATATTTGAGTTCGAATGGCCCAGTCAAAGTCCGGACCTCAATCAAACGAAGAACCTGTGGCAAAACTCTGAAATTGCGGTTCATGGTAACTTTCGAGCCAGTCCGACTGAGCCTGAGCTACTTTCCGAACAAGAACGGGCTAAAATTTTATTATGTACAAAGACTTGCCTAATGCATTTGCAGTTACCAGGGCTTTGGTGCGGGCTGGTAGTGGGGGGTGTTCTAGGTTCAAGCTGCATAAAAATATCTCGGTGAGATTGTTTTATGCAGCTTGAACCAGGATCCCTGCAGGAGAATTCAGATGGAGGTAACTTTTCCACGAATTTGTTCCTTTCAGCTTACAGATGATCCTCCCAGAAACATGAAACATAAACAGAACGTTCCTGCCGGCTCTGCTCGCCTCCCTGAGCTGAACCAGGGTAGTACAGGATCTACCTCAGGCCCCCCCCCCCCCCAACACCCCCCACCCCTGATCTCCATGAGTGAACTCCCGGCATCTCAGATAAAGTGAAAGCAACTTGCTCTGATTGTTGGAGGGTGGCTGCAGGGCGGGTGCAAAATCCTCCACCGTGTGTCTCTTGAGTGGAGAAGTCTTAGCAGGCCAAGGAAGTGGAGGAAGGCTCGTTGGGGGAGGGGGGTGGTATAGGGAAAAGCGGCAAGAGGGGAATTCCTGTTCCCGAACTGATGGAAAAAGTGACTGCTTGGTCCCACTTATGCCGCTCCGTGTCAAAACAGCCGAGCGCTGCCGTCATCTGTGCAAATATTTCGAGAGATTATAGTTTGGGAGCTGCGTGGGAAAAAAGCTGCAGCAGCAACGGGACAGCAGGATTTAGGACAGAGAGCCCTTCTCCTCTCAGGATTGTAAAAAAAAAAAAAGCAGAATGCAAGGTACCTGGAGACAAACAAAAGGCTGTCACGCTAGGGTTGATCAGCATCCTAAGGTCTGAGCATCCTAAAGTCTAAAGTCTTTGGCAACCACCCAGAAATAATCAAGTCAAAGCAAAACCCGCTTAGATCGTTTGCTTGAAAAGCAACAAATGCAGAAGGCATTTCTTACTCTGCACAGTTTCTCTTTTACACATAATGACACGTCAGACGTTCTTTTGAGTGGTTTATTTATTTTTTTTATCAAAGCCGAATATACTGTATATATTTCTTCTGCATAATCTCCTTTAATGAAAAATTTATATCAACAGCGTTTCACCCATTTTTTTTCTAATTGCTTTGCATCGCCCTGCGAGTGCAAACCCCTTGACGGCGGCATCAAATGGGCTGCAGTAAGCCGCTGATGTAATGTTTTCAAACCTTGCAAGCAAACCATGCAATGGCCCGCTCTGTGGATGCCATTGTTTATGACTCCCAAACAACAGAATCTGAAATTAATTTAGCGCCTCTCGTCTTCCCACTGCAAGCTGGCTCTGTGAAGCCAAAACCACATGTTGTTACTTCCCCAGCAGGCCCTGGTAGCAGAGAAAGGATTTGTTGATTTGTTTTCTGCTTTTTTTCTTCCTTTTTTTTTTGCCAGGAATGAGGGAGAGAGTTTTCTCTGTTTAGCTGTGAACATCTTGAGCCAGGTGCTGCTGACCAAATATTGCTTGCAAGGGATTGTCGTCAAAGTCCGCTGGCGTAGAGCGTGCTGGTGTGAGTTAGCACTGCTCCAAGGACGAAAGACACCAGCACTGACCTTATAGAAGGATTGGTTTCCGAATCACTGGAAGTACATCAATCTATAGACTAGAAGTAGAAAACATTTAGGACGCTTTTGAATCTTCTGAGGAGTTGATGTCTTAAGATGAGACCAAGCAATACCTAATAACTTACCTTCTAAAACAACTAATTCTACAAAAGAGCCATTTCTTGGCCCAAGTATAACTGTCCCACTGACTCCCTCTTCTATAAGTATCGGCTTCTGAAACTCATTGAGTGCAATTTATTTCACGCCTGCACTATGTACAACATAATGTATAGGCTCAATGTCAGACTCTTGTCAGCTAATCCCCATTTCTACCTTTTCTCATAATTACAGTTCTAGCGGGAAATCACACCTAAAGGGCAAACATGGCAAGTTAAAGTGTAGTAGTTTTAGTGTGTCATGTAAGGGTCCACAAATTTGGAATGAACTTAGCGAATGCATTAAAAAGTCCCTGTCCTTGCCCATTTTCAAAAAGAAATTAAAATTGGAGTTGCTTAAAAAGTACAATGACATCCCGTCCAGCTGACAGCTTATTTTTGTCTATTACAAAGCCCATATAGGTCTCCATGTAATAATATATTGATGTGTCCTTATAGTTTTTACTAATTATAAATGTGAACATTGTTGTCTTCTAGTCTCATGTAGGAATAGAAACAGGTTAGGTTACATATGGTAGGTAGTGGTAGGTTTGGATTTGTAGTTATTGACTGATTCAAGGGTTAGAGGGTGTATTCTCTCTAAACTTTACAGAATATTTTAATGTCCTTTTATCATTTTGTAATAAACTAAACTAAAGATTAACGGGCCGACCCTTTTACAGTGATGAACGCTGTTGAATCACGGGGCACAGTTAGTGTTTCTTTTCGTATGCTTCCCCATTTTCTCTTTCTTTTGACGGCTTGGATTCTGTTGTGTTTGTGCGTTTTTGGTTCACCGAAAATTTCAAAAACCCAGCAAAGACCCGACCATCTCAGTTATATGCCGATATATTAAAATCTCAGGGTTTAAAAAGGGTGCACTCTCTTTTTGCAACGAGGGCATGTTGGGCTGTTTTGTTGCCCGGATATCTCCAGTCAGTCAGAGGATCCAGAGGGAAAGAAGGAGCTCTGCTGTCTCTGGAGGACTGCCAATGCCATGACCTTGTGACAGGCACAGAGCCATCACCCCTCCTTAAGTTACATTAGAATCTTCTTTTTGGCATTGACTTTATTACTAGGCGGCATCAAACTCGCCAAATAGCCGTGTACCTGGAGCACTGACTCCAGATGTTTTGCGAGTTCGCTTCTTTAGTTCACCTAAAAAGCTTAATTCAGGGGGTCTTGTGCCAGTGGAGACACCAGCAGGCCCCGCTCTCCCCCTGAATGAACCCTCCTGCCCTGGAGCCTCTCTCCCTCAAATGCTTTGATTTGGGCCAGCTCCGACGGGGGCCTCTGAAAGCCCTGTCTCCAGGCTCATTAACAGGAAAGGAGGGGTTTTACTGGCCATGCGGCATGCAGCCGGCTTTTAAACCGCCGACCAGCTCCTCGGCGGCCCTGCTGCCTCTGAACAGCCAACAGCCTCCGGAGTTAGCACAGCTTTCCATCATTACTGAACCATTCCAGGTAAGCGGCGCGGGGAAAATGTGGACATTATTAGGCACATGGTTCTTTACCAGCGTTTTTTTTTCTTCTTTACCTCCAAGAAAATCAATTGGCGATTTAAATCTAAACAATCTTATCAAAAGTTCATACCCCTCATCCGGTTCTTGATACAGCGAGCAGTAAAGGCATTGAGGTTTGATACCCAGCTTGATGGATGCTTGTGTACTAAATGAGAAGAAATGATGATACAGCAGCTCAGTAGCGCGGATAGTAAAGAAGAAAACACCATTTGCACCTGCTGCTTCATTCCCTACTGGAGTTGTAATGGCAAAAATAAACTGGCTCGACATCTGTTGGCAACGTCAGTAGTCTGTTTTTATGCTTGTAATGACACATTAAACTCTGTGGTTGATTCCCCCACCCCTCCACCTCCCTCTTCAGCCTATATCCCGTTCCAGAGGAGCAGTGCCAGCAAAATTGTCCGAATGAGTGCACGCTTTGTTTTCTTTGTCTGTCTTGAGCCAAGATTTGGTCTTGGATGTGGTGGCATTCTGCGATCGCATAATTCCTCCCATGTTGCCAAGTTTAAAGGTGTGCGTGGGCGTTTGTGTGCATTTCACTGTTTCCGCTCGCTTGGCACGGCTGGGGGAGTGCAAACAGCGGCGACGGGTAGCAGGGATCCTCGGTGGCCTCTCTCCCAGCTGGAGAAGAGCCATTTTTTTCTGCCCTGAGTGGGAGCGCCCAGTCGTGGCCAGTGGGAAGTACTCTTGGCTGAGGCATGACACAGCCGTAAGCTTTGACAATCAGTGACACACCACAGGGAGAGACTGATCAGACCCAATGTTACGCAAGCTCAAGTCACGTGTGTTTGTCTCTGAATCTGGCCTAAACACTAAAGGGAGTTAAAGTTATTTTCATCTGTACCTGTATGAGTGAAAGCTACTAACAACCTACTGTCTTTTAGGTCATTTTCCTGTTCTTAGTTCAGTAATTGTTCAATAAATTGCGTGCAGCAAGAAGGCCCTGGGGTTGATTCCTGGATGTTACATTTCTTCATGGACTTTGCATGTCCTACCATCCAAAAACATGCATTTTTGATACCCTGTAAGGTATTGGCGACCTGTCCAGGGGTGTAGCCGACCTCTTGTTGGATCAGAGGTTTGCACCAGTCCCTCTTTGTGACACTACAGGGTATGGGCGATGAAATAGTTACACACGATGCCTCTTTTGATTCTTGCTCTAATTTCAAATCATCTACAGTTGCATTTTGCGGGAATCCTTGTTCAAAGCAACCAGCGCTCATGACTGCTGTGAGATAAAGCTGCAGGTAATGCAGCCCTGACTCAACTGTTCCTTCTTATCAGTGCCGACCAAAATGCCGTCAAACACTCGCAAAAAAAAATGTCTGCGGCTAGTTCATTCCAAGGTAAATAGTTAGAAATCTGGTGTTTGTTATAGAAAAGATACAGTACCACACAGCAGTCTTATTGGATCTTCTAGATATTGACATTTAGCTTTCAAAGGTCTATAATGTCTTGTTATCTTTTGAAGTGGTTTAGATCCACAGTTCCTCTGGATTTCTGAAGGTCTTTGAAATCTAGACTTTGGCTTCTTTTTCACTCATTTGCATTTCATAGGAGGTATTTTGTGCAATATATCACTGAACTTTGACTCGGAAGTCATTCAGGCTCAAAACAGCTCCTAAAATAAAGGGATGAACCAAGACATCCCTTTAACCAGGCAACTAAGCAACAAGCTTTTAAACTGGATCTTTAGGCCCTATGGCATTGATATCTCCTACAAATACGCACTTTGCTCCACATTATTTGGTTGAATCTGTGACCACCACCAAGTGCAACCCAACTTAATAGACCTAAAATGGTATCGTAGTCCCAACAAGGTAAATCCCAAAGAGCTGTTAACTTTTCATACAGTAGATAATTAACTTAAGGGTGATGCATCAGTCAGATCCTGTGTTGGGGCTTTACTTTGATTTTCAGATGCTATTCATCTACTGTAGGTACGTCTTGTTTTATTTACAACCGACCCTTGTTTTGTTGTCCCCCCTTTTTTTTTATTCAAGCACAAACTGGACAGCATGTCTGTCAAGGATTTTAAAAGATCTTCAAAAATATTGCTTTACCACTGAATGAGACCAATTTAAAACATTCAAAGAAAGTCCATCTGCTTTAACACATTAAAAAAAGTTAGAGGTGATTTTATACTTTTGTACAGAACTGTATCTAATTAATAGGATGTGTGTGCAAAGAGGCTGGAGGAAAGTATGCTGTGAACGTCTTGTTAGGCCTTGTTAGTATTACCGTCGGTCTGTCCCTGATCTATGATCTATGGACCAACTTGTCTCTCTCTGGGGAGACTGAGGAAATTCCCAGACCCCCAAATACTCCCCACACCCTACCCCACCCCGCCGTCCCTCATTCCTCCTGTCCCTCCTCCCTCTGGAGTCGTCGAGACATACAGGTTTGAACCCTCTCTCTGTGTTCCTGGCCTCCAATGCCCATTGCCACTCAAGCAGCGGGGGTCCGGTGCATTTGTCTCATAATTATCCGACTGGACAGGGGGGTTTTCTGAAGATGAAAGAGGCGAATCACAGAGCTCCTCTGTCAAAGGTCTGTCTAGCTGACTGGGGGGGGGGGACGGGGACGGGACAAGGGGCTGGGTTTGGCTCTATCTCCGCCGTCCTCTCTCATTTGTTGTTACCCTCCACCTTTTGGGGATATCACGCACACACACGCACGCAAACACACACACACGCACACACCTCCTCGGAGCATAATCGCCAGCAGTGAACGCTCGTGCACAGCCCCCTTCCTTCTTTCAGCCACCCCACTGATTCATTCACAACTACATAACTGCAGGAATACCCCCCACTCTCACATCCTGAGACTTCAACACCCCCCTCCACTCCCATAAACTCCTCCCACCATCATCTAGCCACCTACCTCACCCATTTGCCCAGTCCCTCATCTGCCTCCTCTTGTCCCCTCCCCTCCTCCACCTTTCTCCTTCTTCTCCTCTTAACTACTGGCTAGGAGTTAATGGACTGTTTTGGCTGGTCTCCAGACGGTGAGTGTCACCTCATTAGCCTATAGCGGCTCGCTCCCAGACTCGCTCCCTGTATGTGTGTGTTTGTGTGTAGGAGGAGGACTACAACGACGGAATGTCATTGGTCTGCCCCCCCCCCCCCCACACACCCCTTCAACAACCCCACGTTACACCCCTCGTCGTCTCTCCTTCCCACCGCTACAATGAATGGGAAAACACGCATGCATAATTAAATCCATAGTCTCGTCCTCACTCCACCCGCCTTTCCCTCCTTCCTTAAAAAAAAAAAAAAAAGAATTGCTCCTGCTTGGAAGTTTGCCACCAGAGGAGAAAAAAAAAGAGCTTGGAAGTAAGAGAGACGTGGCCCACCTCGCACCCTCGTATGGACCCTATTCCCTTTCATCCGGGCCCGCCGAATGGCAGGGTGGCAACAGCGGGCGAATGTAAATGCCAGCCGGTCCTGCCAGTCAATTACACTGCAACAAAGCTAATTGTTTGTTTGGTGCATACCGAAAAGAAGGAAGAAAAAAAAAAAAAAAGATGCAAGTCTGGCTGTTGATGGGGCTTTTGTTTCAACACAGATGCAAAGTTCCTTTTCTTTTCTCACGGGTCAGACAAGACGCCGACTGATCGTGTGAATGATGAGACCACACTTTAGTTGCTTGCTCTTGAAAAAAAAAAAGAACCCATAGAGATGGATTAAAGCGCACATGCAATTATCAGCTTCAGAACCAGAGAGGTGCTGAAGGATGTAGATTTTACCATAAAATTAAATTGAAAGTAAAATTTCTCACTGCAAGCTCTTTGTGTGTGTGTTTTGTTTAGACTTGAAAAAACAGAAAAACATTATTTAGAGTTAACAGCGTATGATCAACCTATGAGATGTAAATTGGGAGTACCACAAGGTGCCATATTAGGACCACTGCTTCTCTATTTCTATGTAAAAAAAAAAGTTTTTTCTTTGAATCGCATCAAAAAGTTTTTTTTTTTTACAATCAAATCATAGAAATCCAAAACTTAGATAAATATCAGGGTGTTGTGTTGAATTCCCAAGTTGAAACTTAGGGTCACGTTTGAAGCGTGTCAAACTGTAAAACGTAGCTGTGCTGCTTTTCTCAGGTAAAATATGTCAGGCCGCCAAACTATATGTGCAACAACAGCTTGTCTAACCGTTTTGGTCGAAGCTCAACAAATTATCTTAAAAACCGTCTCAATGTCGTGGAAGAATTGTTTTTGTCTTTGAATTGCACCCCAGCTATCTTAATTTGTTTCACAATGAGTTGCAAAGTCAGTGATTCATAAAAAGAGAAATCAAAAATGTAATAATTCAAGAAGATGGCTTAAGGAGAAAAAAACACTGAACACTGATTCAAATCAGTTAAAAAAACATACCCCTGTCTGTGCATTTGTCCTTCTTTTGATTTGCTTGTATTTACTGCGTATTAGCATATTTATCGTTGTGCGTTCCTCTTATTGTTGTTTAAAAAAAGCTTAACTTGGGACAGAGCCTGCACATTAGTTCTATACACATAACAAGGGTTGCTTTTTTCTAAATGCAATATTATTTCATGTTCTGCTTCAGATTAAATGCATTAAAAAATGACTAAACTTTAAATTGACCTAGTTAGGCCTGAAACACACATTCAAACATATTCCAAAAAACAAGAATATTTGTTGCAACCATATAATTATAATTTATTGATGGAAGTAAAAACTATGTATGTTTTAAAATATGCATTAAAATATATGTATGACTGAGCTGTGTGGGTTTAAGTGTCCTGGTAAAGAAATTACTATAAACTGTAGTTGTAAAAATGTCAAATAAGCTCAAAGTTAAGCTTTAAAATGTCTTATTTGGAGTCATACGCCGCTGGGAATCAACCTTAGTGAGAAAAACAATAACTGTAAGGAGCTCGAACAATAAACCTTTAGAATTGAAGGCATAATATTAATAAAAGAAAGCCCTCTTAATATGGCGGTCAGGTTTTTGTGAATGATTGCCCAGCCGGGGCAACAAGCTGAGAACAAAGTGACAGGAACAGAAAAGGAAAAAAAGAAAGGAGTGTAATAAATAAGCGAAAGGAAAGACCACATTGTGAGAAAAGGGCAAACATAGCGGGAGCGGGAGGAGGTGGAAGCATTAAGCGGGGGCGCAGTGTGCTGACTGCAGACCAGCCTGCTCATTTTTCATCGGACAGATGAGCCACTGTGTCGCGTTGTGTTGTTGCAGTTTGTCTGCAGCCGGCTCGCTGACCGCCCCGCGCGGCGGCTCTCTGCGGGACGCCGGGTGCGTGCCCCCGGTGTGTGCACACGTGTTCTGTATGTAACCGCGTGTACGTTTAACGTGCAAAATGTAGCATGAGCACATGAATGGAAGCTGCTTTAGAGGGCCGGCTTGCGCGCAGCCAATGCATACGGTGTGTGCATCTGCTCAGAGGTGGGTAAACTTTACATCACAAATTAAAAAGGTGGGGAAGTTGAATTTGGATGGATTAACCCTCATCTGCATCCTTAGTTTGCTGGCTTTGTGCTCGCCAGGTTTTGCCCAAGTCCTCGTCCCCGGGTCGGCGTGGCTAATGATCCGCCGGGCCATTCAGCGCGTTGTTCGGGGCCCACTCGCCGCAGAATGAGCTCCCTCCCCATCCGTGCTGTTCGCTGACCTCAATGAGGAGCCTGTTGTCCTCCTGGCTCAGTTAAAGCGCTCTCCTCCTTTCACTGCCGTGAGAGTTTACGGAGGAGAAGGCACGGCGACTCGGCGGGGGGAAGAAGAAAGAGGGCCCGCTCCTCGTCCCGCATTAGTATGCGGCGATTGGAAACAAACACACCGACACATTGTGACAGCAGAAGGCCCGAGCGTGCTCTTGTCAGGGGACGGGAGTGGATGCAGAGAGATCCGAGCGAGCTGGGTCACGCGCAATCGAACGTTCTCACACAGGCACTCTGCTCGGGTTCTCATTGTTCCCGTCCGGGCTGGGATCCCACTTGATTCCATACTTCTCCGAACCCTGATAGACCTGCAGGGTCTGTGTGTGTGTGTGTGTGTGTGTGTGTATGTGTGTGTGTGTGTGTGTGTGTGAACAAGTCTGTGGTGTCTGTCTTTAAGAAAAGAAGGCAACGTTTCATTGTTTGCGCAGACGTCTCAACTTTGGCCCTCTCACTTTCTCCCCTTCTCCTCTCACATTTGCGTCTCCGTGTGTCTGTGTGTGTGTGTGTGTGTGTGTGTGTGTTACTGTGAGTGTTTGCGGTTCTCCCGTACCTGCATTCCCCTCTCACCAGCCGTCATTCGATAGGGGAGGCTTCGGGGTGCTCCTATAAGAAATAGCTCCCTTGTTCCAATTATGAGATGATCATTACGGTGTCACAAAGTGTAAAGCTGCCTCCGGAGCGAAGTAGTCAGCGATGACTAATAGATCCATTGCTATTTATTTCTGCCTGCGCAGAGAATCTTGTTATGAGCCCCGAATGAGCTTGAAGATGGTTTCTGTCTTTTTCACTAAACAAATGCCTTACTGCGCGATTAAAAAGAAGGCTAAGGACCAGTTTTCCCCGCAGCTTCAGAGTCACCACATTCCCAAGTCATCACGGTCTGCTGTATTCTGGATTTCTGCAGAGGATCGTGCAACAAATCTGTCACAAAACCATAAGTAGAGAACTCCGTGAGTGCACATTTCCAGGGGTTACTGGAAGCAGGACTTACAAATGCTGTGTAAGTCAGGATTTGTATGAACACCTGCTGCTTTGTGTGGCGCATTGACCGATTGATATTTAAACACAAGATAAGAAAACGATATTCGGATGTTCTCAGTCATCGGTGTGGTTCTAAACGCGTTTTTGAATACCCTTTAGGGTTCCCACCTAAGGAAGGTGTACATAAGCAAAGCTACAAGTGGCTTTTCACTCTATATCCCTCTATATGCTGCGAATTGTCCCACATTCACTGCATAAGTGGAGAAAATTGTCTTTTTGAAGCGTTCAGCCGTTGTTTAAATGTCCTCTTGTTGCCAATTAGGATTTCCAAAGGGCACTATGAACAGGACAATCTGGATCAAGCAGGAGTTATAAACTCCGGCTGGAGATGTAGATGAGACGGTGTTTATAAACAGAGCTGCAGATGACCTAATTCAACCTCAGTTGGAGAAAAAAAAAAAAGACGCGGTTGTGGCGTCCTGCTTTCAGTTTTATTAACACGGTATCAGATTACGACCAAATGTCAAGACCAGAGTTTACTAGACAGGCGGCTCAAATTCTCCCAGTTCAGTTCAGATCTTTCTGATACAATCTATTCACTCGGTCACGTTCAGATTTACCTACCTAGTCTTTGATCCTAAGCGTGATATAATGCAGTCAAACTCAGATGGTCACAACGCGCCAGCTTGCAGAAAGTTAGCTATCTGAAGAAGCCAAGCTACATGAGCTTTGCAACATTTTCCTCTATCAATGAACCCGCGGCATTATCTCCTCCTTTAAAGTCAATAAAATAGTCAGCTCAGGTCATTTGTTCTTCATTTGACCAGTGAGTGATACGTTTGAGGCGCGCGTCTTCTCGTCTGATAAGGAAACGATGGCATCCGTCCCACTTTTGGATCGAGAGACGAATCCTGGACGGCGGAGTGCGGGCGCAAGCCCTTAGCGGCGAACCCGTCGCCGTCAAGTGTTTGGATGAAAGCGAAAAGATAAAGCATATCCGAGGTGCACTCCGCGCCTCGGCTCTTGACTTATGGCCTGTCAGAGGACGCCGTCTCAAAGATGGCGCTCCCTTTCGTCGAGCGCTGCGTCTTCCCGTCACATCCCCCGCTTTCCTTTTCGGCCAGGTCAGTTGCCAGCTCGTTGCGCCGGTGCCAAAATGTGGCATATTAATGTGTGAGTGTGTGTGTGAGATTGGGGAGGGGTTGGCGGCAGCAAAGGGGGGCGGGGGGGGGGGGCATCGCCAGTTGGCAGGCTGGCACACAAAGGCTGGCACGATAAGATCCTCCCTCTTCTGCGGGCAGATTTTCTCGCCCATATCTTTTGTTTGGCTTGTTTGGGTTGCAGCTCATCCTGATAAAGGCCACTTTGTTTAGACAACAAAGCGCTAGGGAGGGAGAAAAGACAGAGATAGAGAGACAAAGAGCTAGAATGAGAGAGGGACGGGGGGTCGTTTAATAAAGGCGGCAAATGAAGGGGGGGGGGGGTTGCACCAAAACAGATGGAAACCTTGAAGGAAAATAAAGAGTAGATGGAGGGAGAAAATTAAGGAGAAGAAAAAGACGTGAGCTTTTTTTTTTTCTTTTCTTTTTTTCCGCCGGGATAAAGATACGCTGAATAGTAGACGATGCACACGTGAAAAAGATACAATGGAGCAGGGATACAGTTGCAGGCGCGGGGACGGTCGACGGGGCAGATAGCGAGGAGAAGAAAGACGGAGCCGGGAGAAGGGAGCAGGTTCTGCCGGCTGTTTGGACGCCAGCCCGGGCGGCGTGAGGTCATCCTGGGAGCTGTGACGGATAGAAACCAGGAGGGCGAGAGGAGGCGAGACAAAGCGAGCGAACGAACGCACGCGCGGTTTACATACCGGCACATGTGCAGGGAGAGGGCGGCGCGGCCCTCCCGCACGTTTCCACGGAAGAAGAAACTTTCCGGAAGAGGAGAAAGTCTGTTTGGCCGCCTCAAATATTTACTCAGGAGCAGATGTATTGTCGAAACATTACGCATCAGAGCTGCTCTGTAATTAGGTGGATATTTTTCTCCCTGCTTCTCGGGTAGTCCACCCCTCTCATCCGCCACCACCAGCACGCCCCCCCCCCCTTCGCCTCCCCGGGGCTGCTGAAATGCATCTTGGCTCGGGACCCGCGCCTCTGGCAGCCAGAGCGCTATACATGTGCACAGAACCCTGCTCGGCATATAAAATGGCTGCCAGACAGGCTTCTCCTCCTGAAATGTCGACAGCGGTATGCATCTGCAGGGCGTGCGTGGGGCCCGAGCGAGCGCGCGCGTGCGTCGCTGTTTTCTGAACGCAAGTGTTTTTGCGGGCTGCAAAAACTCGCACCGCCGCTGTCGGAGAAGAAGAAGAAGAAGAAGAAGGAAAAAAATAACAAGAAGGAAAGGAGGAGAGAAAGTTTCCCAAACTATGTGGCTAATTTAACCCACTCTCTCTTCACATGAGTGTGTGTTTGCATATGTGTTCCACAACTTAGTGGGAACAGAATGGGTACGGAGCCAGAAATCGAGGAGGAGGGTGGGTTGGAGCCAGAGTGTGTGTGTGTGTGTGTGTGTGTGTGTGTGTGAGTGTTTTAGCGATTATAAAATCCAGACGAGTAACACACTTGGGTGTGGAGAAAACCTCATAAGCACTCAAAAACTTTCTTGCCGAGCCAGATTTCTGTTGCCATTACCGCTAATTGCCCTAATCGTTACCGTGGTATGATAAGTATCCCACCGGACAAAAAGGTGTAAGAACTCGTGGACACATCCAAAAATACCCACAAGCCCCTTCTGCTGCCTCCATCCACCCCCTTCTTCTTCTTCTTCTTCATTTTTTTTTTTTTTTTTTGCTGAGTAACAGCAGATTATCTGATTCAAACGCGGTGCTGTTTTCCCCCCTTCCTTCGTGAACCAGTTTGCTTATTTAAACAAGTGGCGGGGGATGGAGGGTGCCAAGAAATGTTGTTTTTGGAAAAGAGCAAACGTGTGTGTTTATCTGTGTGTGTGTGTGTGTGTGTGTGTGTGTGTGTGTGTGTGTGTGTGTGTGTGTGTGTGTGTGTGTGTGTGTGGCGTCTGGCCCTGCCAAGCTCCCGGGGCAAAGCCGAGGCTTCTCGACCGCAACTGTTTATTTACAGGTTACACTACTGTTTATTTGAAGACTATCAGATCGGCTGGACTTCTGCACAGGACACCTTTTAGATGCCGATAGCGGGGGGGGGGGGGACCCTGGCTGCTCTCAGCCCGGCTCTGCGCCGCACTATGTCTGAGCAACCTTAGAAGAAAACCGAATCCAACGTTCAAGTGCATCTAAATGAGTCGAAAAGTTCATTTTCTTCAGCAATTCAGAAACCCCTGGGTAAAGATAGTCATTATTCGTGTTCTTTTTTTGTTTTCTTTTTTTCCTGCGCTTAAATGGTTCAGATCATCAGACAGATTTTAATATCAAAGATAACCTGAGTAAATACAAAAAAAGCAGCTTTGAAATGATGACGATTATTATTAAATAAGGGGAAAAAAGCTATGCAAACCTATCAGATTTTAAGCCACTTAAATAGAACCGTCCTGACAACATGAAGTAGGCTCAAAAAGCAACACATCACGCTCCAATCTAAAGAGGATAAGATAAGATAAGATAGACTTTATTGATCTCATAGTGGAGAAATTTACTTGTCACATCCGCTCAATAATGAAAAGAAGGTGCCAAAAGGAGGAAAAGGTGCATGAGGTATATACAGTGCGTCCACATATATACAGTGGCTTGAGAAAAAAAAAGAAATAAAGAAGAGATTTAAGATGGCTTATGTATATTTAAGGTGACTTATACACATATGGATTTGACTTTGTACATTAAAGTGGTAAACCAGGTAAAGAACAACAGTGAGGTAGTGAGATAACTATAACAGCTGAAGTCTCGTATTTAACAGGACTCATAGCAGATGAGAAACAAAATGATTCACATAGGCATTGATATATATATATATATATATATATATCATATATATATATATATATATCATATATATATATATATATATATATATATATATATATATATATATATATATATATATATATTAGCATAAACAAAACAATCCCCTGTGAATATTATGATCACCTGGTGGGGAAAAAAACAGAGAGCGTAAGTCGTTTCACCTTTGACCCCTCCTGAGTCAAAGGTAAAGTGTAATGCAATAGGGGAGGTGTTCCCAGCTCCAGTGCAGGCCTGGCAGATGTGCCATATGCTTGCATCCCACCTTGAGTCATCCAGGTGGTCTCTCCTGGTGCTACAGCGGGGCCTCATGCTGGAAGATGCTGCCTGCGATCTCTAATTGCCGCGACCATCTGCTCTTTTTTGTCATGCTTGCCTGTTCGGCTCACAGAGAAGTCGGAGAAGATGAAAAAAAAAAAAAAAAAAAAAAAAAAAACGAACCGAAAGCAGAAAACTCTGATCTGATCCAACTGAGCCGACGCGTCCCCGTCTCCCACCTTCTGCTCCACCTCCCTTTACCTCGCCGCTGCGCTTTTCTCTCCGCCTGCCCGTGTCGCTTCCCTCTCAGCGCTTCCCGGGGAGCAGGCAGAGAGTTGGCAGTCGTAACTAGACTGATGGATGACTCTGAAAGTGGAATAGAGAAGGGTGTGTGTGTATGTGGGGGGGTATATCACTATATGTGCTACAGTAAGTACACACAAACCTCCACTTGCCCACAGAAGCTTCTTTACACAGTACGTGCTCACGATTTATTGACGCAAAACAAAGGAAACTATTTGGCTGACAACCACTTGAGCGTGAAGTGTACAAGTCGTGATGCTGTGCAGATTCTGGTGCCCAAGACGCCTAAGCTTTCGTCAAATCTGACGATGTAGTTCTCTTTTACAGGGATTTACCATGGAGGCCTGCCAATAATTTTCTGGTTACAGCTTCTCAGCTTAGTCACGTTGCTGTTTTTTTTTTTTTTTTTTTTTTTATTGTTTTTTTTTAATGTATTTTGTAAAAAAAAAACAAAACAACAACAATGAACTCATTGAAATAAATTATCAATTAAAAGCCTCGAGATTTGTCATTCGCCGCAGGAGCTTAAACTCACGCGGACAAATTTCAGAAAAGTCCAACCTTCTGTGTACATTTATTCATACAGCATATGAAGAATTTAAGGGTTTAAGCAAAATCCCATTAATTTCACTTTGTAGTTTACTTTTCAAAGTCTGTCTACAAACATTTAGTTGGTAATCGGTGATTAAAATAAGATTTCGTTAATACACAGAAGTGACAAACGTTAAAAATCGTATTTAACGTTGTAAAACCTCTGACCGTAGTGTACGGTTCAGACCCACCGCCCATGCCCATTCTTCAGATTTCTTTTGCACGCTTTTAGCCTCCAACTTGTACATTAGCCATTTGTTTTTTGCGGCTAAGCATACTGAAAACGGAGGATTTCTATTTATTTTTTCCTGCTTAATGTATGGTCCGTCTCCCCTCCCCACTTTGTCATTGTTGAGCTCCAGCCAAGAACATTCTGTTTTTGCAGCGCTGTTTAATAGTCAAATTTAGGAGCAGGGGAACAAGACAGAGCAGGAGAGAGCGACATGAAGAGAGAACAAGAAAGGAATAAATCTTTTTGCCTTTTTTTCCCCTCCTCCGTCCTCCCCCTCTTTTTTTTTTTTTTACCTCTCTATAACACAGCTCATAGGAGCTGCGACAGGAAAACGGCTGTTTTTGCAAGGCGAGGGTATCTGAGTTCACCGTCTCTCTCTCTCTCTCTCTGCGGCCTCCTCGCCTCTCATGTTAAATCCGTCACATGTTGAAGGTGTAGATGATAATCTCCCTTCTGGTTCTCATTCTGTCTCGGGGCCATGTGTGGGCTCGGGCCAGTTTGAATCATTGCGAGGGGGGTGAGGGGTTTGGAGTTACTGGGGTCCGCTCAGACGCTGCCATTAACCGTTTGGCACAACTCGGTCCGAGTTCAAGGCCTCGTTTCGGGCTCAGTCGCCGTCACTGTAGATGGAAATCTGAGAGAGATTTATGCCGCTAATTTTGATGGTTTACAACTTTCGTGCCGCATCACGTAAAAAAAAAAAAAAAAAAAAAGGCCCCGGTACTTGTCAGAGACTGACCGGGAACTGTAGAGGAATGATATATTTGCTCCCCCCCCCCCCTCCCCCTTCCCTGTTTCCCTGCTTCCCACTGAGGCTCCTGAGGTAAAAGACGTCAGTCGTACCAAATCCTGCGCGCTGTAGCCGGTGGAAAGAATTCAACTCATGTTTCCTTGTGTTTCCCCACCCCCTCGCTGTCCTCTCTCGCCTCCCCCCCCCCCTCTCCTAACGCTCTATGCTTGTACCTTGCACAGCGTGGCCGAACACATTCTGACGCCCCTCAGACGCTCCTCCGGTGGCTGTGAAAAACGACGCAGAGAGAAAGAGAGAGAGGAAAAGAAAAAAAACCTTTAGGTTATCCTGCGTCAGACACCGAGCTCCCTCCTTAGTTTGCGCTGCCATCAATAACACTGTTCAAACAAAGCTGTCTTCTCTAAGCTGCTGTGGGGGCCACTCTTTTTGACTGGTACAGTAGATAAGGGAAAAAAACCTCCTCGTCTTTTTTTTGTCTCATGGCAGCCTCTGTGTTCATTAGGGTGTTATGTGCAAGACAAAGTAGCGTATAATTGTGAAGCGGAAGAAAATCAAACCTTATCTGAAAAGTCTTGCGTGCATCGGCATTTGGCCTCCTTTACTCTGACACCCTCAAATGAGATGAAATGAAGAAGTAACTTAATTAGCCAATGGAGTCCACCTTTCAGTAATTACATCACAGAATAAAAAAAAAAGGAACGGTCTGTTCGTGGCGACGGCCAACGTCAGTCCGATTATTCCACCTGATTGTTGACCCGACATCATCGGACTTCCTCTGACTATCTCTCAACAATGGCTTTTTTCTTTCCTTGCCACGCTTGTTAAACGGCCGGATTTGGGGGGGCAGCTCAGTGGGAAACGTAGTCGGCAACACGAAAGGCTGAGAGTTGGACTCCAGCTTCCCCTCGGATCCAAAGTGCCGCAAGTCGCCTCATTTATTCGTTTCATTCATTCATTACAAACAGATGTTATGTAAATAATTGCGTCGTGCCATGACTGAGGAACAGTTTTGTACCAGGGGCCACCATTGAAGCTATACAGCTTATGACCAGGGAGCCATGCACTGACGTCACAACACAGAGCAACACAGCGAGCTAAGAAATCAAACTTATAATATCCACACCACATAAACCATCCAACAACTCAAACTCCCATCCTACTGATAAAGAATGCGATTAATTTTTTAGCCATCAGCACACATCATTACTCACCGGAATAATTTAAAACGCTGTTTATCAGAAACATTATTAGAACGTACAAGTTGCCTCCAGGGCATCGTGAGCCATTGTAAGCATTAGAAAGGTACTATTGTGTATATATACATTTTACTTTCGCCGAGTATATATCTAATGGTTATCCCATCAACAGGCTCACACCTGAGCTGTGGGTCTGTGCAGCTCCTCCAGAGTTACCCTGGGCTTATCGGCTGCCTCTCTGGTTAGTGCTCTGCGTTGCGGGGCCAACGTCTGGTTCTCCACACCGGTCTGCTGCGTTCCTCGCTCCTCCCGATTGTTCCCTAACGAACCTCTGAGGCTGCATCCAAAGCAAACGCGGCCGGACGCGTATTTCAGATTCGCATTTGTCGAAGGCATCTGAAAATCACGGGTCTTTGAAAAACAAAACAAAAGTTGGTGGTTGTGATGGGACTAAATGCAATCTGTGGGTTTTTACAGGATCCAAACCTCTAGATCACAATGAAGGCTTTCTGTGTTTTCCAACGCTGACCCTCCACCCTTCTCTCTCTCTCTCTCTCTCTCTGTCTCTCTGCAGACTCGCAGCAGTCAGGAAGTCCAAGCAACAATGAGCCAGGCAAAACCCCTCTTCCAGGTATGTGGAGCGCCGCTCGTCCCCCCCCCCCCCCCCCCCTCCTGTCATCGGTGCATTGTTCCCTCTCCGGGGGCGCAGACGCTTTATGTACGCCGTAACCCCGTCTAAATCCTGCTCGGGAACGCCGTGACTGGCAGAACCGCGGAGCGCCTTTTTTTCGGGCTGCAGGCCTACGTGCAGAGGCTTGAGCCGCTGTCAGGTCTGCGGGAACACGTCATTTGCAGCTGAGGCTTTTGTGTCGACACGCTCGTCGTTACAACCGACGTACACAACGTCAACTGCGACAATCCTGACTGCAAATGTAAAATCCGGCCGTCGTCGTCGCTCTGAATGCGCACGCCGGACGTTTTGAGGTGTTACAAAAAAGACTCTTGACGGCGTAAATTCCCTTCCCCTTTTCCCCTGGTCTGACCTGTGCCGTGTCGTCACGGCGCAGGAATGCAAACAGTTTCACAAGTATAATTAGTTTTCTACCTCAAGAGCGGGTTCTGCCGACGTCGGTGCCAAGGAAAACATGCAAGGCGAGCCAGTGACTCAGGCTTGGGAGGCCGTCGGCGGGTGGCACAGTTCCTTTGCAAGAAGAAGAAGAAGGGAAAAAAAAAAAAAAAAAAAGTTGGCTCACGAGAGGCGTTGAGCTCGGTAGGTGCCAGCGGAGATATTCCTCCAGTGTTTCTGGCACGGCCCGAGCGCCCTCGGCCCGCACATCAAAGCAGAGATCGAGTCGCGTTTGGCTGTTTTGCGCGAGCGACAAGACTCTCGTTACTGTTGCTAAGTCGCTGTAGGTGCGACAGGTGTCAGCGAGTGCACCAGAAATACATATGTGTATCAGGACATTTGTTCAGCCGTAACAGTACTCAGAAAAAAAAAGAAGAAAAATGCTTGACTTACGTGGAGCAAATCACATCATTCCCACTGTCATCTCTGCACTGTTAAAATTGATATTTCCTGGCGTAGAGCTTAAATAAACATATTATTGACAGATTTTCATCTTTATGTTTGTGTTTCAGTAAACCTCACCTCGCCTCCGCAAACCCCCGTCCTGTCAGTCTCTACTGGTCTGTGCTCTGTTTTGCTCAAACGAAGGCAGTTGCAGCTTTTTTTTTTTTTTTTTTTTTTTTCTGTCAATTTCTTCACACAAACATCCTTGGGAGTTCTCTCTCTTTTCTAGATTTGTAGATCTCTGTTGGTTTTAAATGTTTTGTACGTGTCCCGAACAAAATACAAGAATGAATGAGAACAAAAACACATCATTTTGTGCACTGAAAAATGGTTGGTAATATTAGTAATGATGCAGATAATAATTATTGTCACTCAGATCAAATCCACATTGTTTTTTTTTTCTACATAAGCATCCAATTTGTCATAATACCACCATAAGCTTCAATGTATGTTTTGGGGTCTTGGACCAACACAAAGCGGAGCAGAATTGTGAATTAAAATTGCACGGTGTTTTCAAAGGTCTTTCATAAATTAAAATTAAACAAAATGTGCCATGCATTTTTATTTTGGTTTTACAGCCTTTTTGGGAGGTTAGTCTGCAACAGCTTTGCACGTCCTGAGACTAAAAATGTAGCAAATTCTTTTTAGAAGTACAGCTCAAGCTCAGAGTAGACAGAGGGCATCTGTGATCAGCGATTTTCAAGCCTTGCCTCAAAAATGTAATTGTATTTAGTGCTGGGCTTTGATCGGGCCAATCTAATGAATGAATATATTACAAACCAAGACATTTTATTGATCTACTGGAAAGAAAACCCGCAATCTCAAGTCTTTTGCATCTGTTGAGGGCCCGGTGGCGCCGGTGTATGGCAGCCTCGCCTCTGTCAGTGTGCCCCAGGGCAGCTGTAGCTACTAACGTAGCTCACCACCGTCAGGGTGTGAATGGGTGATTGACTGCAGCGTAAAGTGCTTTGTGGACATCGGACTAGTTAAAGCGCTATACAAGTACAAGGCATTTACCGTTTTGCAGCCTCCAACGGGTTTTCTTCCCAGATCACCCTGCATTTAGCTCCTTCCCCTGTGCCTTCCTGTGCCTGCATCCCCACAGCATCATGCCGCCACCGCCGTGTTTTAACACTTTGGCCGGTCTGTCCAGGGTGGTCCACGTTGTTGGAAGTGCTTCACACGTTTGTGGCCTACATGGCTTGCAGCAAACTGCAAACACAGTTTTAATACGACGTTCTTTCAACAATGGCTAATGTTCTCTGACAACCTCTGAGGCCTTGACACAAGACCTGTAATTATACTGAGATTAAATTACACACAGGCAAACTGTTAGTGGGTAATTATGTCACTTCTGGAGGCTATTGTAAACGTGGGCCACACTTTTCACGTTTTTATTAGTAAAAAAAATAAATAAAATTAAAACACTATCAAAGGCTCTGCAAAAAGGGAACTCAAACTAAGTGAAATTTTCTTGAAGTTTTTGTATTTTTCTTTGATTTGAGCAGGTAAATAAGACTATTTGCACAATGGAATAAGATTTGTACACTTAAAATAAGAACAGTTCATCTCCATCATCTTGTTTCAAGTGCAGGATGTCTAATTATCTTATTTTAGGGGTAAAAATACTCATTCCATCGGCAAATAGTCCTATTTAGCTGTTGAAATCAAGGAAAAATACACTAATTTCAAGAAAATTTTACTTACTTTTAGTTCCCTTTTTTGCAGTGGGTATGCTCTGCTTTGTGGCCGTCTGTCATAAAAACCCCAGCAAACATACACCAAAGGTGGAGCTTGTGACAAACTGTGTGAAAGAAATGAAAGACTTATAGCTTTCAGGATCCTCCCGGTTCTTTTAGTTTTGCTCCAGTTATGTTGCAAGATTTTTTAACTGGCTCAACTAGTGATGACAGCAGCGGTAACGTGTGTTTGTCACCTCTGTTTCTGCAGTGTATTTGGAGGACAGCTTCATCAAATCAGGAGTTTTCAGCGTTGCAGAGCTGGTGCGAGTGTCCAGAAGTAAGTGCATGCCTCCATGGTTCGTTCGTTTGCGACACACGCTGCACACCTCCAGCATTTACGTGGCTTTTTTTTTGTGTGTGCGTGTGTTTTTGTGGAGTTTAACCCACATAGTTGGGCCGTCTGCGTGCAGAAGGTGCAACAGGTGCATCAGCGTTGACGCAGGAGTCGGGAGGCTGTCGGCCTGCACAAACTAACACAGTCGTTACTCAAGCGTAATCGGGTAGATAAACACAACTGCGTGTTTGTGCTGAAGCTTGTGGCTTTTATGTTTTCCCATAAAAGCCCTCGCCTTCGACCGTGGCACAAAACCCTGTTTTCCTCTGTGAGTCTCTGTACCAACCGAAGTCCCCTCCGCACAGCTGTGGTGCGGCGAATCCGGTTCAGCCAGTCTCCCTTCGCTTTAGGCTTTAGGATAAGTCTCCAGCGCGCAGCTGTCTGCAGGGCTTCATCTGCACAGACATGTCTCCCCCACCCCGTCTGCAAAACCGTTGACGGTTGTTCTCCAAAGAGCTCCTCTGACAGCCAGGGGCACGTCAAGGCACCGTTTACCTGTGCAGCCTCTGAGCTGAGGCAGCAACTGTGGCGAGCTTTGCCTGCGGAGCACAAAGACTCCAGTCACCCCCCCCCCCCCCCCCCCTTCCCCTTCTCCTCCTGCTCCGGCTCCTCTCTAACCTGTGTTTAAAAGAAACATACCGATGCTGTGTGGCCTGTGTGTTGCAGCATGCAGCAGCAGCAGCAGCCGCTTCTAGTGGATCCTTCCCGCTCTGTAGCCAGGAATGTCGGTGCTTTTTCAGGACAATCAGAGGCTGCAGCCAGGGTCAGATCGTATGATTAGGTTAAGAAATCACTTCCACTTGAAGGGCATTCTTCACACGTTCTCAAAGTGAAAGGGTGCGATGGAAAACTGAATTGTTTAGACGGTCGGGGGGAGTTCAGATGAACATTTATGCTCATGAGTGACGAGGTACTTTATGTTCATAATCCCCGATTTCCGCCTTCCATTGTGCGTAAATATGATGTGACACAGACGTTCGTTCACAAACGTCTGTGTCACGAGAACACGGCAGGTGACAACCGGTTCCTACAGTAAAATGTGGCCAGTTATTCTTGCCATTTCTAGTGAGTGTTTCCACTGTGGCGTCCAAAACAGGGCCACTGACGCTGAGCGGCGACTCCTCCCTCTGATTTTATTTTTAAACATCCCACAGATGTAACTAAAAGCTCCCTTTGAGTTTTTTTTTTTTTTTTTTACCTATGAGGAACTTCCACATTGAAGACATGCTGTTCCCAGCTTGAGGTATCCGCTTACAGTAAAGATCCAGATTATTTACACACCACGGCAGATTTTGATTCAGTGTTATTACCATTCAACCAAGAGGTTTGCCGCTGATTAGAAACAAAAGTGGCATCTCTCAGAAGAAAATAATACAACGTTAAAGGGGTGCAAATTTTGAAAACCGGTTTTTATTTCTATTCTGTGAAAGTTTGTCTTGTTGACATTTATCTCTACCCTTCTCAATAATCAATAATATAGCTATTTATTGACATTACAGCAATCAAACCCCTGATATAATTGCTTTTTTGCATGTTTAAGGTTGGAATGCCTCTTTGCCATCACCCAAATCTTTAAACCTAAATCTGCCAAGGGGGGTGAATATTTGTGGGCTTAAAATATCAGATATCTTGTCATCAGATTGGTCTTTCACTGGTAACTCTGACTTTTGCTAGTTGGTCAGCAAAGATATACTAATTGGTTTTCCTCATACCTAACCATTTATTTGCCAAATATTAGTCATAGATATAATGATTTGATTTGAGTCATGTTAGAACATATCGAAATTCAAAATGGCAAGAACGCTTATAAATGTTATCTACTGTATAGCTAAAGATTTTCTTCACATTTGCATGCAGAAAAGTTAATTAACACTAGAGAAGAGCAAAGTTTTTAACGCTTTTAAAGCTAATGCTTCTGCAGTAGGAGCATGAGCCACATTGTCTCGTTTTGTGCTCCAAAAGGCACTAACTACTCGTTTCAGGGCTCAGACACAGAATATCCCCTGGAAGGCCGTGTTTTTGTGTAGTGTTTAATTTGCCCTCTGACCAGATGGCCTCTGAGCCGCCACATTTGCTCTCATGTGACAGAGGCCGGCTTCAGCAAAGCCGAGCTGGAATTTTAAAAAGGTCGCCGGACACACAGGAATTGTCACTCACTCAGCCAGTCGCTCCCTGGGAAGATATCTAAGCAGCCGCTCGTCCGTCATCGCGCTCCTCTCCCGACTCTCTGAGCTGTCGAGACATTCTTTGAAGTCCATCAAAGGGAGCTGTGGAGTTCAAGGCTGAATTGCAGCCCAGCGTTTCGACTCATTAATGCAACGCGAGCCTCAAGTTCAAGTGTAAAAGTGTATTTTTCAACACAACACTGCCGGACGTGCCCGGGCAAAGGAGGCGGCTGGTCTAGCGCACAGCACTGTACGGCAAACGGCTGCAGGTTTTTACTAATTAAAGCCAAAGCTATTGAATAATTGATTGACAGGGTGGCAGACTGGCATCGCAAAAACTGCGCCAAGCCAAAAAGGGACGGCTGGGGGTGGGGATGGTTGGACGGCTGGGGGGGAGTGTATCCCAACCAGCGAATCGAGAAACAAAACAACAGAGACAATGATCTGGTATTCAGTGTCCTCGGGCCGGATGCATTCCTCCACAGACGGCCCGGCGTGGGTAGCAGCGGGTAGGGGCCTTTGCCAAAGCTACAGTGGACTGCCAGGGCGGAGGCTGGCGGATTGGACCGTGCCAGTGGTGAACCTCAGACCACAACAGACGGCGCCACACACTTCATCTTCTCATCCACTCCAAACCGACCGAGCACTCGAGCTGCAGGCGGCCTCGCGGGCCACACACTGATGCGAGTGAAAGCATGAGACCTGCGTGGTGGTGGAGGGGCGAGGACGGGCGGTGAACCCCTTTTGTTCTGTAAACACTCGCACGGCCTCCCTTGTAACCATATCCTTCACCTTAACCGCAGCGTGAGAAATATAGCCCTTTTCACCGTAATTCATTACCAGAGGAAACAACACGCCGTCCCACCGCTGGTTCTTTCTCTGGTGATGGTAACGCAGGTGATTCTGATTCAAATTTACAAAGCAAACAAAACGTATAGATTTAGCATAGCGTTCAGCGGTTCTGTGCAAATGTTTGAATCCGCCTCTAATTTCCTTACGCTTTGCATTCAAGGAGCCAGATTTTCTTGCAACCTTTCAAAGTGGCATTGATCAAAGACTTTCTCAAAGTCCGTGTTTTCTTTTGGACTTTGATTTCGTTTGCAGATCTTATACCTGTGCATGACAGCATATTGTGAAAGTATTGTTTTAAGGCAGGGGTTCCCAAACTTTTCAGCCTGCGACCTACAAAATAACGCTGCCGGAGACCGGTGACCCGCTTTTAGCAGCTGGGACTTTTTAAAGTCATAATATTCTGAAAATAAATTCATGAAATTACGAGAAAAGGTTAGTATTTTTTTTTAAGAACTTTTACAAAACAACGCAGCCTTAAATTAACACGAGGAATGTTGAGCATCTTGTAAAGTTTCGCAAATAAGGAAATACTAAATCTTTTTAGCACATCAGCAGCAGTGTCTTGTCACCTCCACTATGGGAAACCCTGTTTTAAGGAATATTTAAGAATCAAGCAAAGAATGAACTACTCATCGTCAAATTTGTAAAATACAGCTCTGAGAAACATCTTGTTGGTGGTAAAGTACTATTTTCAGTTTGTAAAACAGAGTTATATCTAGTATTTTTCATAGATTTTGTCAAATAAATGGGAATGAACCGCGTCTTTGCGACAAGCTGTTGGTAGCAAATCTACGAGCATAAAATGTATATTATTTAATGAGGTCTTTTAGGTGTAGACACCACACTTGTCCATGACCTTGAGTTTACGAGGCCTTTTAAGCCTGAATAATTTATAGGTCACAGTGAAGCGGCTTAAAACAACAAACAAACAAAAACATTCTTTTGGAAATGGTCAGAAACTAGATAGAAAATGAGCGGAAAGACAGCCAGAGAAACACTTCAGCAAACACACTTGCAAAAATCTTTAAAAAAATGACAAGAAAATGAACAAATGAAAATGACTCAAAGCACTTGCTCCGTACGCTACGTTGACTTAAGAAACACTTTTAGTTTCTTGAACAAGTTCCCCCCCCCTGCAGTAACGTTACAAACACTCACCTGTAAATATGAACCACCTCAGTGGACCAAAAAGGCCCCGGCACCCCGCTGGTCATGGTGTGTGTAATAAATCACCTCCGTCTAGATGCAGTGGTTGAGATGCAGCTCATCAACTAGATAGCAGAGTGACCTTGAGCTTTTTTTGTGTCCTGCTTCAGTGCCGATCACCCACGGCGCAGCGGTACCCTTCTCCATGGCTGACATGCCCAGCCAACCCTACTACCATGACCTGAACTCCAGCGTGGCACTACAGCGCTCCCTGTCCTCCCCACCTGGCAGGTTAGTGTGCGTTATTAAAATGAAGCACCATTATCAGATGGAGTTACTTTTTAAAAAAGTCTTCCTGCTGTTGTTTAATATAATCTGTTTTTTTGCTACATTCTTAGAAACTGATAAAATTCTCTATCTAATCTGGAAAGTGTTAAATTACCCGTAGCTTAGTTTATCTTCGTTTAGCATATGCTATTTTGGCTGAACTTATTTTGGTTGGTTCAGTTTTGCTCAATTTAGTTTAGATATTTTATCCTCCGTTAGCCTAGTTTTGTCTCAAATCTAGTCTGCTATGTTTAGCGTACCTGATTTTAGCTTAGTTTAGCTCATGTTACTTTAGCTTATATCAACTTCCCCTAATCTTATACGCAGTCATATTCAATATATTAAAATATTATTGAAAAGTTAATTTACTTCAGTAACTCAATTCACTCAGTGAAACACATTATATAGATTAACAAGCCTCATCAGAACACATCTTCTGATTTATTGAATATGACTGTTGTTGTTTTAGCTTAGTTTAGCATAGTTAAGACGGGTTTTTCTTTTATTTCATTTTATCTTAGACTAATTTAATTTATCTTACCTCAAATCTGTCTATCTAAGCATATCTTACCTGATTTAAGCCTAGTTCAGCATAGATTTTCTCATCCATTTGTTGTAAATTAGCTAAGCCAAGTATGACTTTTTTCTAAACTGGTTTCTTTTCAGTCTAGCATACCTTATTTTGTCATATCTTATTTTAGCCTAGCTTAACTTAACCAATTTTATCTTAACCCAGCTAAGTTTAGTCCACCTTTGTTTATCTTATCTTAGTCTTGCATACCTTATTTTATTTCAATTTAACATAGATTATTTTATTTTAAATTAGAACATGGTAAATTGACCTAGTTAGCTCAAGTTATCCTATGTTATCTTAAAATTAGTCTATCTATACAGTTATAAAAAAAAAAAAAAAAAAAAAAAAATTAGTCTATATTATGTAATGTTAATTGTGTTTAGCTTGGTTTAGTTTATTATAACCTAGCTTAACTTAATTCATGATACCTTACTGTAATTCAGTCACTTTTGGTTTAGCTCAGTCTTCCTTAGCTTAGTTTATTTTACTTTTACGTTTATTTTACTATTTTACTTTTTTCAAGGTAAAAAATGAATATTATTACCTTCTACAAATGATGGGACAAATTATTTCATTATGCCATTGTGGTATCCTTGTGAGCAGCAAAAGGCCCAAAACCAACATGGAGGAGAACATGGATACCAGCCCAACGGGACCCGACTTCTACTCATCACCCAGCTCACCAGCCAGCAGTCGGGCGAACTGGCACGACAGAGACGGAGGTGATTTTCCAGTTTTATCACTTTTGGCAGGCTTATCTGACTAACACCTTTATTACATTCGTACAGTTATATAAACTCTCAGACTGCAACCTTAGATGACTCTATTCACACAAGAGATTGTTGAGAGAATGTGCTAAAAGAACAACATTTTCATTACATGCAAAAAGATTTTAATAACTTGACTCAATGTGTGTTTTTGGTAGTTGGTTGCAAGCTGCTCTGCATTACTTTTGGAATGTCTTTCCACTGTGCACTGTAATGCTGATAAATGCTAATGATTAAGAGGGTACTAGGTAAATGTTAAATGTAAAAAATAATAGCGTGACATAGCAATCGCAACGAATAAGGAAGCAAATACAGTAACTAAGTAAGAGACAACTGCTTGGCATTAACAGCTGTGCAAATTTAAAGTAATCTGAGTACTTCTTTGAACGTAATCTCTATAAAACAGGACTTAAATTCTTATGGGTTAATAACAGAAAATGATGCTCACGCTACTGATAGCCTTCGTGAGCCTCAGTTGTTATAGTTTGCTGTGAGTTCACTTGAAGGTAATTTTAAATCTCTCATCCTGATGCTCGGTTTTAACTCCAGCAAGTCGTCTTCAAAATGTCTAGCTCCCTAAATGCTAATAAGTCGCAGCCATGTGATTGGCTGAGTGGCCGTTTGTGTTAACAAGCAACTAAACAGGTGTATCTAATTAACGTGGACGGTGAGCATATTGCACGCCTGTACTATTAGCTTTATGTGAGGACTTATGGGATCAGAGGAATCATACAGATGTGTAGAACTCGCATGTTTGACTCTGGTGCAGATAAAAAAAACCTCATTGGAAGAGTGAAGGTCTCACCATACTGTGTTTTTCCTGGTTATTGCCACCCTCGACTCACTCCTGTCAACACCTTTTAAATCTTTTTTTTTTTTTTTTTGTCTTTTTACCCATAAGAGCAGGTAAGAAACACTTGGTCCAACCAGGGCCTTCATAAAATCATTGGAAATCCAGCACGGTTTTTTTTTCCACCCTGCAAGGCACACAGTGGTTTTTAGCTCCAGTTTGAACCCAGACCACCTCCTTTTTTCAATTTAATATAATCAGTGGGGAGGCTGCAAGAGGAAAACACCAGATGACACACAGGAGACGCAGCAGTGGTGGGATTCAGCCGCAGCCACAATGTGGGTACATGAAATTCTAGCGTGTCCCTCTGCACAAGGCCCGAGAGCATTGCACTGCGTAAACTTAGACACTTGGGGTGAGGAGGAAGGGAATGAAGTGGGTAGGAAACTCTCCAAAGACAGCCATTACCCTGTCAAGAGAGAATAAATGAGAAGTGGGCCGATATTAAACCCATATGAGTCCTCCGAAGTGCCAAGGATTTCATTTCTTTCACGTGGTTGTCGTTCAGGCTCTGGTAGTGCTCTGGTCTGGGAAAGCGCTGCAATGTTGGGGTTTATTACACACGATCACACATTTACCCATCCAGTACAAAACAAAACAGTCCATTAAACATGACTAATGAAGTCTAAATGCAAGGACACTTCTTAAACTATTCAGATTATTAATGAATTGCTGTAATTTAGTGCAACGGTTTCCCCCGGCCTTGAAAGTCTCCTCTAAGGTATTTCTTTTCTTGACAGCAACGTGAAGCGCTGCTAGGGGTGTATCTCCTTTCCAAAGGCTGGGAAATCCCCCTAAATTCCCACCACCTCTCCTCCTCGGAGATAACAGAGTTTTTCCTGTCGCTTTTCTGGATCCTTCCCCACCCCTAGTCAATTCAGGGAAGGAAGTTTGACAGATATAAACCCAAAATGATAAAACCCAGGGTTTTTAAAACTTCTTTTTCTAAGGGAAGAGGAGGTGGACGATGCGAAAGTTATACACCCAAAGAAGACGCGACAGACAAGAAAAGCACTTGATGAATGTTCATCACGGAAGAGGCACGAGAAGACATAGGCCGCTGCGTCTCGGATCTGTTTGTTATCACGTTCCCTTCAGACTCCACGTCTCAGCATGGAAAATTGAAAACCGTGCAGCCGTGACAGCGGAGCGTCGCTCGTAAAAAAAGAAAAAAAAAAACAACTGGAGAGCCGCGGTAATGAGCAGCTTGCGTGTTTTCGGTACAGTTTGTGCACACACGTTCAGTCTTCAGCACCCAGCGAACTTCCCAGATAATTTTCACGTCTTCAGCGGAGCTTTCAGGATTATTCTCGGGGAATTACAGCCGCTTGTCGCAGACGGTTTGTAAAGCAGCGTTGCTTTCTACTTAAGATTACGTGAAGGTCTTAAAAGTTTCAAATCCCGTTTGGGTCACTTTAATCGTCTGGTCTGACACGATAAAAGACTTGTTTTTAAGTTATGGAGGAGTTCTGCCGATTTATTATGATTCCAGAAATTGTGTGTGATTTTCCCCTCAGGGAGGAGATTATTTTCCAGTTGCATTTTTCATTGTGTTCTGCATCTCCTTTTCATTGCACGACACCCACAGGATCAAGTTCTAGCGCACTTTAATCATCTTTCCCTCTTATTTATGATTAATGGAGGCATTAGGAAACACCTTATCAGAATTACTTTAGTAACTTTCAACAATATTTCTGAAATCTTGTGCTTCATTTTATGTCAAAAAGAAAAATGTTACAACCAGATTGGCACTGTTCAGGGTTTTCCTTACCAATACCGATTATTGGATTTTCCTTGAGGTCTCAAATGTCAAGTTTCATTCTATAATACTTTAAAAAACAACAAAAGTATTCCAATATTTAGCAAAATAAACAAGGTCTGACCCACCAATTCCAACTTTGACCTGTACTGATTTTTTTCATGCTGACTAGAACACATGAGAGAGGAGTGCTTCTGGCTCTTTGATAAAGTCAATACTAAAATGTCTTTCAGCCAAGAAATTGGAGCGAGTTCTTGTTATTGTGCACTTAATGAAAAGGATGAAAACGATTTTTCGGCATTTGACCTGCCGATCACCCATCAGCGCTGATCTAGGAACAATTGGCTGATTGAATGCAGCATTTCTTCTGCAAATTTTCAAAAAAACATGATTCATAATATTCCAAATGCCATTTCCTTAATCAAAGTTGTTTTTTTTAGGAATGAGTAAAATGTAAAGCAAAAATATATCTGGGTATATGTAGATTGATACATTAAAGAATAATTCTTAAATAAATATAAACATTTGAGAAGATACACAGGTCAGGCTTTTCCTGGCCAATACTGATACTGCGTTCCAGTTGAAGTCCAAACTTGGAAATTCAGAGTTGGAAGAAGCAACTGGTACGGCCCTTAAAGTCGGACTTCCCACTCGGAAAGTCGGAGAAATATTTTAAGACCGGTTGTCGGATCCAAAATGGCAGCTCGTCGCATCTGCAACAGTAAGCTGTGGCGAAAACATTTACATTTTACAAGACGCAGTTTCAGGAGTGCGTCTAAAATCAGTCCTACACGTAGCGGCGGCAACTATGAACTGAACTTTTAAACGCTTGTATTAGGTACTACGAACAAAACAACAGGTTTTTAGAATCCTGTTTTTTTTTTTTAATCCTGACTTCTCCAAGTGAGTTTACTGGAAAGCTGTTGACTCGGGTGTTACGCCTTTCCCAGCCTCCGAGGTAAATGAAACGCAACATGTTCTGATTCTTTTTTCAAGAGCTCAAACACATAAAAGAGGGGAAAAAAAAGTCCTTCTCGCCGGTTCTAGGATAGTGGTAGTAGTTTTAACAGATCTAACAGAAAATGAAAACCCTTGTTTATTTCCATCAAAGCATATGTCCCCAACCTCTATCCATCTGTTTTCTATATGCATTTTTCCAGGTACACCCTGGACAGGTCGCCAGTCTTCCACAACCTTTATTTAATTTTTATTATACTCAAAATAGATGCATAAAATGACATGCCGTTGGTTAGTTTGTTTATAGAGTTATAGAAAATGGTGGGATTTCTTAGTTTTGTTGTACTTAATTAAATCTGGTTTAAAAAAAAAATCTAAATTTTTCAGTATCTGACCTGCTGAGTTACTGATTTGAAGAAATCAAGTAGAAATCTGCCAGCTCCAATCTGACCGATTGATTGATGCATCTCAAGCTCCAGCTGGGCTTTGAACTATTAGGAAGTATTCAACGCTGTGGTTTTCTTCTTCTTTTTTTTTTTACATATGTGTTTTTGGTTTGTTTTGTCCTGCTGACAGAGATGTCCTCTCCCACAATGAAGAAGCCGGAAAAGCCGCTGTTCAGCCCCACCTCACCGCAGGACTCTTCGCCGCGACTCAGCACTTTCTCTCAGTCTCATCACCCAGGCCTATCAGGCGTGGGACACAGTGGTGAGTGAAAGCACGGCTTGTCTTCAGGAGGTAACAATAAATAAATAAATCAGTGTGCATTTAGGCTAGGGGTTCAGGCTAGGAAGGGCGCTCCGTCTGATACTAGGACCTTAACCAGGTTCTAAAATTATTTAAATCTAAGCTTAAGTGAACAAAAACACCCAACAGTTTTAGTCGTTTCTTAATAACCCAGCCATAATGAAATTAAATTTCAAAGTGAAACAGGGTGCTAGTAGAAGGGTTTGATTATTGATCTTCTCTGAGTTGGACCACTTCTATAAAAGCAGAAATTTTGGCTCTGTGCCGGTCCAGAGCGGAAAGGCCTGTGCCAACCCAAGAAGCCGAGACAGCTGCAATTATTCTAGAGGAGCAATTGTTGCCGCCTATCTATCAGCGACAGGTTGGATGGCCATTTCCCGGGTTAAGGACATGTTTCGCGAAAATAAGCAAAGGGCAGACTCTGCAATGCCCAGAGAAATTGCAAACAGCCCAAAAGCTACATTTTGCTCTATGTGCCTCTGTTGGCAGGGTTGAATCTTAAATTTACTGACAGGACAATTAGAAACAAGAACCAGATACAAATACAAGTTGTTTGGAAGGGTTACCAGGAGGAAGTCTTCCTGAGGAGAAGAAAACATGATGGCAGGACGGAGGTTGCATCTGATTGACCGACAACCCCTCTGGGATTCTCTCTTTGGACAAATTATACCAAAGTAGAGATCTCTGGGGAAAATTAAAGACGGCATTTGAAGAGGAACACCTCATGCACACTTTCAGAGCTGGTGGTAGGGGGTGATGATGACCTGTGGCACCTAGTGGTGATTGAGTCAACCATGGTCCAGTCAATCTCCAGATGAAAACACCGGGGTGGGACATAAAGAGAGTTGTGCAGAATCAGAAAGTTGTAAAGAAGCGTGAGACAAAGGAGCCTCCACAAAGACGTCAGAGACTAATACAGAAAACAACGTCGTCACGTCCTAAATGTGGTTCCACTGACCGAGGAGTTAAAACTACACTGTTTAGCTAAAAATTACATTTTATCCAAACTCCCTCCCTGACATCCTCGGTCTTCTTGTCCGCGTGTTTCTCCCCACAGTTATATCGTCGAGGAGCCCCCCTTCACACTCGCCCCTGCAGTTCTCGGCTTCGGCCATCCTGCCCCCGGCGCCGTCGTCCTACTTCTCGCACCCCACCATACGGTATCCACCCCACCTCAACCCCGCCGATACCCTCAAGAGCTACGTGCCGTCGTACGACCCGTCCAGCCCACAGAGCAGCCAGGTTGGTCTTTTTCCGTGTGTGTGTGTGTGTGTGTGTGTGTTAGTTTGGACTCCCTTACAGAGCCTCCAGTCTTTGTTCTTTATCTTGTTGGGCTCTGACCTTTAGAGATTAAAGATAAGATAAATTACAGCACGCAGCATTTTACTAATGCCTTCAAGGTGCACTTGGAAGTTAGGAATATGTTCTTCGTTTGCTAATTTAAAACACATTCCTGTTGTTTATCGCAAAAGTATTCACACCCCTCAGAAGTAACCCCCCCCCCCCCCCACCTCCCAGATTTTCAACTTCAGTGTAGTTTACTGGGATCTTATGTGAGAGAAAAACACCAATGAAATCATTTAAGTGAAAGAAAAAATTATGCATGGGGCAAATAAAATCTGAAAAGTGTGGCACGCACATGTTTTCCACCCCCTTTACGGTGATGCTGTGACTCAGCAGAGCAGCCAAAGGAGTCACGGGTGATGCAGCTCAACACCACTGAACAAGAAGATTTTCAGAAATAAATATGTAAAATTATGAATAATTTACTTCCACCTCACTATTATTCTGTTTGTGTAGGTCTGTTGTAAGAGAATCCAAAGAAAATACAATGAAGTTTGTTCTTAAAACGTGACAAATTGGTAAAAAGATCAAAGGTTATAAATACTATCGCAAGGCACTGTCAATATAATTGGTTAAAGACAAACTCATAAATCCCCGTTGCTGAGGCTATTAATCTGCTGTAACATTTCGCAGAGTTATGATAATAACACGATTATAAAGCCTAGAATGTTTGACTTCTCTGTCCGTATATTTTCAGCATGACATAACGCTCAGGGCAAAAGGTTACGATACACTCGGAGCCTTATGGTTGCAGTTAATTTAAAGGGAAAACAACAACCGCATGACTCCATCAAAAACAAACAAAACAATCAACCAAACTCTTGCGACTGCAGTCACATGTGTGACTGTAAATCAAACATCTTTTCCGCGCTTTTGGGCGTCGGGCGAACGCGGCGCGGGCCAGTGTTGTGCGCGCAGAGCGAGCCCGGCGCCTCTGTAGATGAGAGAGCCGTGTGATATTTATGTGAGCTTTATTTCCCCGCTGTTCTCACTGTAAACAAAAGCCTTGTGGACCGCTCCATCTCCAGAACGCTGGGGCGGTGTTGTGCTGGGGGTGTTGCTCCGGAGGAGTAAGAAAGAAAAAAAAAAAAAAAAAAAAAACCACGGGGAATGATAAAGGTTGTAAATATTTGCCGTTGCCGGGGCCCTCCTGCTCTTGTGCATAATGAACTGGCCCTCTGCTGGGGTTCTGGAGAGGCGAGGGGGCGAGGAAGGAAGAGCGGCTGCAGGAGAACTGGGGATGAAAACGAGGGTGGGGCGGGGTGGGGGTGTTGGGGTTCTGCAAATAACACAGCGCTTATAATCCCATGGACGAGTGCCAGAATGTTTTATGCTTGCTTTAACGCAGATTATATTACACTCTAATTAAACATTCTATTCACAAGCGAGGGAACCCCCGCGGACTCGATTCTTCTGCGAAAAGGCCTGTTTGAGTTTTGAACTCGGGGCGGCCTCGTAGTGAACGGCCCAGACAGTCTCCAGCCGTCTCAAAGAGCAGCTCCCACTTGCTTCCTTTATTCGGTCGGTTCCCCCCTCGTATATATAGCCCCTCTATAGCGGCGCGGTCACGCCATTGTGGCGGGTCACTCCGCAGTCCTCTCTGGCTTTTCACGCCCCTCGTCCCCCTGAACTCCATTTATGAGCGCCATTAAAATCATTGTGAGGAATCGTGTAGGAAATCCATTGTCGGCAACCACCAACCCCCCCCCCCCCCCCCCCCCCCCCGTCCCCGGGTGTTAGTAATAACTGTGACAAGACAGCGGCTGAAAGGGCTAAAATCTTTAAGAGTGATTGTTTCAGCTGCCTTTACTTGGTCGTTTTTAATGACGATGGGTCGGTTAGTCTTAGTTTAGTCGGATCTGGCCAACTGCACGTTTACAAGCAGAGCCGGAGCTTGTGACCATAAGTCACTGCGCAGAGGACGTCCCCTTGTAACGTTATGGGTCGTTGTGGTTTGCGGTTACGACACAACTTTCTAATAATTTTGACGCGATTACCCATCGGCGCCTCGTCAGCTAAATGGACGAATAACAAGTCCTGGTGTTGTGCAAAAGAGTTCTTCTGCTCTCGGATCACTAAGCTAATTTTCACACCTAAGATAACCCGAGGTAAATGCAAAATGCGGTTTGAACCGGTTGTGGCTTCCCTGGTGGCAACAGCTGCCATCAAACGTTTACAATCACTGGTAATGAGTCTTTTACACCCCTGTAGAGGAATGTTGGCCCACTCTTCTTTCCAGAACTGTTTTAATTCAGCAGTGTTGGAGGATTTTTATCCATCAACGGGAGCTGTATGGCCACGCCGCAGCATCTCAATTGGTTCTCGTTTTTGCCAGAGAGCTCCAGTAATAAGTCGTCCAGGTCCTGAAAGCTGCAAAGCCCTCACTCACCCTACCACCAGATTTACTCTTTGTTTCATTGTTTGTTTCTGAAATCCTGTGGTAGTAGTAAGTCAGACAATTTCCAAAAACTTCCACTTTTCTCTCATCAGTCAGCAGAATATTTTTGCCCCCAAAAGATGTTGTGTGGGAAGTGTGACGCTGGTTTCTGTCTTCAGATCGGTCAGCGGTGGTTTTGGACTTGGATTTCTGCCGTGCAGGCGGTTTTTGCTCAGCCTCTGTCTTCTTTATATTCGGGCATGATGTGTTGCTTTTTGAGACCTTTTATCCTTTTTTATTTAAGTCAATTTTTGATTCTATAAGTCTGGCTTAGGGTGCGTGATACAGACTTGAAATTATATCACGATATATTGCGATACTGTGGTTATAACGATAAAATTGATGATAAAAAACGATTTACAGCTTCCTGCAGCTTTTGCACGTCACATTAATTATAGCCCCATCATCAATGTGGCTTGATGGGTTGAGTAGTCATCTTGCAATTGGAAGGTTGTGGGTTTGATTCCAGCTTCCCCTTGTAGCATGTTGATGTGCCCCTGGGCAAGGCACTTAATTCCAAGTTGCCTGCCTACGGTGTATGAATGTGTGCGCGTTAGTGAGTGCGACTGGGTGAATGTGGCTCTAGTGTAAAGCGCTTTGAGTGGTCAGTATGACTGGAAAAGCGCTATATAAGTTCAGTCAATTTACCATAAACACAAATGCTGTGCTTAAAAATATATATTTAATAATATAACACGTTAAAAGAGAATTTAAAATAGGATTTATCAGGACACTAGCTACAGAAAGTAGCTGGATTTTTATCACTAAACCCCACACAGTAACTGCAATTAATTCGATTTTTGGATTTATTGATATTTTTTTACTGCTTTCAAGTAACCAAAAGTGCAAAAAATTGTAAACAAAAAAATAAATTTGTTTTTCACACACCACTAATTGGATTTTATCGTTGTCACGATAAAGCCAAAGTCTTATCCCAATAAGAACATTTTCACAATAACAATAAAAGAATATGATAAATGTCCACCCCTAAGTCTGGCAGTAATCTGGCCAGGATATGATATCTGGTAAAACTTAACTAAGCTGTCCAAAAAATGTAAATTCCTTGTTGAAGAAGGAGTGATTACTTTTTCACACCAGGCCAAGTTGGTTTGGGTTGCTTTTTTTCTCTTAATATCAAAAAGTATTATTTGAAAACTGCTTTTTATATTTACTTAGCTTGTCTTTGGCTAATATTAATACTTGTTTAAAGATGTGAAACCTTTTAGTGTGGTAAAAAAAAAATCGAGAAACAAGACAGGGGGCTGGAGGGTGAATACTGTATGTGTTTCCTTAGCCCCTTGCTCATGGTGGTGTGTTCTGTTTATCTCTACCCAACGTGCAGCCTAACAGCAGTGGTCAGGGGGTTGGAAAGGTCCCAGGCCACTTCACCCCAGTGTTGGCTCCATCCCCGCACCACGGCCCTGTGCGACCCGTCACGCTGTCCATGCCTGACACCAAGCCCATCACTACATCAACAGAAGGTACGCTGACGCCGCTTCCAATCACCTTTTACATGCCAAACGCAAGACATGCAGCAGTTCTTGTTTATGTTGTACACGTTTTTTTTTTTGTTGGTCAAAATCCAACAATTTATATTCGTTTTTCAGTGCCATCTACCGCAAAATAAAACAAAAAACTTGTATGCATTAATTTAGGGAAAACATTAAATACATAGTAGAAGTATGAGGATGGTATTTTTTTTTTTACAAGTTTACATAATTTTTGTTGAAATAACTGAAAAATCAGTGTGGGCCAAATAAAATGCCTCGTTTGACACTCATAGAATTTTACTTACATATTACTTCCCTTTGAAATGTTTTAAATATGTTGTTCTCACTGACAGGTACTATGCTCAGTTAGCTAATTATGTTGAAATCCTCTCTAAATGACTTTTATCACAATCTAGGGATAAAAAAAAATGTGTGCATGTTCTTATAGAAAACATCTCATTAGTAAATAGCTGTATAAAAAGTAGCATTTGTGTAAAATTGTGTTACTTTTGTAAAAATACCAAAAGAATTACAGTGGTCCAACAACTGAGCCCTGTGGGACTCCTCCAGCCCTATTTCAGTGTAACTAGTGGTGTCCCAATACCGATACCAGCATCAAGTACTCGTATTCGTACTTGTAAAACCAACCCGACACTCTGAACCGATAGCAATCTTGTGCTTGATTTTCCTCCTACGCTGCATCTCAAAGGCTAAACGCCACTCCATACAGTGTTGGGTAAGTTACTTTAACAATGTAATCCGTTACAGTTACAAGTTACTTTGTTTAAAATGTAATTGTAGTGTAACTTTTTTGATTACTTTTAAAAAGTAATGTAACTAATTACTTTTGATTACTTTTTGATTACTTTAAGGTTTTAATGAGTATTGACCCATGTTCAACATTTAATTTTTGAGAACTGAATGTGAACCTTAAAAAAGCACTAAGCTGAAAGGGAACTGCAGACAGGCGGTCACAGGATGTCCACAAGTGTTTGTGTGTGACGATTTTTAAGTTTAAAACAAGGAGGATGGATTTTTCGGCAACTCCTTGCCAAAAATTGCATCCCCTGCTATCTCAGAGGAATTGACACTTGTATGACTCTATTCCTGTATATCCATCAGTAGTTAAAGGACAAGAGTCAGCAAATGCAAATTCTGCCCTGTAAAACAATGACAGCACAATTGTTGCTGTATGATCTGAAGCCCCATTTGGAGCTTTTAAACAGGCTTTGAAAAACTTTGATAATTTGCTGCTGTAATATTATAGATTTTTTAGAATAAAAAGCAGATGTGCATAATCAAAAATAACAGAAATACAATTATAGAGCATTCAGTATTGTAAGAAAGCCCACACTGTTTCTGGATAAATACATTATTGTATGAGTTAAGTTCTGTTCCGTTTTCTGCCTTTTTCGTTGTAAAACTGAAATGTCCCATGCTCCTGAATGCACCATAGCTTTCCGACGCTCACGAACTCAACACTGTGAACGCTGAGCTGTATACGCGCGTTTGATTTTCCGCTTTAGACAAAGTTTTGCAGTTTCACAACACACGTCGGCTCTCACGGTTTATTGTTGTGTGTGAATAACAAGAGGTGGCTGTCAACAAGCTTGAAGGCTGTCATTTTTGATGCGCTGCGTGAGCTGAAATAAAACCGTGAAACGTCCGCTCGCTTGCTGTTCTTTCAGAAGGCTCCACCAGCACAGGATGGATCATCAGAGTGATAGAGACAAGGAGCCGTAGCGGGAAACGGCGATACTTTATATTTTTAAAAAAATGTAACTACATTTGTAATTCTTAATATTTTCGGAAGTAACTGTAACTGAATTACATATTATCTTATTGTAACTGTAACGAATTACAGTTACACTTTTTTTGTAATTAAATTACGTAACGTCGTTACATGTAATCCGTTACTCCCCAACACTGACTCCATACCAGGTGGTGGGGCTCATACACCAAGAGGTTGTTTGCTGACCCTCAAAACAAAAAAAGAAAGAAGAGATAAATTAGCTAGCAGGAGAGGGAAAAATATCTGTGGTTTGGAGATATTTCAAGGTAAACACGGAGAATACTAAAAAGGGAGGCTGTCTGCCGTGCTCAGCCAAGCTGTGAAGAGGGTGCAAAAAGGTCCCTTTTAACACAAAAATTAGATGAAGCTTTTCAAGACTAAACATGACGCAGAATTCAAAGAGTTTGCTGCAGCACAACAAACCAAGTACTCCAGAAGTATACCTGAAGCTCTTACTGAGTTCATTGCCCTTGATGTTAAGTTATGTGTGATCTATAAGTCCCAATTTATTAAGTACTCAGGATCTAAACTAACGTACTCTTAATTGTACTCGGTCTGGAAGAAACTGGTATGGAGACACCCTTAAGCTTTTTAAATGAAGTCACATTCTCCTACATTTACTTTGCTTTCAGAGCTAACTGGAATGATGTCACGTATCATTTTTTTGTTTTTGTTTTTGTGGTGACTTCGTTTCACAGGCTACTCAACTCCTGGCACCCCAACGTCTAATCGTTTTGTAGGCCTGAGCCCTAGAGATCCTGCCTTTCTCCACCAGCAACAGGTGAGTTCTTTTTCCTCTGCTACAGCATTTAATTAAACCGTTCCTCTTATTCGTACTATTTTCTTTTTTTTTTCTATCCCTCAATTCTGAAAAATAAATAAAAAAAAAGAGCAGATTTGAACCGACCAGCTGGCAGAACAAATGAGGAATATAGCTGCTTTCACACTTCCCAAGTGTTGATGTGTAGGGACACTTAAAAACAAACAAGCTCATCTTCCGTCAAACTCTTTTTTTTTATTATTATGTAAGCCCAAGCGCAGGTTTCAGTGTTAGGGTTCATATTTAAAGACAGATTGTCAGCGAGAGAGTGTGGCTGAGATTTAATAGAAGAGTTTGGGGATGAAAAAAAAATCCTGTTTTTGAGAAAGAGACGCCAAAGGTGGAGGGTCACCATCTTTTTTTTTTTTTTCTCTTTTCTGTTTCCTTCACACACTACTTTAGACACTTCTTTAAATAACACACTCCTTTATCTACAAGCTGATTTATAACAAGGTGCCGTCGTGTTGCTGTAGGATGTCCTCGGACAGAAGTGGTAACCCTTCGTGTGTGTTTGTGTGTTAGAAGCGTTGCAGTTTTTTCCTTTTTTTTCGGTCGGGAAAGAGAGGCTGCTCTCCTCCACCGCGTCTTATTGAAAGAGCTGGTCCGAGGCCAAGGCTTTTCCAACCACAACTAATTGAATGCATCTGCACGCAGCTACATAATGATCGCCGGGTTTCCTCCTTGCTCATATCCTTTACGTTTAGTAGGAATCACAAAACCGGCCACTGTTTATTTATTTTATTTTTTTTTCTCCGCTGTCTGTCTCTTTCCATCTTCCTTTGTTTCTCACGAGCTTTTAAAAGTATTTGTCTAAAATATAAAAAAAAAAATAAGATGAGGGGAGTTGTTAGTTTTGTCTGGTTCTGGTTGAGGAGGAGGAGGAGGAGGAGGAAAGGGAGGAATCACTTGGCCGATGTCGTATGGTTTGTCTTCCACATTTTCTGGTAGCTGTGTGTTTTGTGGGGCATGAAGCGAACACGGAGCCCAGCAGTGATCTGAGGGCAGCTGCCGAATTTCCTCCAATCATGTGCTCTCACACTCGATTAAAGCCCATTTCTGCTCCAGATCTCAATGCGCGAATCGGCTATGAGATATATAAAGTAATGGCTGTGGCTTAAAAGAAAAAAAGTAACGATTACAACTTTTGTGAAGGTTATTAGATAGCGTTCCCTGAGGTTTTTTTTTTTCTTCCCAGTGACTCATCTTGAGTCTGCTTGTCTCTGTTGCTGTTTTGGCCTGATTTAAAGGCCTGGACTTTAGCCTCTCGGAGCAGAAAAAAAAAAAAGGAGACTCAGTCAGAGCCAAGTCTCTCAAGACTAAACAGTTTCTCAAAATACTCCGTCATTGTCCTCATCTGGCGAGGGTGTGTTTATTGTGTCGAGTCCAGGAGGTTGTTGCACTTCCAGATGATAAGTGGTGAGCGTTTGTTGCAAAGTTTGGTAGCACTGGGCCTCGTCTCTTCTTTATTTGCGTTTTTGGAATCTCAAGTAAAGTTTTTTTTAGTTTTATTTCACAATAAAATAAGGAGGGTGAACTGATATTTTTGGAATGCTGCTATCACTTTAATGATCTGCAGCCTCCAGATCCTAGCAAAGTTATTCACACCCCTCAGGCTTTGCTATACATCTTGTGACGTTTCAAACACAAACTTTAATGTGTTTAATTTGGATTTTACATGATCGACCAACACAAAGCGGTGCGTAGAGGAGGTGGGATTGGAAACATTCTGCACTTACAAAAGTCTAAAAGGTGTGACGGAAATTTCTATTCAGCCAATATCTTTAGAGAAAAAGCGTCCCCACAGCATGATGCTGCCACCGCCATGTTGGCCATGTTTAAGTGAGGGCCGGTGTCAGGTTTCTGGATTAAAATGTTCAGAGCTTGGGATGTTGTCTTAAATTTATCCACAACAGGATTCCTGAGATGCTGGGAGTGCTTTTCGGTCTTCACGATGCCATTTGTTCACTGATGTTCTCTGACAAACCTCCGAGGGCCTTCCTAGAACCGCTGGGTTCAGACTGAGATTCATTTATACTCAGGTGGACTCCATTTACTATCTAGGACAAGACAATCGGTTGCTTTTGGATTTTACTACTACTTATTATTATTATTATTATTATTATTGTCCTTACAATTCCCAATTGTGTGTTACTTTGAGATACGTTGAAGTTTGTGGATGCAGGGAGACAAAATGGGAAAGAGTGACAAGGCACTGAATGTAAAGATCTTCTGATATTCGTTCAGACTGTATTTATTTGGGCTAAATTTGCTAATTTATAATCAGATTAACTGATTAAAAAGGTTTTGCGTATAAAGGAAGGCCTTTTTTTAAAAAAAAACAAATAAAGAAAATTGGGATTGTAATAAATTACAAACGCGTCACATTTGGCCTTAAAACAGAAAAGAAACCCCACAACAAAAACAACACAACAACGCCACACGCTGCCACACCTGCTCTACGAGTCCCAGGCAGAGAGCGTGTGAAAAGCCCTCCATTCATCTCCCGCCTTGGTTAACCCCTCCAGGGAATGCCACCGTGGAGCATTCCACAGGGAGAGATCTGTGATCAGATGTCATTTGGTATTATCTAAGGAAGGATCCTAATCCACAATCTGCCCGCATCTGTTTGCTAACGTTCCCCGGCACCGTCTCTCCTTTTTTTTCTTCATCTTCTCCTCCCCTGCTGCCCTGCGCCGCCGCTCTGATGTGTTGGTGCCAGCGGACAGATGGCGAGCCCCTCGAGGAGCGGTGGGCACCGAGCGTCTGGCTCAGCCCGCATGTCCTCTCCGAGCTATTGTCAAGGCTGCGGAGTGCGTGAACGGCAATGGGCGGGTGGGTGGGAGTTTCTGGAGGGGGGGGGGTTCACTATCCCAGCCTCCAATAAACAAAAACACTCTTAAAGGAGCAAGTTTCATTGTTTCCTGGTTTAGTTTTCCTCAGCAGCTGTTGATTAAATGGCCAAATTTAATCGTCCGCTGCTGCTCTCTCACATTTACTTCAGCGAAACACGGAGGATGTGGAGAAACCGCTCCCTGAATAAAACAAGGAAGCCATCCAGGTGCTGCGAGGAAAAAAAGAAAAATCCCCAGAGCACATTTCTTGACCGCTGCAAATGGGTCTGAATATTCAGCGTCTTTCTGATTAAATCTCTCTTAAGAGCCTCTGCAGAGCGCCGGCCGCTGCACGCAGAGTGCTAACGGTGCACTTTTTTATCCCGATGCATTACTAAATGAATGCGTTGACCACAGGGCAAGGTTAGGTTGGCGTTTGGCAGGGATAGCTCTCAGCTGGATTGCAGACACGTGCGCCCGCATAATGCATGCAGAGGAGACGACGAGGCCCGCGCGTGTGGCTTTTATGTTGCAGTAATTTGTAATCTGTATGTAAGGTTGCCGTGTTTTGAAACGCAGGATGAAGAAAGAGTGGGAAGGGGGGGGTTAGTGTGAGTGTGTGTGTGTGTGTGTGTGTGGTTTAACTTCATTGCACTGTGACCCTAAATCAATAAAAACAGTTAGCTAATGAAAAAATAAAGTCTGCATGCTGGAGGGCATGCGCAGTGCGTCCTGAATCGGGGAGAGCACTTTACAGCGAGGCTGGGGGTTGTAGACAGGGTGCATGCATCGAACGTGTTGCACGGCTTTCAGCTGCTCACAGACGAAGTGCAGCGCCCTGCGCGACTTTTCAGGCACCTGGAGCTCTTCTGCATTTTCTCACACAACGGCCACAAGCTGCCGTTTCATTTCATCGGGACCTTGTCTGATGGACCAACACAAACCGGCGCATACAATGAAGACTGTTCAGTGTTTTCAAAATGTCTTCCGAGGATAAGTGCGTTCGGCGCCGTTAACGCCAATAGTCCGAGATAAAATCCCATGCAGCCAGACATCACCAGACACTGTTTAATCTCAGGATAAATCCAGCTGCTCTCTGAACGCCTCAGAGGTTTAATGGAGGACATTGGTGAGCAAAACAGCGTCATGCAGATCATGTAACACAGCGGACAAGTTAGGGATGAAGTTGTGAAGAAGTTTTAAGCTAGCCCAACTGGAAACCCAACAAGAGATGGCAGTCTAAACTAAAACACAGGCTAGACAAAGAGAACATTAGCCACAGAGAAATATCCAAGAGGCCCGTGGTGATTGTGGAGGAGCTGCAGCGATCCACAGCTCAGGTAGGAGAATCCCTTGACCGGAAGACTATCAGTGGTGCACTCCACAGTTCTGACCTTTATAAAAGAGTGACAAGAAGAAAGCTGTTGGTGAGGGAAGGTCATAAAGTTAGCCAAACGTAATTCTGAGGTCACAACAGACGTCCTATTGTGCGGCCGTGGAGATGCAGCAGGGACAGGTTAGGAGAAGGTTGAGCTCGAAGCAGGACGGTCCTGGAAGAAAAACTGTTAATGCTAGAAAATACCCGAAGCTTTCCAGCAGGACGAGCACCTTGAATGTACGACCAGAACAACAATGGATTGGTTTAGACCAGGGGTCAGCAGCCTTTACAACCCGCAGAGCCATTTCTGCCCTCGGTCCAGCTAAACAAATTTTTTGTTTAGAGCCACAAAAGTTACACCTCTCTTTCAAACAACAGCTTGTTTTTATAGTATGCTGTAGGAAATATGTTTACAGATCAACAGTTATTTAACCAACAGTATTTTTATGTTTAGGTTTAATACATTTTCTTCAATTGGACATTTTTATAGCAAATGGCATCAAAATGAGGAAAAAGCATTTGACAAAACCTATTGACAAAAAGATACTTCATTTATCTATAGTAAAATATTCCACACACCATTAGTTTCTTTCTTTCTGGAAATGTTATGCATATATTCCAGAACTAAATGCATCCTAAAGCTAGCAATTTTAATTTACCTTTACATTTAGAAACATTGACCAAGTTTTTAAGAGCCGAAGCTGAAGCTGTAATTAGCCACAGGTTGCAGACCCCTGGTTTAGATCAAAACAGATTCATGTGTTGGAGCGGCCTAGTCAAAGCCCAGACCTAAATCCAATCAAGAATGTATTGCAAAACTTCAAATTGACTGTTCCCAGTAGCTCTCCATCAAATCTGACTGAGCTTGAAATGCTTTCCACAGCTGAATGGGAAACAGTTTCAGCGCCTAAATGTGTGAAGCTGATAGAGACGCGCCACCAAAGAGTCGAATGAAACACTTACAGCTGTAACGCTTTGAAGTATCAGTTTCCTTCCACTTCACAATTGCGCACTACTTTGTGTTGGTCAGTCATATAAAACAGCATCAAAGTGCAACGAGGTTTTGTGTTTGTAACGCGACAAAATGCGGAAAGGTTCGAATGGTATGAATACTTTCTTAAGGCACTGATTACACATGCCGCTCACATTCTGTAACCAACTAACCCCATTACTTCTACTAAAATTCGTTTAACCTCCAGGTTAGCTGCTGCCACTAACTCTAACTGCATGCTTTTATTTTTCTTCATGTCTGCTCTGAATTGACTACTCTCTACCACACTAATTAATAGAAAAATAAAAAATAAAATAAAACAGTTCATCACGTATAAATGTTTTAGATTTTGGATCCACTGTGAAGTCCTGCCCTAGATTGTCCTGCATGCATTTGTGTATACAGTGTTGAGTTGTAGTGTAATCTGAAGTGGAAGTTGTCTTGGCCCAGTGATCTGACCGCTAGGTTTTAATTGACAGCTGAGGAAGTGTGACTGGAGCGTGACTCAAAACGGCAGGCATTATGGCCCCAGTGCCACTGACGACACTTTGGGGATTACTTGGCAAAGGTAACCTTTTCGTTCTTTTCATCTTGCCATCTCTCTTATATCTCACATATCACTTGTATTTACACTTTTGCCCTTTGGATTTAATGTCTGCTCTTTATTTTTTTGACATTCACATATAAAAAAGTTATTTAACCAGAACGAGATGTTCTGGTCAGGAGTTGTGGCTCCTATTAGTGCTGCAACTAATTCATGCGTTTCTTTGGTTATTGTCTCTTTGATGTCTTCCATTCCCTCCTTTTTATCCCCCTCTCTGCATCCCTCTATTCTGATTTAAACTCTTCCCTGCAATTATTAAACATTTCTCCTCATTAAATCCTGTTTGGAAACGCATGACTCAGGCTTTTACCGGTGCTAAAGATCTCCAGTTTTCTATGAGCTCTCAGCTGTTCATCTCAACCACAACACATCCAAAGTCACCTGCATAAACTTTGCTTTAGTTATGCAAGCAAGTGAATGTGATCGTTGACCAAATAAACCAAAAGGTACTTCATGTTCCTCGCTGGAAAGTACCTCGATTAAGGAAAAGCAAAGTGCCTTTGCTTTGAATCCAACAGAAAATGAACGCATTGCAAGATTATCCCCTTTTATGCATCAAAGCGTACACTTATTAATAATTTATAGCAGTAACTTAATTAAAAAAGGAACCTTAAATGTTATTGCGTGTGTTTAATTAGGGGGGGAAATATCTTTATTTTCACATTGCAAAAAAGAGTATTCTATTAGCTTAATTAAAATACTGAATGCTTAAAATATTTTGGGAATGCTCAGTTTAATGTTTTTGGGGGGTTTTTTGGCTCACAAGTAGTTTTGGCTTGAGGGTTTTGGCCCACATGACAAAATGTTTGGACACGTCTGATCTAAAGTGACTGAAGGGTCAAAGATCCCTCACTATGTGTGCTCTCACCTTGTGAAATGTTGCAGGAGAAGATTAAGTGCTGCCCTTTTGGCACAGGAGGGCTGTGGCGGGTATTCACAGCAGGGATGCCAATAATTCTGCCACTGGTGATTTGGTGAAAAATGATTATAACTTTGGATATTTCTCCACAGTGACTAAATGTACCTTCTTTTTTTTTGTCAGAGTGAGATTATGCTGCTGCATGAAAAGGTTCATTTATTTTAAATGACGATACTGAATGTCACCAACCTTTTAATTGATTTTTAATGAACTTGTAATTTACTCCAGAACGTGTTGTTTGTTGATGTGTTTAAAGACCAAAAATTATTTAATGAAGTGGGGGGAAAAATAGACAGATATTTTAGTACTTGATTGGTGAACCATTAGACTTGCTATCGTACAGGTTTATCTACATCTTAGTCTGCGTTTAATGTCGGAAAAGCGAGAACAAGACGATGGTGTATCGTGTAAGAGCTGCAACATATTTTCAGAGGAACCTTGCAAAGATTTTCCTGCTTTTAGACAAAAAAAATGCCTCCCTTGACGTAGTTTTAGGCCATAATTGTTGCCATGCGGGAATCATCTTTGCTTAATCTTGACCCGCTGGTGTTTAACTTAAAGGTACAGGTCACCTCGTCCATCTTGTTTCCACGGTGCGTCTCTCTCTCCTCTCTTGGGGAGGAGAAGGGGGGGGGGGGAATCCTGAATCGTTTTCAGCATGGCAGAACAGGCAAGCTGAGCTAAGCCTTTTCCTCTTTCCCTGTACCTCTCTTTCTCCTCGATTCGCAGACATATCCGTGTGTGTGTGTGTGTGTGTGTGTGTGTGTGTGTGTGTGAGCGTGACAGAGCGTGTGTACAGGTCAGTTTGCATTTGGTGAAGTCATAAACACAAATGCGTGCAGCACAGACCCCCTCGACAGGCCTCCTAATAGGCGGGTAGAGGTAGCAGAGAGAAATGCCTCCTCTCTTCTTTTTTTCCCCCACTCACACTCCATGTGACTGTACAGTACAGTCACATTTAAAGAACTGGATTTATCTTATTTTATTACAAGAACTGAACCATAATTGAATTACGTCCCTCTCCCCATCGGTGGATTATTTACGGCTAGCCGTTCAACCCATATAGCTGCAATCCACTGGTTCCCTCTTTTATCCCCCTTGCCCTTAAAGCCGAGCGCGTCTCCTCAGCACCGCAGCATCCAAATTAAAAAACCTGCGAGACTAGCATGTAGCCATTGTGCAGGAAATGGGTCAGCAATCCATTAAGATGCCATTAGATAATCTAATTTAGTGAGCTAAGCCTTAAACGAAGCGCGCTGTACGGCCTGGCCATGCTTTGCAGGAAGCCGATTCGGGGAAGGTTTTGGGAAGCCGGACGGACGCCGAGGCAGTTAGGCCATCTTAAAGGTTACCTGAGGAAATGCCAACATGGAGGTCGGGTTACCAGAGGGCAGGAATATCTTGTGTACGTAGAGCATAAATATTAAGAGTTAAAGTTATAGTGTAGGACTTTTGATGTTGTGAGGGGGAAGAATTGCTATAAAAGCCACTGAGACGATCCAATTTAATCAATTTCTGACTCTTTTTCTTTTTGCTTACAAAGAATTTTAAGAAAGTCTAGTCAAACCAACAAACCTCAACATTTTATCACATTTGCAACCACAAACATTTGTTTTCTGTGACAGACCAACACAGAGAAAAGGCACACGAGTAAATGAGAGCAATGCAAATCTGAAACTGGGGACATCTAGTGTGGCGTTGGCCTTTATAACCATATTGGTCATTAGTGCACCGTCGTCAGAGGGTTTGTTGGAGAACATCAGTGCAGATTGGCAAGAAAAAAGGTTTTTGTTGGGAAGAAAACGTGAGAAGTTACCAGACGTCATGTAGGGGACACAGCCCAACAATGTTGAAAGTCAAAAGAGACTAAAATTCAACTTTCTAGCATGCAAAATGCTACAACTGGACTAAAAACGACACTTCACATCACCCTGAAGACAGCGAGGCACGGTGGTGCCAGCATCATGCTGTGTGTGTGTGTGTGTGTGGGGGGGGGGGTTATTCAGCAGGGTTAATACTGGAAGAAGAGGAGATTTTCATTTGGGGAGCTTTTTGAAAACCGTTCATCATGAATTAAAACACACAGACGTTCGTGGTTGTAAGCTGACAGAATCAGATAAAGTTTAAGCGGTACGGATACTTTTGCGAGGCGCCGTACAAGCCTCCCAATAGAAGCGCCGCAGCTTTAGTTCATAGGATCCAGATAGAGCCTGACAGCCGTCGATTTTAATGAGATTAAAAACGATTTGCACACAAAGACCCGCAAGTGCCCTTTTGTAGCTGTGTGGTCTTCCCACCCCCACCCCCTTTTAATGTTAGCCATTACACTAAAGAAGTTTCATAAGGAAAGAGAAACAGAGAGAGAGAGAGAGCTGCAGCCCTCTGGCCCGCTCTGTGCGCTCTTTGTTTGGCAAGGTAGGAAAAATATAATCCCTCGTTTCCTGTGCGATGATTTTTGGCAGGGCTGGAGGAGGGAGGGAAGAAGGCAGGAGTAGAAGGCTTGGTCGGACAGGAAAGGGGAAAAAAAAAAAAAAAACGGTTTGAGGATTAGCCTTCTAGTCTTTTTTTATTTAACTCTCTGTGAGCTGGAATGTAACACAACTCTTTTTTTTTTTTTTTTTGCTTTTGTTTTGAACACATCTCCCCGGCTTTCTCGTTTCCATCTTTTCACTTCTCGTTCGGGGCAGCTGGAGTTTTCACGCCCTGAGGTGAATTAAATTTGCACTTTCTTTGTTTTAAGCGCAAGAACCGCGACTGGCGGTTCATGTGAAACCCAGACTGGCTGAAGAGCGGCTTTCACTGGATTCTCTCTCCTCCCTCCGTAAACATTTCACTCTCCTTACTTGAAATCTGCAGCGCAGGTATTCTCATCCTAGGCACGGGTAGCGCGTTTGGTACACACTGGAGGGCTGGCGAGGAAGAAAAGGAGGGTAAAGAGGACGAGGAGGAGAAGGCGGGGGCTAATTATCTGACATCTACGCAGCGCAGCACCCCTCGGGAACAACATGCCACTTGTTCCCGGTCGCGTTTTCAGTTAGCACCGTTGCTCGCCAGGAACAATCACCGTGTTGTTTTGCCATTAGCGTGAGATGAATAGGGATAGGACAGCTTGTAGGGACCCCCACTCTTTTTCCTCTTTTTTTTCTTTACGCTCTTCATCTATGCAGAGAAGGGGGCCCTCCGTCACGACCCTCTCACATGATCTGGAATCACCTCAGCTTAGATCAAACCGGTTGTGTCATCTCTAGGCATGTACTGGCATGGGAGTCTCCACAGTATTACCTGAAGTAACGAGAGGAGAGGAGATTTTTGGCAATGTTTTTTTACAAAACTTTAGAAAACATTCCTGTTGTTTAAGAGATTTCAGACTGTGTTTTAAAGAGAATATCCCAGTTCACCTATTATGCTTGTCCTAGAACTAAGCTAGTGCCAAAAAGTACAAAAAGTTTAACTTTTTTATGTCCTGACAAGCTGAATAAAGGTGTTTCTAACTCTCTAACTGGTTTGATCAGTACAACTATTTTAGATTTCACAGTACAGGTAATAAAATGTAATCCAGATTCATTAATACTACTGAAACAGACCTTTAACATAGCAAGCTAAGAAGCAAATCTTAGCATTGTTAGCGGCTAATGGTTAGCCTGCCACGGTATTCTCTCACAGTGCCTAAAAATACAGAACCCCCCCATCCCCACTGTGAAACATGATGGTTGCAGCATTGTACTTGATCTTACTAACACCAGCTAGTTATACTCGTTATAGACTAACAAGTATAACTAACTCATATTAGCAATGGTTAATTATGAAGATAAAGCAAGCGTTCAGCTACTTAACAGACCGCTCGTTGTTTACTGTATTCATGGTGCTCCTTTAGTTTCCATCTCTGTTTTTGTTTTGTTTAACAATTTACTTGAGCCATTGATCCTGAAGTCATTATCAATCTTAGCAACATAGGAAATGAATTGGGAAAAATTTCTTTAAAAAAAAACTGTGAAGCTAGCAGTTTTTCCTGCTGTCGTGCTAAATTTTTGAATAGCCACTATGCCACTATCGTCATTGCAACATTGTTGTTCACCCCATTATTATTGTAAAGGATAGTTTTGAATGTAAAAGCTGTTGGCTACTACCTTTAAGGTGTCATGGGTTCACATTTTACCTGCATACGTAATATTCAGCCTGTCGGATGGAGTCTACTTGCAGTAAATACCCACACCTCACACACATTACAGTGTCCATAAGATGAGAAATAAATGTTTATTTATCTCAGGTTTTAGCAATAATATTGCCATGGCATGATTTTCTAATAACATACAGCCCTGTAGCAATGTAAACGGTAACTGGCCTGTACTTGAATAGCGCTTTATCACATCCAGAGGACTCCAAAGCGCTTCACACTACATTCAGTCATTTACCCATTCACACGCTGACGAGCTGCATTGGTAGCCACAGCTGTCTTAGGGCAGACTGACAGAAACAAGGCTGCCATACATTGACGCCACCGGGCCCTCTGACCGCCATCAGCAGGCGATGCGGGTGGTCAGAGATGAAGTGTCTTGCCCAAGGACACAACAACTGAGATGGTCAGAGGGGAGGGTCGAACAAGCAACCCCGCTTGTAAAAGGACGAACTCCCTAGCTCCTGCGCCACTGCCGCCTCAAGCTCACGGCCTCCTTTTTTCTCCCCAGAATCTTCCAATGCATTTGAAATGTAATTTTTTTATGCACACCATAGTGTGAGTCCAGTCAGCTGAATGTGTGTTTCTAGTAATTGAGGGGCAAGCATAGCAGCCGCCTTACAGCCAGCTGACCTGCCCTGTGTTGCTCTATGCTCCACTGAGCTGGGGAAAACTTCACTCACTCCAGCATTTCCTCTGGCAAATCATCAAAAGGACTTTAAGGCTGTTGGAAGGGTATGACGGAAGATTTTATAGGATTTGAAACCATAGCTTCACTGCAAAAAGGGTACTCAAAGTAGGTAAAATCTTCTTGAAATTAGTGTATTTTTCATTGATTTGAGCTGGTAAATCAGCCAATGGAATACGATTTTTGCACTTAAAATAAGAACAATTCATCTCCATCATCTTATTTCAAGTGCAGGATGTCTAATTATCTTATTTTAGGGGTAGAAATTCTCATTCCATTGGCAAATAGTCTTATTTAGCTGCTCAAATCAGGGAAAAATATACAAATTTTAAGAAAATTTTACTTACTTTTAGTTCCCTTTTTGCAGTGTTTTTAAGACCCTAAATTTGGCCCATTTCTTGTCATCTTGTGTTTTTACCCATTCTTGGTTCCTGATGTTCACAGTAACTTGACAGGTCTGCCAACAGAAGCTCTTGATACATCTTGTTAACCTTTATTTCCGTATATCTCTCTGTGTGTTTTCTTTTTTCCAGTCCTGGTACCTGGGCGAGCTTAGTTCCATTTCAAGTGTCGAACGGGACTCCGATTCTGCCAACAAATGTCCACCAGAACTACAGCATAAACATCATTGGTGAACCGCTGGTCCCCGCCGAGACCGGGAACTGAGCACGCAGAGGCTTGACCCACCCCCTTCCCTCCCTCCCCCGTCCACCCAGGGTGGAAGCGAGGTGCAGAGCTGGAAGTGCAGGTGTCTGCAGCCAGGGATGAAACCAGCAAAGCAGCAGGTGCTGCACAAACCCCCCTCCTCATCCCCTCCCTTCCCTCAAAACCTCCTAATCCCAGTTTCACCTTGTCCATCTTCCTGCTCCCACTCATCTTCCTCCTGATGATGATGGACAATGGCCCTGAAGTGAAGATGATGAGTGGACAGCTCAGAGGAAGGAAGAAAAAGACAGAAGAAAAGCTTCAGGTCTGATGTCTCCTCGCACACACCCACCAACCCACCCACCAGTCAGTTGTTGCGTTTGCAGGACTTTTTTCAATCCATCTGAATACTGTGATGTATAGATGCCTTAATGTTTAATTGCATGACACTCTAGACTCTAATTCCTACTTATTGTTCTACGTCAGAGGAAGGTGACAACCATTTCGAACGCCCCGCACCACACACATGCTCTACCGAGGGGGGTCTGCAGATAAATACCTGCCTGGTGGATGGCTCAGAGACTCTGAACGAATGAACGATTCACTGTGTACACCGTAGGAACAAAACGAAAAAAAAAAATTGTGAATTCAGAGTGTTTTTTTTTTTTTTTCTTCCGTTTGATTTCAGTTTACTGTGATACGACTATTTGTTTTTAAGGAAAAAAAAATGTGTTGACTTTTTCTTTACTGCTACTTATTTCAAGAACTAATGTAAACATTTATTGAGAGAGTTAAGAACTCTCAATGCAGTTTTTTTTTTTGTTAAAAAAAAAACACTAAATGCTAACAGCTTGAGATTGGACCCCTCCTAACAAAAAAAAAATAAGACGACTCGCGAGTCCTTTTCAAAAGGAATGTAATAATAAAATAGGAAGAAAAAAGAAGAAATTTGCGACAGAGGCAAGTGCAATTGAATGTTTTTGAAGGGAAGCTATCAGTCTGACTGCCCTAAGACTCTAAAGGAAGGGGGATAGTTATTAAATGTTTAAGAATTTGATTTCAGTCACATATCCATCTCTTCGCATGAGTAAAAAGCGTGAAAGGCAGTTTGAAGGCAAGCATAAAGCTACCTGTGCAACAGAAAAAAAAAAACAGCACTTAATCTGATCTGAGCACTTCCCATGATGATGGGCAATTTTATTTTTTCTCAATCTAAAATAAGTCGAGAAATTACACACACAAAGTGTGCGTGAAAGAGGCATTTTGTTTCAATTAAAAAAAAAAGCATTTGGCCATCAGCTTATAAAGCTTATGTGTACAGTTATTATCCATGCAAATGTACTGTAATGTTCATGGGTAAAGCTACAGCTTGTGCAAGGTGAACTCTAAAGTGGAAGAGGCTGAAAACTGAAATTATAAATCCAGGTGGTGGCATATCCCCGAAATCAAGATCTCTGCATGGCAATCCCACAGCTGTTGCCCCTCCAGTCCAGACACGAAAAACATGCATATATACACGCGCGTGCACACACACACACACACACACACAAGAAAAAAAAATCTCTCCGATACTCCTAATTTTGCACGACGACATATAGTCCACATTACGTGCCTTGCCTTTAAATATAGAGACATCACTACAGTTGTTTTTGCTGCATTTATCATTATAGAGAGAGAAAACAAATTAACATTTTTATGATAAGAATTGTTTTGTACTTTGAATGAAATTGTTGATTTTTAACTTCATGTACTACTCTATCTCACAGTTACATTGCATATCAAGGCTGTGTATAGTTGCTGTTTTAAAGTTTGTAATCTACCAGCATTTGTTTTTTTTTTTTTTCAGTATTTTGGTGGTTTTTCTAATAACCTTTCATCTTTTGTTTTCTCTCTTATTTCAATGCTCATTTTGTTCATCTTCCCGTTACTATTGTGGGGGGTGGAATTCAGAAAAATGAAAATTATGCAATACCAAGTTTTGCCTATGTAGGTAGTGCTTATAGATGTGTCAATTATTAGAGGCTAGTTTGGAGATAGAAAATATAGTAATGCATTTATTTTGTTGATATTGTTGTCCGTCGCTGTTGTTGTTGTTGATGATGTTGTTGTTGTTGTGGGTGTTTTCCTTTTTCTTTTTCTTTTTTTTTATTGACCAAAGTGGGGACTGCTTTCTATGCAGTGTAAGGAAAGGTCGGATTTGTTTTTATTTTCCTCCAGCATATACTGAATGACAGTGAAACATTTTCTGTGTATTATATTTTATTTTTTATTTTTGGAAAAGGGTGAGGTTTTTCTAGAAGTCTGTATAAAAATAATAATGCACCCTTTTTAGGTCCATCCACGGCTGCAAAGTCACTAATTAGTCAACTGTGACTAGGCATGGGTCGGTTACCCGTATCAGGGGTTATCAAGTTTTTCTAAAAGGTTTGAAAATTTCCCGTCATACTGTTTTGAAGATTTAAAGCGCTTTTATAAAGATGAAGCTCAGAATGAGCAGTTTTTCTCCAGCTATAAGAAGCGGAGCGAACCACGTCACTGTCCCTATCAATGCACCACCAGTTAGCTAGCTAAATAAAAGCTACTATACTGCTAACCAGGTTACAAGAAAGACAAATTGGACTGGACAAATATTTCCAGATGTGAAAACACAACTGCTCCTTTAGTTACCACTTCATGAGTGGTAACTAAAGGAGCGGCACCCTTCATTGTTATTAAATTCAGGCAAGGCCCCGCCGCATGTAGCTCAACAAGCTAATATACGCTTGTAATGCTCCCAGTGTGATTTTAAAAAGAGCAGATTGGCAAAAAGCTTTTATATTCTGTGAATTAGACACTTGATGATGAACAAACCTACTGATAAAATCAGGTTTTTGTTCTATATTTTAACTTGGATATACCATTCTAAATAAAATAGTAGCTAGCTTAATAAAGGCTTCTACATTTTCTCTTCACTTACAAGGAAGAAAGGAAAATGAAACTTTTTAGAAGTATTTCCAGATGCAATACAACATGGGGCACTCATTTAGTAAAAATAAAGGAGAGCTCCCATCAATCTTAAAGTAAAGCTAAGAGCAGATAGTCCGATTAATTTTCCAGCTGGTGTTAGCTAGCTATACTATTAGCCTTCCAGCAAAAAGGTATAACATTTTGCGCAATACTGTTGTTTACTTGTAAACTACAATTTTTGGTGTTTTGTTTTCTAGATGTTTGGTTAAGTTGACCTCAAGGTCAAAACTAAATTTTATAGATAATTTTATAGCAGTAATAGTTCATATTTTAAATAGTTTTGCTAGCAGTAGTAATAATTGTCGCTTTCGTTTTATATAAAAGCAATTAGATAGTTTGTTTTAAATGTTTTCGTAAACGCCGCAAGCGTGTTATGTTTATTCAAAGTCATACCGACCCATGCCTAACCGTTACTCTTTCTTTCAATTTTCCACCTTGGGTGCTAGCATGCGACCTCTCGAAAGGAGCTCATATATTTTACAGGAGAGACGGCTTGACTTGAGCACGACAATCATTTTAGGAGATCATTTTTATCACGTAGAATCCTGGTTGGTCTCATATCCCAGAGGGCTTCAGCCACGCCCTTTTGTTTGTTATTTTATTTTTATTTTTCGGGAGACGTCAGCAGAATGCAATTCCCGAATAGATGCCTTAACGAATACATCAGTGAAGTGGCCTGTGACCTGCGCAACAATCACACACCAACTAATGCTAGTGAGACCTGTCAAAATCAGTTCCAGACAGGCTCAGGCAAGCCTTTAGAGAGTATTTTATACCTAGCAGATTTGTATAAATGTATATAAACCATGTGCACACATACTCCCCTTGCAGAACCAGTAAAAAGTGTGGTAAAGAAATTATTGGACTAGAGAAGAATGTTGTTTTAATGGCCGACTAGAAGCTTAAATAGATTCCATTAGATAAAATATATATAGCACTTAAATACAGCACATAGGCAATCATCTTCTCCCCCCGTGCAGTGTTCAGAAGTCTCAATCTAAATCTCTCAGGCATATTACAGGGCATTATGTATATCAATCATACCGCTGTTAATGTAGAAATCAGAGTTTTCTCTCAGAGAAACAGCAGCTCTTTTGCACTCTTTCCCTACAATCGCGAAAGAAGCGTTTCCTTTTTCGGAGGGTTTGTAAATTCTCTCTCCGGTGTGAGCAGTTACAAAATGATCCTCAAGTCAAGCTCAAGCTCTTCGTCTTCACCCGGATTTATTATGCAGATTGGAAGAAACAAAGTCATTTTCAAAGCGTGACCCCATTCTATGTGCACTGTTCCGTCTTTTTGGTTTTTACTTTGGGAAAGAAAAAGTGCTTTGCAGCCATCGGCCATCAGAGACCCACTGAAGTGCATTGTCCCCCAAGTGTGTTTGTACGTGTGTGTGTGTGTGTGTGTGTGTGAGAGAGCTAAAAACATGTCAGGGTCACTGTGCTGTCAGTGTTCGGTAAAACTGGGAGACTGTACATAAAGGTAAACATCCTGATCGTGTTGCTAGCTGTAGTCTGGCGAGGGTTAAACTCTCTATTGCAGCTGAAATGTGCATGCAAGGCGAGAGCCTGTGTTTGAGTTTGCGAGCTGGACGTCGTGCGATCGAGTGCCTCTGACGTTACACGAAAAGAGAAGATGAGGGTCTTTATGTTTAAAAAAAAGGAGGGAAAAAAAGCATTTTTTTCTTTTAAAATCCTGCCGTAGGACAGGAGTTTGTACACTGTAAACTTTCTGGGGAGCTCTTCTCTGAAGGTTGTATTTGTAAATCTTCATTTGTTGGGGGAAAAAAACAAGTCAATTCCATTTTAGGAAAAGAAATTGATTAGAGTTTTAGTGTATTTTATTTTTTTTATTTTAGATGCTGGATTTGAGTTAGAACTCTCCAGGTTACCCCGAAAAGCAAGCTGAAGTGTTTTCATCACGTTTGTATTACTGTATGTAAAGCAAAATTTAGAATGTGGTGGGTTGGAGAGATGGAAGATCGTTAAGAATAAAGAACAATGAAGGTTTTTTTTATTATTACTATTATTAATGTTATTATTTCTCATTATTCCTAGCGCTTAGATCTTACTCTTTTTGGGGGGTAAAAAAAATCTCCATGAATATTTGAATTGTACTTTCATTAGTGTGGCCATAGTAAGTGTGATGTGATGTTTCTCAGAAATTGTTATTTCTTTCATTCTTCCTTCCTTTATTTTTTTTTTTAAATATTTGTTAATTTTGTTAGCTTTTTGTTTTCAAGATGAGTGTAAATACTTGTCCAACAAGCGAGTGGTGTGAATGTGTTCATTGTAGCAGCTGGGAGGTGATGTCACTTAAACCAGTAAAAAGCAAACAAAAAAATAAAAATATATTTTAAAAAAAAAAAAAGACCTAAAAAATTAAAGACCCCAGATTGCATCTGACGTTAAATGGATGACAAGCAGGGTAAAATCTCCAGTGACAAACGTCCTAAACATTAAAACGTTCCCTTTCCTTCTGGATCTGTGTCAACCTGTGCTAGCTGCTGGTCGTTTTATCCCTTCACTGCTTCGTACCTTAACAGATTTGGTTGTTTTCTACCTGACATTTTGGTTCAATTCGTACCCCTTCATACCCGTATTAATGATATCAAAAGGCTTTCTTCTGCCTGCTCTACTATTTAAAATAAAAATACATGATTTAAATTTTTTTTAGATTTCGCAGGTCAGAGATGAGTAGGACATGCAGTAAAGACTATAGCCTCCGGTTTTGATTTCAAACTAAAAAAAAATGTAATTAGTCTTCATTTATGCGTCGATAATCATGTACAATTGATGCTATGTCAGTCAGAATAAGTGCACAAGCTTTGTTACAAATTAAATTAACAAAACAGAGCATCTTGTGGTAGTCGGGCACAGAAACAACCAAAACTGCAAAGTGACGAAGTACAAAATGACGAAGGAGCGAAGCAGCCGGTATGCTAGCTGATTTAGCTGGCCAATTTGTTTTTTGGTCAATCATTAATTGTCTTGTCAAGAATCTCCGAAAAAGATCAGTATCTACACATCAGTCATTTTGCACTTTTCACACGCTTGATGTACTATAGAAAGCCCCTCGTTTTACACTTACAACCTTTGTATAAATTTAAGGTGCTTCACATTAGGGTACTTTACTTTTCCAGCTGAGGTGTTTTTTTTATTTTTATTTCCAGCTTGAATGTCAGAAACTTACTGAAACCTTATAAAACTGTAAACAGTGTTCAGTCTATCTGCAGCAACGTGTCAGATCATTGTTATTTCTGTTCGTTTCTTTCAAAGTATTAATACGCTAATCATCACAGAGGAACAGGGCAACCAAGTGCAAGGAGGACCTGTGGCACTCATGCAATATGCGTGGTCTTATTTTGTGTAACGTCGGGCGCTCTGAAGGGACCGAGAGGCGTACAGGCGTAAGGGAAACTTCACGTTCACCCCACTCGAGCAATACACCTCTTCCATATTTTTGGCTAGCTGCTAGTCACTCAACGTCAGGTTTTAAAGCAAACATGAAAACCAGCATTTTTACATGATGCAAGAGGATAGCGATGCAGTGCCTGCCTTAGCTGTCCAGGTGTCTGTTGTATATAACACTAGAATGTGATAGACTTAACTTTGCATCACTCAGAGGAGAGTGTGGCTAACTCATCTGGAAATGCGTTTTTCATTACATGCTCATGGATTTTTTTTTTTTTTTTTTTTGTGGTCTATTCATACTCTTCTTGTGTCAGCACACATGTCCATGTCGAACTTGTTTAAGATTTAAAAACGATTGTTCATTTCTGGGGAGTGGAGCAAAAAGGGTCAGTGCTACATGATGTGCAGTGAAAAGATGAAGTAATGTATTTTCTTTCCTCTGCCGAGCTGATTTGTTGTTGTTTTATTTTATTGTTTTTAATGGGAGGTGGGGTAGTTGGGGTCTTGTGGCACTTTCTCTTCACTCTGCACACACATTTCACTCTTAGGAACTACAGTGGAAATGTACGTAACGAACAACAACAACACCAACAACAAAACAGTATGTAAGCAGTCTCCAGTAGTGATCGTAGTTACACTGCAAGTGTGTTCAAGGTCTATGTATGTATCTGAATGTATGTTTTAGAGGATTTTTGGAAACCTGTATTTTTTATTTTATCTTTTTAATTTACAGTTTAGGAGCCGCAGGTGTCCATTGTGAACTGTATAGCGAAGGCCTTGATATCCCTTCTTTTTATTGATTTTTAGTAATGCGAAGCATTTAGGCAACGCCTTCAAGCTGGTTACATTTGATGCAGGGGCTAAAATTGCCACAAGATTAAAATCAGTGTAAATAAAGGCTCAACTTTTTGTGATTGTTACTGTTATATCCAGCCTATACTGCTAGCAGCTGTTTTTACTGCAGTCAATTACTGGAAGTGGATATATTTCCTATGCAAAACTGTTTAAACAATAAAATGAGCTATGCTACAAAAAACGACTTCCTAATTATGACTCTTTCCTGTGTTTATTTTTAACATTTGACCGATGAATGAAAATCTGAGTTATTTCTTTACATTTTTATCTTTAAGGAGAGTGAAGACATGTAGCTAATGGTGCTCCTCAGGGATCAGTCCAGGACCCACTTATATTAGTTATGTTGAGTAATTAATGAAAATTGTCACTTTTTTAAATGCAAATGACAATAAAGTTTTATGTTACATCCATTCCTTTGGGAGATTTAATACATTAAATAATATTTTTATTTTGCTCATACCCCACACAACTACAACAATGCCACTTCACCCAGTTAGTGTGTAAGAGATTTAATTATTTAACAATGGATCAGACAGCAAGAAATTCAGAGTTCCCACATCTTAAATGGTGTTCAGTTTGATTTCAGTATTTTTCAGGTGTGAGAAACTATTTGTATATTCAAGCTTTTTTCTGTGTCCCACTGTCTAAACCAGGGGTTCCCAAACTTCTCAGCCTGTGACCCCCAAAATAACAGTGCCTTTTTTTCTTTTTTTGGGAAATTATGAGAATGAAGTCATAAAATTGTGATAATAAAGTATTAATTTTATGAAACCTCTTCACCCTGTCTTAAAATTAGGAATGTAGAGCATCCTGTAAAGTGGTTTCAGAATTAAGTTAATACTAAATCTTTTTAGCACATCAGCATCAAATTATTATTAGCGCCTGGACTTTGAAACGATTGTGCAAATGACTACGTGACTTTATTCTCATAACATTACAACTTTATTCTCATACATAACTTTATTCTCATAGCGTTCTTTATTATTATTATGACGTTATTCTTGTAATTTCCAAAACATTCAAATTTGTATTATGGTCATTATAGATTCATTATAGAAAGAAAATAAATTATTGGCCACGGAGAACTAACATTCCACAAAAAAAACAACGAACAACGAAACAACAAAAACATTTTTTCTGATGTCGAAAATTCGTACATTTTCAAGAAAAAAGTATTTTCTCGTGATTAAAGGCATAAGTTTGCTTGAAATAAAACAAGTATATCTCTGACATTGTCAAGTCAGAAACATCATATGGATCATTTCACAACCCCTCGGATGGTCCTGACCCCTACTTTGGGAACACTTGGCTAAACCCATCCATTGATCCATGAGGAAACCTTTGACATCACCACATCAAAATTCAAATGAAGAGAATCCAGAGTATGGCTAAAGATTCTTCTGAAATGACCCCAGTCACAGACTATTTCAGACACTTCCCTCTGGCAGGAGGCTGCGGTCCATCAGGACCAAAACCTCACGCCACAAGAACAGTTTTTTCCCACCTGCTACCGGCCTTATGAACAAGGCCAAGAGCCGCCTGTGACACTGGACACTGCCTCTCTCCCCCGTTCAGGACTAACAAGCTTCTGCGTTACATTTACGCACAGCTTACTGTGTGTCTATAGCTTCTGTATATATATCCATTTTACTTTATTTTATTTTGTCTGCACCATCAACACCAAGTCAAATTCCTTGTAAGTGCAAACCTACTTGGCAATAAACTTGATTCTGATAGTATCTGTGTTTTTTGCTTTCCTCTCAATCATTAACTTCTTCTGCTCATATCCAAAGTTTGATAGAAACAGAGCGACCATCAAATGAGGCTGATGAGGGAGAACATTGTTCTGAATTATTCTGCGATATCCTGTTGAAATCACCATAAACTGAGCGTTTTAAAATCTTCACCTTGGACAATGTTTCAAAATATTGATTTTTCTCACCTAAAGCCCTGCTTGCCTGTGGTTAATAGGTGCACACAGACCAGAGAAATACATTTTAAAATACATGCATGTGTATTAGTTTCAGTATATTAGTTGATGGAGCGAGACTGTGGCATTGTCCATAACATGGCAGCTTCAAAATCCCTGAAGAGGGAATAAAAGATGTTATACCTTTAGGGAGCAACTAATTGCCTATTGGCACAGCTAAAAATAAAATTAGGGTTCTTTCTACAGTCAGTAGTAAAGGCAAGTCTTACAGATCTTATTATGTTTTCACCATATTCTTTAGCACGTATCTTGAGGTCAATCTGATTGCACACACTGTTGCACTCCCCTTAATGCTTATTCTCACAAAGATTTGGAGCACTGAATGTTTTACAAGGCCTAAAAAGGTTTAAAAAGAACAACCTTAAAGAGGATTTGTGCTAGGAAGGGAATAAGGACAGTATGAGATCAGAGGGGGGGGAAAAAAAGCATCTTAATACACTAATTGGATTTCCCTTGACTCTCAGAAGTATCCGTCACAGTGAGGCCTGAACGGAAACATTGGTTTGTGTCCTCCAACAATGCTACGCCTCTCCATACCCATGTTCCATTGTGGCATTACTCCAGCTAATCTGCTGTAAGGTCCCAAATCCCTGGAGAAAGGAACCACTGTGTTTGGACCTCAGAATTAAGTCCACCGAAACCCTAGAGGGTCACACCAGGTAACATCCATGTGGGTCAGTGAGTTAAGATTGAGAAGATCTGATTGAGTAAATCCTTCTGACGGGATTGAGGTCATTAGACGGGGCAAACGTCAGGTTAAAGTACCAATTAAATCTCATTATGGAGCTGTGTGATGTGCTTTTCTGGACAGTTGACGACAACAACAGGATCCGTCAGTGGTGCCCGGGAGGCCAGGTGCCTCATCTGCTGCATGGGTTCCCCCCCCTAACGGGTGATTAAGGAGCTACACGTAGCACGCCAACGCCAGAAAAGCCCACCTGGCCTCGGGCGCAACTCAAAGTTTATTTGGCTACCATTAAAGGGGACCAACAATGTGGCATGCAGATATAAAATTACTCAATCTATAATGGTAATCATTATGCCATTTATCAAAATTGGCCAGTTGAATCAACATCTGGCTTCAATAGGAAGCTCTTGTCGGTGAGGGTCTTGGCAGCGTCTTGTACCCTACATATTTTCCATTCTCTTTTATCAAGGCCTGCTGTCAGTGATTTGACGAAGCTAAATAGATGATGATTTGGTCTTATTATGTTTCACAGAGCTCCAGAGGAAAAAAAAAATGAAAGGAGATTTGTTGATTGCCTTTGTGTTTGTCCATTTTTTCCTCCTTGTCCACATACGGCTCCGGGAAAAAACAACGGCGCCTCTTGCCTGTCCGGCGTGCAGCTTGACTGTGTACCAAAGAGAGGATGGAGACGGGGGGGGGGGAAAGCACACCGAGTTCTCTCTCACAAACCTGTGAGCGCTGAGGCTGGACCGCACTGTTGGACACCAGCCAATGCCAGCACAAAGAGCTCTGTCACATCTTTAGGTTTAAACGGAGAAATATACCGTCTGCCTCGCGTGCCGCTAGAATCAAGATAAGAATGAATTTAACTATTTCCTCCTTTTGGCACAGAATTACCACTTCAATGCACTTTTTCTAATAGGAAGCAGCTAAGGCACAATTTGTCCGGATTTATGTTGTTAGTGTTTACGTTAACAAAGACAGAAATGACATGAAGTTTTCTTCTATGATTACCTAGCATTGCTCTGGAGGCATAGCATTACAGTAAACACATTTATGCTAGGATCGTAGGAGAAATATAAGATGAATCTTTTTGCGTCGCTAGAATTTATCCGACTCGTTCCTTCTTGGCATTGAAGTATAAGTTTAATTTACGTTATCTAACAGGAAGCAGCCGAGGCAGAGTTTGCCCAGATTTATTTTGCAAGTGTTTCGCGATCAAGAACACATGTTTTCAATAAAGACTGAAAAGGACATGAAAGTATTTGTGTGATTACAGCCAATGAAGAAACAAGACACAACAACAACAAAGATTTCAGTGTAATTTTTGGTTGGTTCACCACTGTTTCACGTTTTCTACATCTGCACTCTAGTCCTTAGAAATGGCTGTGTAACTCTTGTAAGATGGAAATATTTCAGGGACTTTGTTAGGTTTCTGCCCACTTCTCACTTGAGGCCCCACTCACTTCATCCAGATGTTGGTGCTGTGTCTTTATACGATCTGGATCAGAGGCCAATTTGGATTTGGTATGTCGCGGCCTTGAGGACTTTTCCCGCATTTTCTACAGTTTTAGGCCGCTGCCTTCACTGTTATGTAAATGATCAAGTGATTTTTTTGCAACGTTGTCCTGACTGATACCTTTGTACAATTAGATATTTTTAATCATTTCTAACCCATCTGCAACGTCTTCTGGCTGGTTCACCAGCTTGACTAGAAGTGATGGCAGGTATGAACCCAAAAAGTCTGAATGCTGAAACTTAACCACGGGATAATCAAATAAAGTTTCAGTTTAAGGATTTGCACCCTTATGCAACAAGATTATAGAAGCTTTTTACTTTTTGAAATCTTTCTACTCTAATAAATTTGTTTCTTTACTGAGATTGTACAAGATACATGCTACATTAGCCAGTTTTGAAAGTATTTATCATGTTTTTATATGCCACAGAAACATTTGGACTCTTTCAAATCCAACAAATATAACCAGCAGTTACCTTTATCTCCATGTTGGGTGGTTCATTTCATTTAACCTGAGTCAAACGTTTACATTTCTCTTGTTTTTCTAGACTTGTTGTGATCAATAAAGTCCTGTATCTCTTTTTTTTTTACGATCATTTTGAGCAGATTGTATCAGATGAATCACATTCATCAGTTTGGTTTTTTACTTGAGTTTTGTAATAAGCAAGAAAACTTTTAAAGGAAAAAGTTCAATAAAGAGCCACTCAGGATCTCACGTGTGTTTGTAAAAATGTGGCGAAAGAGAGCTTGGCGAATAAAAGAGGGTTGTCTTAAAACAAAAAGAAAATGCGCTGGCCCTAAATAGCACTCTAAGCTCCAGTATTCCCACACAAATTAGCATAAATTTCATAGTCTAAGTCATGGACCGTGGCTGGAGCGTGTTATTAGTCCATCTTTAGGTGTTAGTACAGGCCGATCATGCTGGGGCTTGTTGTTGCCTCATTGAAAGCACCCTGGTATTACACCCGGCGGATTGACAGTGGGTCTTAAGATCGTGGGATTTGTTCACATATTAATTCATGTCTGTTTAGATGCGCAGAAAAGAAACAGGTGTTCGGTGTTTATGTGCGTCAGAGTGGGAAAGGACGTGTGTGTCTTTGTGTTTTTTGCTGTGATGTTTGTCTGAAGGCGCACACGGGATGTTTGTGTGTGCGTGCGTGTGTGTGTACGTCTCCATGTGTTTGTTTGTGTGTGTATGAATTGACAGAAGGGTGGGGGTGCTTTATTGAAAAGTACTCCTCTCCTCCCCTGTTCAACATGCTGGATTAGCACCAGCAGTTTCCCATGGAGCTGTCCCTCACAGCCCCCTACCCATTTGCATAAGGCGCAGACAGGCGGAGATGTGACAAACAAACCTGGCATGCACAGCGCCGGCTGCCTTCTTTACATGAACTCTTTCACTCACCCCCCCACCCCCCCCCCCCCCCCCCCCCCCACACACACACACACCCCGTGACAAGAAAGACGCACAAGACAGCGACCACAGAAACCCACCTGTGCAACTTTTTTACAGTGAAAAAACATTAAAGTTTTAGGCCCAACCGGCAACCTTTTTTTTTTGGTTTGCATTTCTTTTCGTCCAACTTAAATGTTTAAGACCATCAAGCTCATTTTAACATCAGAGCAAGATAATTGGAATAAATACAAACTACAGTTTTCAAATAACTATTGGATGTTTTTAGTGGGGGAAAATCTATCCAAACCAAACTGGCTCCATGGGAGAAAGCCCCCCTTAGCCTAATAACTTACTTTAAGATAAGTAATAAGACAAGATAAGAAATATCGTCACTGTCCACTATAGGGAAATTCTGGAATTTGCTGTTGTTTTGGGCAACGACTGCCATGAATTGTGTTTTATAATTCATTATGAGTCTTTTACAATACTGGAAAGGAATGTTGGAGGGGTTTTCTAACACAAGGTCACAGGTCGTCCAGATCCTGGAGCAGCAAAGCAGTCCCAGACCATCACACTACCGCCACCATGTTTGGCTGCACGTATGCTGAGTTTGTTTTACGCCAGATGTAAACGGTTTCTCAAAAGTCTTAGGGGTATCGATAAGAGTTTTTGGCAAATACGAGATTTTGATCTTTGAGTTCGTTTTGGTCGGCAGTGGTGTTGATCTTGGGTCTCTCCGATGGAAGCTATCTTTGCCTACTCTTTTTCCTATTGTTGAAACACTAATCCTTGACTGAGGCCAGTAAGGCCTGCAAATGCTTTACATGCTGTTCTTGGTTCTTATATGACCTCCTAGATGAGTTGTCGATGTGCTCTTTGAGTAATTTTGGTGTTTGGGTCAGTTTTGGGAAGGTGATCATGGTTCATTGGAGTCCAAAGGCGATGTAACCATTCCCAGGCTGATAGATGTCAATAACTGTTTCCATTGACCATCAAATTGTGCAAACTGTAATTATGAAAAGGAATTTACTTAATGGAAACACGGCATTTTCATAAAAACTCGCCTATGTTGATAAAAGGTTTTTGCGCTAGGATGAAATGGTTTTTCGGCCGTATCGAAATCTGTGTATTTCGCAAAGCTGCAATGGAAACACTTTTTTTCACTTCACACGGGTCACGTGATCAACAACCGGATGCTACCACTGGCGAAAAGAGACAAAGAAGACAACAGGAAGTAGTAGGAGTATGATAAGTGTTTACATCTGTTGCCGCCATGTTTTTTAACAAGGTATCGTGTGAACAAGCTGTGATTCTAAATGCATTTCCTATTTAACGGAAACTCTGCAGTTGCTAAATTGCAGAATATCGACCAGGTTTTGCACACCTTTGTAATGGAAACGCAGTTAGTGACTTTGTTTCTCATCCGTTCTTGAATTTGTTTAGATCAGGGCACAATGTGTTTCTTTTTGAGATCTCTTAACTATCTTTCTGTTGCCTGGCAGGTTCTGTTCCAGTTATCTCTTCATTCTACAAACCGTGTATCAACCAGGCCTGGGTGCTACTACTGAACTTAAGCCAGAACAATGAAGTCAATCACGGTTAATTCCTGATTTAACGAGGGGCAGGTGAATTTTTACTCGGGGCCAGTTGTCACGCGGCTGGTTCTTTGATCAGGACCCAAACGACAAAGTTTTGAAACAAAGAACTGAATAATGGAAACCCTATAATACACGCAGGACAACGAACTTTGGATCTTTTCTTTATCGGGTTTCTCTTTTTTTCTTTTTTTTTATTCGGGTTTTCTTATATTTTATATCAGCGCCATTCTTGTTAATCATGGTTTCTCCTCCTGTTTGCCACACTCTGCCACCTTCTAATCCAGCTCATTCAGCTCACCTGTTTTGCTACTATCTAAACCCTTGTTGTCTATTCAGTCAATTGACTGCCTTTCTGCTCTTTGGTCCTGTTACACCCTCTCAGGCCATGAAAGTAGAATCCAACGGAAAAAGGACAAGGACTGAGTGACTTAAACCCCGTGGAGATGCAACGAGTAACATGGAAACCAGGTGAGTACAATCAACAGATTGCAGAGCAAATGGAGAATCTAAACAGGGACCTGAGGAAAAGCAGGATAATGGGCTCCGGAGAAACATGAGAGATCAAACCAAAATGCACAAAACATGAGGCAAGAAAGAGCTAAGAAACTGAGTACAAAGGAAGGAGCTAATACAGAAAGACACTAATGACACTAAAATGATGTAAATACAAACAGAAGTGAGAACCAAAACACAAACAGCTGTGGATCTTGACACCAGGTTGGTTTAGGCAGCTCGTTTTACTTCATAAACAACCTTAATATTTGAAAACTGCTTTCTGTATTTACTAAGGGCCACATTTGTCTGGAATAAAGTTAATTTGTTGATTAGAAACATTGAGGTTTGATTAAAAAAAACCTGAACAAAACCCGTTACTGCCAATATGTGTGTATATATATATAGCCTGTAGCCTTCACAGCAATCATAATGATTCACAAGTAGAGGAATGCAAAAGGCCAAAGGAGGTGAGACAGGCTTTCATAGCTCTGTCATTTACTCAAAGACTCCCTTGGAATCAAAGTATCCTCCCCCTCGTCTTTTCCCCCCCGCCCTCCACCAAGATGGTAATGTTCACCTTAAAACATCTTTACTGTACCGTGGCTACATAACACTGCTCTCTGCACTGCTGTCTGGCCGCCAAGTTCCCATCAAGCGGCTGATTTATGGTGCCTGATGCATTCCTTGGCCCTGCCGAGGAGGCAGTTTAGCTGAAATATGAGAGGGGATGCAGAGCACATACTCAAAGTGAATTTCACTTTGTGCCCGGCCTGCAAAACTGCAAAGCCGGTGCAAAAGTTTGGCGCTGAAGAAGCCAGAAGGACAACCAGAGATTTGAACCATTTGGCTATGGGGCACGTTGTGTTTGGCGATGACAAAAAGAATACCCCCCCCCACCCCCCCCGACTCTTTTTACAGGTTGTGGAGTGCAGCTTTGGCCCTGTAAAATTACACCAGCATTAAAAAGTACACCTCCTTCCTCTTTCCTGTCATTTACATACACTAAATTGCATACAGGTGTGTACGGGATAAGAGCCCAACACCTTTTCCGTCAGATTTTCAGCAAATGGCTCTCTCGCTTGCACTTCGAAGGCCTGTAATCAATCATTAGAACTTCACAAAGCACTTTGTCTTCATTTGGGTCTTAAAGCGAAATTGCTGATAAACTAACAGCGGATAAACAGAAACAGGCATCAGTGTGCAAGGGGAGAGAGTGGCCTTATGGAGCGGTTTTCTGCGAGCCTTCGCTGCTTTGTCTGCTCCCGAGTTACAGCGGCGTGATTACATGCTTTATTAAGTGCTGAAGTGCTCTCTCTGAGTAAAAGCAGATGTCACCACAAGGTCTGTCACTGACTCGGGATCTGGGTGCCTGTGGTCAGCGCCTCAGCCCGCCTGCGACTCGCTGTGGTTTCCCTCCGGTTTCAGCGCACAAGACCATCCCCAAACAGAGTGGGTGAAGAAAGTTCAGACCTGCAAAAGTCGCTGTGTGTTTCAATTTCCTCAGACAAATGCGCTGCAACCGTACAGAAAAATCTTTTTTTAAATAAATTCAGAGGAAGGAGCGGACTGAGGCCCTCAAATGAATCTGGTGAAAAATCTAAATTCAACCGGGAAAAACCTACTTAACAGTTTTTTTTATTTTGATGTGAAATACCTACAGGGTGCTATTAAACCCTTTACCAACATGCTGCATCAGCCAGGCTCTGGGACAGACTGCTGGTCCCAGTAGGACTTTGACCTTTGAACCCTTTTAGAGGGAGAGAAAATGATCCCCATAATGTGCTGCTTTTAAAGCGCCTATAGCACCTTTGCCTTTTTTCACTTCAATGGGATGACTTATTGGGATCTTCTGTAGATTTTGTTCACGTCTGGGAATGGCCTAGTCAAAGTCCAGACTTAGATCAGACTCAAATACTGTTGTTCACAGATGCTGATCAATCTAACTGAGCTTTAGCTGTTTTGTGACATAAGCCCCATTTACACTGCCCTTGTTAAACCGATCCATGCCGAGCTCGGACCGAGCTTGGATCAGATAACCGTGCCGAGCTTGGTTCTGACGACCATTTACACATCACGCTAGCACGGTTCCTCGCCTCCTAGTGACGATCTACGGTACTACTGCTCTCTGGGATTAAAGGAGGGACTCAAGCAAATCAAAATGGCGGTGCCTGTAACATTCAGGAAGTTATGCTTGGTTATAACTGTGATATTTCGTTGTTTGCGGAGAGTCAGGCGAAGAAGGCAACCTTTGGTGAATTTACTTGATAGAGTCGGCATTTGGGACGTGGATCAGACAAACGAACGTCTAATAAGGATTTACAGACGCAGGAAACAACGACAGACGTTGAGGTTCATCACACTGCTAAGCAGAATCATCACTGGAAACCGTGTGGCACAATAAGGAAGCTAGTATTTTTATGAATGTCTGAAACCACAAAATTAGTCAGCTGACTAAGGAGATGACGCGGTCTGCTCATGCGCTCTTTGTTATCAGAAAACCGAGGCCCTGAAAAACCAGGCTGAGCCCACCCATCGAACTGGTCTAGATTTAGCACGGTCCGGTTGTGTCTGGCACGGTTCAGTTCAGTTTGCGATCCATTTACACTCGAACGTTTAAAAAAGGGTAGTGTAAACGGGGTAAAAGAAGGGGCAGAAATGTCCGTGTCCAGATGTGCAGATGATACTCAGAGATGTAGTTTTAGCAAAATGTTGGTTTACAAAGGTTTGACTCGGGGGGGCTTAGTAGAAATGTACACGTAATAATTTTTAAGAACATTTGAAAAACATAAATAATTTCCCTTCCACAATCATGCTCTCTTTCATCGGTTCCAGTAAAATACAATGAAGTTTGTTGTTGTATTGTGACAAATTAAAATCTTGAAAGTGTTGAAGTCTCAAATGTTTTTTTAATTTTCAGCCTCTAACAGGTTTTCTGTCTGTCCTCCATCCATCTTCCCACTGATGCCATGATCCACAGGTGTCTGTTGCTCTCCTGTCATTATTTAGTATTCTCTTCATCATGGACTTAGTTTATTCTTGTTTCTGGTCGAGCTTTGTTTTCCTGGCTGTCTTCAGTTCAGTTAGTGAGTTTATTTTGTGATAGTTCATCGTTAGGTTCTGTTTTCCTCCCCGTCTCCTGCCATCTCTCCCTCTCCTCCAGCTCATTACCGTCATGACATTCACCTGCATGAACGACGGCAGGACAATCACGCTGTTCTGGTTTGTTTCTTGTTGCATTCCTGGTCCTTGTCTCGCTTGCCCTGTTTTGTTTATATCATTCATTTCACCACGTGGCTCACAAGCTCTTGGCTGCACTTTGGTCCCATTACAAACAAGCTGAACAAGACACTTTCTCCTTAGCACTCTTCCTATAAACGCTGGAAACGTGGAGTCAAAGTCATCTTGTCATTAGATTCTTCCACCTGAGCTCGGTCCAGAGTCACCATTAGCCTGTTGGCTGCTTCTCTCATCAATGTTCTCCCTGCTCAGCCTTTAAGTTCTGATATTCAAAGTTTGGCAAATGTTTTATACCTGCACGGTGTATTTTTCCTATGTTGGGAATTTTGTTCTGTGGTGCTTGTGCACTTGGATATAAGTATTAAACAGTAAAGGATACTATTCTGTAACCCAATCCTTCTTAAAGCGTCTTCACAACTTTATCTCTTGCCTCTGCTCCTTGGCCTTTTTTTTTTAAGTGTCCTGTCTGGCAATGTGGCAAAAAGAATTGTTGTCTTAATGCCAAAGAGAGCCCAACAGATTTTACTTTCAGAAGCAGAGCCGTACTGCTTTCGCCATAGTGCTCCTCTTGATTTATACATGCAAGTAGCTTTATTATAATTTATGCAGGGAATATTTCATGTTAAATGGACACTGAAACAAGAAGGTAGGATAGAAAAAAAAGGATAAAAAGGTCCTTTTCCTTTGTGATGCTGAATATTCAGCAATGTTCTCAAACAAATTGCTGAAGCTTTCACAGAACAGCTGGATTTATGCTTGGATTACTTCAGCAGTCAGGAGGGCTCTCTAAAGTCAAGTCAAGTCAGCTTTATTGTCAATTTCTTCACATGCTCCAGACATACAAAGAGATCGAAATTACGTTTCTCACTATCCCACGACTGATACTTAATGAAGGGGATTCCCTAAAGCTTCACGCTCTCTTTTCTAAAATCCATTTAATCCATCATTAATAAAAACAACAACAACATTCTGCCAATGTAAGACGGGGTGAAGGGTTATTTGTTTCCAAAAAGCCAAGATAAAACAAAAAGAAGAAGCTGAGAAATATGAACCAACATGAGCGCAGGACAGGAAAGGAGGACGTGAAAACCCGGGACAGAGCGAGGGAAGACGATGACCGACACGTTGCAGGTGCGATGATGAGAAACCAGGTGGATGGATGTTAGACTGTGGTAAGAGATGCTGCATGTCCAAGTGTACACTGTGTAGCAGTGTGGAGATATGTTCACAAAACAACCTTTGTCGCCACAAAAGGTAGAAATCTGACCCTTCCGGTGATGCTCGCCCCATTCAGAGCATAAATCAACAAGTATGATATAAAATATTTAATTTGTTTGGACTGCTTGTCACCATTTTAAATATTTTTTAACTCTTAGTTTCTTGTATTTTTTTAAATATCATTGGATAAGTTACCAAATAAACACAAATATGTTATTGTAATGTTCATTCATTGCAATAAGTTACATAATGCGCATGATTTTCAATAAAGTGTGGGACTTTAGACTAAATTAAAATTCCCCAGAGTGATATTATACAGGTGCTGCTTTACTATGAAAAAGATTAAACCATTATAACGAGGCGCTGCGTTTAGGCAGGTCACTCAATGCAGGTTTTTACTAATGAGGATTGTCTTTGAGTAATTTTCATCTCTATAGTTTTATTGTTAGTCTCTTTCTGCACTCCAAGTTCTGTTTTTTTTTAGTTATTTATTTAAGTTTTTTTGCAAATAAAGCTGCTTTATTTGTGAAGGCATTAAAAGCAAAGAAGTTAAATGAAGTAACATTGCCCAAAACATTTGAGCGCTCATTAAATTACGGTCACAGATTAACGCAGTTTAGAGTCCATGACAAATATTTGTAGGCAAAAAAAAAAACGATTTCTCTTGCTTGTCATTATAAATGCATTTTATTTTATCTGAGTAGCTTTTTGCTGGCAGTTTTTGGATCTTTGACTTCATGTTTCAATCAGATTTGGACCTTTTGAACATAAAGTTAAATATAGTTTGAGCCTTTATAAGCGCGTCACCTACAGTACGCACTGAAAAAGAAAAATTAAGTTTCAAGGGAAAGAATCAACATTTATTTAAAAATCTCCCCTCTCTGCCATATGTCCTGCTTGTGGGAGAAAACAATGTATTGCATTTACGTCTCATTATATCAATTAATCGTTGCACATCTGTAAGCGTGTATGCCCATTTCGGGGGCCTGCTATGTTTGTTGGTGCGCCTGTTTGTGGTACAATGGTGTGTTGGCACTTTGGCACCTGCACCGCATTACAAAGCTAAAGCCTTGGATAATATGCTGCAGGTGCAGCCCTGGCAAACGGGGAGATGGCAGAATGTGAGTGTTTGTTTGGAGGCAGGAGGAGGAGGAGGAGGTCACCTGCTGTTGATGGCTGGCACTCAACATTAAAGCAAAAGGATGACGTCAACCTGGACCCTCTACCTCCTGCGGACTCCGCGTTCGGAGGACCTTTCATCTCCGCAAACGACACCTCTTCCACAAAGCTGGCCTCGCGAAGACCGGTGCAGGAACCGAGGGCTCTTTTTGTCCACCCTGCCTCCCCATCTGCAGCGCTGTCAATGATTATTGAAGGTAATTACGACGCCGATTAGCAGCGTTCTTTTATGGCTGCGCTGGCAGAACTGCAAAGTAAAGATGGGCTGATGGAGGCGACCGCAGGAGAGGCTTCTTGATATGACATCCAATAAGGAGTCGTCCGGGTTTGCAGAAATGTAATTATGTGATGGATGGCGCAATCTATAGTCGCTGGCACCGTGATGTTGTTCCACTCTGGCACACCTTGTACAGTTAGAGTCACATCCAGTGATATAGTCATAAATTGCATATGGAGATTGTGTTTCAGGAGACGGGCTTGTTGCTGTGGGGATTTGTATCACGGTAGCTTACAACTGAGAAGGATAACATAACTTCCTAAAGAAGAAAACTAATTAAACCTACAGAACACACCAACTAAAGCAATAATCTACCCAACTCTGATATCCCTAAAATGAAGTCTTGATCAATTTAACCGCAGTATAAATACGGCTGTCATAAGAAGATTACAGAAAAAAACAGCATCACGGAGACCAAGGAAGACAGCAGGTAATGCCGGGAGATGGTTGTGTTGAAATGTAAAGCAGGTTTAGGTTAAAAAACAATATCCCGGGCTTTAAAAAACTAGTGGAGCACTATTCAATCCGTTATCTGACAATAGGCGGATCATGCCACAACTGCAAACCTCCCAAGATGTGTAAGTCCACCTAAACTGATAGAGCGAGTAAGGAGGTTTGCAGAGACCGGTCTGAGGAAAAAGAACATTTCCAGTGAGCCGGCAAAATCCCTTGTTGAGGTCAAAGGTCGGAGTAGAATGGGTACACTGGTTAGAGGTGCTAGCTGAGGACCACAATGGGTGTGACTCCTGCCAGCCAAGAAGAAGAAACAGTCCGCACACGCTCACAATCTCTGGTCTAAAGAGTCTCAGCTCCACCTCTGACATTCACATGATGGCACAAACTCCACTGCACGCAGCTGTGACGCTGACGCTAAAGATGTCCAAACGCTCCTGTACTCTGAGCCGGTAGCTAGACCGCCCCAGTCTAATGCCTACTCTCTTCCTTATGGCCACGCATTCTTTGTTTTTAAGAGGAAACTAAACGTTCAGATATCCTGAAGTTCTGCAAGCGATGCAGTAAAATCTCACCACTGGGAGGTTTTACTGATGGTCTGCAGCGATTAAACTGGCCACCAGACAGCGATCTGAAACACGCTGGACTTACTGTGTCCGTTTAAACTATGTCAAGCTAGCATTAGGTACCATTGGCCTACTCTCAAAACGTGGTCTAGCTGGTACCCTGCGGTTTGATACCGCTCTATGGCTTCCTGCACGCTCCTATACCCATCCAGAGTGCTTCGTTTTGCCACCTGCAGCCTGTTCTGGGTCTCCTCTTTGACTCAGACCAACCCACAGACTGAACAGTAGGGCTGGATGATATAGAAAAAAAGCATATTGATAAAATAGAAATCATATTGATCGAAATCGCTAATTATCATCTAATTCAAAACATGTATTTTAAGTGCAGCCTTGGCCTTTTTATGCTGTTGCTTAACGACCTATTTTTAGATAAAGGGAACACAAACACTGAATTCAAACTCAACCCTTTATTCACCCAACTTTTTACCAAAAGTGCAAGTTTTTAAAGAGAGAAAAAAAGAACACGTGCTCTCTGAACTCTTTGAAGGGGGTGGAGCTTGGGGGCGGGGCTTTCCTGGGTCTGCGTTTGTGATTGGTTGGGAGGATGTAATGATTGTAATATTAACCTACATAGTTAAAATGCATGAGGAAGGAAAACTGTTCTATCATCGATATATATTGTTATTAAATTACCGTCCAGCTCTACTGAACAGCATATTTTACGCCTTCCATTGTTTGTGTCGTACACATCATGTTGCGTAACTTTTCGGACTCTGGGCCTATGACGCCCACGTTGAGATGGAACTGGATTGTAATGGATAACAACTCAAACAGTGCAGAGATGAGCAGAGACGACTCGAGCCACACACTTTGGCCTACTTCGTCCTGAAGAGAGGAATCCAAGGATCTTAAACTGTTGAGCTGCTGAAATTATGTAGTCAGCAAAGACGAACAGTTGGTCCTCTGTACCCGTCAGAGCTTCTGAATTATTAAAAAGATGTGCCCCTCCCCAGTAGACGAGGACCTGTTTTAGATTTGTATAAATGCTTACAGCATTTACACAGTGAAGCTGCTCAGTGGAGGGAATATCAATAACTTTTCTTCAGAAAGGCGTCCTAACGTTTAGACTTTGCAGAAACCATTTTTCTTTTTCCGGTTAATGACTGAGTAGCATTAAAATCATTAAATCTCTTGGACGTCTCACCTGCTTAACATTTTCTGTACTTTCTGCTCCGCTATAGTTTCTGGTAATGACTTCCAGACTTCGTCTTGGCAGAGGAGAGAAAGTCAATCGCAGCAGAGACTCAGAAATGTTTCCACTGTATGTTTGAGGTAAATCTGACACGATATGGGCGTTCTTGGGTTCTCAACACATTTGTAAAACTTGCACATCAAACCCTGTGTTCTGCTTTTTAAAGTGCACCTTGGTCCGCAGGCGTCTATGTTGGACCATCATCCCGCCTCAAACATGTTGTCTGGTAATGACATGCAACAAAATGACAAATTTGAAATCCTTGATTTAGAGGAAAGACGGTGAAGGCAGCGTTCAGCATATGGCGCTGCTTCTTCAAACTTGGCAAGAGGCTTAATAATGAAAATTTGCTCTAAATTAAACAAAATCCCCAAAGAAAACAAAAGGAGAGCCATTAGATGTGCTGGAAGGGGTAACCTTCACTTTTAAGTGCACAAGGGAGTTAGCAATACGACAGAGGGAGACCTTTTTTTTATATTAAATACATTTTCTAAGGTTTTTAGCTGCAGTCAGAGAACAACCCAACGCTCGTTGATCTCTTGGACTGAACGCCTTTCCATATGGCATATGGATCTGGGAACAGATCGAAGGATGAAATGAGGAAAAAAAGAGGAGTCCCATATGGGTGTCTTTTTCTCTTCATTAGATCCCAGAAAAACAAGAAGCGCTGCAGCAGCTTGATTGAAATTAGAGTTTGTTAAAGATGTCAAAACAGCCGCGGCTCATTTGGAGGAGCACCTGACGGCACAAACGTGGATGATCTATCTATCTATCTATCTATCTATCTATCTATCTATCTATCTATCTATCTATCTATCTATCTATCTATCTATCTATCTATCTATCTATCTATCTATCTATCTATCTATCTATCTATCTATCTATCTATCTATCTCGACATTCACACCTTCTTCCTACATTTTCAGTCCAATATCTTACCTTTCTGTGAAATCTTTCTTGCTAGTTACTAAGCCACTTGAAATAAGAGGATAAAACTGTTTCTTGTGTAGCACACAAGTCTTTAAAGTGGATCTTAAGGGTTTTTTTTTTTTTTACCAGCATCTGTTGGGCTCCATTTGTTCCTGAATATTTTAAGAGGAATCAACTACAATACCGAAGTTAAAACAGTTTGTCAGGCAGAAATTTGTATCTTAGCACCAGCAGAGTGATTTCCAATGATATTTGACGGAAAGCCTATGTGTTATGGTAAATGATCAACTCTCTGATAACGGGTCTTTGCTGGGTTTCGACTTCACTCTTCCAATTTCCTCTTTAACCTTTTCATGAAGTAAATTCTCCATCAACCACTGCAATAATTTGATCATCTGTTAGACTACATTCTTTTTACAAAATGTGTATTTCAATGCCTTTTTTTTACACATCAACTCAGGTGGACAACAGGGGTTTAGGCGTTAAAATATGTATGTGACAAATCAATAGGGACGTATTTTGAGTGGAGCTCCCAAAGTGGACGGGTATTTTACATAAAATAGCGCAACTTAATGGAAAATGTTTTTTGTTTCTGATTCCTCTCTCCACATGTTCCTGTCTCATCAATTAATATTTCTACAAAAACAATAAACTTCATGGCTGTAAACAATAAAGGAAATAACTCAATGAAACGTCAAACCTACCAACAACAATCTGTAAGGATCAAAAAGCAAAGCTCAAACACTGAAACTGTTTTTTTAGCTTCAAAATATCTAATATCTTGCTTTCTTGTGTCTCCAAGTACATTTCAGCATCCTCGGCCTCTGGTGTTACATCCACTGTATCCCACTCAGTCCTTTTGACATTGATAGATCAGTGATGATCCTTATTTGACTTAGATACAACATCCTACCTGTAGGATATTATGCAATGTGCTTTATTTCAGCCTTAAAAATGTACTGTAAACTGTAACTGTGCCATTTAAACTAATCTTTTTTTTAATTGCTCAGATGAGCTTTCGCTCATCTGAGACAGGGTTCTGGGTGTAACAGGTCCAGAAGGGACACCCCGAACCAGGGTGGCTTGTTAATAGGGGGCGTTAGGAGGCACCACCATCAAAATTGCAGGAAAGAAGTGTAGAGGCGGTAAACCTTTAATTACAAAATAAAAAGTCATTTTCACATTCTCAAAGCGTGTCTGATTTTCCATTGTGGTGTATTTTAGGGTTATTTTTTTGCATATCATACACAGTTAATATAGTTGGGCGCTGGCCAGGTGAGTGTGAATGTACGCTTGAAGCTTTTGGCACCATGTGACTTCATGCTGGTCTCTAACATGTCACTTTAAAGGAGCACAGTGCAAGTTCTGGAGATTTTGCAGACGTCTGCCCCCTCTGGTGACAAGTTGAAATGACACCAGCGTTGCACACGTGCATGGGAGAAGAAGAAAAGCACCTGTCTTTTGTTTAGAGGCGTAAAGTCTTTTGAGGGAAGAAAGTTATAAGTATTGAAGTTAGCCCGTGTTCGCTTGCTAATGCATCAATTATGGCGGAGACTCAACAAAGTAGCCAGGTCAAACAGAGCGCACAGCGCGTTACGCCTATGCCAGGGGTTAAAGTTCTCTGTCGCTGCGACGGATTTCCGTCATTTGGAAAATGAGCACAAAAAGTTCCGTCTAGACTTTTTATGCAAGGTATTAAACAGTAGCTGCTTTCATCCAATGAAACCTGGCAGAGCCGGGACATTAGCCAATCAGAAAGAGAGTAGGGCGGGTCTTTGTGAAGCGGACATCTGCCAATCTGAGTTTTATCGGTGTTTCATCATTTTAACTTTTGGGAGAACATTTTAAAGTGCCCTCAGATGGCATGAATGAAAGTTTTCTTTGGATTTATGCAAACCAGCAGGTCAGAAAGTTCACCGGAATGAACAGCTGACAACAGCTTCATCGGTAAGTGTGTCTGTCGCTGCTCCTGCAGTTAATTAATGAATTATTTCCACCTGTGGCCACGTCACCTGTCAGCATGTAATACAGGTTGTATTACTGTCAGCTACAATATAGACTGGAGAACGGGTTCTAACTGGGTGAGGCCAGAGAAAGGCGATTCTCAGAAAGCTTTTATGAAGTTATTTTTTATTTTTAAACAGAGTGGAGCGATATGAAGCGACACTGGAGAACCAAGTTGCACTAGAACCAGCTGAGAAAGCCTTCTGAGACAAGCTACAGCAGCCAAGATTACCTACAGCAATATTTAACTTTATGCAAAGTTTAATAACACTTTTCTAATTAAAGTGTTCATCTTAAAAAGCAATTATGTTCTTTATATGTATCTATATAAGTTCAGTCCATTTACCATTTACCAATGTACACAAGTGAAGTAGATGATGTAATGATGCAAGCTGCTGTCTTTGTACTAGTTGTAGTTTATGGAGGTTTTCTGGAGGACAGGGAGGGACGGGAGCTGAAATTGTAAAGTGGACTATGAACCAGTTTGGCAAAAGAGTGAAGGAAGAACTTGATGCTGCATAGATGAAAGTTAACCAGGTGATGGGAGGCTGTCCAGGATGACGCCAAAGCTCTGAAGCTGAAAGGTGGCAGAGATACAGGAATGGTCAATGGATATTGTAGACCTACCAGATTTGGTTAATGTTGACTTTGCACAATTAGCAAGTGAGGTAACTGATGTGGCATGATGTCCACGGCCCGGGAATATATGGGCTGACATGAAATTTTTCAGTCAAACTGATTATTTTTGCTTTAACCCCTGGCCTATGTGCACGCCCAGAGCATTCGGTCTGAATCACTGTCTCATGAACTGACTAATCCAGCCTATAGAGGCAACTGGAACGTGGCTTTTACACGTTACACAATTGCAAGGGCCTATATGGGAAAGAAAATAAATAATATTTAACTTCAAAACTTGCACTATGCACCCTTTTAAATATCCTAAGAGCTGTGCAGGCAGGAATGCCACTCAAACATATGAATGTAACAGTCGTAATTGTGCAGTGTCACTTAAAGACAGCTGAAGTTACAGATAAGTGACGTCACAAGTATGCTTTACTACCTTCTGTCGAGATTTATGGGGGAAGCCTGCTTGCTGATGGACTCATGGTCTTTCAGATGGACTTTATATTTACACCTCCCTACCTCGGTGTGGTGGTACGTTTTTGACAGTCCTACTAAATATTACTCCCACCTCCTCTCAACCACAAGTTACAAATCCTACTCACATTACACCCTCTCTACTGCACGGTCTCTTTCTGGACTACTTAGGTTCAATCCATTAACGTTGGAGGTCTACTTCCACCTCTAAGACCCCCCCCCCCCTTTCTGTTGGTCTAAACAAAGTACCCATTGTGCCTGTGTCCTCATTCTTTCTGCTTCTCCTCTTCAAGACTTCCTCCAACTTAAACTAATTTCTTACAGTAATCCTATAGACATTTAAGTTAGACATAATCACATGGTGACTTGACTCCACTTATCTGAGTCATAAACTTGTGTGTGACCTCATTATTCAGATGGATTTTTGTCTCCATAGTTGTTGTTTTTTGGGGTTACTGTTTTTTTTTAAAGCAGAGACTTGGAGTCAGTCTGTGGAATGAATTGGATGTTAAAAGGGGACATATCATGCAAAATCCACTTCTTTTTAACCCTTAAATACATTTTGTTCTGTGCATGTAGTCTCTGGGAATGCAGAAAATGTGAATGTAGACGTTCCAGGAGCTGCGTAGAAATGTTGTGTTTGGGTCCTATTTTTCAAGCCATTAATTTTTCTCTATTCTCCATTACATTTTTTTAACTATTACAAAGTATTTGCTGGGGAGCTGCTAATGAAGGTCATGGACTTCCAGCTTACCGGTCTCGCGGATCCGCCATTTTTATTTCTTGGTGCAATTTTGTAGTCCAAGCTGAAGGATGCAGAAGCTACAAGTGGATAAGCTATTGATTGTTCAGTACACCATCTTCCAGCATACTACAAAAATTGCAGAATGGGATGGTGTGGAACGCTCTGCGACCTGGAGGGGGCCAGGGGGTGAACTGCTACCTTCAGATTTAAAGAGATAGCACCATAACGAGTTGCTATAAGATGCACCTCAGAACAGGGGGAAAAAGGGGGAAATTAATAAGGAATTCAGACCAATTGCAGTTCCACTTTATATAGACCACAACTGAATAATTTCAATGTGTAAAGGAAGAACTGAAAAGCATGATATGTCCCCTTTAAAGTATCTTTTATTGAACAGGACCTTTTAAAAATAGCACTGTTATAAGACACACATCATATTGAAATGTTTGTAGTATTGTACATTATCTTATTTATATTGGTATGTACAATGTAAACTAGTGTACAGTAGCCTTTTTGCTCAAATAGTTACTCTTATACAAGTCAGTGAAATCTACCTCTTGAGCAAATTGTTTGGTGTTTTGCCTTTTTTTTCTTTGCTGGCTCTCCAAAATCCAAAAGTGTTCCATGATCACTTGTGAGTAGTGCAGCGAGGGACGTGCGGCTATTGATGAAAACGGCCTTAAATTGGAATACCACAAGAAAGTCCAGACTTAGATCAGACTCAAATACTGTTGTTCACAGATGCTGATCAATCTAACTGAGCTTTAGCTGTTTTGTGACATAAGCCCCATTTACACTGCCCTTGTTAAACCGATCCATGCCGAGCTCGGACCGAGCTTGGATCAGTTAACCGTGCCGAGCTTGGTTCTGACGACCATTTACACATCACCCTAGCATGATGACATTTTACCAAAAAACTGGCAAGAAGAAAATTCTTGTTAGAAGATACAGTATCAGAAGTCCCACAAGTCATGAAGGGACACAGCAAACATTCAGAAGAAGGTGCTCCTCTCTGATGAGTGCAAAATCCAACTTTTTGTCCAACTTGTAAAATTTACGAGGCATAGGAGCACCACCCGTCAACATGAACACGCTCCCCCCACATGGTGTCGTCAGCATCATGCTATGGAGATGCTTTCCTTCGGCAGAGACGTTGAAGCTGATCCGAGTTGATGGGGAAATGGACGGAGCTGAAGACAGGGCAGTCCTAGAAGAAAACCAGCAGGAGGCTGCAGCAGACTGAGAAGGTTCACCTTCCAGCAGGACAACAACCCTAAACATGCAGCAAAAATTAAATCCATTTGAGAATCCGTGGAACACCCTGAAAACTCGTTATCACAGCTGCTCTCTATCTAATCTGGCATTAGCCATGTTTCCATGGCTTCGAACTCTAATGCGAATTTTGAGCAAACTTTTAAAATGTTGCAATAAAAGAAAATGCAAATCAGACATGTTTCCATCTACTGGTTTGTAGCGACTTAACCAGGCAACCTAAAGCGTAATGTCGTCATATGTTGATGTTGGCTGTAATAAACAGGAAGTAGAAGGTTGCTTACAAGCACGGACTACAGAATAATGGGGCAAAGTTTTAATGAATGTTGATTTTATTTTGTTCTTCCCCTGAAAAAGTCAAAACACACCTTAAGCGAGCGCAAATAATGTTTTAGCTAAATTCTGGGAGTTAATTCAAATTCAAATCAACCGTTTCTAATGCGATAATTCAAAATGCGCATTAGAAAATGTTGATGGAAACACGACTACTGAGCTATGTTGCAAAGAATGACCAAAGGCTAAATCTGGGTGAGACATATCACCCAGATTTAGGGGCCGATTACAAATGCATGCCGCACTTTTCAGATTCTTATTTGATCACACAAATGGATTCTGTTGGTTTATGGCATAAAATCTTCAGCAAAACACAAAGAGCTGTGTTCCTGTAGAGTAACGAAATCAGAAAAAGCTCTGGGGAAATGAATATTTTAAACGTACTGCCATGCAGACATCTTTATCCACAGACTTCTCTCTGGTTTTAGGCCCATCTGACAGCTCTCAGGGCAAGCAGGAAATTCCAGCATCCTAACACCATTTAGGTCTGCCGACTCCCCCCCACCCCTTCCCCTTTTTTTTTTCCTCCACTGAAAAGCACATTAGCGATATTTCTTATCATAGCGACAGCATCAATTTGCGCACGGCCTCCCCTTTGACACATTTGCCTTTGCCCCCATGAGAGGAGCAGCCATAAATTCACCGCAAGTGTCGACACCAGTGAAATACACTGTTGCCTCAATTAGCCGCTCAGATCTTGTGTCAGAGCCACGGAGGACAAGAGAGAGGGGGGAGTGATACGCCGCAGCTGAGCTTCCGTCATTTACCTGTGGGGCCCTGTACTGTCTCACCATATCAAGGGCCTTTACACAAACACGCCTCTGGCTCTTTTAACACAAATCCGACTGAAATGTAAGCCCGGGGGCCGTGGAATGAACCTCTCTAACCCGGGTCAAAGCTGACATGCAGCAAAGAGGGGGTGGAGTTACACCTGATCTGGTGTTAGATATTCTCCAAAAAAGTTGGCAGGAGGAGGGAAAAAAAAAAAAATAAATAAAAAAAGGGTTAAGGAGCATCCTGGTGCTGTATCTGCGCTCAGGGGCGTCTTGCTGCCCGGAGGAAGCGGCGTGGGCAGAGAGAGGGGGCAAGCGGTTCTCCCTGCTACCCCCTAGCCAGCCTCCTCCAACTGCCATCTGATGTGAGGTAACATGTGAGGGCGAGCTTCCATCTGTCTGCGGTGTACGGCAGCAGAAGGTGCAGCTAATGAGGCTTGATTTGCTGCTGCACCTGCCTCCAATCTTAGGAGGGGGATGATGGTGGTGGTAGCTGAGAGAGCGAGGTTGTGCGTTTGAGTGTGTGTGTGTGTGTGTGTGTGTGTGTGTATGGGATGCTCCATCTCCCCTTCAAGGTGTAATCATTGGTTAGAGTGTATGGGAGAGCCTGCAGGTTGATGGATCCTGGGAATTCATTAGGAAGAAGGTGAGGCCTTTGGGCTGGAAGGACCTTTTGACCCGCCTGCAAACGCGCTGGAAAGCCGAGGACGATTCAAAGGGAGAGGCTTTTGTTAAAGCGAAATATTTCGCTGCTTAAAATTGCTGATTTTTGGTTGACTCTCTATAGTTGAAATAAAACTTCAGAGTGTGCAAAAAGTGCTGATTTTTAACAAAAAATAAATAAATAAAAAAATAAAAAGCTAAATCTTTGATTAGTATTTGTGTCAGTTTTTCCTCCCAGATGGTGTCGGGACGGAGCGGTGTGCCCACATGTTAAATGTGCCATGTTTATCCCCCCTCACTGTTCCCTGTCACAGATACCATTTGACACAAGAGCTCTTCAGAGGCCAGTTATTCCAGGCCATTGAATCCAGACCAAAAGCAGCCTCCATGTGTTTTTTTTTTTTTTTCCCCACCCCGCTCTTCTCCTCGATTCTCCTGAATCCGATACTGGAGGAAACATCTCAGATCTCCAGTAAAAGCTGCATGTCCCCCTGGAAGGAAAACCTCCACCTCAGTCTCACATCTGTTGCAGCATCTGTATTTTGCTCCAGCCAGTTTCCCAGCTTCCTGGTCGCTACTGAGGAAAAGCCTCCCCACCGCATGATGTTACCGCCATTTTTTTTTTCTTCCTTTTTAAAAGGGACAAAACGTGTATCTGCATGAGTGTTTGGGTCACTGTGCCAGATTTAGCCATAGAGGCTAACTTTCATCAGCAGTACCAGGCAGCTTGAGTTTAGATAAGTCGGTTTAGGACGTTAAATCATTTGATTGTCAAGTTACAAAAGACTGATAAAATTGAAATTGATCATCGTGCAACAGTCACTGATCTATTCACAGATAGAAAACTGATCTGTGTGTTCAGAGGACTGCTTATCAGATGCAATGATCCTCAGATCTGTTGGTGAAATGTCTATGGTAAATATAAAGTGCACTAAAAGAAAAAAGTAACTTTTTATATGTGGCATTTTTTAGTCTCCTCAAGCTTCTTGTGGACAGGTTTCACTTTTCTATTAAAATCATTCCTCGAACGATCAGCATTATACAGTCAAACTGAAATTAATTGACATTGAATTGAAAGGCTAGATAATGTTTATATATATATATATATATATATATATATATATATATATATATATATATATATATATATATATATATATATATATATATATATATATATAAACTTTACAAATTGAATCCTGTTTCCCAAACATAATTATGCTCTAACGACCCCTGTTGCCTAATACAAGAAATAATTTGTCTGAAAAATTCTATTTGTTTAATAAAGAATATTTATTGGATGGCTTATTCAAAAAAATAAATCTCTTAATCTGTATCATAACTGATCAATCTTTTATCTTTCAAGCATTTTTTTTAAGGAACATGTAAAATGGATCAACCTCGGCAGGTTTGTGGGGAGAGTATTAACTTTTTCAAAGTGGTCTGAGAAATAAATTGTACGTTTGCCAATCTAGGGGCTTGAAACGTTTAGTTTGTCATCCAAAAAGTTGTATTTTGGCCACATCTGACCAGAGCACCCTCTCTCTCACAATTGCTGGGCTCCCTATATTACTTGTGGTCAACATTAAAGCTACCCGCTGTAGACTTTGTTTAGTGAAATCAAGTAAAGCAGACTGAACACATATGCGTCGCACACTTGTCAGATTTATACTTGTGAAAAATATCCAAAAACCATGTATAACGTATATAACCATCATATGATTTAGTTGATCTGTCTCCTTGAAATCCAATTAAAAGACATTGAATTTGATGGTTTCCAACGTGACAAAATGCTAGGAAGTTTCAGGGCATGTCTTCTTCTCCAAGGCAATGTGTCAGAGGCCAGGATTGGGTCTCAGATGTGGTTGACGGGTTTGGAAAAGTGGAACACTTGGTGGTTTGTCGTGGGAACATTTCACAGGGTGGTAAAACAAAGGGAAAAAAACGAGAGTGTAAGACTCACACCCCGAGGCAACGCTCTTAAACGTGGATGTGACGCCATCAGTGAGGAAACCTTCTATACAAGCTGGTGTGAATAATGTCGCCCCCTCCCCCCCCCCCTGCACACTTCAGATTACTTACGAACCAGAGAATCTCACTTTGAGCAGGTAAAAAGCTTTTTTCACAATGGCATTTAGACCCATTTTAGATTTTCCACTTTGTGTAACATTACAAACTTTATTGTATTGTATTGGGATTTTATTTCATACATAAACGCAGTGGAATGCCCGATTATGACATTGAAGAAAATGAAGCTTTAGAGCATTGTTTTTACAAATAAAGACGGGAAAGGCGTGGCCTGCATTTGTATTTGACCCCTCTCCGGCTCTCAGACTGGCTGAAGCAAGGCCTCCCCACACCATAATGCTGCCCCCACCATGCTTCGCTGTGGGAATGCTGTGGTCGGAATGTCAATTTCCCGTCATGTCGATCATAAATGACAGAGTAGGTCTGCTGTGACCTTAAAGACGCTTTCTCTGACCCCTGCATAGCTAGAGCCAAACATTAAACGGGGACTTTTACCTTCCAGCAATTCAGCAATCCTGTCGCACTTCCATAAAGGCTGGATCTGTGGAGTGTGCAACCTGTAGTTTACCAGAGTTGTGGATCTAAGCGGCCTCTGCTGAGTTACCACGAGCCTCTCGGCTGACTCTGGGTTTAATGTTGGCGGCATCGTTCTGTGTGGATGCTTCTCTTCTGCAGGGACAGAAAAAAAAATGGCCAGATTTTGGCTTGAATACAAAAAGCACAACAAAATTAAGATTGTTATTGGTTTTCTTTTTTCTTTTAAGTCATGTGTCATTTCCACCATAAAATCCCAGTGGAATACACTCAAGTTTGCGATTTTTTTAATGTAACAAAATGAAAGAAAAGTTAAGATTTGAAGACTTTTGCAAGGTGCTGTAGATCAAGTCAAACAGGAGGACTGTTTTCTATTTGTTCACTATATTTACACATTTGACATAAGCTTTAAAAGTATCTGACCTGACAGAGAAAAAAAAAAGTGCTCTCTTAATCGCAAGCCTAATGTCATCCTGTCTCCTCTTCAGGAGCTCAAAATAAAACAAGCTGCTATGAATCAGAGCTTAGTCACCAAAAGGCATCAGAAGCCGAGCGAGAGGAGCATAAATCTAAGCCTGGTGCTGAAATTACGAGCCAGCTCCATGGGAAAAGAGTTTATGCTGCAAATCTGTGAGCGCTGATCATCCCATCGGGCTCATTTGTTTACTTTCAAATTCCCTCTTTTGTGGGTTAGGAATTAGAGCTGTGTTTGTGCTTGCTTTGGCCTGAGGATGGGGAGGGGGGGGGGGGGGGGGGTGATCACTGGCGATGCGTTTAAGAATATGTGTACTGCCCTCTTCTGGCAGAAACAGTGATCACCTCGTCATGTAAATGTAAAACTATTCCTGCAATAATCAGCAGGGTCCAGTTCAGGGACAGCCATGTTCGGCTAAGGGTGCTCTAAATCTTCATTTGGGCTTTTCGTCGCAGGTCAGACTGCTGCAGAGTCTTTGACTTTGCCTGTGCATGTGTGTGCATGCGATCCTTTTTATGAGCACATGAGATAAGGGAAAAGGAAGGAAATAAATTGACTCCGAATCCAGAATTAAAAGCAAACAATTGTTAGTTTAAAAGGGGAGCGTTGTGCTCCAAGAAGGTAATTGTCCGGAGCTTTAATGACCGATGCAGATCGTTCATTAAAGCCCCGCATAAATCCCATATGTCTTCCCTCTTGTGTGTGATGGTGCTCCAGTCTTTGCGGCTGATGTGAGTCGGATCTTCAGGCAGGTGGCTGGGAAATGGAGGCAGATGGGCCGAGTGTGCGCCATCGCCGAAATCTGTGAAGTTCTCTCTTCAGTTTCAAGCTGCACCGATGGGCCCTTGAATTATTACCGGGGCCCCCCTATTCATAATTAGCCCGGGCCTGGTGGGGACCAAAGCCCCACTAATGATGCCTTTGTTGCCGCTGATCTGTGCTGCACAATCAACAAGAGGGAGGGGGGATGTATGACTGAGAGGAGCGGTCCCGCATTGAGCGATAACGTGCCTTTAGGGCAGCCTCTCTAAAACAATCACGCATGGTTTCAGCTCTCCCCTCGTTAAAGATGAGTGTTCACATGGGGCGTGAGACTCTGTGTGTGTGTGTGTGTGTCTGTGTGTCTGTGTGTGTGTGGGAGAGAGAAAGAAAAGCATGTAAGTCTGCAGATATGCCAGTTCCCACAGGCATTATTGGATATTTGGTTTCATAGGCCTATGGTCTCTGTATGTTAAAGATGCCTTTTAAAAAAAAACACAATCAGCCTGATTCTAATTGACTTTATTAACGAAACTTTCAACTCTCCGTCAGAAAGTCCATAACTTAATCCCATATGTGTGTATAAAATCTTGCTGTTCATCCTCATCTCTTTATTGACACAAGCAGACCTCATCGCTTGTCGAGTTAACGTGACGGTAGGTAGGTTGTCTTTACGTTTCTTCACAGTACACAATGTGTGGTAGGGTTGGACGATAATTCAATAACAATGTATATCGATTGATAGACCTACATCAATGATAGAAGAAAAAGGGTCAATAAAAAGTTCAATAGAATAACAGCTTTCCTTCCTTTTACATTCTAGCCAATCATGTAGGGGAATATTACATCATTACATCCTCCCAACCAATCACAACGCAGACCCAGGAACCAAGGTCCGCCCCCTTCAAAAACTTGTAGTTTTGGTAAAAAGTTGGTTGAATAAAGAACTGAGTTGAATTCAGTGTTTGTGTCTTTATCTAAAAATAAGTCGCTAATCAACAGCGTAAAATTGCCAGAGCTGCACTTAAAATAAATGTTGTGAATTAGTTGATAATTATCGATATCAATCAATATGATTTCTGTTTTATCGATATGCTTTTTTTCCCTATATCGTGCAGCCCTAATGTGTGGAGACAAAATGTTCTCAAATGAAGAAGAACTGTTTTAACTCGTAACCGGGGCTCAGGGATGTGTAGACGAAGACTTTATCTTTGACCGGACAGACGGGTCTGAAACAACACATTAAGTCCTAATCGGTAACAGTTAAATGCAGGGTGGATTTTTTTGTTGGTTGTGTTTGAACTAGGGCTGGGCAAGTTAACACGTTAATTTCGTGTTAATTCATTAGACTAAGGGCGATATTTACTTTTATCGCGCATTAACGCATGTTGCTCACATGCTTTTATTTTGTGAAGGTCTGTTGCTGCGGTGTAGGGGTTTGAATCAGAACAGTAGGTGGCGATAATGCGCCAATAACCTCGCTGTCAGCCCAGCCTCGGATTCAAAGAGGAAGAAAGGTGCAGGCTGGAAAAAGGAAAACGCGAAAAAAAACAAAGCTGACATGGGGAAGGCGGTGTTTCCCGCAGGAATTTGCTTAGGTGAGTTGGCGGCCGGAACAAGTTTTGCGCGGATGACTGATGGAGCGGGGGGGCACGTGAGAAAGCAACAACAAAAAAACGCGTGTTAACGTCAAATAAACATGCAAGCATATGGAGTTAGCAAGCATTTCAGTTTAAAGTTCTTCCAGCGACGAATATGACAGAAACAAGTTAGTTGTAACCACTGCCAAGTTAAACTTTCTCATCACCGGAGCACCTTGAGCTTAACATATCACTTAAATGCCAAACACACTGTAGACATCACCAAACAATTCAATGACTCAGAGAAGCTAACCAATGTAATGGCGAAGTGGATAGCTACTGTAGACCTTTTTTGTGCTTCACACTTTGGTATTGAACATAAAATGGTAATGCTGCTCCCTGCTGTTACCTCAGAAATTGCCTGTTTTTGGTAGATTTTTTCCCCATAAAGAGAATTTTCTATCAGTGGCAATAAGCTTTAATTTATTATTATTGCTATTTTTTGTTTTACATGTTTAAGTTGAGCTTTACACTAAATATGTGTTACTGATAAGTGCTACAAATGTTACAACACTTTTGTTCATATGGCAGCAGAACATTAAAATAAAAGTGCTCTTTACACTACTTTTGAATTCATTCTTGGAGTTTGCGCATACAAAGCGATTAATCATGATTAATCAGGCAAATTATGCGATTAATCGTGATTATACATTTTAATCGTTGCCCAGCCCTAGTTTGAACGTTTAAATTCATACATTCAAATAAATGGATTTTCCATAAATGTTAAAGACAGACGTAGAAAACGGGCAACCGCTCAGGGTGGCAAGGCTGTGGGGCTACGATGAAAAAACAGCAACAACAAAAAAAGAGTTGGTCTTATCTGTCTATAGACATGTTATAACACCACTCCACCGCCAACTCTTGTGTTACAGTAGTGTAAATTATTAGCAGCTGGCTAAAGCCCCAAATACACCTTCAAATGACTGAGAATTCAGATTTTTAGAACCCTACTTAGTGACACATTCGCGGCAGACCACTATTTTTTGCATCTGTATTTAGGGCTCTGTTTTTTAAGTGAGGACATGTTTTTTTTATTTGTTACAATGGCCTTAAGGATGGGTAGTGCTGGAAGTTTCTTTATCTTACTTGTTTTATAGCTATAACTTGGCTTCGTGCCTATTCCAGCCTCTAATAACACCCTGTTTGTGATGATTATAGCTAAGAATAACCCTTCACCTTTTGTTCACTAAATTTACCATTATGTGTTGTGGGTGGCAGTTCTTTACTGTCTTAAAGAAGCAAATTATTTCTAAAAGTTTTTCTCAACAAATCAGCTAATGAGCTTTTATTATCAGACCATCAGAGCGAATCGCATGTGTATTCAGTGTTACTGTAAGTTGCAAGAAAAAAAAATCCAATTAATTAAATAGCGACAGCTTTATCTAAAGAACCTAATTACCTGTACATGAATTTTGATTGTTGCAGCATTCCACTGGTGTTAGAGCAACACGTTAAACTTCAAATGAGTAAAGCATTGGCTTTTAAATATGACTAATCAATATTCAGACATTGACACAATCACTTGAGTCAGTTTTACACTGAATTATATGAAAACAAGTTAGAAATCTGATATTTTGTATTTGTTAGTTCACTTTCTGTATGTAAAGCTTTAACGTTGCTCCTGCTTAGCTGTGGACCCTTCAGCTGACGAGCAGTGTTACATCCCGGATCGTCGCGTAAACAGATTTCTAAGATAATTTGAGATTTATTTGGATAAAATGCATAACATATGCAAGACGTAATTTGTCAAAGTGGCTGTGGTATCACATATTTCTGTCTGCGCGGATTTACAGATGACCTCAGGGCCTTTTTTTCTTTTATTGCTCATGTGGCTGCTCTTTCTTCCTCAACAAAATGTAGTAGATTTGTTGTTTTCATTTTGGTAGAAAAGGTTTCACACAAATCTTTTAGCTCTCGGCACTGTTTTTGCTTCCCTTTTACTGTTTCTGTAATACAAGTTTATAAAACCGCTCACATTTTTGTCAGACTTCAGATGAACATGCACCGTCCTCCCTCTCAATGTGGCAGGCTTTCTTTATTTAAAACACAACACAACACAACAAAAAAAAAAAAAAAACGAACCCACTCCTACAAAAAGTGCTGCGGTGAAGAAAGGTCACGCTTAGGTTTGTACCTCTTTGTTCCTCCAGCCCATGATGGGTTGTTCTGTTGTTCGGCTTCATTCGGTATCAATATGTTTCTATTTTTATGTCCAGAGTGTGTGGTAGAATGTTTTCTTGAGAGTGTGCACTTGAAAACGGCTACTAAAAAGAGACTAAATATTTTTTTTGGCAGCTCCTACCATCTTGGCAACAAAGTGGCATCAGCATCTGTCTCCGGGTTCACGGTGGTGAGGAGGAGCTGGGGGAGGGAACGGATTTGTTCTTTTGCTCTTGCAGGATCAGCCGAAAGAAATCTCAGTGAAACGTTCAATCTCTAATGGATCCCAACATCTCATTGAGATGACGGCCAGGCTAAGTGCCCCTTTGTTTGCTTCTACAGAAACTGATCAAGGATGAGGTGTTTGCTTAGTCGGAGGAGTGCGTGGGTGAGCCAAATACAGTCGAAGAGAAGCACTATTCAATACGGCGAAGGATCCGAGAGTCCAGAAACTTGGCTTGTTTTCAAATGAAAATGTATTTATGCATTTATTAGCGCGCATTCGCAGCCTGTGTTGGGCGATTGCTCTCCTCCCCCTGGTTAAGTCAAGCTTTGAAGTCACACATAGAAGGTTTTTGGTCCATGAATGCCAAAGATGAGGTTAAAGGAAAATGTATTTCATTTTCTCAGACTAAAGAGGTATTTCTGTAGCAATGGCTTTTTAAAAAGAGCAACGACAGAGAAAGATTACTTATTTACGTTTAGCTAATCATAAAATCTATCGGCACATCTTTTTGTATTTCTTAGTAAAAAAATAAAAGAAATGTGGTTCTATTTTGCTAAATTCAAAAGCAAAATACCACTCTAATGTTTAAAAGCTATTATAATTTAGGGCTCACTAATTAGCATGTTTGGCATTTACAATTTTTGTAGTATAATTTGGAGATTAAGCAGGGTAAGTCTTGACCAAAGTTAACTTGTGCATCAACAAAACCGTTTGCAGCTCTTTCATTAGCATTATCCTCACTATTTAGCATTGGCTTTAGCAATTATGTGAATTCCAAGCCGGTCTCTAACCAAAATTTCATTATGGTTACATAATGACAATAAAGACTCTTGATTCTTAGTTAGAATTAAATATAAACCTTTATTTATCCAGATTAAACCTCCAGATTAAACCTCATTGAGATTTAAAATCTCTTTTTCAAGGGGGACCTGGCGGGACAGCAGCGCCATTTACAAATTTTAACAATTAGATTCAAACAGTGACACGCATTTATATAATTTTTTAAAAACATGAGTAATGAAATCCATTCATTCATCTGTAGTCTTACGCTTATCCAAGATTGGGTTGGGGGCAGCAGGTCCAGGAAGGAACCTGCTGCCTTCCTGGGGGATCCCAAAGCGTTCCCAGGCCCAAAGAAATATGTAGTCCCTCCAATAAGTTCTGGGTCTCCACTCAGGGGGACATGTCCCAATCTCCTGCAAAGGGAGGTGCCCAGAAGACATCCTGATCAGCTGTCCAAACCACCTCAACTGAGTCCTTTCAATGCTGAGAAGCAGCAGCTCGACTTTGAAGTCTCCCCGGATGACAGAGCCCCCGCCTATCTCTACGGCGGAGCATGGCCAACCTCCAGACGAAGGTCATTTCAGCTATTTCTATCCAGGATCTTGTTCTTTCGATCATGATCCATTCCTCGTGATTGTAGGTGTGGGTCGGAACATATACGAGGCGGTAAATTGAGAGCGTTGTTGTTGTTTTTTAGCTCAGCTCTTTCTTTACCAGAACAGACCAGAGCAGTACCTGCATCACTGAAGAAGAAGCTCAAATCAATCTGTCCCTCTCCGGCTCCATCCTACCATCACTTGTGAACAACGCAACAATATACTAGTACTCCTCTAATTGAGGCAGAGACTGACCCCCAACCCACAGGGGGCAGTCCACCTTTTTCAGGTCAAGGACAATGACCTCAGACTTGGAGGAGATGACTCTCATTCTGGCCGCTTTAATTCAGCAGCAAACTGCTCCGGTGGACGTCAGAGGTCATATCCTGAAGATTCAGCATAACACATAACCACATAATCTGCAAAAACCAAAGGGATCCTGTCCATGAACATCACAAATGGAGTCCGGCTTGTACTGAAAATGGGCCTGACTTTTTGCCTGGAATGCGGACGCAGTTCTTGCTTTGGGCAAACAAGGACTGGATAGCCTATAAAAGCTACCCAGGTACCCCATGCTCTCACAGCACGCCTTACAAAATAACTTGGGGGATATGTTCATAGACCTTCTCCAGACCTACAAAACACATATAGACCAGAGAATTGTACTCCCATTACTTCCTCAGCAATTCTGCAAGGGCAAGGATCTGGTCTGTTGTTCCACGGCCAGCACGAAAGCCACATTGCTCCTCCTGGATTTGAGGTTTAGCAATCAGTGGAAGCCTCTTCTCAAACACCCCAGACTAAGCTTTCCCAGGGAGGCTGGGACGTTTGATCCCTCGATAACAGGAACACACTCTCCAATCCCCGTTCCTAAAAATTAGGACCACCACTTCAGTAATGTTGTCCCATTCCTCCATGGGACACTGAAGAGATGTGTCAACCATGAAAACTTTAAAAAGCTCCCCATCGGGAGGGTGCCAGGTGTGGTTGACATTCAGCCTTAGCCTCTGTAGACTCTGGGAATTTTAAGCACCTCAGCGACCTCTGCCACAGTGATGCAGTCACATTCTCCAGACTTACCAAGCTCTTCTTCCGTGGAAGCACAGTGACTGGATTGAGGAAATCCTCAAAAGGCTCTTTCCATTGCCCAACATTGACCTCAGTTTGGGCCCGCAGTTCCCCTCCGAAAACACGCACAGCTTGGGATGGTCCTCGTTTCCCTTTTTTGGGTCACTAGGTTTTCGTCCTTGCGGTCGAACACTGGATCAGCTCTACACCCTCAGCAGGATTCTGGAGGGGGCATGGGAGTTTGCCCAACCAGTCTACATGTGCTTTGTGGATCTGGAGAAGGCATTCGACCGTGTCCCCTGAGGGATCCTGTGGGGGGTACTCCGGGAGTATGGAGTACCGGACCCTTTAATAAGGGCTGTCAGGTCTCTGTACGACCGGTGTCAGAGTCTGGTCCGCATTGCCGGCAGTAAGTCGGACTCGTTTCCAGTGAGAGTTGGACTCCGCCAAGGCTGCCCTTTGTCACGATTCTGTTCATAACTTTTATGGACAGAATTTCTAGGCGCAGCCAAGGTGTTGAGGGGATCCGTTTTGGTGGCGTCTGCGTCTCTGCTATTCGCAGATGACGTGGTCCTATTGGCTTCATCGGGGCGTGATCTACAGCTCTCACTGGAGCGGTTGGCAGCCGAGTGTGAAGCGGCCAGGATGAGAATCAGTGCCTCCAAATCCGAGACCATGGTCTTGAACCGGAAAAGGGTAGAGTGCCTCCTCCGGGTTGGAGAGGATGTGCTGCCCCTAGTGGAGGAGTTTAAGTATCTTGGGGTCTTGTTCACAAATGAGGGGAAGATGGAGCGGGAGATCGAAAGGCGGATTGTTGCGGCGTCTGCTGTGAAGCGGGAGCTGTACCGATCCGTTGTGGTGAAGAGAGAGCTGAGCCAAAAGGCAGAGCTCTCGATTTACCGGTCGATCTACGTTCCTACCCTCATCTATGCTGATGAGCTTTAGGTCGTGACCGAAAGAACGAGATCCCGGATACAAGCGGCTGAAATGAGTTTTCTCCGTAGTGTGTCTGGGCTCTCCCTTAGAGATAGGGTGAGGACCTCGGTCATCCGGGGAGGACTCAGAGTAGAGACGCAGCTCTTCCACGTCGAGAGGAGCCAGTTGAGGTGGCTCGGGCATCTGGTTAGGATGCTTTGGGGAGCTGGCCCAAGTGGCTGGGGAGAGGGACGTCTGGGCCTGCCTACTGAAGCGGCTACGCCCGCAACCCGACCCCGGATAAGCGGAAGACGATGGATGGAGGGATGGATGGATGGATGGATGGATGGATGGATGGATGGATGGATGGATGGATGGATGGATGGATGGATGGATGGATGGATGGATGGGTCACTAAAGGTTTTTCCGAACTTCCTTTGAGGCCAACCAAAAGCCTCTCTCCTTAGTCTCTCTAAATTACTCCCATGCCAGAGTTTTTGCTTCTGCCACCACATAATCAGACGTTGCTGACATGGGCACTGTAGTTCCCCAGAAGCACCGCTGTATCCCCAAAGGGCACGCTTTCCAGGACATCATCCAAAAACTCCAGGAAGATAATCTGAACTGCTGTGTGGTCCACAAGTACATACAACAGTCTGCATCTTCATGAGTGACCCTTTCACCCACAGGGGAAACCTTCAAAATCAAGGCACTAACCGAGGAGCAAGAACACGTTAATAGTGTTAAAGATTTTTAACCGCAGTGATATTATTTTTTTCGCTTACTAACAGGCTGTGAGTTGGTCTGTCAGCAGATGGAGCGTGAAGTTTGACTGAGCTTGAGCTCCTTCCGGCGGGGAAACTCTGTGAAAGAACCCCCTTCGGCCGCTCCTCAGTTTTTCTGGGCTTCCTCTGAGAAAATCATCTCATTTCTTCTCGCCCCACAGCCAATCACTGAAAAGAGGGGCGTTCATTCAAAACTCCTCTCAAATCAGCGCGCTTTGACCCTGGTCTTCACCAGAGCCACAGGAACCCGGGCTGGGCCTGAAAAAATCTGCTCCTGAAACACTCAAAGGTGAGTGGATCCATGCAGTGTGTAGCCAATACGAGCCGGTGGAACCAGGCCCGTCTTTACAGCTCACTAATTAGCATGGTTAGCCGTTAGTCGTCATTAGGGTGTCTGAACTGGTTTAAAAAAATTACAATGCCAGTTTAGGGGTTATACCACCACCAAGGGTTGGCTCCAGGGACATATTGTGCTACTTAAATGTCAAACTATTTGTAGCTCTATGTCGTTGTTTCTTCCAGTTTGTGGTTCCTATACAAGTGACTAGCTTTTATACAGCATTCAATGGCGCTTAATCTTAGCTCGCTTACAAAACGTTCAGCCTTTACAGGGACACCACGATGGGAAAATTTGGCCCCATATCGATTTCCAATATTAATATCGCTGGTATGTCCAATAACTGATATTTTTGCACAGACTAAAAACTATTCTAACAGAATTCTAACAGAATTTTTTTAATGTAGGTTATAGACTTACACACTGATTTTTTTTAAAAAAATCTCTGCTTCATTTAAAAAAACTCCATAATCCTGGCTGTGATGCATCACGGTCACTTTAACATGACCGAACCAAAAACGCATGACAAACCCCCCTCCCCCCCTCCCCCCTTTTAAAAAGAGGTATAAAGGGCAACTAGATGGAAATCAACATCGGTTGTTAATACTGGCCCAGTTTTACTATCGGACCGATACGATATGTTGAAAAATGACTAACAATGGCCGATACCGATGTTGATGCCGATATATCGTGCATCCCTAAGCCTTTATGTAAGAGAACTGATAATATTGTTTCAAGATTTAGCAATGCTCTACACAGCAGCAAAGATAAAATCCTTGAAATATTTAGGGTTTTCTCAAATCTTTTTTCTCTCTCCTTTTTTTAAATAAAAAAAAAGTTATATTTAGGTCCTGTTACTTCCATCCTGTCATGTCGTCCAGGTCATGTAGTTTAATAATGCAGCTTTTGGGAAGCATCTCTTTTGAAGCTGATTGTTAAGATGTTGTTACAGTTGTGTGAACCCTGTGAAATTAACAATGTCTGAGCAGCACAGCTCACTGATTGCATTGAGACTAAGATGTAGGAAGTCAGCTGTGGAGAAGCCCTTCATGTTGGGGGTTTTTTCTCTCTCTTTTTTGGCTTGTTGGAGAGGCTGTTTGCAGACAATTGTTTGAAACGCTGTTGTCTCACAGATCAGAGCAAAGAGCACTCAGTGATGCAATAAACTGGTGAAAAGAGGACATTGCTTGGATTTGTGGGACTGTTTTTGATCGCTTTCATCACGAGATTCTCTCAGCTTTTGATTTAACTGGATCTATTTAAGGTGGTCATTCACAAACAGCAACATTCCAGATAAAATTCAGCGGCTCAGGTCTGCAGTGCTTCCAATAATGCGCACACATAGTTACGGCTTATCAAAGAAATCTAAAAATCCTGCACGTGAAATGTGTTATCCTTCTACTTCCGTACGCACACCTTCTTTTTAGCCAGCCTGCACTGTAGCTAGTAGCTGAGACTCCTCCACTTCTTCTTTTTTCATCCCATCCAGGTGCATAGTGGGAACGCTGCCATGTATGTCCCTCGGTGCACAACAGTACAGCGCAGCTGTGGAAGCCACCTAAAATTTGATTCCTCTCCCCGTAGCCTGGCAACGGCGGGTATTAGCGCTCACAAGCTGGATGGGTGCAGTTCTGGTGCCAGAGGCAGGATGGGCGCCTGGTTGCAGCTCATTGGCAGATGACATTGAGTGAAAGCTGGCATTCTGAGATTAGCGGATCAGATGCTCCAAGCAGGAAGTAGTATAAAATGTTAAAATCAATGCCAGGAGGGCTTGACAGGTCCTTTTTTTTTTTTTTTTTTTACACTTCACGTGCAGATGTACACAGATGTGTCATACATTACACAGCACGAAAACCCACATCATTAATTATTTTTTTGTTTAATTGGTTGAAGGTTGTAATTTCCTCTTTTGGATGAATTACATATCTGGGATGATAGTTAAATATTTGCTGAGGCCAAACACGCCAAAACAGCACACTCTGTAACTTGTAAAAGGAAAATGGCTGGCTTCTTTTTGAAGGTTACAGATTTAAACTTTTTTGTTATTCTGTAGTTGTTGTAAAAAAAAAAAAAAAAGGCTGTGTAAAACACGCCAGAGACTTGCAATTTAGACCATGACTGGTTGAAATAAACAAACTCAAAAATGGTTACGTTGTTTTTGTCCGCTTATCCCTGCTTTTTAATTTTTTTATTTCTTGTAACATTTTTGGCAAAATGATGCTATGAGCTCTCATTTTTTAATTTAACCCGAATTGTAAAACTCAGATTCAGACTTTCAACTTCACGTTTTATGTATGAAGCCATAGTCATTACGTGGTACAACTTCAGTGAAGACCACCACATTTGATGTGCCGTATTCTATTTCAACGCATCCTTCTGTTGATAATACCTAAAATCTTTCTTTCTATGCTAGTCTCAGTATTTTGACAAGGAAAATTAGAGAAGTTTTAACATATATGCTGGCTACCTAAAATAAATTAATATTGAGAACTTTCTGCCTATTATCTCTATGCCAAGTAGCCGGAGGCTGATTATTGGTGTCAAAATCTAACTAAAGTTAGTTATGGTTTCAAAGTGCCATGCCCCCCTCCACCTGTTGATGCACACTGCCGCTCAGCTGCCTGAAAGAAGGCAGCTACATCTTTTCTTTTCTTAAAAGAAAGACAAATGTGGTTCTTTGAAAATAAGAATAAAAAAAAAAACCAAGGGAGCACCAGCTCTCGCTCATATTAAATTAACGCTGTCTTAAAACACCAGTTGGCAAAATATCTCAACCATATGCATTAGATAAGGAGCAGAATGTGCAATAACTCTCTAATTGCTAAATTTGTTGGCTTTTAGTTCAGATTTTTAAAGAAGTCTATGCTTCAAAATCAAAGTAATAAATATTGTAGATACAAGTATTATAGCTGCAATAATCAATCTTATATGTTTGGCAGCAGAAGGAATAATTGGTATTCTTCTAATTTAACTATCAGCTGATATCATGATATACTTCCTTGCTTTTCATTTTCATGGTTACTCTGTCTAACTTTAGTAGTTTTACTCGGTTATCAGACCATTACATCCTTTATGCCGACCCATGTCTTGTTTCCAAAAGGCTGAAAAATATATCTAAAAATTTAAATAAGCAGATCCTAAAGAATAAAACAACTTTTAATGCAATGGCTTACATGGATTATCAGCTGCTACCTTTCCCGCTTCCTTTATCAACTAGCTGTGCTTTAGAGCAAACATTAGCTTATATATAAACAAAACTTTAACTAATTTTAGCTGTAGTTTTATGTCTTCCTCAATAATAACGCCCTAAGCGATTTGAGCACTTCATTTAAGTTTTACATTTGTGTGTTAACACTGTAATGTTGTGAAACTATGGTTATCCGGTTAGTTAGTTAGTGTGTAGGTAACAATTACGGACACCGAAGAGCAGTTTGAACAGTTTATTGAGACAATGAATGTTTCTTCCAGGGTCACAGGATGGCACTGAGGAGGAGAGGTACGTTTGTAATCAGAAGATGTAGAATAGGGTGGAGATATGATGGAAAATATGGATGAGGCTGTGGAGGACTCCTGAAGAGATCGAGGAGGCGTTCCGAGAAGGAGAGGGGAGCATAACCACAGAGGTTGAGATCGATAGGTGGTGGTGAGTGGTGCTTGTTGTTGATTTCCTTATTCTTTGTTCCAAGACGAGACGGTGGAGCGCTGGAGGGTGGATGGGCAGGTGAGTAATGGTGGATTGTTGTTCTTGACGGTGGGGAGACACACGGAGAAAGTCTTGAGGGGAGTTCTCCGACCAACTCTGAGAGCGAGAAGAAAGAGCACAGGAACCCAGGAACAGATTGCGAACTGGAAAACTGGTCTTCCTGAAACGTTAAACACAAAGAGGTGAGCACAGGAATGCCAGGGATCACACGAGCTAAGAAGTAGTAGGCCTGATTGCCCCACATGTGGGGCCTCGGGGAAGCCACGCCCATCTAAGCTCCTCCTGATTGGGTTTGACGAGCTCCGGCTGTGAGGACGCACCTGCCTTTCATGCCCTGCAATCAGAGGAGGTAGAGACACGCACGCACAGATACAGCCCTGTGGATATGACAACGGTAATTTTACCCAAGTTTATTAGACATTGCCTTATGCCAAGATTCTTCCAATTAAAGAAATTGAGAGTGAGAATGTAACCCCGAATTTCTTGCCTCATCTCTATTTCGAGTTTCCTTCACCCAGAAAAATACACTCACTGCTTAGCTTTTATCCCCTTCCAGTCCTAAAAAAAATCATCTCTGGGTGATAAAAAAAAACAAAAAACACACCTCATGTGGATTAAAAACACAAGCAAGAACCATCTTCACTTGCTTGAGGCCACCGGAATGGGAGAAAGCAGCTCTTCCCCCCACAACGTATTGGCATACGCCAGCCTCGGCTTGCTAGAATACCAGATGCCTCACGCCACATGCTTCGACCACTTTGATTTCGTCTCTGTGCAGTTGTTGATCAGATCCGTCTCCGCTTGACACAACCTGCCTCCCGTCCCCCTCGCAACTTTCATCTTTTCCACGGCGGTCATGCAGGCGGCTGCGGCTGTCTTGAGATGTCACACGGTGACGTGCAGTGTCCATCTGGTGCGTGTTGTAATGGGGCTGGATGAATGAATGGCCCACCACTCCACTGCTTCCTTTATGAGGCTCAGCAGTGGCGCTGTCCAACTTTGATTCCCCAGTTATTAGGGAATTGAATTCCCCACTGCGGCGACGCCCAGAGGAGAGGAAGAGAAAGAGGCGCACAAAAGGAGTGTGAAATCTGTGGCAGTGCTACTGAACATGCTGCACGGCCCACCACTGCTCTCTTCCTGGAGCCTCTTCTTCCTTTGTGAGTGTGTCTGTCAACACTTTTTCACTGCAACCAGCGCTCTGAAAGAGGGTCAGCCCATTGATAATTGTTCCAAAAAAAAAACTAAACAAAAAAAAAGGCAATGAGCGCTACAACAATATTAAACTGTCATATCAAACTAACAGCCACTGTTAATGGCTTTAATGTGCATAACTCAAACCATCTCACTGGTTATCAAAAAATCCGATCATTAGGAGGGCGCTTTTCGTTCACAGGGGAAACGGAAAAGGTTTTACATGAGATAAAAGCAGAAAAATTAAACTAACAATGCCAAAACAAACCTAAAGGGGAAAGATGTGCCGTAAACAGAAATGCATTTGTGGCGATAATCATGGGGAGGAGACATTATCGGTAGTTATAGAAATGAAAAGCATAGACTCTAAAATCCTACTCAGTGTCAAAACTAGGATGACCAATAACAGAAATATATGAAAACAAATGCTGATTAAACAATAAATCAGTAAATAAAATGGAAGTAAATTGAAACGTACATTTAACCCAAAGATAAACAGTCAGTTAATTACAATATTATTAATAAAAGTAATAGTGAACAAAATAATTTCAAATGGTTAAAACCAAACTAAAAGAATTAGAATCAGCTTTAATCGCCAAGTTTTGTACTCAAACAAGGAGTTTGACTACTTTATAAAGTTTTTATAAGTATACTAACTTTTTATAAATATGCATGTTTTTACAAAGGAGGAAGACATGGTTAGATTGGTGCAAATAAACATGATATAATTCTGGGCACTCCGACTTAGGGCTGGATCATATAGAATAAACTAGCATATCAATAAAATAAAAATCGTATCTATCAATATTGATAATTATCAAATAATTTAAAACATATATTTTAGGTGCAGCGCAGGCCATTTTATGCTGTTGCTTAATGACCTATTTTTAATTTAAAAAACATTGAATTCAAACTCAACCCTTTATTTCACCAAATTTTTACCAAAACTACAAGTTTTAAAAAAAGAAAAAACACGTGCTCTCTGAACTCATTGAAGGGGGCGGGGCTTTCCTGGGTCTGCATTTGTGATTGGCTGGGAGGATTTAATGACTGGAATATTAACCTACATGATAGGCTAAAATGCAAAAGGAAGGAAAACTGTTATTCTGTTGAACTTTTTATTGACCCCTTTTTTTATTGCACCAGACGTCTATTAATCAATATATATTGACATTGAAGTATATTCCAGCCCTACTCTGACTGTTAAATGTTCATCAGACTGACGTCGTGGGGGCTGGCTTTTGTAAATAGTGCTCTGTAGCACCGACCTGAAGGTAAAAGTACACAAAAAACGGTTTGTGTGCAGGATGCGTGGGGTCTGCAGAGATGTTAGCTGCCCTTTACATGAACCTAGAACCGTAAAAGTCCTGGATGGATGGACGGTCGGCCATTATTATCCTCTATGCTGACCTAATATTTCGTTGTGGTTTGGACATGTCCTGTTTTGTGGATGAGCCAAACCACGATGTGATGGATGTACACAAAACAGGCTGAATGATGTCAAGGGAGAACAGGTTTTTTTTAACTCCAGACCTCAAGTGCTGGTTTCCTGCAACACTTATGTGTCTCTGCTTCAACACACCTAAGTCAAATTATCAGGACATTAGCAGGACTCTTGAGAACTTGACTTCATTCTGAGGAGGTATGGACACATTTTTTTCCCTTGGCTTTTAACACATGTTGAGACCTTTGCTCTTAATCCTTTTTATATTTCTATTTTAATCTTTTGGTTTTTTTTCCATTTTAAATGATTATTGATTATTGTCTGTATAGCACTTTGTCACTGTTCTAAAGTGCTTTATAAATATTTCTTTATTCATTTATTTATTTATTGTGTCCTGTCTGACAATGTGGCATTAAAAATTGTTGTCTTAATGCCAAAAAGAGCCCAACAGATTTTACTTTCACAAGCAGAGCCGTACCGCTTTCACCAGAGTGCTCCGCTTGATTTATACATGCAAGTAGCTTTATTATAATTTATAGAGGGAATGTTTCATGTTATATGGACACTAAAACAAGAAGGTAGAAGAGAAAGAAAGGAGAAAAGGTGAGAGAAAGAGGACAAAAAAAGGAGAGAACGATACATCTTCAGTCTTCTTCTTCACCTGCAAAGAGATGTAAAAAGAACAGCAAAACCAGCCGATAAAGTATTAAAGATACGATCAAGCAATGCCTTGATACCATCACCGAAGAATATACAGTATTAATTAATACGACATGTTTAAAGTGACAGCTGAAGATAATAATAAGCTCATGCTCTACCAGCATAAGTGCTTAATAAATAAAGTAGTAGAAGTAGTAGTAGTTTAGCCATTTGATTCAGATGTGTTAGACACATGTAGATCTTCCAGAACGCTGGACCTCGAGGACTGGAGTTAACTGGTGTAGACGATGACCAGCAGCTCCTGTGCAAAGCTTTGGAAGTAAAGTCTCTGGAGGGCCTTCTTCCAAACAGCGTCCATGTGTGAGGACCATCTCAGGTCCAGAGAAGAGAGAGTGGTTCCTGGGAAACGGAGGTGATCCACAGAGTTGTTGAGCTTAGTGGGTATTTTTTAGGTTCTCACTGTAGCTTCTTCTAGCCACCCTAATCTCCTTGGTCCGGTCCTGGCCCAGCTGCTGTGAGCCTCTTCTTTAGTCTGGTGCAGCTTCCTCAGATGTGAAGAGAACCATGGTTTATTGTTGCTCTAGGTGCAAAAAGGTCCTGGTATGCAAACACGTCCTCACAAAAACGGATGTATGAAGTGGCAGCTTCAGGAAGCTCCTTCAGGTTGGTGGATGGAGCTTCACAACCACTCCAATCTGTGCTGTCAAAGCAGGCCTGTAACGTCTGCTTTGACTCGTCGGCCCACCTCCTAACGGTCATAACTACAGGCTTGGAGGTCTTCAGCGTTTGGCTGTAAGTTGAGGATGAGATGAGCCTGACAGAGAGACCTAGAGCTGCCCAGGGAACTGCATGTTACAACTAGTTTAAAGCAGTTCAGGTTTTTTAATATGTGGAAAGGTCATTGAAGTGATACGCACTGTTAAAGTCCCCAGGCTTGTGGTGGATTATAAACAATGTCCAGAACAAACGAGGAGAGCTCCAGCGGTGAATAAAAAGGTTTACAGTCTATAAAAAATGACTCCAGGAGAGGACTCCATGTCTTCTGTAGAGGTTTGATATAAGTACACCAACTTTCATTTGTGAAAGAGCAGGTTCCACTGTTTCTTTTTCCCTGAGACCTCCGCGCTTGCGGTACGCGCAACACAGCCGCTCATCAGGCCAGGCTTCGGTGAAACGGAGGCAGTCAGAGCTTTTAGAGGTTAGAAAGCAGAACTTCATTTATTCAAGGCAACGGTGTGTGGAGTCTTTGTTGCCGAAGCTTCACAAGCACACCTGCCTGTTCTGTGTCTCCGGTAAATTCAGTAGAACAATATTGCGCTGCCCACCAAGCTCTCACTCATGTTGGGGGTCATTGAAAAGACCCCCAACATGAGTGAGAGCTCATGCCGAAAGACGACTGTTTAGGGGTTCCTTGCTAGGGAAAATGGTTACAAAGTGGCTGCAGAGGGCAGAATAAATGCTCAAAAGCAGGCAAAGTACAGACGCTGCCATCAGCATGTGCTCAAGACAAGAGGGGAAAGTGTTGGCTGGGTGCGACACGTTCTGTAGTGTCAGATGTTCAGAGGATCAGCTACTTCTCTGCAGATATGCACCTCCCATCCTGAAGTACTTGTTCTTTGTACTTAGATGCAAATGAATGACTCATCCCAACCACGGCTCCAAAGTCGGGTCTGGTCCTGATGATGCTGTTGATTCTGTTTGTTGCACGGATGGATGCTGTCTTTGTTTCCTTCTTTCCGATGGTCAGACCAAACTTGCAAAATAAATTTCACATAAAACTGACCCTCCTTGGGGGGCCAGCCAATAAAGTTTTAGGTGATGTAAAGATTATACGTCATACAGCCAATGAGCTAAAGGCAGTCTAAAGTTAGCTATATATATATATATATATATATATATATATATATATATATATATATGTATATATATATATATATATATATATATATATATATATATATATATATATATACCTAGAATATTGTAATTTTTATATTCAAGGCAATTTAGTCACCTCACAGAATAGTAGCACATTTAGATTAAGGATGAGCTATGTATAATCATAAATTATAGCAATTATTCATTGTTGTGATTAACAGTGGACCTTTCAACATTTTCTTCTGAATTATTTTAGTTAAAAGAAATAGAGTGGCTAACCTTCTAAATCTTGTATTTTGTCTCACAGAGGGTCCACTGCAGCTGTTCATAGCTTTTATATGCACAAAAAGGTACAACTAAAATGTCTGAAAGCATCATTATTTTTGAGATACTAGCTTAATGCTTTACTTTGGCTGAAGTAAGGGTTTATTTAGTTTACATAATCACATTTTACGGCGATTTGAAGTGGGCAGCAGAGAAGGAAAGTCTTTACAGACATAAAGTTAAAGTTTAAGGGTCGGTTCATGCCGCACTGTAATGTTTAATCCTGACTATTTGAGAAAATAAGAACTGAATGCAGTTTAATGAGCAGCAGTTAAGCTAAGATCAACTTTCGGGCCTCGGCGGATAACACTCAGGGGATTTTCCTTCATCTTTAAAAGTATTGACCGTTCCCCTCCGAATTTAAAGGGCTCCTCCTGGATCCCATCACGAGAGGATTATAGAGGAAAAGGGCAACTGGGATTGCTTGGAGAGCCGGCCCCTTCCACTCGAGCCAGCACTCAAGCAGGGATGAAGTGGAGGTGCAGAGACGACCCAGAGGGAGAGAGCACAGAGGGAAGGGAAAGGCAGGGAGGTGGCATACTTTGGATTCCCAATATGTGTCCGGGGAATCCGATGTGAGGCCAGATGGCACGGGCCTGCCGGTCTTTGGGAATCACAGCATACGGCTGTGGGACGCGAGGCAGAAGGTAGCGAGGAAACGGTGCCGGGGTCAGCTCTTGATGTTGGACGCTCCCCGGAGCTGTTCCTCTTCCATCCCTTTGAACAAGAGAGCATCTCCACACAACTGTGCCGCTTCTCTCTGCTTAATGCGACGGTTTGACTTCAAACACAGCGCTATTCCCCCCTGCCCAGAGCCTCCTGAGTTCCAAACATATGTTATCAGACCTGATGAAAAACACCGTGCCAATAACATGCCACCGAGCCCCACGCTCGGGCATATGTGTGCCGTTTTCAATGCAACTTTCATCTTGCACAATTCGCTGTGATGCAGCCAAAGCAAAGCGTGGAAGCGTTTGCCGTGCCGAGGCGCCGGACGTGATGGAAGTCGGCTACGACCGTCGACTCTCTCAGACAGATGTCCAGTATAACCTGGTTACAGCTAATAAGCACGCTTTTAAACAAGGGCAATTATTCCTCGCCCGTAAGACCAGTGAAAGAGGCGGATGTTAATATCTGACGCTGAATGTGTGTGACAGGTGTTACCTCCTATTTCTCCCGAGTCTCCTGTGGCAGCCCGCTCTGTGAAAACATCCAAAAACGGGCGTGCGTCCAAACATTGCAGAGATTGCACACGTTTTTAGCACATACTCCCTGACTTCAGGAAAAGAAAAATAACATGTGCATGTGCGTGCCACGATCATCTCTTACTATTTTTGCCTAAATAAATAACAGTTTTTGGAAGCCAAGTGTGGTGTTGTGCTTGTTGTTGCGTCTCCATATCCGTGTATAGACTAAGATCCTCGTGCTATTCTCATTAATGGTCCATCTGGTATCTTGGCAGAAATCCACTAGTATGAAGTTTGCCATGATTAACATTTAATCTATACGATTCTCTAATAAAAGCAAAGGTATCACTCTCAATTATGACATGAGTTGTTGGAAAAGATATTCGACTGTGTGCTGATTACAGTTAACGCGCTTTTTTGCTTGTTTGCTCAGACCACCTTTGTGCAGATCAGGTAAGTTGAAACTAAATTAAAACATTATATCACAACTAAAAGGACAATCTAAAGGTCTGCAAGCCTGGTTGTGTTAATCATATCGTCATAAACCCGACATTTCAGGCAAAGATTTTCATTAAGGTTGTTTTCCTTTACTAATTGGAAGCTTGGCTTTTTCTAAATAGTTTAAATCTTGACGCGTCATTAACTTTGTAAACGGATCAAGTAAAAATGTTTAATTACAAGAAAAAGCTCAAAATGACTAATAGTAGGAGGAAGAGGAAGACTAAAACAAGACATAGAACTAAAAGCCCTATCGCTACAATCATCCTACATAAAATGATTAATAATTAATGTAGGGGATTTTTTTATCCTGAATTATTTAAAAAAAATCTCAAAATACATTATATTACTGAAATATAACACCATTCACTCCATGTTTTCACTTGAAATGAGATCTAATTGTGCTTCATTAATGAACTGATTAATATGTATATTGATTTTTGCCTCTAAAAGCACACAGTACCAAGCAAACGTCACGTATCTTGCTTCACATACTCCCTTTTCATCATCTTAAGCTTGCTTGTCTGACGCCCGCACAGAAAGAGCTTTACTAAATAAATTGAGAATCGCGGTGAAAAACAAAATACCCCCGCTTGCCTCGGTTTGAAGATGCCTTAAGACACCGGCTCTACATTTACTGGGTTTAAAAGAACCTAGTAACCTTCCACAGACTCTCCCAGACATCTGCTGTGCATGGCAACAAGAACAGAGAAATTGGCTTGGGTTCAAGGCTCAGAGAGCGCCTTTTGTCGGCGTCCGGGCCCTTTGTGGTGGGATAGGAGGATGGTGTTTACGGTTGCCACTACCTCCGTGGCCCCGACACACGGGGGATAATGAGATACAGTTGTTATCGGTGACAGCCGAGGGCCACGAGAAGTCGTGTCGGCCGAGTGCCTCCACTCCGAGCCTGGCAGCGTGGGAGAAGGGATTGGGATGATGCTAATGTCCGACCGAAAGCGTTTTAAATTCCTTTCTGGTACAAAACGGCTCTGGCAGATTGTGTTAACCTATGAAAGAGCCCTGGCAAAAGACGCAAGGTGAATTTTAGGCTGAATTTAATCAGTTCTTCTTTTAAAAGAAGGGAGAAAACTGCAGCAAGATAGTTTCTGCCAATGTTTTAGCTAAACCATGTTAGGTTTTAGCTTACAAGAGTCTTCAAAAAAGAAAGCAGACATCAATTTTAGATTGGATTTGTTCCTGTAGAGCAAATGTTTTAGCTAAGAAATCCACACAGTTGTTAGAAATCCAGAATAAAAATCAACAACAATTAACCTGACCCTTGGCAGATGGATGTAGTTCTGCAGAGCTACACATGTGTGGAGCCATGTGGAGCTCTGCAGAACTACATCCATCTGGCGAGAGCCGGGTTCAGCAATAACGCTCAGTTTTTTTAAATCCTCCAAAATTTCTTGCCCTTTTTTTCATGCTGATTTTGAGTTTTGATAACATAATTACTTGATATAACTTTATTATCGTTGGCTAATTGATTAAACTTGATAGCTGCTAAGTTCCATTATGTAAGATGTTTGAAACCAAGTCGATGTTCAGTGGGTACGTTGTGAATATAGGGCAGTTTTGAAATAATACTGGAGATTTAACTGATTAAAAAAAAACCGACACAAGATGCCAAATATTGAATGTAGTCCAAATTATGAGTGCTTGGGCTACTGAACATTTTATACGTGGCTATGGAGAACTATGAAGAACCAGTTTATGTCCAGTTGTCATGTTTAATTAAGGAAAGACTCTAGTGCAGGCAGCAATTCTGGGCAGATTGGAAAGATTTATGGACAATGAAAGGTGGAGGGAGTTATTCTGACTTTTCAGTGGGATCCTGGTTGGCCACTGAGGAGGAGATCGTTAAAGATCGTTTGTGCTTATTTTTTATATTTATTAAACCTTTGCTTCCATTAAAATAACAGTGGTCTTGACAAAATACAATGCACAATAACGAGCATAGGATATGTCAAAGAAGGAAAATATAAGTAAAAAAAACTTTAATACGCTGCGAGGTCCGCACGGCCAAATTACGTCATTTCAGCAAACACGGCCTCTACACGGCGTCCATGTTTCTGAAATTTTCCGCACTGTGTAGCTAGGAAATTTTCTAACCACATGGACAGTCCCATGCTGGAAAACATGGCTGATGAGCGAACACTTCTACTGGTGGAGATTCGCCATTATGAGTGGGCCACGATCAACAGATTGTGAGTAATTCTTGGAAAGAAGTTGCTTTCTCTTCTTCAAAGTCACAAGTGTAGTGTTGTACGCTTGCCGTAGGTGACCCTACACTGCCCCCTAGAGTCTAGGAGAACTTTGGCTACAACGGGGGAAAAGTATAGTATAAATGCAGCAAAGGTTGTGTCGGTGCGTTTTATTTGTAACGTACATGCGTCAAGCGTAAACCAAGCTTGGCTGTAAGAATAATGAGATTACAGGTGGAAAATCCTAACTAATGGAGATGAGGAAAGTCCGGGAGGGGGTGTGCACACCGATAGAATCTGAGTTCTGCAGGTGATGGTGCACGGAGGGTGTGGTAGTGTTGTGTGTTTGGTGGAGCAGACAGCGTTGGAGGGTAGACATTCAGGTGAGCGGGAGGAAGGTAGTTGATGAATCCAAGCGGCTGATTTCAGGAGGGGGGCAATGAGGAGATTCGCAGAAGGGAACTTGAAATGATTTCCCTAAAAACCAAAGGAAATGGGAAGTAGAGCACAGGAAAGTAGGAAGTTGAGTGAGAATGGATCGTTTTAAGCTGTGAGCAAAAACAATCTGGCATCTGCTGCAGGGGATCCGCTCCTCTTCAAGCTCCTCCTGATTAGTTGTGATACGCTGCAGCTGCGGAGGGAGGGGGTGGAGAGTCAGAAACACAAAAAAACCTGCACACTCAGTGACCTACACAAAGGAAACACCTATTATTACCAACAAGGAAAGCTCTCTTTTAAATGTAACTATTGTAGGATACACAAAAATGTGCATACTCAGGTCTTAAGTTTTCTTTATCCTATTTTTTTTCTTTATCCTCCTCTTCTAACCATCCATATTTTGCTGTGGAGGAGATCATACTTTCTTACTTTCTCATTCTTGTAAATAGTATTTTGGTTTTTTTTATGTATAAATATCCTTGCATGTTTTGCACATTTCTTGAAGTCACCCTGCAGAATGTGAAAAGGGGGATATATCCGGGCAAAAAAAAAAAACATTTGGACACGACAGTATATTTAGTCCTATAGGAGAAACACTAGCAATGGCCATAATGTTTGCTGTATTTTTTTCTACCTTTTCCTGCTCATTTTCCTTAGATACTTCATTAAAGTTAAGAAAACAGAACTTTTACTTCTAATCAAGTGTTTTGTATGTTGCAAGTAAAAAAAAAAAATACTTTAAATTTCCGTCGCTGCGCTAGAGAGCAATCTGAACTTATCTCAGACCTCACACCAAAGAAAAAAAAAGCTAATTAGGAGTGGAACACATTACCAGATAATTATGTTAAAACTTCATGGATTTGTTCCAAAAACCAGATGAATTGACTAAAATCTTTGCTACAGTATATACCCCCCACATAAAGCGCAAAGAAACACAGCCTGTACTCTGAAGTCTGCCCAGCAGCTGTGTGTGTTGTTGGTGAACAAATAGAATCGGAATCGGCTTTAGTCGCCAAGTTTGTGACACAAACAAGGAATTTGACTTCGGTTCCGCTTTACTCTCAGTGGAGTAATTTTAGGTATGAGTATTCACACAAAAAAAAAAAAAGGTATGCATGGTATATAAAAAATAATGTTGTTTGTGGAGTTTAGGGTTGAATCCGAGGCCCTTACTGATGATTTATGCCCTGAGAGAGGAGTGGGGGAGGAGAGATGGGCGAATTTCATCTGCCTATAGAAAGCTCCAGCTCAGCAGGCCTTGAGAAGTCTTAAACATAAGCAGGACGGGTGCCAGGTCCTCTCCTCGGCCATTGTGCTTTAATTAACCTACATGGAGCTGACTGCTAAAATGTGCAATGATAGATAAGGCTTCTTGGATGATTGATTTATTTACCACACATGCTGGTGATTTCCATAAAATTACTGCTCCCATTACAACCCGTATGGGCCACAAACGCCATTAACACTCAACGTATGTATGGCCACGAATGTGCCCACGAACCGCGAGGTTTGCACGAGGGTAGCGGGATTTCTTGACGGAAATTTAGTCCACGTAAGACTTGTAAATCAGAATTTGGTACCGGCAAATAATCTAAGAATGGGTGAATGCCCGGCTTCCTGAGACTTTTCTGGCTTTGTGAAGTGAAGTTTGGCACGGGCCCAGCGCCGGTTCGGAGGCTGTGATTGCAGTCGAACATCTCCATCAGAGAGCACTAGAAGGTAACGGTGAGATTAAAATGGGCACTGCTGGCACATGCAGACGGGCAGGGTGCTCCCTTTCTGTTTTTTTTTTTTTCCCCTACTCCTCCACTAGGCCATTGTTCCATATGTGCTCCACCTGCGCCTCTCAGAGCCTCGCGCCAAGCACACGGCCAGCAGGCTCTACCATCCTTGATGATTGAAAGTTGCCATAGCTACGCTGGAAGCTGGTGCTGGAAACGAGGGTGGAAAGGGGGTGAGGCGCTGTAAATCTCAACATGCTATTTTTTTAATTTAGGAAATTGGCAAAGGAAGTGCGGTAAATGAATCGCCGTTAATAATAATTCACATATGGGACAAAACACAATTAGGGCTGTTTTTGGCTACGGGCGAGGAGGAAAGCGGCTCCCTCTAAAATGTGATCTCATCTCATCAAAGGCACTTCAGCTTTCCCAGTAGTCCTGATTGAGGAGATGGAACAACTCTGTCTCCTAATGATGTTTATGGAAATAATATCACTGGAAATTATCGTTGGACACAAAGAGCAGCGAGATGGAGACATCAATCATGCCATCATGACCCATGCGTTGGTTCCTTATCGGCTCATGAAAATGGATGGTAGCGGTGATTCAGTGCGTTGTTTATCAGACAACTCGCAAAAAAAAAAAAAAAAACAACTCACATTTATTTTCTCCCCTCTGGGAAGCGTACCCTCTTCTCTACGCTGTTTTGTTTCATAAGTCTTTTTTTTTTTCCCCCCCTCCAATAAATCGTTAGGAGTGCAGAGGAAAAGGCGAGCAGCAAAGCTCACCCGTAGCTTTTAATAACACGATGGCCACCATCCAGCTTCATATGAGGCCTGGGATTGGCTGATCTCTTCACACCCTGGCACCTGGAGCAGCTAGAAGGCTGCGCGCGTGTGCATGCTGTGAGTGTGTGCGTGTTTGCGTGTGAGGGTGGTGGTGGGGGGAGAGGGTAAAAGAGGCTTTTATTGGTGGCTGCACTACTGGAGGCGTGACATGACGGGAATCAAAAGCCCCTCACCTGCAACCGAGTGCGAAGAAAAATCATTAAAATGGTTTCAGGCCAAATGCTTTTTGCATAAAATCCCCCAAAAAATAAATAAATAAATTCAGCTCGACATTCAAAGTAGGTTTGAGGAAACCGTTTGGTTTTGATCTTGAAGAAAAGTATTTGCCCCTTACCAGATCTTTTTATGTTTTCAGTTTTTTTTCTTTCTTTTTTTTTGGCACACTCAAGTATTTCAGATCACTGAGCAAATTTTATACCAGACAAAATAACCCAAGTAAATACAAAAGACAGTTTTCAAATGATTATTTATCCAAGGGAAACGAATATCAATAGGAACCTGGCCCTCTGTGAAAAAGTGATCGCCCTCCCAAAATGTAAGTTGTATCACCCAGGGCAACACATTCTGCCACCATGATCACCATAATTAGCAATGGGTTTATTTACGTCAACCAATCTGGCCCGCTCTTCTTTGTGGAATAGTTTTTATTCAGCCACACTGGAAAGTTTTCAAGCATGCACGGCCTGTTTAAGCTTTTTAATCAGTCCCAAAAAAACTTTGTTGTTGTTGTTTTATTCTCCATCACAGTCATCAGCGGAATACGTGATCCTATTTATTATGGTAAGTAATCCAGGTCCTGAAGCAGTGAAGCACAACCAGATGATCACACTGTCACCACCATGTTTGACAGATGGCAGAACTGACATGGTTCCAAACCACACGTAACGGGACCATAAATACCATAAATACCATTCAATACCATTTTTTTTATTTAGATTTTTATTTATTTATCTGTTTTGAACATAAGAGGCAAGGCCCCCACCTCACTCACCTGTGAACATCCAGGGGCAGGACATAGAAACAGTGGAGAGTTTCAAATACCTGGGTGTTCACGTCAACAATAAGCTGGACTGGACACATAACACTGACGCCCTATACAAGAAGGGCCAGAGCCGCCTCCACCTCCTGAGGAGGCTGAGGTCCTTTGGTGTGAGCAGACCTCTGCTTAAGACCTTCTATGACTCTGTGGTGGCCTCAGCCCTCCTCTATGCTGTCGTCTGCTGGGCTCCTGGCAGCACAGAGAGGGACAGAAAGAGGCTGAATAAGCTGGTGAGGAAGGCCACTTCTGTCCTGGGCTGGACTCTGGACTCTGTGGAGGAAGTAGCCGAGAGGAGGGTGTTGTCCAAGCTCACATCCATCATGGACAACACCTGCCACCCCCTGCACCAGACTGTAGAGGAGCTGAGCAGCTCCTTTAGTGACAGACTTAGACATCCTGTCTGTAAGAAGGAGCGCTACCGCAGGTCATTCATTCCTGCTGCTATCAGATTTTACAATGCTGCACTATAACTGTGACCATAACTGTAACAATTAATGTGCAATAACTAATGTGCAATAACCTATTTAATACACTGTCCTACAACCCGTGCAATAATCCTGATGTAGTGACTTCTGCTGCTATCAACACCTGAACATAAGTCAGTACACATGTATGTATGTATGTACAAATGTATACAATGTATATGCACATATATACGCGTAGGTACGTATGTATGTAGGCGCATAGATATATGTATATATTGAAGTACATAGATATGTTTATATATATATATATATATATATAGACCACCAAGAATGTAAATGAGACATCATATGCCCATCCCTATTTCCTTTTTTGTATTTTTTTGGTATTCTTTTTGATCCATTGTATATATGAAGATCCACTGTATATAACTGAATGCACCTTCTTGTATGAGCCGATGTGACGAGTGAATTTCTCCATTGTGAGATCAATAAAGGCTATCTTATCTTATCTTATCTTGAGTTTTTGTTTTCTTTCTGTTTTTTCTCTTTTGGGCAGGAGTATTTTTGGTCTTGGACCTCCCACATGACTCTTGGTTTTACCCAATTGAATCATAAACTTTGACCTAAGCTTCCTTTTGACATTTTTAAGTAGTTCCTTTTAAAAAGTGAAACTTGTATATTATATGAATTGATGATTATAACTGACAACTAATAAAAAAAACAAATTCAGTATCTCAGAAAATTAGAATATTACTTAAGACCAGTAAAAAAAAGGATTTTCAGAAATGTTGGCCAAATTTAAAGGTATGGAAATGAAAAGTATGACCATGTACAGCACTTGATACTTAGCTGGGGCTCCTTTTCCCTGGATTACTGCAGCAGTGCGGCGTGGCATGGAGTCCATCAGTCTGTGGCTCTGCTCAGGTGTTGTGAGAGCCCAGGTTGCTCTGATAGTGGCCTTCAGCTCTTCTGCATTGTTAGGTCTGGCGTGTAGCATCTTCCTCTTTACAATACTCCAGAGGTTTTCTATGAGCTTAAGGTCAGGTTTCTATGAGTTTACTGGTCAGTTAAGAACAGGGACACCAAGGTCCTTAAACCAGGTACCGGTAGCTGTGGCTCTGTTTCCTGCTGGAAAATTGAAGTCTGCGTCTCCATAAAGTTGGTCAGCAGCAGGAAACATGAAGTGCTCTAAAACTTCCTGGTAGACGGCTGTGTTGACCTTTGACCTCAGAAAACACAGTGGACCAACACCAGCAATGTCACGGCACCCCAAACCATCATTGACTGTGGAAACTTTACTCTGGACCTTAAGCAACATGGATTCTGTGCCTCTGCTCTCTTCCTCCAGACTCTGGGACCTTGATTTCCAAAGAAAATGTAGAATTTACTTTCATCAGAGAACATAACTGTGGACCACTCAGCAGCATCCAGTCCTTTTTCTCTCTAGCCCAGGTGAGACGCTTCTGACGCCGTCTCTGGTTCCAGAGTGGCTGGACACCAGGAAAGCGACAGCTGGAACTCATGTCCTGCAGACGTCTGTCTGGTGGTTCTGGAAGCTCTGACTCCAGCTGCAGGCCACTCTTTGTGAATCTCCCCACATTTTTAAATGGGTTTTGTTTCATAATCCTCTCCAGGCTGCAGTCATCCCTGTTGCTTGTACACTTTTTACCACATCTTTTCCTTCCCCTCGCCTCTGTTAATGTGCTTGGACACAGAGCTCTGTGAACAGCCAGCCTCTTTAGCAATCACCTTCTGTGTCTTGTCCTCCTTGTCCAAGGTGTCAATGGTCGTCCTCTGGACAACTGTCCAGTCAGCAGTCTTCCCCGTGATTGTGTCGCCTACAGAACTAGACTGAGAGACCATTTAAAGGCCTTTTCAGGCGTTTTGAGTTAATTAGCTGATCAGAGTGAGGCACCAGGTGTCTTCAATGTTGGACCTTTTCACAATATTCTAATTTTCAGGGGTACTTAATTTTGGGTTTTTCAAGAATCGTCAGTTATAATTATCAAAATTAAAATAAATAAACACTTGAAATATTTCATTTTGTGTCTAATGAATTAATATAGTATACAAGTTTTGTTTTTTGAATGGAATTACTGAAAAAAACAAACTTTTTCATGATGTTCTGATTATATGACCAGCACCTGTACATTTCATCTCAAGGCACATTACAGTCATTTTAAATAAATCATTCAGATGGACGGTTAAAAGGAAACCCATCAGATTCGATCGAGTCAGCATTCACTCCTCCTGAAAGAGCGTGTAGCCCCAGTGAATGGCTTTGCAGCAATCCCTCGTACCGAGCATGCACGTAGTAACAGTGGAGAGGAAAACCCCCCTTTTAACAGGAAGAAACATCCAGCAGAACCAGGCTCAGTGTGAATGTTCATCTGTCTCGACTATTGGGGGTTCGAGGAGACAGAGCAGAGACACAAAAAGAACATGGAAGCACTGATCCAGGTGTCCTTTCCATGTTAGAGAAATGTAAAAGTCGGGCTCCATATACGGCTTTTAACTAGGAAAGGAACACAGTTAAGCAGATGAGCTCTGAGCCAGCTTTCAAGTCAAGAGGATAAAAAAGAGCACAGTTACTTACAGTAAAAGTTTAGTTACAGGACTAAATACTGAAAGAAACCAAAAATGGTAAGCCCCTTCCAGACTGATAGATGTCAACAACACAGTTCCTCATCTGTTGAACTTCTTTAAATCAGGGCATAGTGTGTTTGGATCTTTAGACAGATAGATTCTTTTTAAGTGGATTCTCAGGTCTGGCAGAAATCAGTCTTGTTGTGGCAAGTTGTATTGATCCAAAAAAAATTGGGAAATCACAGTTAATTCATGATTTAACGAGGCAGGGATTACTTTTCCACACGAGGACAGGCTGGTTAGGAAAGCCTGTTTTCCCCTAATAAATGAAATTATCATTTGAAATGTATGTTTTAAATCTCCTCAGGTCATTTATGTCTGATATTAGAATTTGTTTATTTATCTGACACAGTTAGGTATGACAAACAAGCAAAACGAGGAGGAGTCACTGTGTTTTTGAAATGAGACGGATGATTCTGATTTGCTAAAATAGCCTCGTGTTTGTGTATGATTAGCGCCTCTTTCCGAAAACGGCTGTGCAAATATGATATGTGCATTTGCATGCTTGTCGTCATTGATTTCAGCATTAATCCATAAACCAAACTGAACGGGGAGCAGACAGCATTGTGTGTTTGATTTGTTCAGCTGGGGATTTGGGGTTACGATCCACACACAGATAAAGGCTGACGTAAGATTTTCCGAAATCTGAGGTTTGCCTTTTTTTTTTTTTTTTTTTTTTTTTGCTGATGTTTTTCTTTTTCTTTTTTCTCGGCCGGATGTGACCTTTCCGAGCCACTGGGAACGCAGAGCAGCAACAGACAAACTGACCTGCAGTGGAATTAGCCGCTGCTCCTTTCGTCTCCGGCAAAACCGACAGCTTGAACACGCCTGGGCGCTGCCTCACAAAGGCGCTCTGCGGAGGAGGCCTATTAATCTTCCCAAAGCCTCAAAAAGCAAAGAGGCCAGTGAGGGCCCCTGAGTCTGGTGCCCGGGGCCCCACACACAGGGGTCCTTGGCAGGCTCTGTTTGGTCAGTTTTTACCGACTATCAAATGGGCAGGGGTCATGGAGGGGCTCAGGATGGAGTAAGCATGCCCTTTAGCAGGTGCTATAGGCTGGGGTGAGGTCAGAGGATCATTCCTGGTGTCCGTGGCCTTCACATCACTCAGGGTTTAGCTGCTGTTTCTCCATCAAAAAGGAGAAGCCGGGACGTAATCAGAGAACCTGTGTGGCTGTTTCATCCTTCACTGCCTGTTTAATTAAAATCTACATTAGGAAACGTTCCATAATGAATTTGATCTCTTGATACACAATCACCAGCAGCAAAAAAAAAAAAATAAATAAATAAATCTTGCCCGCTGGAGTCTTGAAATGATGATAATTTCTTCTGTATTTCTTTCCATTCATCCATCCATTTGCACTTATTGGCCGTGATAACAACTTGTGTGAGTACAACTGAAGAGCACTCCAAGCATAGCTAGTAATTTGCCAAAAACAATTTGTTTTACATTACTTACTTTTTTCCTCTAACAATTTTATTTAGCATTTTTAAACACTGCTTTAGTTTGTAGGTTTCAGGGTCGGGACAGCTGTCTCCCGCTGCAGGAAACTCTGAGAAAACAATGGTTTTAATGGGTTATTCCAGAGCATTTATGGACAAAGTGCCGTTTCTTTAATGCATGAATTACACTGTGACGTCATAGTCTGGATTAAATCTGTCCACTTTACGATGCAAACTGAGTTTTTGAAATGTCTCTCCAAATTATCCTTTTTCTTACCACTTTCACGAGATTAAGAAATGAACATAAAGCAGAAAATCTTCTCTTTGTAATAGTTCACAATGGTACAAATGGTTAAAATTCTAGGTTTTGTTTTTACTTAAAGGGGTCATATCATGCTATCAGATTCTTCACTTTCATGTTTAAATCATTCAGCTGCGTATTACAAGCCTGACGGGCTGCCAGGCTTTACTCGCCCCTGCGCCAGGCTAAGCGTCGTTTGTTTATTTGAAATGCCTCGATGTTTGAGAGCGACATTAAAGTTCCCGCCTAGGAGAAAACCTCCTGTTGTAAATAAGCTAATGTGTTAGCTGTTATTAGCTCGACGCATGCTATGTTCACGCTGGGCCCCCCCCCCTTCGAGTTGCGTGACGCAACGCTCCTGCAACCCACCACCACGACACCGACCGTCAGGATTGGCCATTTTCGGGGGGAAACCCTGGAACTGCAACGCTTCAGTCTGAATTCCTCGTTAATTTACCCCCACAGTCCCCCTTTTCACCCCTGAGGTGCCTCTGAGAGCAACTCGTTTTGGTGCTGTCTCTTTAAATGCAAATGAGGAAGTTCCCACCTCGACCCCTCCAGGTCAGAGAGCGTTCCGCTTCACCCTGTTCGGCCATTTTTGTAGTACGCTGGGGGACGGTGTTTTGAATTGTGTGGATTAATACACCCAACAACCAAACCTTTTCTCTTATCCCCTTGTAGCTTTGGCATCTATGAGCACGGACTACAAAATTGCGGCGAAAAATAAAAATGCCGGATGTTTAGCAAATACTGTAAAGTAATTAAAAACATAAAAGGGAATAGAGAAAACTGAACAGATTAAAAAATATGACCCAGAGAGAATAGAAGGATGTCCATGCAGCACCTAAATTCAGCTTTTCTGCACTCATAGAGACTCCAAGTACACAACAAAATGTATTTAGGGGCTAAAAAAGTGGATTTTGTATATGTCCCAAAAAACTGAAACCATGATCAATAAATGGTAAACAATTGTTCCCCTTTAATATCGTGCATGTCCTGTACAATTCAACTTAACAAACAAATGCATTAGAAGGAACAATAAAAAAAGGCTGAAAAAGTGTGCATGCACATAAACTAAGTTTTTGTAGCACCAAACCGCGTATAACCCTGGAAAGTCAACCTGTTCCTAAATGTTTCATGGCTGGAGATCAACATGCTGCTTATACTTACATAAACTCGCTTGAACACATGAATATGGCAACTTCAAGCCTCTGCAAATTGTACCAAGGGATAAACACGTCTTCTCCAGGTCCACACTTCTTTTCCAGAAATCTTGGCCAGTCTTTATTTTTAAATCTCACACAATGAAGCTGTGTGTTTGACAAAATCCACAGGTGGCTGAAACATAAAAAGCTAGCAAATCCGCATCATCCTCACAATGGCCTTCCAACGTTGGTTAAAGGACTGTTGTTTGAACAGCATATTTTTTTATAATGAGAGTAAACGTCTTAACTGTACATACATTCTGGATAAGCATCTGAAGAGTACAGAGCTTTAAATCCAGTATCAGCCTTTAAGGAGGACGGTGGGATAATCTTCACAAAGATGACAAAGACAAATGACAAAGTAAGTTTTAAAGCAGTTTACTATGTGTCCAAAAGTGTCGGTGTCTAAAAAAAATGAGCAGAGGACAGCTGTCTTTATGAGAAACACGTAAACTTGGCATAAATAACACTTATGGAAGACCAAACCTGTCAAACGATGAGCAAGGTATGGGTTGAAACACTGATTCATCCACTGGATAATCTTTTTCACATGCAGTTTGGCCATATTCCCAGTTACACTGCAGTCACCAGTCAATAAACGTGTTGCGTGAATTGAAAGAGAATTAAGGCGTAAATAAAAATTTCAAATCCTTTCTGATACGCACAGCAAGCTGGAAGCATTTAATGTGTGGCTGTATATCTGTCAAATAAACACAGTACGGCGAAACCGTAAAGCGGCCCTGTTATTCTGTCAAAGCTTCAGCTGGGTCCATTTCCTCTTAAACAAACAGACCTTGCTAAGGCTTTTTTCAGAGCGTGTATAAGGACTCGTCAGAATGGATGTGCCCCGCTGTGGCTGCTGCTCCTTTCACCCCTCGGCCCGCGGACAGACCGAACAGAGCTCCACTGTGCCTCAGCGGACATTGAAATTCCCCCAGCGTTTGTACAGTGAATTCCATTTCCGTACCTTTTGATATATGCGTCTTTTTTTTTTTTCTTCTTTTCGTCCGTGAAGTACCTTTTTGTCCCCTTATTGAACCCGAGTGAAGAATTGCTCCGCAAATGCATGTTGGGGTGGGAGAAAAGGGGTGCACTGGATGACTTCAGAAGGAGGGGAAGTCTCCTAAAGAATGGGCCGATGCAACCGCAGTAAAGAACATTTAAATGGAGTCTGTATGGGGTTAGCGTCTTATGGTGATGGTTTCACATATTTCCAGACCTATAGGAGTAAAAAGGAAGTAGTTTTTAACTTCTGACTTTATGGATTCATTGTAACGGACTTTTAAAGACATACTTTTCTGTTAAATGTGATCAAATATGGTATCTAAACCATACAATAACATGCAATAGTCAGTATTTCCATTTATTTTTACAATTTTACTATAAATTGTTTAAAATCTGGTCTTCGAGAAACACTTTTAAACACCCATGCCTCTGCAGATATCACATTGGGCATAGGTCAACCTGTGCTCTTAATTACATTACACCTCAGTGGTGTTTAGTTGTGTGTCGTTTAGCTGGAGCAAAACGTCTAAGATGCATATTGTTGTGTTTTAATCAACGTTTAGTTATGCGCATTTTGAAGTATTGCAATAGAAATGGCTGATGGAAACGGCAAAATATGAAATAACTTCCTCAATTTTGTAAAAAAACGGTTTTATGCTCGCTCTAGGTGCAAAAAATGTGCAAAAGTGGGTCAGTATGGAAAAATAGTTGTATTTCCAGATTTTATTCCATGTCCCTAGCTATCTATTCAGTCTGTTCAGCCGTTATATAAATCCATTCATCAATCTCTCTATCTGTCCCTCTACTACCACATCATCCACCCTTTAATAAAACCATCTATCGTCATCAGTTGTCCATCCAGCCATCTGTCCATAAACCTTCTTCCAAATATAAAGCCTGTCCAGAAATGTGTCCCTGAACTCGAAGTGAGCTTTTGAAATTATCATTTAGAAAACAGTTAAAAAGTTACTCTAAACTCTGTAAGCTTTGACTTTAGGGCAATATGTAATTTTGACAGCAAAAAATGAATGAAACCAGTTTGGTTGAAGCATGCATGCAGAATTTGATGTTGTTGGTTAGCAGTTGTTAGCATACAGGGAAACCCGTCAGGTGGTTTTATTAAAGAGGAAAAATTAATGTATTCCCTCCAGTTTGTGTTCTGAAGACGATCGTTTCCCTTTTTATAATTTACTTCAACTTTGCCGTCCATAGAGGCTCCAGGATCACTGAAGTCAAACTCCACTTTAAACAAGTACTTTTAAAACCCTGTGAACTCGTCTTCTGTCTGATCTTCATCTGAGTTGTATTCCTCAGCAGAAGTGTCCAAATGAGAAGATGAAAAATGCTACAGAATCCACTTTGGTATGCATCGAAAGGTACTGTTGACCTTGGACTCTTGCCTTCAGTCGCTCCATAAAGAGGACCATTCACAAAGCGAAATAGTTGGATTGTTTGTGGTTTAATCCTACTGTATGGCATTACATGGCTTTTATCTGGGGTGCTTGAAATATCTGCATCAACTTCGGTATCGGGCAATAACATGTGGGTATCTTTCCTTAAAGTGCAACTGGGCCGATATTAACAACCGATATTCATCCCCATCTTGTTGTCGTTTGTGTATGTGTTTTGCGAGGAGAGGGGGCTGGCCATGTGGTATTTGTTTGGACGTGTGACATGGGGGGTTTAACTGAAGCAGATTAAATGTTTTCACAGTGATGAAAGGGTAGGGAAATTATATTGGCAAATAACAGCAATAATAGTAATGGATATTTATATTGGCTTAAACTTTCACTTCAGTTCATCCTTTGTTTTTAATCATTGATTGTTATTAAATGATTTCCACCTCTGTGTTACGTGACCATAGCTGAACAAGTTATACCAACGTACTGGTAAAATCTTCATTGTTTTACGTTTTATATGAGCTTTAATCTTTTAAATCAAATCCAAGACAAAATCCACTCTCTCCTTTTTTTGATCTTGTACCCAACACAGTTTGGAAAGGTCAACTCCAAAAAGCTTGTTCTTGTCCCAGCTAGGTTCATCTTGAACTGTGAGCTGCTCGTGGATTAGAGGATGAAAGAATGCCACCGACTGTGAAATTGCCTGATTTTTATCTGGGATGTTGAGGGAGCAGCTGTGCACAATCCTCTGCCCTAATCTCGAGGCTGGAGACGGGACTGGGTGAGGGAGTCCGTGCTATATGCCTGGAAAGGTGCGTGGCACGGTGGTAGTGAAGGGTTGCGTTTATGCACGCTTCTTCGGCAAACTACTTATTCCTGATATGTTATCCCAGTGTTTTTTCAGCCGAATGGAACAAGCTCAGGATATGAGTGAGACGATAACTTTTGCTTTTTATGTTGCAGCTGATAAAGACCCTTCACCACTTAACAGATGTGTCATAACATTATCACTGATGCATTAACTGTTTAATCCTGTCTGTCCATCTGACCAAGCCTGACATTGAAAAATGGAGATAGAAGAAAACAAATTGAGGAATTGAACATAATTTCTGTTCAAGTTGCATGTCCGTAAACCTAACTTTCATCTAGCTCCACAAACTTAAAAAACAAACTACTAAGACATGGCCGTCCTTCTAAAGCAGCCAACAGACCTTTAGTAACTTTGGGAGAGCTGCAGAGATCCACAGTCCAGTTGGGACACTCTGCCAATGGGATTATTACCAGTTGTGCACTCCCATATCTGGACTTTAAAGAAGAGTGGCATAAATAACCAAAATATTTATTTTTTTGTAGTTTGCCATAAACTATGTAGACCAGTGGTTTTAAACAGGTGAGGCGCGCCTCCCCTGGGGGGCGCTCAACTCTGAAAAACTCTTCTCAACCCAGGCTCTGTCCTCGCGCTCAGTTCCATCTCTGCTCGCGCGCTGGACCTGCTCATTCAACGCTCAACACCAATCCTTACCTATTCCAAGGGGAGGCTCACCTTCAACGAATTTGAAAACCCCTGATGTAGACGACAAAGCAAGCAGGTTTCAGGGCATGGTCTGGGCTACTAGAACAAGGTAAAGTAATGCTAACCTGAAAAATCGATAGAAGGACCGCAATGCTTACGATTCCACCTCTAACTCGATACGGAGACATGGACGGAATGGAGACACGTTGGTTTTTCTGGGTGATGTCACAATATCTTTTAAACCAATAGCAATACTGATTAAAAATTCAACTGCAGTTCACTCGTTACAGATGTCAGATGTCAAAGGCATCCAGTTATACACTTTATTAACAAAAACAGTTGAATTACTCTTCATGTAGCGGTGGAGAAGCTGGCTAGAGTTGACGGACAAATGGATGGAGCTAAATACAGTGGTTGGAGGTTCACCTACCAGGGTAACAATCACTAAACGTTCAGCCAGAGCTGTAGTTTAACGGTTTAGATCAAAGCATGCTCATGTGCCATCATTCTGCACAATTTATTGTTGCTCTATTACATAAAACCCCAATTAAATACATTTTGTTTTTGTAACATGACAAAATCTCAAACGTTCAAGGAGTATGTCTAAATTTGCAAGGCCCTCTATATGGAGAGTGGGCGCCTGTCCCAACTGATAGATAGAAAGTGAAACATACAAACTCAATGGGAATCCATTCCACCAAGCAGAAGCTGACTAGCAACCCAAAGTAGCCTAGAAATGTGCAGGATGAAATCAAGAAAGAAAAGTCTCAGTGCAGTTTCATTAACAGGGATGCCATAATTACTGTGCCTACTTGACTGGCTTTGTAATTGGACTGTATGCAATTAAAAAAAAAAAAAATCACATCTGCCTCGCTGGTCTCAGTTCTGAATATGTGTGCATCATCCGGTTTGACAGTAAAAACAACATAGACATAGTGTTAAAGAAGCTACACCAGAATTTATTTCTTTTTCTGGTTAAGAAAAATGCTTTTTACACAATGTTTGAGACGTAATATGGACATAACAACTGACTAATTGACTGCGCGATCATGCAAGTCCAGGCTTTTTAAAAAACATTTTTGTAGCATCAGCAGCAATCTGGGGACAACCCGGGATGACTTTTATCTGCCCAATGAAGTGCGGAGCAGCAGCTCCTCCACTGCGTACATGACGGGGTATGCTATTATTAGCATGTAACGTATTTTTCGACTTTAAGTTGCACTACTTTTCATAGTTTGCTTCATCCAAACTATAAAAAATATATATCTAATTTAAATGGTAATCCATACGGACCAATGTGAATCAAGAAGTAAACATTAGCGTCTGCAGCTGAAAGAGGGCGCTCTAGGCTTGTGAAAACTATATGCTGCTCCTGTACCGCTTAAACATTTATTGAAACATTAACTTATAGACAACAAAGACTGAACACATGTTTGTTTGTTGTTTCACTGTTTCTATATTATTCACACAGCGGAGCATTGCGTGGCGCAGCTCGAAAGAGAAGCCCAGAACGTGACAGAACCATATCATTGGATTATCTGTGAGGCTAACAACAGCTAGCGCTAGCTTACAGGTCTGTAGTCTGGACGGTTTATAACTTCGCTGATGCATGTTAGCTTTGTGTTGTTCTCAAACATCCATGTCGTACTGTTAGCTTAACACATAGCACTGTTACACTCACGGCCTAATTTCAGCATCATTTTGACAACGTTCAGGGTAAAGGCCTGTTAAATGTGCTGCCAAGAACCTTGCCCGTTGGAGCTGCTGGCTTTTTATGCTAATTTACTCCATTCAACCTCCCAGATATGTTCCATGTTATTCAGCCTGTTGTGGATGCAATTGAGTAAATGAATAATCTTACCAGATTAAATGTCAGTTTCTAGTCTTGTATTTTGTGAAATTAATTTCTAAATAAATGCGACTCATAGTCTGGCACGACTATAAGTTTATTTTTTTCCCTTTATGATGCATTTTTTGACTGATGCGACTTATATTCCGGAGCGACTTATAGTGCAAAATATACGGGAAGTGTTGACTATTCGCACAAATAAAATAAAGAAAACGAAGAAAAGTCCGTCGATGAAGCTTTGTTTCCTCTGGAGGATTGTGCACGAGCTTGAGGCGCGTGTTTAGTCTTGTGAATGTTTTCAGGGAGGAGAGACCAGGAGGGAGAGAAAGAGGGTTTCTCATGGGGAAAAACAGTCGGGTGCAGGGCTTAAAGTTCAAACTAGACTGTTCTTATCACTCATGATTCAAATTTCTGCAGAATCAGGTATATTTCAAAGGAAACCCCAAGTCTGTGTGTGTGGGATAATTTTAGGTGTTGCCAATAATAAGGGAATGGTGGATACAACTCTGTAAAAACACTGTAAGACACAGGCTGCTCATTCTAGCAATGTTAGCTTGTTTCTTGTTGTCCACACTACAACAGTGAGGTGGAAAGCAACTTGAATTAGCCCCAATGGACTTTGAGTCAAAAGCTAGAAAGGACAAAAGGCATAATGCATTAGCATTGGGATGTTTGTCTGATAAAATGTTGTATGTCCATGACATTTGCCTATAACTAGGTAACTTTGGTAAAAATTAGTGTTTTTTTTGCACCAGTCAAGGGGTCAGAGCTTTTTTATTTTCTCAGCCAAGTTTTATGAGAATTTAAGAGCCAACTATTCTCTAAAGTTAGTCCACTGATGTTAGTCAAATCAGTTTTTGTGGGCTACACATCCACACCAACATGCACACGCCTACTGTAGTTCAGAGTACAGAAAACGTATTCTACAGTCAAAACATTTTCCTTTTGCCGGTTCTCAGTAACAAACAGTTTTAAATCTTTTGGACAAATAAATGAAAATCATTTTAATGTTGGTAATTACTTCCTATTCACCGGACATAAATTATGCCCAGCCCTACCCTTAGACTGTTTGTAGATCAATGAAAATGAACAACAGATTTCCATGTTAGCCTGAAGTGCATTTTCACACAAGCTCAACACAATTATTTTTAATGCAATTACAAATGATAATTTCTCTAGATTTGGCTACTTCAAGTTTTGTTTTCTTTTTTTAGACATATCTAAACCATACCATACCAATTTTATTTAGAACGCACTTTAAACACCTACAGGACCAAAGTGCTATACACAATCGTAAAATACAAATGATCAATCATAAAACAATAAGCAAAATGGTATACATAATTAGTAATGAAATTAAAGAAAGTAAAATACAGTAAAACAAAGTCAACATCTCAGATTGTGTTAAAAGCCAAGGAAAACAGATGGGTCTTAAGAGGGGATTTAAAATCAGACAGGGAAGAGGCCTAAAGCACTATTTGACCATTTTCTAAAAATAAATGCTCAGAATTACAACATTCTGGTTTATACTTTGGCAGAAATATAGTCAGTAAATTATAGAATTAAAAGAAAATAGTAATTTCCTCAACCCATCGAGATTTCTTGTTTTTGCCAGTCTTAAATGTATCATTTCATCAGAGGAAATTTAAGTCATACAAATATAACCTGAGCAAACACATAATAAACTTTTCAAAGGATGATAGGAAAAAAGCTAACCACACTAACCTGGCCCTATGTAAAAAGTAATCCATCTTAACCTATTAACCAAGTACAGTCATTCAATGAAGTAGAATATGCATTTCTAAGAGGCTTGTTTGTCTGGTTAAAAAAACAACCTTTAAGCCAGTTTTAACCATGAAGAATTTTAGCTTTTTTATTGCCCTGATGCAATATTCTAATCTTAAATGCTGTGTTTTCTATATATTGTGTTTCCCTTAGTGAAATGAGTTGGTGAAATAAATGAACCTTTCAATAATATTCTAATTTATTGAATATAACTATGTTCAATAACCGTCAGTGAGTCTTTTACATTGCTGTCGAGGAATTCTTTGCAGAATTGGTTTAATTCAGCCACGATGGAGGGTTTTATAGCATGAATTGCCTGTTTAAGGTTATTTCATTTTGAGCCACCCAGACGGTGTACTGGCTGGTGTGCTTTAGATCATTGTCCTGTTGCAAAACCCAAGGGCTCTTGAGCTTCAACGGTTAGATTGAACTTTTTGAATTGAGGTTCTGTGCGGATTAGGCCATAGATCCCTTTCTTGTTTTAAAAAGATATAATTTCCCCATGACTGATAATGATTTTTTTTTTAATCAAGGGAAAGCAGTTTTAACCAAAAATCTTAATGTAACATCAATAGTGATCTTTTTTTTAAAACGATATTTTTAAAAAGCTGAAGCATTTGGTAAGAGCCCAGTATCTTGCACTCTGCTTAAAGTTCAAATGTTATTTCTAGCTGAAAGTAGGAGGAGGTATTTGTAAGGACAGTAAGTGTACGGTATTTGGATGATTTGAAATCTTCCTCGCTGGAAAAGGTGCTTTTTAAAGTATTAAAGTAGTAGTAGTCCTGTTATATAGCCATGAAATATATATGAGGATGAATATGTGCATTTGATTTTTTATTTTTACTCCTTTTTTTATTTTGTGGTAAAGTGGCTTGACAGATGGGCAGAAAGAAAAGGGGAAGACGTGCAAAACATGTAAAATCCCCCAAAACAATGTCCCCTACAAAGTTTAGCCCTTAAGAGAATCTGTATGATGTGAATGCTATACCAAGAAGTCAAATATCAAATATTATCATGTAACTCTTAGAATATTTGATATTTAAGCATTTTGCCTCATTATGTATCCCCATAATTCTTTAAAACACAATATTCAAGGTTAAATTAGCTTGTTCATGAATTTAAAATGGAAGAAGATGGTGAGGAAATGGTGTGTGTGTGTGTGTGTGTGTGTGTGTGTGTGTGTGTGTGTGTGTGTGTGTGTGTGTGTGTGTGTGTGTGTGTGTGTGTGTGTGTGTGTGTGTGTGTGTGTGTGTGATAGGAATCTGAATAAAATAATATGTTTCTACTTATGAGAGAAATGTTTCTTGGTAACAAACAACTAAATGTAAGAAGTAAATATATCCTAAATTCATGAATTTGGCAGGTAATGACAATAAATTAAGAGCAATCATGTTGAACTTCATGATTATTTTTAATTGATGTATTGTATCTGTCTGAGGAATAAAATTCACGAGTACATTTACTTCTTTTTCTTGAGTTAAATTTCTAGTTTGGACGCTCGCCCAAATGCAACCGTGAGGCTTTTCATAATACTCTGGTCTTCCTCTTCCATCCAAAAACATGCGTGTTAAGCTAAGTGGCCTCTTTAAATTGTCCCTAGTGTCTGAGAATCGGCCCTGTGATGACCCCCCCCCCCCAAAAAAAATGTTGATATTTCAAGCCAAGTACATAAAAATGAAGATTTACTTTGCATCTTAGCTTACAACATCCTAACCAAACAAATTATTGTCTTAGTTTCAAAATTAGACAGAAAAGGGTTGATTCAAAAATCTTGTGTAATTTAATTCATTAAATTACACAAGATTGTTGGTAGCAAAATCTGAGAATATAAATATGCAATTTAAACAGAATTTGTGATCAGTGTTGCATTTTTGGTATTAAAGCAGTAATTAATTCATAGAATATTTGAAATCTGTTTGACCAGATGAAATAAAAACTGGTATGTGGAGAACATGGATCAGAGAATATCCCAAATATATTTGTTTGAAAGTGCAAACACAGTACGGGGGTTGTGAAATCCTGTACTGCTTTTGATCTGATCGCCTTTGAAGCGGCGCTGCCCACATCCAGAAACGTGTTCATTGTGGGCCATGCGTGCCAGCTGAAGGTCCCCTTTGCAGCTGGGGGACCATCCCTGGTGGTGGCGCTCGGATATTTGCATACGCTTCGATCCGAGGCTTTCCATCTCTCTCTCTCTCTCTCTGTATCTCACTCAGCCGCTTCTGATGCTGAGATATGCTCAGCAGGCGACGGGCAAACATATGCCTGAGATGCCACGGGGTGCTGAAGCCAGATCATCTCCAAAGGCTAACTGGCAGGTCTGAGCGGGGACGGCGTTAATACACATTATTCACAAAGAGCATGGCTGAACAGAAAAATGTGCCCGCCATGTACCCAGCTGCTTTGTTGGCACGAGGTTCAGCCTCCGCCTGGGTTTCAAGACCGGGCTCGGATTTAGCCGCACATTCACCGAATTCCCCATGCAGCTCCTAGTCACTCGTTCATTCATTCAGCCACAGGCAGGGCTCAGCCGACAGACTGGTGTCTGTCTGTGTGTGAGAAATTAGCTTAAGAAATGACAGCAAGCTAGGATTTTTAGCACCTAGATACAGTGAGGTCAGTGGATGCTGCACAAAAAGGCCTCTGTGTGTGTAAATGATCCAGGTGCTCTCCCTGTGGGAGCCGAACACAAAATGAAGCCTTTGACCTTTAGGAAAAGCCCCTCCGTGAGCAATTCCTTTATTCGTCACAGCAAACAAACGCGGTTTTCCATTTTTCATTTCATTCACGGATTCATCTTGACACGTGTTGGCTCCATCCGAGCGAAGCTGAACACATGCTTCCTGTTTGCAGCCAGACACAGCAAGAAGCTGTTCCCTGATCTTCTCACCCTCCACATGAGTGTTTCTTTCTCTGGCTGTTTACATTCATAAACATGGATAGATGTATTTTTCCATAGCTTGCCTCTCAGCCAACAGGAGGTCAGCGGGTGCTCCTGCGCTCACCAGATGGTTGGTTTGTCTCAGGCATTGTTTGGCAATGTCTGGAGGTATGGCTCCCTCTAGAGGGGGAATTGTGAGGGGGCAGAACACATTTCCCAATGCTTATTTACTTCATCAAGTCTCAGTTTTAGACAACCAATTCATATATAGTTGAATATAAAGCAAAAGCAACATTTATTTAGATAGTTTTTTTCTTCAAAAAGTGACAAACAAAGATCTGGAATTCCACGAAATGATAAATTAAATCAATTATAAGGCAAGAAAACTCAACTGTGTTAACCTTTAAGATTGGAATGATACTCAAATGCCACAATGTATATATTAAGTGGCAAACTTAATTGTAATGACTTTTCTAATGCTTGTAAGAGACATTTCAATCTGGTTGAATTTTATACAACACACCGAGCACGGATACCATTGTTGAATGATGGAGTGTAAAATAAAGACTGGGACGCTGCAAAGGTCTGATAGGGAAAAACAATTAATCAAAAAAAAAAAAAAATCAAGGGTTTTATTTTAAAAAGAAATCTGATTTACAAGAACAACAATGCTATTATGAGTGCTTCTAAAGCAATTACACAGATTTCTTTTATCCAATTTTTTTTCAAACTTAAATGTTTCACATTCTAAAAATTATTTCAATTTTAATGAAGTATAGCCAGAGTAAATAGTAAAGTCATCGTGTATACCTACATAACTTTGCATGACCATGGGTGCCTATCTCCAGCGGTGATTAGGTGAAAGGTGGCGTTCACTCAGGACTGGTCACCAATCCATCACAGGGCAACACACACACACACACACACACCCACACACACACACACACACACACACACACACACACACACACACACACACACACACACACACACACACACACACATACACACCTTAGGGCAATTTAGAGAGACCAATTAAGCTAAGAGGCATGTTTTTGAACTGTGGGAGGAAGCTAGAGTAACCTGATAGAACCCACACATGAACGGGGAGAATACGTTGGAGAGTTTTTAAGCATGAATGGTGCGCTTAAAGCTTTAGATGGTAATCCTGTTCATAAATACTTTTTGTTATACTGGGTGAAATGTTCCTTCCATCCTGAAAGTAGTCAATACATTATGTATTCAGAAAAAGGAGGTTAAAAATTAGATCTCTGTGGGAGCTTCAGGCCAATCCCTGTCCTTCAGACCGAAGGGCAGGGATTGGTCAGAGTTTTGGTCCTGCTCTCACCCCTCTGTCCCTCAAGTTTTGGGGGAATCACCTCATCTATTGGTCGTCCCACATGCTAATCATTCTGATGCGCTCACGTAACGCCATTGTGCGTGTACGTTCCTTGTTAGTTTCCTCTTGCTTGCTGCGCATGCGCACTTCTAATGTTTATGTGTCTGGTTAGCTTAGCGGTTAGCTTAGCAATTAGCTTCAGTTAGCTTCAGTTTCAGTCATTCATTGTAGCTCCGCCGCTCTCCCCGTAGACTTTGAACATGGCTGAGTCGCAAGAAGCAAACAGCATGCATGTGTATTAGAAGAAGAGGAAGGCCTCAGTAGAAAGAAGTAAGACCAGAGTGGATTTGGGAGATTTTTTTCATGCGATCCCCCTGAAGAGCAGAACAGCAAAATAAGACGGTCTTGAGCATGTGCAGTTATTCAAAAAAGGACTGGGGAAACTTCAGGAAAAATCGCAGACTCTACCTTTAAGGTCAAGCCAAAGGATCTCAATCACGTTTCCATCCAGGCTTTGACTAGGCCACATTGCAAACCTCATTCAGTTTTTTGACCCATTCAGACATGAATTTAGGATTACTTTTCTGCTGCAAAACCCAAGTGCATTGGAGATTTTGATGGGTGGATAATTTCTTTCAGGATGTTTTGTAAGAGAGCAGAATTCATGGTTCAACTGGTGACTCCAAGTCGTTCAGGTCCGGAGACTACAAAGCAGCCCAGACCATCTCACTACCGCCACTATGTTTACTGTTGTTTGTTTGTTTTTGTTTTTTTTTTGTTTTTTATGTTTTGTTAATTTCACCATTTCATAATTTTACCCTTTTGTCTTAGTCCACAGAATATTTTCCTAAAAGTCTTGGGGATCATCAGGAAGTTTTGGGGTGGAGTGCTGGATGGTGGATGAGTATTTGTGTTCATTTTGGTCAACAGTGGTTTTTGCCATGAATGCCATTGTTGGATGATACAAACTGACCTTAACTAAGGAAAGTTAGGCCTACAGTGCTTGATATGCAGTCCTGGGTTTTTGGGACTTCCTGGATGAGTCAAAAATAGATTATTTTGGTGAGGGGTCACTCCAGAGAAGGTTCTCCACTGTTCCATGTTTTCTCTGTGATTGGTTAATGGCTCTAACTATTGTCCTAAAGCCTTAAAAATTACTTAATAGATCTCTTTTAAGACTGAGCAATGTCAACAACTTTGTTTTTAATCTGTTCTTGAATTGTCTTTTAGCTTGTGGCATGATGTGTTGCTTTTTGAACTCTTTCAACCTATTTTGTTGTCAGACGGGTCCAATTTAAAACATTTCTTGCTTCTACAGTTCAGATAGTAAACAGGATGGCTGTGACTCTGGTAGCTTCTTCCCTCTTATAAAAGAAATTATCAGTCTGAAACAGTTTTTTAAAGTCAAATCAGGAGGCAATTTAATAATCTCTCTTAAAGGTCTTAAATTCATCCAGGTTCTCCATCCCAGGTGCTAAATTTCATTTAGTAACTCAACCATTTCCACCAACCTTTTTATCGTTCATACTTTCAGACGTCACTAAGCTGTGACAAAGTTATAAGACTCCTGATGCAGGGCATCCTTTCCTGTGAATCCTGAAACTCCAGAAACTCTATTACTGTTTTATTATTGAAAAATAAAAACATTTTGCCTCTTTCTGAGCTAATGAAATAATTGCTCTCTGTTTTTCTTCCATATCTTTATGTTTTGGGTTTCCAATCTGAGCATCTGGGATCATTTTAGCTAAGCAGCCACTCATTTTCTGCGCTTCTTCATATGGTTTCACCTCTCCAATCAACTATTTGATCAAATCACACTTTTCTTTAGAACAAAGACTGAAACTACCAATTTCACTCACGTTTTCAGAGAGGAATACGCCATAATTAACATGTGCAACATTTGCAGCCTTTAAACCTCAAATGAGGATCTCCATCGACTCTTTTAAGAATCAATTGAAGACATTCTTATATTAAAATAAGGCTTTTAACATGAAATTGTAATGTGCTTATGTTTTATGTTGTTTTTATTGTGAAGCACTTTGTGATTTTAATGTCTGCGAAAGGTGCCATGCAAATAATTTTTACTTACCCATTTGACCCCCGTTTATTACAGACAGACTGAACTCCACAACACCATCAAACCTTTTAATTTATTGGTTCAATATCAAAATCAGAAGTACAGATGTTGTTGGGTCTAAACCTACTACTAAATTATTTGCAAAGTAGAAATTAAATTAGATTTTTCTGGATGACAACAGTTTTAATGGACATAAAAAAACGAGCAACTATCCAAGACACAACGGCAAAGTCTGTTATTTGGCAATTGAAATGCAAATTCACTCATGGTGTTACCTTTTTAACATTTAACATCTTTTTGCAGACTTTATCCTACTGAAAAGAAGGAATAAATATAAACAAATCTGCCAGCTGTGATTTTCAAACAGCTTCTTGTAAAAGGCTGTTTATCTTACCGACCAATGTCACTAACTTTTATATGGTTTTTTTCTGAGGAAGCAGAGAAAATAGTGAGTCATGACATTCCTCTGGTGTGTTTTTACGGGCAGATTTCTTTCCAAACACCAAACTACACAACTGACTGACAACTCGTAGCAACAGGTGATGGAGAGGAAGCTCAGCTTTGCTTCACTTCACAGAAAACAGTTTTAATGGCAGGGACAGTATGACCACATTTCTTTTCAGTTTAGTAACTGGGACTTTTTAATACTGTGGTAACCAGTCATGGTGAGAAGAAAGCACACCCTCTGACAAATATTGGGTTCTTAGAAAGGATCTGGGCTCTGCCGCGTTCTTAAATCTTATCCCAAAAACCTTAGATAGTTAAAATGTTTGAAACTCTTGGATTTAATAGGGTGTGCTTTTTTATCGCTGTGACTGACCTCAGAAAGCGGACAGTGCCTTTTTATACAGAAAATGCAACAGAAAACATTGGTTTCATTGTATATTGACATAATGAAAAGAAGGCAATTTCAGGAAAGGAAATATTGATAGAAAAGTGGATTTATATTACATTGATAACTTTTACAAGCATGTTCACCGTTTCTCAGCTTTCCGAAAACTCTGCAAAAAGCATAACGATTAAATAGTTATTAATTCATTATCGGTACTTATTAAGTTGATTATATTAACCTGCAAAGGAAATATTATTGATTAATTTTTATATTGTAGGCAAAACCTTTTAGTTGAACTCACCTGCTGCCCTTTAAGGGGTTTAGTGTAAAACTCAGCCTGAGACGGTTGATTTCCTTTGCGACTCTCGTTGGCCTGAAAACCTGAAAGGTGTGAACATTTTTGTAACGTGCGCAACAAAACAGAACGCTGATCATTCCAGGACATAACATACTCCCAGGTAATGCAGATTAAACTCACTACATCTATACTCGGCACCGGGGGATTTGACTAAACAAAGCACTGAAACTGGGACTGCAGGAACTTCACAGGCATGCAAACACAGGTAGCCGCTGTTCTCTGAGATAAGGCTTTAAACACTCACTTGGTGCATGATGAACATTGTTGATTTTATCTGCAGGGAGGGAAGAGACACGTTTACTGTTTTCCCTTTTGGAACGCTACAGCACTGAGCCTCTGCAGCAGTTTGAGCTGCACGCCCACGACGGCAGGATATTTACCGTACACGTAGTCGTCTCTGTTGTTGATGACGGCGCCTTTCAGCTGGCTCAGCTTCTCCTACGGAGACAAAATCAGCGTCTTCACTCGTAGTAAACTTTCTTTCTCCCCCTAAGATGTCTTAAATGTTTACATGCTTTCCAACGGTGACATCCCCAATATTACAGAGTGAATAAACTTTGTGAGCTCAGTTCAGCGTTGCATTTAGAACCAAGCAAATTAAACTCGGCTAACATAAGCGTGTGTTTACTCTGTATTCCTGCTGGAGTCTATTTGTTAAAGTAAAAAAAAAAAAAAGAAAAGAATAAATAAATGCAGTGGATAACATTATCATTATCATAAGTGCAAAACGTCTAGATGTTATTTTAGCAGGACCTAAACCACCTTTAGTCAAAGTTCGCCGACTGATATCAGATGCCAGAGCCTTTCAGACTGCGACAGAATCACAGACCGTTCAGTCTGGGGTATGAAAATTACATGAATTACATGCTACAACCTTTTAGCTGAAAGAACACATTTAAAGGTTTCTGCATGATTTTTCAAACAATATCAGGGCTTCTACACAAAGAGCTCGACCAAGTTGGAGATGCGTTGCTTTTGCCCGGCCTGCGTTTTATCCACCCACAGTGTCCTGACATCCTACCTCCTGCTTGTTAGCCGCGGCCTTTTTAACCTGCTGCTGCTGCTGCTGATCGCTGATGTGATTAGGAGCTTTGGCTACAGAGAGCGATCTGCTCTTTATCCTCTGCTGGAGCTCCATGAGCTGCTCAAGCTGCATCTGATTTGGCGTGAAGGTATCGTAGGTGCCCGGGACGCTGCCTTCCTGCCTCTGTGCTGCAGCGTGCAAACAAACATCTATTAGGCATCAGAGAATTTCACGAAAAGTAAAAGTTCCTGTTTTTAAATTAGTACTTTTTATAGGAGTCACTCAGAAATGATATTTGCAGATATGCAATCACGGATTCTGTTAGTCTTTTAGATGATATTTAACTTTCTAAATTAACTGACACCTTTAATCACAAGCTCCTTACAGGATTCTTTTAGAAACAGTTCTCCCAACAATTTTAATGTAACAAACTACAACAAGTGTGTCTGTCCAACTGGGAAAGTGGGTCAAACGATTCGGATAATGACCGAAAGAATGACCTCCTGGAGTCAAGCTGTGGAAATGAGTTTTCTCTGTTGGATGTCAGGAGTCTGACTTGGAGGGTAAGGAGCTCTGTCATTCTGCAGGATGGATGGATGGATGGATGTTTCAGTGGATAAATGGATCGATAGATGGATAAATGATTAGATGGATGGTTGGAAGAGAGTAGGGTTGAATGGAGTGGTGGGTGGAGGAACGCATCCATTGTTGGATGGAGGGTTGGATCAAAGATGATGGACAATGGACGTGTGGATGGATCTATGGACGGATAACGGATTGGTGGACGGATCGACGGATTTACAGTTCTTAAAAATATGTTGTCAAATGAAAATCATCAGGATGGAGATCACTCAAAACCCCTAATAAACAGTGAAAGGCGACTTGTGCGGGTGGTTGCAGATGACGATCAGACAACTCATCACTCACCCTGTTTAGATGTAAGCGAGTACACATCAGCGTCCCCTCTGGGCGTCTTCTTCTTTTTAAAAACTGCAGAGCAAACACAGAGGCTGTGAGAAACAGATCAGAGAACACGTCCCGTTTCTGTTCCAACAATTACGCCTTTCATCCACAAGATGGAGCCGTAAACTACGTCTTTAAGGACAGACAAACCTGTCACATCACTTAAATGTATCAGCGTCTGCTCTGTTTAGACGGTCGTGCACAGAAAGGCAGCTACTTTGTTTGTCCTAGTGTAAGACGTGCACACTTCTGGACTGAATTATGCGGCAGTAAATTGTGCCTTTGGTTAGCTCAGAATGAAATCCTACGCTGTTCAGCCGTCAGACGGGATGAATCTGAAACTGCGTGACCAGTGCTGGATGATGGCTCCACGTCCACACCCTGGTAGATGATCTGACATCATGGCAACCTACAAAGAGGGGCTTCTTTTATAGGCAAAGGCATTAAAAACATTTTAGAGTTCCTATGTGTAATTTTTCCGGATTATCCTTCTAATATCAAGAGAAGGAGGCATCCAGTAAGTGGCTCCTTGCTTAATCCTGCCCCATCTCTCCCATCTCTCAACTCAATCCTCGTGTGGTTTGAAGCTGCACTGTCTCAATAGATGGAAACCTCTCCTTTTCCCTTGTATATCCTGCGGACAGGCGAGGACGGTGGAAAACATGTGTAATGACTTATTCCGGCTGACTTGGCCTCGGCCTGTGCAAGATTGCTTGCAGATGGCGGTAACCCCGGTCTCTCTCTCTCTCTGTGTTACCGAGAGGATGGTTTGTAGACAGAGAATCCTTCCAAACACTCAGTTTCTTGTTTTGCTTTTTAAGCCCCGCTGGGAACAGAAGTGACTCAGCAAACGCATGCAAGCTCAATAGAAAATAGAAAGAACAAAAGCTGCATGAAAGAGAGAGCTTTTCCGCCGAGCAATCGCCATCCTTGCTTACGGGCCCTGCACGAAGGTGAAGATGAGGGACAGGTGTAATGTCGAGGAAATAACAAATGACTCCTACATGTGTTTGCAGCTGCAAAGCGAGTCGGCGTTGATTTAATGATTCATAAGCCCTAATAATGCCAGTCACTTCTGGATGTTTCGACTTGATCAATTATTCACGCGGCTGAAATTGAACAGTTAGGGAACACGTGGGCCCTTGACGCAGGCAAACGTGTCTTTGTGCAGCCGCGCTCTTGTTTGTTTTGCAACAGGGAGCGACCACGCTCGTGCGGTTTATGAAATCAAAACAAAACCGCGTTGCACAAAAGGCTCTTCGCCCTGCTCGGCAGCACTCCAATGACAATGGCGGTGCACATTCCAGGCACTTCCACCCCTCCTGCATCAACTCCCCTTCACACAGATTTCGTAAAGTAGCTCCCATCGCCTCTATAAGCAGATAAATCACGCGGCGAAGGTGTTACCTTGTGCAATGTATGGTCTTTTGTCCTCTTTCAGCTGCATACACTCAGGCCTGGGCGTTGGTGCTGGCGGGCGGCTGGCGAGGTCCACCGCCTTTTCACAGCTCAGGCCGGGGTTGGAGTCGTCATTCCCCTCGAGCGGCGTGTAGAGTTCCTCGTCCTCCCCCTCGCATTGGCACTGCTTGCCTACAACCACGATGGTGAGAGTCTGTTTTGCCCATCTTGTTTCCCGCACAATTTGCTGTATGCATTCTACTTTTCCTACTGTCATTTCACTGCTGACAGGAAGCATCTGCATGAAGTCCCAATCAGTGAAGGGGAAAGACATTTCATTGGGTGTAGAAACAGTCACGGGAAAAGCTAAATGCACTCCTGCTGTCTTCATAGGGAAAGTAGCAGCAAGGTGTTGCCAATTGCACTTGACCTATAATCATCCAGTGTAACAACATCTGTAAACACAGGAGGTTTTTGGGGGAATTGCTGATCTGGAGAATACAGGGTTGTGTGCAAGACCTGTTGGAAAGGGTGCCTCCAAACAATGTCGTAGAGGCAGAAAATTGCCATTTGCAGGACAGTCTTTCCAGCAAATTCACCAAACAGGTCTGACAGCGTTTACATCTCAGATTCTACAGGCCTCAGTTAGCATGAAAAAACACTGGACAAGCCCAGCTGGTTTAGAAAAGCCACCAGGAGGAAGCCTCTTTCTTTCTTTCTTTCTTTCTTTCTTTCTTTCTTTCTTTCTTTCTTTCTTTCTTTCTTTCTTTCTTTCTCAAAAGAAGAAAGCGGCACAACTTAAGTCTGCAACGCTGCATCGGAACGAACCACAAGACGTCTGGACTTCTGACGCCACAGTAAACAGTCCCGTGTTTGGAGAAATACAAACGCAGCATATAAGCGGCAACACAATAATGCGAATGAAAATACAACCACAGCATTTCTATGGCATGGAGGTTTTGGGGCAATGGCTCGGTCCTGGTGGTCACTCACTTGCATTGCTCATCATTTCATAGACGCCGTTGTCCTCGCCTGAGCCGAGCTTCTTCTGCAAGAGAAAAAGCAGGAAATAAACCGCCTCTTCCAAGTCACAAAAGAAACAGTTCAAGTGTGACGGTTTGTGTTTATTTAAATCCACAGCAACCTGCTGTTGCAAGCTCCTGTGTTGACGCTCGTAGCTTTTTGTAAGTGTTCACAAATATTATATATATATTTAAGAAATGTCCGTCTCCTGCAGCACCTCTGAAAGCCATAAAAGCAGAGATGACTGTCCGTAGAGCGGGCCATGCATCCGCATAGCGATGAAATATTCAGTGTTGTCATAACCGTTGTGACATTAATAATTAAGGGTTCTCACTTCCTTCCAGGACTTGTAATTTCAGGGCAGTAACATGACGTTCAGGAGGTGTGCTGTAACGCTGCCCCCCTGCCTCATAGATAGCATGTCCCCCCCCCCTTCCTTTTAACTACAGAGTTGCTCCTGACTCGGCCTATTTGCTAATTGCACGCTGAGAGACAGACAGGGCCATGATCAGGGTAATTATGAAATCAGACAGTCTTCCCCTTTCTGTTCAAACATATCATTTAGGAAACAACTCAGGAACGGTGGGTTGATTTCAGACTGCATCCAGAATTAGAACCAGATTATTATGGCTAATAATTTGCTGCTTTTCCTCGGCTTCTGGCACGGACGTGAAGCTGCGAAGAGCTGGATCACTCCGAGCAAAATATAAATAAATAAATAAAAACTTCCTTTTTAGTAATCTTTTCTTTTTTAACAGTTAGGCAAACAAAACAAAACAAAAAAAAAACCCTGCTTCTCCGCAAGCCGAGTCTTTTGCTAATTTAAACATTCTCCATTCAATAACAAATGGCTTTAAAGATCTGCAAAATTTATGAGATACAACTCACTTGGATCAAAATATCACCATCCAGCACGCTGAGATCTGTCTGCAGTTTCCAAGCAACACGGGCAATCCTGACTCCATTACAAGGCCGAGCTGTTCCTAGAACTGCAAATGAGCTATTGGCCGCCATGAATGCATTAATTGACAGATGAGATTCTTTGCAGACCCAACAGGTTGGAGAAGTTAGGGGTTACCAACTGCTCCATTGGTGAATTTTAATAGTCTGCCTCAGGATGGCGTGGCATTTTCAAAATAACAGGGGGCCTATTTATTTACTAACCGCAAAATGCTAAATCATTTTACAGATGTCTGAGAACTATGGAGCCTTGGGCATTCTAGTCAAATCTAGTTTTGTTGCTGCAATGCCAGCAGACAAAGCTGGAGGCAAGGATTTTGTTATATTGGACGAGAGATCTCGAGAACATCTGGGATTGATGGGGAAAGGAGTGTAACCCTAGTCACTTTGAAGGCAGGTTCTCTTTGGCTTTTAGTGGCCAGCTGTTTGTAGGTTTTTAGAATAATACACAGTGGTGTCAGCATGAGCATATGTTTGATTCCTCACTGACTGTGGAGAGTAACACTGAGCTCACCACACAAACACAGACATCCGCTCGTTCTTGGGGGTAAACAATATTGTAATTGCCTGCAGAAAATAATTGTCATAACAGGGCAAATATTTTTTAAACATGCATGTACGGTAATGTGCCAAGATTTAAATTAATCAAATTCCCTTGAGATTTTTCTCTTTGAGTATTTTCTTTCTGATTGGATTTTGGAGGTTTTCTTTTGGACTTTGGGAGCTTTTTTTCACTTCATTTCAGCTTTTAAAATGAAGCTCTCTCTCTTTTTTCTTCATAGTAGGTACACCTGGTCTGGTGTTCTGTTAGCTGTGACATCATCCAGGTAAGACAGATCATCCGCTATTACCATCTAATGTAGAACAGATTACTAGATCAATGTGTGCTTCTGTGCTTTTTTGTCTCTCTTGTTGTGTCTCTGCTCTGTCTTCTCTAACCTCCAGTCGGTCGAGGCAGATGACCGTTCATACTGAAACTAGTTCTGCTGGAGGTTTTTCCTTCCCGTTAAAGGGGAGTTTTTCTTTCCACTGTCGCTTCATGCTTGCTCAGTATGAGGGATTGCAGCAAAGCCATGGACAATGCAGACGACTCTCCCTGTGGCTCTACGGTTCTCCAGGAGGAGTGAATGCTGCTTGTCGGGACTTTGATGCAATCTGCTGGGTTTCCTTAGGTAGGAAACTTTTTGACCAATCTGTATAATATGACCCAATCTGTATAATCTGATTAAATGACTTTGGAAAGGGCCTTGAAATGAAATGTTTCATGAATTGGCGCTATATAAATAAGGTTGAATTGAATTGAATCTGGTCCTGACCCTTGTTATGGCCCCTGTACTAAACATAATGATATTAAATACATTTCTTACGATGATATACACTGACAAAGATACCGTAACTGATTGGTCGCTTAGACCAATTGTATTTTTTACCTTTACGATTTTACTGTAACAATAATTTAAAAATTAAGCCATTTCACATTTGGCTCCAGCCGTATTGAGATAGGATCAGGGGTCAGCAACCTGCAGTTCAGGAGCCACAATTGGCTCTTTGGCTCACTTAATATATTAAATGATGAAATACTGATCCATTCAGTTTTGTTCTCAATCTTTTTTTCTGTGCCCCCACGAAAAAACACTGGCCCCACCCTGGCACCCCCGCTAAATTTCGTGTAGAACCGCCACTGCCTCATACCTAACATTGACAATTTATCTTGCACCTGAAGGTTAGATCTAGAAATGGCATATGTCCAGAGGGGTTTACAGAAGCTCTCTGGGACTGCTTCCCTTTCACTGATTGCAGTATGTTCAGTCAGCCACCTTGCACAGCAACACAGTCCTCCATCAGTATACATGCAGAAATGCATTGATAATGTCACGGTCTTCAGAGCCATCACCGTTTCAGCCAATCAGAAACAATGGTTGACAGGAGAGGGCCCAAAACACAGCTTTTAGAGCTTGGGACAAGGTGAATCTGACGGCTAACTTGTCATGAACCAACAAAAGGCCAACAGGCAGGGGTCCAGGAGAATAGCCAAACAGCCGGGTAACCAGGAACCTGTGGCGAGGGATTCAGACTATCACAGACCACAGGCCCTCACCGCAGGCCTGCAGTAACTCCAGCTCTCTGTTCAATGAGCTAAACTACTTCTTTGCCTGCTTCGAGGCAGACAGCACCTCACAAGACACCCAGCAAACGTGTGTTGATGCTACCCCACCCTTGACAGTGTGAGAAGATCCCAGATAATGATCAACACATATAAAGACTCCTGACAAGACTGTGCTGTGGATCTCACAGAGGTCTTCACTGACATCTTCAACTCCTCAGTGAGCCAAGCTGTTGTTCCCACAAGCCTCAAAGCCACCAATATCACTCCATTTCCTAAGAAATCATTTACATCCTTCTTGAGCAACTACCACCCGGTTGAACTCCCTCTGATCCTCATAAAGTGCTTTGAGTGGCTGGTGCACCACATCAAGTCAGTCCTCCCCGCCTCCCTGGACACATTCCAGTTTGCACATCGGTCCAAGTGCTTGAATCGTGATGCTTTTTGTGTGTGTGTCCTGTCTGGCAATGTAGCATTAAGAAATATTGTCTTAATGCAACAAAGAGCCCAACAGATTTTACTTTCACAAGTGGAGCCATACCGCTTTCGCCATAGTGCTCCGCTTGATTTATATATGCAAGAAGCTTTATTAGATTTTAAACTGGGACCATTTCATGTTCAATGAACACAGAAACGGCAAGGTAAAAGAGGAAAAGGGAGCGAAACAGAGGAGGCAAAATGCTAAAAGGGAGAAAATATGAACGAAAAAGAGGAGAGGAAAGGGAGAGAGCAATATAACATCCTTTGAGTCTGCTTCTACACCTGCAAAGAGAGATATCAAAAGTATTACAGGTACAAACAAACAACGCCTTGATACCATCACTGAAGCATGTACAGTATTAATTAATTAATTGACAGCTGAAGATAATAATAGTGAATCTGTAAGTACCTGAATCCAAGCACCTGTAGATGTTTGTGACAGTGTATGTAATGTTTATCGATAAGAAAAATGCTCAATAGTGGTTGTGAGGAGCCAAAGACCCGCCCCCCAGAGTACCGAGGCAGACGCCAGGGGAATCAGAACCCTAGATGCCCGAAGGGACCCCCAGAGCAAAGGTGCCCAAGAGGGACCAACATTCATCAAGCTGTGAGAAAGTACAGCTATTAACAATAAAGCTACTACTACCAATGCAAGCTACTATAAAAAAGACAGTTACAGTTTGTAGTACAGGCTGCCATTAGCAATTCAACAAGTCATATTATGAATACACTGTAGGCTATACTCTACTGTTAGCAAAACCAGCTACAGCTAGCAAGGCAAACTATTAGCAAAAGAAGCTAATGTAAGGCAGAGAATGTACTATTAGCAATGCACGCTTTTATTAGCAGCACAAGCTACTAATAGAAATACGAGCTGCTTGTAGCAGTGTAAGCTGCGATAAACAAGCTAAAGTTACTATGTGCAGTACAGGCTACCATTCTCAATACAGTCTACTACTAGCAATACTGTGAGTCCTTGCAGGTACTCCTTTTATTGTCACCACAGCCGACCTTTAAAATTTGTCACCCCTTCTGGATTCAAACCCAGGTCTCCCGTATCGAACATGCAGACTTAGCCCGCTACAATGCCGGTGAAAAACGTATACAGAGTGTAAATAAACGGATAATTTACAAACTTTGAAAAGGTTTATTATATATGGGATCCACATTGAATGAGGAAATTATGGTGGATTGCGGCTGCCTGACTTCCAAAGCCATTTTTTTCAGTTTTATTTGACTTGCAACTCTGAATAAACCCCTTTAGTGTTAATTGTCACATTTAACATTCAGCTCACAGTTTAAAACTTTGCAATCAATCGTATTAGCATACTAACGCTTACTGAGTTGCTATGACAATCAAATGCCTACAGCTCAGCTTCAAAGGTACGCGTAGCACAATCTTTCAAGTCCTCGTCTCATTAATTTTCCCTTGATGAGGCAAATGTAAATGACTCATCCAGTCTGTAGGTGCGGTATAGTCTGAGTGAAGGAAACAGTTTCCTCAAACAGGGTGAGAGTAATGGCAGCGTCATTCAAATAATAAACAAATCTTTGGCGTTTGCCTGTCTGAACTGTGCTGCAGATTACGCTGCAAACACGGTATGCAAAGCACAGTCGGTGAACTCGACAAATCCCAAGGGGAAGCGCAGTTCTATGAGGCCTCATCTGACATCCCTGGATTTGGATAGGAGTATACATTGCACAGGGTGCATCCTGCACATAAATGGTTCTTTGTTCTCCCTGAGAAGCTTACAGTTGGAAGCTAATTTGTATGTATTGAGAGCGTGCATGAAAAAAAACCCTCAAAGTCCATTTAAATGGAGCTCATAAATTTACAACATAATGCGTATTTATGCCTGTAAATCACCAAGCATGATCTTACAACATGAGGACGCAAACATTATGAGAAAGAGCACTGTGTTCTCTCTATTTATATTCAAGTTTTGTTGTCCCTGAATAATTAAGCTCCCCCCCCCTCCTGCCGGAGCAGTTCACAGCTAATTAACAAAGAAGTGTGAGGCCATGGCCGGCTAGTGGATGTGACGCTGGGCCCGTGAGTGATCCAGCCTGTGAATGAGGCGGGAGACTGCTCCATCTTGGATTTATTGACAGATTGCTGCTCCGCTAGCGCGCAAATCACAGACGCATCAAGAGCTGATTAATTGGAGGTTGGCGGAGACGTAGCAGACTGGTTAATGAAAGTGCAGGAGCTCAGCTTGCGGCCAGGACCCTGAGAATTGTTACATACGGGGATCGACTTTGTCCACAGCTCTGGCTGTTTTAGATTCATTTTAATCGCCCTAAAAGAAAATGCATGCTTGCACATGTTGAATGTGTTGTGCTACAGCTATATGCTTGTTGAGGTCCCTGTGGAGAGACCTGTGTTTGACTCCGGCGCTCCCCTGGCAGCTCGTTCCAGGCTTACAGCAAGCTCTCGCTGCAGCAGTCTGATCAAATCATGCTCAGTCTGCAGTCACTCTCAATTAGCTGTGCTGCTGGGATGATAAGTACATCGCAACAGCTGTTAGGGTGTCTAAATTTCCCTTGAGGCCAAATTCTCCATATGTTGACTTGAGGCATGAGAGAAAGTCAAAAGTTGCGGTTGGTAAGACTGAAGGAAATGAGTGATGGGAGCAGAGTTTTTTAATGTTTAATGAGGGGGATGTGGCGTACTGTTGTTGCAGGCTCAAAATAGATCTTGACAGCTGCATTTAAAGGGTCGTTTAAAAAGTGATAGATGCTCACTTTCGCAGGTATACCCTGTTAGTGCCAGCTGGGGCCGCCTTTGCTTTCAGAACTGCCTCGATATGGATTCAACAACAGAGTGACTGTCGAGGTCACTGGAGTACAGAGAACTCGTTGTCATGTTCTCAAGAAACCAGATTACCATTTTTCTTCCACTTCACAGTTATGCGCCACTTTGTGTTGGTCTACCGCATACAATCCCAATGAAATTAAAGCGTGATTCGGCACTGTGGCTTTTGTGGGGGTTTCCTGGTGCTCCTCTGTGCTCTTCCCTGGCATGGGGGAGTCAGCTTCCCCTATGTTGGTCCCTCTTGGACCCCTTTGCTCTGGGGGTCCTTTCGGGCATCTGGGCTACGGGTCTTTGGCTCCTCACAACCACTATTGAGCATTTTTCTTATGGATAAACCTTACATTTACAAGTGTGCTCTCACAAACACCTACAGGTGCTTGGATCCAGGTGCTTACAGATTCACTTCTATACAGAAAACCCCTACGATTGGCTTTAGCTGTCAGTATATACATATTTTATTAAATAATACTACGTATTTTTTAAGAGATGTTATCAAGAGGTTGGTTTAATTGTACCTGTAATACGTTATCGGTTGATTTTGCTGTTCTTTTTATATCTCTCTTTGCAGGTGTAGAAGCAGATTCTGAGGATATTTATCTTGTACCCTACAATGTTTTTTTCACCTGTTCTCCATTTTAGCATATTTTTAGCAAAATTAGTCTCTAATAAAGTTTTTTGCATATATAAATAAAGCGAAGCACTACAGCAAAAGTGCTCCACTTGCGAAAGTAAATCTGTCGGGCTCTCTTTGACATTAAAGCCCCGTTTACACTACACCTAAAAACCGAGCCATGCCGAGACCAGTCCGAGCTTGGATCAGTTATCCAAGACAAGCCGACCCGTTTACACACAAAGCTTATCTCAGTTCCTTGGTTGCTCCTCGCCCCCCTAGTGGCGATCTGCGGTACTACCGCTCTCTGGGATTGAAGGCGGAAGCAGCAAAACAATACAGCGCGGCGCCCATAACATTCAGGAAGTTATGCTTGATATTGTGATATTTCGGTGTTTGCGGAGAGTCAGGGGAAGAAGGCAACCATTGGTGAATTTACTTGAGAAAGTTTGCTTTTTTGGGAAGTGGATGAGACAAACGAACGTCTAATAAGGATTTACAGATGCAGGAAACAACGACAGACGCTGAGGTTCATTGCGCTGCTAAGCAGAATCATCACTGGAAACCGTGTGGCACGGTAAGGAAGGTAGTAGTATTATGAATGTCTGAAATTTGTCTGAATGTTGTGTGAATCGGGACGTGCAGCCAGACTGCCGAAAAACCCGCGGACATTCAGCTGACTGTAAGGGGATGACGCGGTCTGCTCATGCGCTCTTTATCAAAAAACTGGGCCAGAAATAAAACCAGGCCGAGACCTACTCAAGAGCTGGTCTGCAGTTAGCGCGGTCCGATTATGTTTAGTGCGGTCTGGTTCAGTCTGATCTGACCGTTTACACACAAGAGTTACCTCGGTTACCGAGCTCGGACTGGTCTCGGCTCGGTTAAAAAAGTGTAGTGTAAACGGGCCTTTAGACAGCAATTCTTAATGATGCACTGCCAAACAGGACACGTTAAAGAGAAAAAAAATTAAACCGTGTTGTTGTAATGTGACAAAATGTAAAAAAAATTCAATAAAATCAAGGGGTACCAATCCTTTGGCATGGCGCTGAACAAACCCAGCCTGACTGTAGTTTCTATGGTTGAGTTTCATAACAAATCTTACCAACTGAACCTGCTTTAATGTGTGAATATGAGAACAAGGTTGCACCTGACACGCTTTAGCTTGCTTTACCACCTTTTTATCCTCTCTGTTGTGCTCATTATTGATAAGCGCCTCTTACTCAGGCTCCTGAGAGCATTTCTGAGAGTACCACTGCCTCCGTGGCTGTGAGGTCTGGAGAGCAATTTCTGTTGTTTGCCTCGGCCCTTATCATAAAATCTATCCGGCTGCAGATGTCGTTTAAATAGAAATACACAGTGAGAGAGAGGAGCAAAGCGTGGAGGGAGTTACCAGCGTCTCCTTCAGCATGACGTGAAGCTCTTTATGGCCGTGGCTTTTGGCAATCTCCGCAGGAGTCTGTCCGTGTCGATTGGCTGTGCGCAGAGCTCGTTCAGCACCCGGACACTGCAGCAGAAGGCCCGAGACGCTCCTGAATCCATACCGAGCGGCAAAATGGAGGAGCGAGGGCACGTCTCCCCGGTGGACCTCTGCTGTGAACATTTAAACAGACGTGGGGGGAGAACCTTTCAGATCAGTCAAGTGAAGCCTGGAAATGAGCATCCCCCACATTTACACACATTAATCCGATCTGCTTTTAACTTTCTTCCTTTTTTTGCCTGAACTACTCTCTTTAGAGGCAACTTGAGAGTGATGTATAGCAATGTGGTCAATCTGAGACTTATAGGAGAGTCAAAGAAAGATGGCTTGGAGGCACTTTATTGACCTGTTTGTCATGGCAACATCTCCCTCTGCCCTTTGTACTGAGGGCGGAGGTACAACTGAGTACAAGATCAATCCCACAAGCTGATGAAGCCATCAGTCTGCCACATAATGAGCTGAGAAACAATGGATTGCCTTTTTTTTTTCTCCCTTATGGTGGATAATGTTCATCATGCTAGAAGAATGTGTTCCGACTGTGTGGTGCATGTTTATCTCGTTCATTTAAATTTGCTAACAACGTTGTATTAAGGCACATCTGTAGCATTTAGTTCTCTAGATAATACAAGCAATAATAACTAGGTTGTGTCACATTAAAGTATGATTTCTCGGTTTTGTTTTCAAAAGGAAATCGGAAGGTCCCAAAGTTTGTTGGATAGCCGTCGAATTCAAATGTAGTGTCCATTAGTTGATGCAACCAACCAACACAGATGTGCAAGAAAACCACATCACAGTGTCCACCAGCAAATACCAAAGGTTATCAAAAAGGTCGCAATATGACTCTATTGTCAGTTTCATGGTTTGGGCAAAAGTCTCGAATAATTCCCAAAATTTTACTAGTTTTGCTTCTATGCCTTTCTACAGCCTGCAAAGGTCGCCAGTCCATCACAGGGCTACACAGAAACACACTGCACAAAAAACCAAGCATGCACACACATCTAAGGGCAATTTGGAGAGACCGATTAACCTAACAGTCGTGTTTTTGGACTGTGGGAGGAAGCCGGAGTACCCAGGGAGAACCCACTCATGCACAGGGAGAACATGCAAACTCCATGCAGAAAGAACTCAGACCTGCAGTGAGAAAGTCCACCTGAGCTCTTTGTTTCATGAAGATCCTTCTTTGCACAATCACCAGAGGTTCTAGAGGACTCCCTAGAACAGTTCAAGCCTTCTTTCTCAGCTTTCTGAGCTTTTTTTATCCACTGGCTCTGATGCTGCTACCCCAACAAATGATGGCAGAAGAGATTGCACACGCCACAACAGACTTATAAAAGATACCCATCATCTTGCTGCGAACAAGGAAGGGTCGAAGATTCCTCAAGGAGTACAGTCTGCTCTGTCCCTTCTTGTGGACGGCTTCACTGTTGCGTCTCCAGTCAAGCATGTTGTCCAGGTGAACGCTGAGGTAGTTATTCTCGCCCACCTCCGCTTCCTTTCCCGTGATAGAGCAATTGACTTATTCCTGTTTCTGTTAAGGTCTACAACCATCTCCTCTTTACAGGACTCTCACTGATTGTTGGTTGTGAGGGTTTTCTTCTAAGCCTTAAATATCTTCTTTTGTCCTTACTTGCTCACTTCACCTCATTTAGAAGGATACACTGTACACTAGTGTGTGTTTTACTAGGACTTGAAAGTCAGAATCTAAGACAATGCCAGCTGTATTCCGAATCCCAAGCTGGAAATTTGGGGTTCTCAGAATCCAAAATACATCTGCAGTCTGTATGAAACTGTCAGAGTTGAAGAAGCAAACTTAATATTTGATCTTCTGAGTGTTTGAATCAGACCATATGCACACAAAATACTGTCCGCTGCTATCAGTGAACAATGTTCATTTCATGAGGAGGAAGCTATTTATAGCCGGTTGTATTGCTAATGGTAGCCTATACTGCTAACAATAATAATGCTATTCATTTGTAGCTTCTCTTGGTGAAAAAACATTATATTATAATTAGAGTTAAGGAGCTGCCCCGATCAAAATCACAAGAAAAAAGTGTAAACACAGTGAACATAAGTTATGAAATAATAAGTAATTATTACATCTATTTTCTCATAAAATGTCTCAAACTTATGATTTTCAGCATTCCTCTTCCATTTTGGGTTTGTTTTTTTCTGTGTAGGCCTCCTAATTTTAATGTTTCAGTGACGTGGGACACCAGACAAATGCGTATGTACCTTTGTGACCTTTTGGATTTCATGCGACTTCATGCGGGTCCCTAATTTGTTAGTTAAAGATTATTTCCAACTTTCTGCGCTCTTGGTCAGTCGGGGATTTTTGTGTCATTCTTCATCCGATCAGCTTCATTCATGATACGTGTCTATCAAAGTCGCACCCCTGGCAGCTTAGGTGCACAGACGCAAATGTCACTCCCACATGATGCAAACAGTCAGACACCAACAACAAAAAGACAGGGAAGAAAGGTTCAGTGAAAGAAAGTTTGGTCCTTTATTTACAAAATAATATCACGAGGCTTTTGTTGAATGAACTTGGAGCACAGAGACCAGACTTAAAATCTCATAGCAGGCAAGTAATCATGGAGGGATTTATTTTCAAGTAGAGTTTTTGTGTGACAGCCTCTAAAATGTATTGTGCCTCTCCACCCCCACCCATCCCTAATTTTTTTAATCAACTGCCACCATTGCGTGTACTGTTAATACTAGCTTATGTTGCTAACAGTAGAATGTACTGCTTACTGTAGCTTGTATTTCCAATAACAGTTTTCACGACAACAGTGAAAACCCAAATGAATTAGTCATGAAATGAAAACATAAGCAAAATCCAAGAAAACAAATAGAGGTGGTTTAGCATCGTACCACTCTTTCTCAATTCACGGCAGATCCATGAGCTCTAGCCCTAACACTAACCAGGCAGCCGACTGAGGCGGCATTTTTTCCATGACATATAGGGGGCGGCACAAGCACTTAAAAAAAGAAAATAAATTAAAAACCATCTGCGCCGCAAAAGCGGTTTTCCGTTATCTGTGATATCACTGTTTGGGGAATTGGCAAATTGGCAAATTGGCGCCCCGCGCCGCTGCGTGCTGTGAGAAGATGCCGCAGCCATGTACATTGCACAGAGGCTGACAAACTGTAGGCTTAAAGGAGCAATAAGTAAGAAATTTACTTAGTCAAGAAAGGTCAGGTTGTAGTTTTAGTTTGTGTTTTCTGTTCCCAGTGCAAGCTATTTTGAATACTGGTCTGTATTTTATTTAATATTTTATATTATTGTTCTCTGCTCATCTATCTATCTATCTATCTATCTATCTATCTATCTATCTATCTATCTATCTATCTATCTATCTATCTATCTATCTATCTATCTATCTATCTATCTATCTATCTATCTATCTATCTATCTATCTATCCATCCATCCATCCATCCATCCATCCATCCATCCATCCATCCATCCATCCATCCATCCATCCATCCATCCATCCATCCATCCATCCATCCATCCATCCATCCATCCATCCATCCATCCATCCATCCATCCATCCATCCATCCATCCATCCATCCATCTGACTCTAGGCTACATATTTGCCATTTTTTTTGCAAATAATATATGTTTAGGTTCTGATAACTTTTTCTTTTTTGTGTGGATGTGTGTAATTGAGAAAATTGTTTCATTTTCATTGGTATTATTATGTATTGTTGTATTAAAACAATGCCTTTTTCAAGCTTTATAGTTGTTTTTAAAGAACGGTGGGTGGGGGTGGGGGTGGGTGTCTCGGCCAGGGAGTGATTTGATGTAGCACGGCCACTGGCCAGATAAATTCTGACATTGTCGTGTAATCTAATTGTGATGGTTGTCTAAAGAATGAAAAACTGCTCACTGCATTAATAACCGCTTACCCGCTGTAACATAATAAACAAAGGGGCTCTTGGGAGGCTCTAAATTATTTTTCCCTTGTTAAATGTGGTGACCATTTGTTTTTGGTCAGTGCATTTTAGAGATTCTTTTGATGGTCAATGTTTGATTTTTTTAAGTCCTATGTATTTAGGCTTTTTCTCACATTATGGTTACTTTGATTGTGATTATTAAAAAAAAGATGGGGGTGGCCTAGTGGTTAGAGCAGGGTGCTTGCATCCTGGGAAAGCAGCGAGGTCCTGGGTTCAAATCCCACAGACTCCCACTCTAGGTCCTTGAGCAAGACCCTTAACCCTCAAAGGCTCCCAGGGCGCCACATAGTGGCTGCTCACTGCTCCCTTAGTGCATGGGTTAAAGCCAGAGGATCAATTTCACTGAAATGTACTAAAAAGTTGCAGTGACAAAAAAAAGAGTATTATGATGATTACTAGGTGGTACTGTTGCTTTACCTTTTTCATGTGTGTTTTGAGTTTGCAGTCCCTGAAAGCCCCCTGTGGGCATCAGCTCCAGCAGCATGGAGGACAACTTCTGATCCAGCTTATCCACAGATGAAACCTGAAGAGCCTACAATGCAGACAACGTTTAATTTGAACAGCTGTCGGAACTTTCCCTTTTTTTTGGTAAGTAGTCTGTTGATTTTTATGCACAAGTATTCAGTCGCATTTTTTACAAATTGAATTTAATCTGATTGTATAATTTTTAGAGTTTCAACGTTTCACCACTAGGTGTGCTGCTGAGCACCATCTGTAGACCAAAACAAGATGTGTATCAAACCACGCCTCTCTGTTTCTCTCCTCCAGCTACAACCCGGCCCCCTCTTTCCCTTCCCCTTCTCAACTGTTGCCTCGTATGTGCATATTTCCAAAGGATAAATACGCAGCAAAAAACCATCACCTTTCAAAGGAACATGTCTAGTGAAGAAGTAAGTAACTTTATAATGCTGTTAGCAAGTGAACGTTTCGATCCGCTGGGTGTGCTCTCCGCCATTTTGCTCCTATGGCAAGGGGGGCCGGCCTGGCTATGTTAGTTCTTTACATCTATATATTTTTAGTTCTTTATATCTAAAATAATGAAAAATGTGCTTATTGCTCCTTTAATAACTGCACAGTATTTATTAATTCTGTTCCCTCTGTGGGACAATAAAGGATATTTCTCTTCTATAGAGCTCCATTAGGCAGTCTGTTTCAGCGGCTCCCACTCAGCCCTGAGTTTTGCCCATTTTCAAACTATTTTTTTAGACGTGTTGTGTGTTTCTGTTCCTGTTTTTTCCCCCATCTTGCTTGTGCAAACAATTAAGCTGATCGTATTTTTGAGGGGGAAAGTAAACTGTGCACTTTAGGGTTTAATAATGCAGATTCAAGTTGTGAATTGAAATGTGTTTTTAGGTATTTCTAGGTGTTAGATAACATTTGTTAAACAAAGTATTTGGATGTTTAGTCAATTTGTAGATGTTTGTTAGTTCGTATCTGTGTTTGTTTAAACTGTTTCATGGTAGATCCGTTAACCTGGGAGTTCGGGGGATTATAAAAGGCTGTTGGTGAAGATCTTTGGCTGTTGCTGCTGAGACCTCTTTGGAACTACAACAGGGTTTTTTGCCTGTTTGGGTACCTGTTGAATGTTGGTGGATAAACACCTGGTTGGTCTGCACCTTATCTTTGCGTTAAGCCTCCTACCTAATCCAGCCGCTACAGGCCTTTCTAACATGCGCAGTATTTTTTTTTATTATGCCATAAATTAGCTCCTACTGTACATTTTCTTATTCTTGCGTTCTGTTTTCATATTTTTACCTTTGTGTGAATCTGCATACTATGATTTGCAAGGTACTTTGCTGCTGCTACACCTGAATTTCCCAACTGAGGGACAATAAAGGTTATATCTATTCTCCTACCAACTCAGAAAACAGTAGTGGTGATATTGGAAATCCATTTAGAGATGCGATAAAAATATCAGGTTTAATTTATCCATACCAGCATCAAACTCCCGCCTCACTTTTAAGTGTAAATTATTCCTCTGTCATTGCTTAAATTTGCTGCTTCAGCAAAAAAAAAACTAATCCAATCAAGTGCTCATCACTGAAAGACGGATGAAAACTGCTTTTCTTTAATTTCAAGAGACTAGAAAGAAAATAGCACTTCCTACAAAGATCAGACATATTTTGATTAAATATCAATCACCTATCAGGATTATATAGTTTTGTAAAAGTTTTTGAGGGCATGAAAGCCATGTTTAAGCAACCTTGTCTAAGCCACCCTGCGTGCGTGTAAGGCACCCAGCTAATTATTTACTACAGGTATTTTAATATTTTCGGGAGGAATTTACTCAATGCAAAGAACAGTGACTTTATTTTCCATAACTGCTATAAAATAAACAAACCTGCCCCTACTAATATATTAACTGTCTCCGGGGTTTGGAGTAAGAGTTTGGCTGTGATCACTTTCAAATTCGTTAAGAAAACAAAACTTGTATAGCTGAAACCAAAACCAAACCGACGTGTAAGTCCCTAAAATATGGATCTTTTTATCATGCAAAATCAGACCAAGCTGTACTGATCAGAAGTCTATTAGTAATGAAATTCAGAACGTTAGTAGAAGCAAAATAACAAATAAACCAAATTATAAGTTTTTAAATTGGCACGAGCCTGTGCAAGGATTACAGACACAGCCTACACTGTCACAACATTACCAACAAAATATAGTCCAGTCTGCACATGGACTGGACTACAAGAATCTCATGATTCTTGTAGTCCAGCTAATAACAACACACTCTGACTGGGACCACTTCCCTAATCTGTCACTCCATAGGTTTTGCCCCAGTCCTTTTATTTGCAAAGGCACGGTTGATTTGCCTTTGCATGAAAGGAATGAAAGCCCAACTATGTCTAGAGCTTTCAGCATATCAGGCTAAATCTTAACTCGATACATCAACAAACATATATGGCACATATAGCATCATTCTAAGGGTAATAACTAATTTTACTGATGGTCATGCTGTGAGAATCTCACATCAGCCCACGGCTAGTCTAATTATACGGTACAAAACTATATAAAAGTCTTCTTTAAATAAAAACGCCATTGCTTTACCTGAAACATGAACTCCACGGGGTCTAGCACATTTGACAGAAGACTGGTGAGTTCTTCAATTCTTGTGTAGTACTGCAATTTAGTAGTAGTGCACATCGATTTCCCACCGCTGTAGACAGTCACCCTCACATTTCCCGCAGGAAAGTCAGCTGCAGAAAACATGCAAGAAAAATAAACCAGCAAAAAAATCAAACAAACAAAAAAAAAAAAAAACAGCTGAAAAGTATTTACTCAGTCATACATCATGCGTTGTTGTCTACCTGGTGAGCTTACACACAGGATCCGTTCACTCCAGCGAACAGGCTTCACTTTCACTATCCGCTTCTCTGCCTTGAACTCGACCTCACACTGGTAGGCTGCCGTATCATTTTTCAGGAGTATGAACAACTCCGATGAGCTCTGCCAGACAGGTCAGTATGGGGAATTGCTGTGTTAGTTGGTATGACAACTGCTTTCTGAAATAAACGACTGCGTTGCCAGAGAAGTGTCTCTCACCCCACAAGGAACCCTCGAGGGAACGATAACAATGCTGGATTTGACCCTGTCAGCTCCAAATGACTGCATCTGCTTGCCCCTCGGCTCAGATCCAGATGGTCTATGTGTCACGGGATTCGCATTTGCCACCATTGCTGATGCACCTGTAAAAAGTGGGTGCAGAATCTTATGCATCTGCAAACTATATTTTGATACCTGCAGCCAGTTTGGAGAATTTCAGCCATAATCACCTAGGGCTTCTTTCCCTCATGAATAATACAGTATCAGTTGTTATTATCAGGTATTTTAGCTCGTACTCTACTCCAGCTTCCCACCGTCCAAAAACACATCTGTCAGGTTAAATATGTATGTTCGTGCTTGTTTGTCCTGTGTGTGTCTCAATGTTGCCCTGTGATTGAGCTGAATTACTTTTATTGTGATGGAGGTGTACCCTACCTCTTAATAAGTTTGAAGAGTTTGAATGAATACAATACTGAGGAATGTATTATTTTAGCTAACTATTAGCCCATGACGTGAGAAGTAAAAACTTGGATCTAGAAACTGTCAGTGTTGTCCGACTGGGCTTATTTTGATCATGTTGGGCTGGGAAAAAAAATATTTGGGCAGGTTGTTAAAGTTTGGGCTGCTTTTCTCAACATTTGGTTTTTAGTAAGTACTATTCACTGGAAAATTCTATCAAAATAGTCATTGTGTGGCAGAAAAGTAAAAAGAAACTCACATTTTATTAAAATGCCATTTCTTTGCACTCATTTTTTTCAACTTAATTTATTTTTGAAATGTCTAGAATCTTTCGAACTGGGCATCATCAATGATTAATAGTCATTATTTAGTCAAAAGTAACTATGAAAAGGTATTGGTCAATGTCCATTATAAACACCATAAGGCTTCCACTGATCAACTGATCAACAGCCATATGTCATGGCTGTGTGTGAAAGAGAAAGTTAGATTGATCTACACTCTCTAAGAAAATCAAATGTTGTATTTAGTTAGATATACAACTTGTGTTGTTAGGCTATTGGTTATTTTTTTTTCAGTTGCAACAACGGCATGATTAGGAAAGTGATCTTTGTGTGTAGCATAGCCTATCAGGTTTCCTGGTTGCACATTTTATGGGGAGCCTGTGTGTGCAAAGTTTGCAGTTGTGTGCTAATAGCATGTTCTTTATTAGGTATCCAGTAGTTCTACGCTTTTAACATGATTTCAAGAGAGGTTGAGATTTGGGCTTTCTGTTTGTTTTTTGGAGTTGTACAGATTTTATGTTGTGTTTGGGCTGGAAACTGTCGGTCAGATCTGACAGCTCTGGAAACGGTGTCACACCCAGTTTAACCATTCTCCAAATGCAAGTCAGAAAATCTGTGACATTTGATGAGCTTAGTGTCCACACCAACTACTATTAGCAGTACAAGGTGATATACAATGTATTTCTCTACATTTAATACATTTAAGCAGCTTAGCAATTCCATCAACTCAAGATTGTAGTTTACTGAGGGGATTAGTTAAATGAGATACAAACCAACTGATTTATAAGTTAGAAATGGTATTACTCCTGCTGTCACTATGGGTATGTATGGCAGCCACGTTGGATTTTAAGGTTGGGTTGGCAGGAACTTTGAGGCATTCCAAGTCATACTTCTGGCTTTACAATTATTCTTTAACTCAGAAACTCCATCGTTTGAGTACAAATACACCTTTAATTTTGTTTAGTGATTGCTCTTGATGCAAGTGTGGTTGTATTTTGACATTAATGTTTAGCTTAACTTTGAATCACTCCAACCTGGAAGATCTTCTGATTGTGTTGTATTGAACAAGTGTCAATCACACTAAAAGAGAAGCTTGTCCAATTGCAGAGATTCTGTGACGAAGAATTGCGTCTTTGATTGATAACAGCTAAATGTTTATTTAAATAAGTCTTTAGTCTCACTAAAAATGCAGGTATTTTGATTTGTAGTTAAGTAGTGGTCACATGTGTCACAGGAACATGTTAGTGAGTCATTTAACTCTGGTTTAGAAAAACCTAACAGGGCTCTTTGTTTATTGTTCTCAGACAGGTTTAAACCACTACAAAGAAAATCTCCATGTGATTACAAAACACTTAAAACACAAATTAATTAAAATAAGATCAAGCCATGATTGATTCAATGAGTCATCTCCTTGTTAGCATCTTTTAGCTTGATCAGACTTTGTAAGAACCAATCTAAAACTAAAATTAGAGTAAAAAGAAAAATCTCCTCAGCAACTGCAGTTGTTTCACATTTATGAAAAATTTTATTTGCAGTACAGTATTGGTATGAAGTATTCACCAATGTCACTAGGTCATGCTAGCATAATGATGTTAGCTCTGACAACTATTAGCATATAAGCTGTTTTTAGCCAAAAACATTACACAAAAAATAAAAACTGATATTTTAAGAGATTTTTAACAAAATGTGAGTAATTTTAACTCAAAGTGGCTTTATTTTTGACATAAAGTACCCTATGGGCTCCTTGCAGTGTGTTAGCATTTTGCTGTTAGCCTTACTTTTAACAACCTCTCTAACCTGGGGACTGGATTTCCCACAAAATAAGGTGGAACATTACCAGCAAAGAAAGTGAAATGTTTTTTATGATTTATTAAAACTATTTTGTACATAAATTAAACAACCATTCTTGTCATACATGAAGCTATTAAAAAAAACGTAATCTATCTGTATAAAAAGCAAGTTAAAATATAACTGTTAGTGGGCGTCCAGTCTGAAACACTTCACTGTATCACTGCATTGGAGTGATGTGGAGTGCTACTGGATTTGCATATCTCGCAATGAGTAATCAGTGAAGGGCAAATTTGCATCGAATATTCCTCCTAACACACCTGTTTAAACACAAGCCCACTCCTCTGTATTTGGATTTTATACAAATTGTGCACTTGGTAGAATATGGATGGAGGGATTGATGGAGCAGATGGGAACAAGGTACAGAGACAAACAGTCTTACCTCCCAAATTGCCTAATTTTCATGGAAATGTTTTTAAAGCTTTATCAAAGAGGACAGCAAGAAAAAAATTCACATATATTTCATTTTGGCTCGAATTGCCAGTGTTTACATACATACAAACAACAGATAACCAGCAAGCAGCACATAACTAATTAATTTATCTTTGATTTTATTTGGTTTACATCAACATAAAACACTAAGTGGTTGCTAAGCGGTGATATATCACTTTTGGTCCGAGCCAGAAATGGATGCCACTGCAATCTAAATCTGTAATGTATTCAATTTCAAGGTAAAATTTTGTGAAAAAGAACATTTCTAAGCCTCAAATTTATATTTTTAAGGGCCATAAAATTCAGAACACCACTATTAAATTCCTCAGATTTGTACAGAATGAGAATATTTCAAACGTCTTTGTCTTTATTTTAAAGATCTGTAATCTTGCAAACAGCAGCTTGGAAACTACACTTTTCATCCGTCTTTTGTTAATGAAATCTGTTGTTCAGTGATGATTGTCATCGTTGTCTACATTCATATTTATCATACTCCTCCCCTCTTATCGTAGATACAAACACATATCCTTTTAAAATATTGCTTTAGAAACTTTTTGTCCCCTCCGACCTCTCTAAAGTGCTCTGGATACCCTCAGCAGACCTTAATAACAATGTATTAGCATGAACTTAGCATAGCAACTACCAATCTATCAAAGTTTTATAGGGTTTCCTTGCATTTTTGTACCAAAAATCTATTTCAGGAACTTTAATTACAAGCTAATAGTTTATACTGTTTTATTTGCTGTTGTTTCTATGTTTGATTTGCACATGACTGATGAGCTATAGTAGTTTTAAATGTTCTGTAAGGATGAACATTAACCGATCTTATTTTGAGATTTGAATGAAAGCAGAAAATGTGAGATGTCATCTTGCCGTCTGGCCTCTAAAGGGCAATACCACGTTACTTGAGATGTTAAACCTTCCCTCTGAATCGTGCGTGCTGTGCTAACCACCAAATAAGAGAAAATAAGGTCATTGCAATGATTGATTTTGGAGCAAATGCCATACCTTTTCGTATAATATCCATCACATTGGACACGTACTCAGGAGCATCTTGCTCACTCGAGATCTGTAGGCACTCATCTCCGTTGATGGGCACCCGATCTAGCAGCGGGGTCAAACTGTCCACCCCGCACAGCAATACCACCACACAGGCTGCAGGACTCAGCACCCTGGACAGGAACATCCGCCTCATCTGATAAAGACCCTCCAGCATCCCCTTGGAAAGGATCAACAGCTTGCAGGCGTAGCGGGACAGCCTGAGGAAGTCGTCCTTTCGGCTGGTGACTTTGGTGACATCATAGCAGCAGATCCCATCCTCTGGGATTTGCCCAGTGAACGCTGACTGAAGGTAGGTAGCCCACTGCGTTGCCTCTGGCTCATAAATGATGAGTAGGTTTTCTGATGGAGCGCACAATAGTTTTCCTTCATGCTTAAGCAACACAAGCCCAATTATTCTGCACTAACCTGAGATTTAAACTATCAGGACTCACACATATAAAACATCATCCTCATTATGTGTTATGTGATGTAATTAGATGATATACCGTTAATGTGGAAGGTCCCTTACCTGTGCGGCTCATCTCTACAGTGCTGCTCCTGTTGGCAGGTCTCACCTCACAGTAACATAAAAACAGAAGAGCTATTGTTAGGAGGAGTTCAGATAAGAGGGTGTTTCCTGCTACATTAAAATGAAAAAAACTTTTTTTTAAGAACATGGATCCTAATCCCTGCCCTGTTCCCAGAACACCTTTTACCACTTTATTTGCTTTCATATTGATTTGCTGGGTCAACAGGTTTACATGAAATTTGTTGTGTGAGTTTTATGGGAGAGATCAAAACAAAGCAGGAAATAACTGAAGTGAAGGCTAATCAGAGATGGTTTCCCATTTAAAAATCTAAATCTGAATCTAAAGCTGCTTCCCCTCTGCTCACTAGTCTCATCTGTTTTTTGATCCAATCATCAAATTCCCCTTTGGGTATTTGGTCACTGCTGGTATAGCCACTCGATATTGTTGTATCGTGCTCCAGTCTGCCCCGTGTGGTTCTGCCCTCCAGGTACCTGGTTTGAAGTACGGATTAATTTGATTTCATGGCCTTAAGTTTCTGTTTTCGGACCTTCTTCTTTATATGATTAAACATCTTTATTTTTATAAAAAACATTTATTGCTCCACGTTTGCCTCCCTTTTGTCAGCATTTGGGTCTTCCACAGCCAGCATCCACTTTCGGTGACAGGTTTATTGGTTTAGCGCTAAGCAGTCATACAGAAGGTAACCCAATGAGCTTTACAGAAAAATAAAGGGACAAAGGTAAAGAAAATACCTGTAGCAATAGAAAATGCACAAAAAAACATGTAGTTAAGAGTTGAAGAAGATGAATTCAACAATGCCTGACTATGTGAAAAAGCCATAGTGAACAGCAATGTTGTTTCCTCTGATTGCAGGATGTGAGTGGCAGGTGTGTCTACGCATCTGGTGCTCGTTCGGGAAACTTACGTGGAGCACAGAGAGGAGTGGATTCTCTAAACCAGATGGTTCTACCTCTCATAGTGGTAGTCAGGCCTCTTATCTGTTCCCGAGCCTGAGAGGCGTACTCGCTTTTGTTGTCACTTAAATAAATCCTTTAAACCTTATTGATTGTTGATGCTTGTTGCCTGTGCCAGGGTCTCTTTACCTTAGAGAGAAGGTTCCTACTGACCTGAGGGTTGTAGATGGCCCATACAGCATCTCATGCTGTAGAGATGATGGTCTTCAGTAGGTAAGCTAGTGAGAGTTAATGAGATAATGGGCGGAGCTAAATGTAAGGCCTTCTGCTGAGAAAATGGGTCACAGACTGGCAAGACATGGGTGGATGTTCATCCTCCAATGAACCTTAACATACAGCCTGAGCTGCAATGGAGTGGCTTAAATCAAAGAAGATTTAGGCGTTAGAATGTCCTAGTCAAAGTCCAGGTGTAGATACAATTGAGAATCTGTGGCAAAACTGGAGAACTGATGTTAGCAGATGTTCCCCATCCAGTCCAACTGAGCTTCAGTTCTGTTGCTAATAAGAATGAGCAAAAATGTCCGCCTTTCGGTCTGGAAAGTTGGTAGAGACAGTCTCTGAAAAATCTGCAGCTGTAACTGTGGCAAAAGGTGGATCTTCAAAAATACTCACTCAGAATTTTAAATCTTCATCACACTTTTACGATTATCCACTTCTCTGCATTGGTCTATACTACAAAATCCAAACTAAACTCAAATTGAACATTGTTTTCACTTGAAAAAATGTGGAAACAGTACAAGGGTTCTTAATATTTCTGCAAAGGACTGTACGTCCGATTGAAAAACCCCACCTGCTGCTTTTTTCAGTTTTGATGTCCTTATTAAAGTGTCTGGCAGCATATTTGGTGTTGCTCAATCTATGACGTCATATATTCCCAATACCTATAATAACAAAATAATATCCAGTTAATGAATGAATAAATTGTTTCAAGCAAATCCATTGATTCAATTCAATGTTTAGTTTGTTCCAGACCTTCACACCAGTTACTGAAAAGCCCATCCTCTTCGCTTGTTCAAAAAACACAAGATTTAGAAATTTAGGTTATCCTTGTAATTATTCACCCCCCCCCCACCCCCACCACTCTCTCAACAAAAAGTGTTTGTATGCTCTCTGGTAGCTGTTTATTTCTGTCTTTATAGATGAACCGTGAGGTTTCAAATTCTCCCAGATCTGAGAATTTTAGCAAGCAACAGTGAATGAATAATGGATTGGTGTAGTCGTGACAGCCAGCCGTATGAACCCACCTAATGGCTCTTTTCTGCGGGGTGCATAGCGGTTTGAGTGATGTCCTCTAGCTGTTGTCCCAGTCTTCTACACAGTAGCTCATCTATTGTGAAATCAGTGAACAGTAGACAATGTGTAATGCTCTATAATTCCAAAAATGTTTAGCTTTACTAGGAATCGCGATGCTTCTAGATGGTTTAGTCTGAAGATATTTTATGTGAGGTTTCCATCACATTTTGTAGTCAATAATCACACCAAGAATTTTAATTTATCCACCTTTACCCCATCTATTCTGACTTTCACATCTATATTTACGTTATAATGACCAAATAACATGAACTTTTTTATGAAGTTTTCTCCAAATCTAAGGACAGTTTGTTTTTGTTAAACTATTTTTTTTAGTTTATTCATCTCTGTAGTGAAATCATCCAAAAGCAGCTGCAAGCACTCACCTGTAGACAGTATTTGTATTGTCTGCAAACAAGATAAACTGCAAAACTTTTGAAACCTTACATATGTCAGTTATGTAGAGAATAAACATAACTGACATAGCAGTTCGATGAAAAAAGCTGCTGTGTGTCGAATTGTTTTAAACAGGGAACTTTGGTTGTAAATTTGTTTTTTTCCTGATCAGCTCTACCAGTAGCAAAAAAAAAAAAAATACTTTCGGGTGAAACTAAAATCCACCACCCACAGCTTTGCTTTTTACCGTCTTTCTTGTGAAGACGGAATAGGCGGGAGCGTATGCAAAGAGGGAAAATGGCAAATAACAGAGGTGAATGCCAGCCAGACAACAGGTTACCAGGAATATAAGGAGCCTGAACCGCTGTCCAGACCTGAGTTTAATTAAGTCTGCATCCAAAAGAACCTGAGGCGTGTTACAACTAATGATCCGGTGAAAATGTCTCCAGTGTGAACACAGATAAAAAGGATGCGTTGACCCAGACACGTACGCATCCCCTCATTGAGGGAAATGTAAAACGCACAGCTTCATTAACTGAGGCTGCAACTGACTCATGCCGCACCAGTGTCTTGCTAATACCAGTTTGGCACCATTTATTTATGGAGCGATGAGAGTGAAAGCACAAATGTGAAAGATGAGGTCTCCTGTAGGCAAATCTCTGGTGCTATGCATCAACCAGAAGCAGATCATATCGCTCCCGTGCATGCACAGTCACACACTTTCACTCTGTCATGTTCTCACGATGAAATTGTCAAGGTCTGCTGTGGGTTCTGTGAAACGGACCGCTTCCTGTATGGCACACAGTCACAGTATCACAGCAGCCAAAAGTGATGGCACAAGAACAAATGTAGTGTTTTGCAAGTTATTGCCAATGTAAGCAAGAGTGAAACTGCAAATGCTGTCCTGAGGGTGGTGCCAGCAGAAAAGATATACTGGTATTTTAAATTAGAATCATGTTCCTGGAACCATGAAAACCTGACTATTTTCTAGATTTGCATCTATTGAGATAGATAAAGTCACACTACAACTTTTGAAGGTGTTAGACATTTTTGTTCAGTCCTCACAAACATCTCACAGCATTAAAGAGCATTAATATTGTTTTTTTTTTAAAAAAAACCTCACAGACCCACTTTTATCGGCAATGGCTCACACTGATTCTCACCTTCTTATAAACAAACATAAAGCAGAGTATATTTTTTATCAAAATCTGTAAAACAACGGGATCTCACCAGAATAACTTTCACATCTTACCACAGATTCCTAATTGCCTTTACATCTGGACTTTGACCACCCCGTTCTAACATATGAACATGCTTTGAACAAAACTACTGTAGCTCTGTATGTTTATGGTTGTTTTTGCTGGAAAATGAACTTTGTCCCCAGTCTTGAAATGCCTGCACGCTCTTATAGGTTTTCTTCCAGGATTGTCCATTATTGAGTTACACCGTCTCGTCAAGAATCGCCACACCATGACGCTGCCACCACTATGTTTGACCATGGGATGTTGATTTCAGGATTATTCATAGTGCTAGTATACCATCTGGGAGGAAGGATCTGCAATAATGTTCCTTTGTGCACCTAAGATGCAGTGGTTTGTTATAGAGGGAAATCTCCATTCATGGAATGGGAGACATTGTCCAACACAGTGATATTCATTTAGCCAGAGTCCTTCGGTCTCCCGCCACCTACGCTGAGTCGAGGGGGCATCCCAGGACATCAATGGCCTTTCTAATGAGCTTATTTCTCTCAGCTGTAAATAAGCTGCTGCTTCGATAAACTAAAACACAGAAGATGGCTGATGCTGCCACAGAGTTAAAAAATAAACTTCAGGAGTGCCCCATGCTCTCCAAAATATCTTAGCCTCCTCAGCAGGTAGCCCGCTCTGAGCCTTCCTGTGAAGAGCATCAATGTTGTGACTCCAGTCCAGTTTATTGTTCAGGTGAACACCCAGGTACTTGTAAGAGTCCACTATTTCAATTCCATTTCCCTGAATGTTCACCGGGGTCAATGTAGTGGATCTGCATCCACAGAAATATCTAAATGTATATGGGGGCGACATGGCACAGAGGTTAGGGAGTTCGTCTTGCTAATTGGCAGGTTGCCGGTTCGATCCCCCGCACTGACTGTCTCTGTCGTTGTGTCCTTTGGCAAGACACTTCACCTGCTGGCGGTGGTCAGAGGGCCCGGTGGTGCTGGTGCATGGCAGCCTCACCTCTGTCAGTCTGCCCCAGGGCAGCTGTAGCTACTAACATGAAGCGCTTTGGAGGTCGTCAAGACTAGTTAAAGCGCTATACAAGTACAAACCATTTAACCAGCTCCTTGGCTTTCAAAGAGTTGCTCCCATCTGGTTCAGATTATGTGTCCACCTTCTGTCCTCCAGTTATGAGGCCAACTAAAGAATGATCTTCTGAAGGTCCTGGGGAGTTGATGGAGAATTCTGCAGAGTAGAGGGTGAAGAGGAAAGGTGCCAGCAGAGTTCCTTACAGCCCCCCCCCCCATACTGCAGACCAGCCTGTGAGAAAGACCCATACTGTGGCTTACAGGCTTCTCCAGGTGTGTCATTGCATTGCAGGAAGTAGGTGATGGCCGAAGTATCATCCAACCCTGATGCCAGGCTTGTAGGTAAATTGAAGCAGATCCAACGAAGATGTTTGAGGGTCTTCATCGGATGCGAGATTAGTGATACCGATATTAGTGTAGCTGCTTAGGTCCTTTGGATGTGTTGGATGGGTCTTTTGTATCGCTACCACATGTTGAACATGAATTTCATATTAACACACAACTGATCTGCACTGCACTTCAGGATCCTGAAGTTGATCCCATCTGGTTCAGATTATTTACTCATTTAGTTCATCCCTTGTGTTAGTGTCTTGGTCTATTCTTGTGCTGTTTGTTCCTTTACAACAAACAAACAAAAATTGTGTTGTTCGTTCCTTCTGTTGTTTGTTCCTTTAGAACCATTTCTCTGCTAGATTTTTCCCCTGGGTTTTCTCTCCTCGGTTTAAATTAGTCTCCCTCCCTCAGCTTCTCCACTCTCCTCCCCCAACTGTTCTCATTTTCACCTGAGTACCCTCACCTGCATTCTATGCCTTTCTTCACTCTTCCTTTAGTATTTAAATTCTCCAATTCTCAAACTCTTCTGTCTCCCAGATTTTTACATCTTCAAGACATCCTAACTATGAGATTCATCAGAATATATGGATAAATATACCTGAGTACTATCATCAGCATAAAAATGGATATTAATCCCATGATGTGTAATCATTTCACACGTACTTTCTAGGAGAATATTGTGATCAACTGTATCAAATGCACCACTGAGATCTGACTGAACAAGTACAGACACAAGTCCATTATCTGAGGCCGTGAGAATATCATTAGTGATTTTCCCCAGAGCTGTTTCAGTGATGAGCTCTGGAGCCTGATGGAAAGGCTTCAAATAGGTCATTATTGTGTAAATGTTCATATCTGCAAGACAAGCCCACATCATCACCTCTCCACCACCATGCTTGACTTTCTTAAGTGCTTGTGCTAATTTGCTGTTTGGTTTTATTTGTCTAATGGGTATTTTGTGTATTTGCAAACCCCATTTGTGCTTTAGTGGTATTTTGAAAGAGGAGCAACTTTCTCTTACAATTCATTTGAATAACTGTTATTCAGTGTTCTTCTTTAGTATTTTGAACTTTGACTTTTGACACATCAGCAAAGGCCTGCGGAGTCCCAAATGAAGCCCTTGTTTTCTTATTAATGGTTATCTCCAGGCAGCCAGTCAATGTCCTTACTTTGGCCAAAAACACACTTCTAAAATGTGTAATTTGATTGGAAGCAATTTCAGTAATTCAAGGGGAAACTCTCATCATTAGGATTTATTACCAAAACGGATATAGTTCTATTTCCGTTAAAAGAAGATTCTGGCTTATAGCTCATGTAAACCCCAAACTCAATTTCTTAGAAAATTTGAATATTAAATAGTAATTAAGGGTAGTCAGGAAACGCCATTAGACCATTTGACACTGAAGATCCTTCTTCAGCTGCTCCTTTAAGAATGCATTGACCTACTGTAATGCGTGTTTAATTTAGGAGCTACACAGCCTTAGAGAGGAAGGCCCTGCCTGCAGAAGCTTATTAGGTCTGAAGAGAGACTAATCTGCTGCCCCCTCCCCACCCTGAAAGAACTGCATAGTTTGTGTTGCATCACAAAAGCCCTGAACATTTTCAAAGATGCAACACACCCGGGACACACTCTGTTCCACCTTCTTCCCTTAGGAAGGGGACACTGACAGATGAAACCTGTTAGAAAAACACTCTTTGTCTGGTAGCAGTAATTGCACTAAACAATCTTGACAGCTGATGCAATGTGTGTAACACTAGTTACCATGTGCAATAACCTTTAAATGTGTAAATATTCTTGTGTATTTTCTTAATTTTGTTTTTATCTTTTTATGTTAACTTATTTTACCAGTTTTATAATGTATTTAGTTTATATTTTACTGATTCAATCTGCACCCTGTTATTCTATGAGAATGACAATGAAGGTATGGTAAGTGGCTTGTACTTGTACAGAGCTTTAAATAATCTGATGACCCCAAAGCGCTTCACACTACAGTCAGTCATTCAAACATTCACACGCTGACGGTGGTGAGCTGTGTTAGTAGCCACAGCTGCCCTGGAGCAGACTGACAGAGGCGAGGCTGCCATACATTGGTGCCACCGGGCCCTCTGACCACCGCCAGCAGGGAATTCAGGTGAAGTGTCTTGCCCACGGACACAACGACTGAGACGGTCGGAGAGGGGGATTGAACCGACAACCTGCCAATTGCAAGACAAACTCCCTAACTCCTGCAGCACTGTCGCCCCCTCGTATCTGTCGCATCTTGTATTATCTTGTCTGTACATTATGTGCAATTAATACTTTGTCGGGGTTCCTTTTGCATGAACTACTGCACTTATCACTGATCTCTATTTATTCACTGGATTGCACATTGGCCGTATATAATACACGTCGCTGTGAAGCCACCAGCCGCCATATTGGTACTCCCCATTTTCCCCCAGTAACTAGGGAATATGTGCGCTACAGCATCGAACAACGATGATTTTCTCATGCTCAGGGGGGGGGGAGGGGGGGGGGGGGGGGGGGCTTAAGACTTTTAAAATGACAAATGCCATATACTTTTATGTTATGTACTAAAACTATCAAGTACCGAGAAAGTCATGTGCTGAAATATTTTGCATGTTATTTATTTATATATATCTAATATACAAAAAACATATATATACATATGTGTATACATATACATATACACACACACATATATATATATATATATATATATATATATATATATATATATATATAGTATAGTTAGTACATCCGCTGACTGTAAAATGACCTGTGAAACGTTTTCACACAGCCAGAAAACTGCTTGATGTTGCAACCAAATCCTATGGGGTTTTGTGAGAGTAGGTAGTAGCAAGATGGCGGCCAGTGACTTCAGTTTTTCGGGCAAATCAGCACTCCAGTGAATAAATAGAGATCAGTGGCACTTATGCAGCAAGACATGGATGCAATCAGCCTACAGGTGTTAGGGAGGCCATGTTGCTTTAACAGCATCATCATCATCATCATCATCATCACTTGCATTGTTGGCTATGGTGTTTCACATCTCCTTCTTGACAGCGTTCCATCGATGAAGATTTAGGTCAGGCTAGTTTGCTGGCGAGAGACCTATTCCAGTCTCTCGCTTTAGCTCTCAAATATGGCAGTACTACCAAAGCTTTAATTTTTTTTTTTCTGGAAAGGAATCATTTTCTTTTAAAGATCTGAAAGAACAAGTTATCCTGCAAACCCCCTAAAATGAAAGTTGGGAGGAAAATTACCCGATAAGTCTTGACATCTAACTGAAAAGTTACAACTGTACTTTTGCAGGACCAAGCATATTTTGACTAGCTTCGTTTTTGTTTAATGAATATTGACTTAGTGTAACATGCACATAATCTGTGACACTATCTGAGTTAAACGGAAAACTTTTAAGAACTAGATCACTTATATTCTTTATAATTTCCTGTAGGCTCAGTTCAGAGGAAGGTGTCTGCTTTTTGCAAAGGTACAGTGGACGGGGCGGATTTATCCTCTGGGTGGTGCTAGAGAGAGGAAATAAAAGCATCCAAAATTATCCAACCGCTTTCTGGTGTTTAATTTATGTAATAATAAAAGTATGTATTATTGTTTTTTTTTTGGGGGGGGGGGGGGGGGTTTGGGTTCTTAAAAATCTCGTTTTGTTTTACCAACCCTACAAACCTGTTATAACTATTACTTAATTTTGGTAACTCTTAACAATTTATGAGTTTAAATCTGGACCTTACATTGTTGCATGTTCATATTTTAAGATCTATCTATCTATCTATCTATCTATCTATCTATCTATCTATCTATCTATCTATCTATCTATCTATCTATCTATCTATCTATCTCACGTTTATTGTACCAATTTTTTCTATCAGGAAAAGTAATCTGTAAATTGTTAAATTCATTAACAATTTGCAAGTTTGTCTTTGACTCTGAAACATTCGATTACATTATTACCATTATCTTTAATGACTGCACAGTTGATAGCCCTGTTGCCTTGCATCAATAAAGGTCCTGGGTTGAAATCCTAGCGTGGGGTCTTTGTACAAGGAGTTTGCATGTTCTCCAGCTGCATGTATGGGTTTTCTACAGGTACTCTGGCTTCCTCTGACAGTCCAAAAACATGACCATTAGATTAACGGGTCTCTTGAAATTGCCGTTGTGTGTGTGTGTGTGTGTGTGTGTGGGTGTGTGTGTGTGTGTGTGGTTGTTTGTCCTCTGTGTCTCTGTGTTGTCCTGCGATGGACCCGTGATCTGTCCAGGGTGTACCCCACCTCTTACCCAATGACCGCTGAAGATAGACACCAGCCCCCACCAGTGACCCTACACGGATAAACGCGTATGGATGCGATTGACGGATTATAAGAATATTGTTATTATTTGAAAAAGTTTTAAATACTTATTTATTTATGCCATTTATTTATTTTCTTTTTATTATTTTTTTACAAAATTTCCTGAACTCATTAAGTGACACACAAAAAGTGAACTAGAGTAAACAGGAGGTTAATTTTTTTCATATTACTTCAAATGTAAAGGCACATATTTTATAATGTACCTTGAGGTAACAATAATAATATAATAATTTTGTTATAAGTAGTAGTTGTGATAAATATATTTATTTGATCATATTCACTCGCCCATTGATAGCTGGAGATAGGCACCAGCACCCCTCACAACCCCACAAGGGATAAGCATGTTGGAAAATGGATGGATGATTTATATTCTGATGTAAATTGGCTTATTGTATTGTATTGTATATATATATATATATATATATATATATATATATATATATATATATATATATATATATATATATATATATATATATACATACATACATATATATATGATATGTATGTATGTAAATATATATCGTTTAATATTATAATGTTTGCATCAGACTATTGAGTCACAGAAGGAATATTTTTTCTGTCTCGAGATTAAAGTCAAGCACAATTTCACAAATGAACTCTAAACGACATAAATAACATAAATTATCACTCGATAACAACACTCCTTGCTTTGTTTGTTTCATGTGTATTGTGGCTCACTCTAGTACTATTATTATTATTAAATAATAATAATAATAATAATAATAATAGTTTGAAAAAAAAAAAGCGAACGAGCGTGAGGAGAACGGAGTCGATCCGTGGCTCTCCACCAATAGGAAGCCCCGGGGGGCGGGCCTCGGTGCGTCAGCAGGTTAGAGTGCGCACTGCGCCGAGCCAGCCAACTTGGTTCAGAGTAACAGTAAATCAGACCGAGCAGCTCCAAACAGCTCCTCCGGCTCCTGCAGTGAAACTGTAACCCCCCCCTCCCTACCCCCCGTAGCAAGTATTTTTGGCCGCTCAGAAGAACCCGGGTGTGATCGCCGCGGTCTCTTTTCCTCGGACACACTCGAAGAGTTGTTCGGCGAGAGCAACACGGAGACCCCGTTTTTGTTCTTCAGTCTCCTCCTCACGTCTATTTGCACATCTTTAATTTCATATCACACTGGAAATGTCCGAAAACAAGCCGAATGATGAGCCCACGTTATCTACGACGGACAGGGTGGTGAAATGTAAGTGGCGTTGCTATTTGAAACGTGTTGCGGGGAAACGGGGCTCTCTCTCTCTCTCCTTCTTTTGTCGGTGCGCGCGGGGTCTGGCGGCGCTCGCGCTTCGTCGCAGCGGCGGAGATGTGGTGGAGAATCGCTCGCTGGCTTGTATGGAGGAAGAAGGGTGTGAGCCGAGCTGTGACAGCAGCTGTGAACTAGGAAGTGAGGGCAACTTCAGCCTGCGCGAAGCTCAGGCAGGACGCGGGTGGCTGCGGTGCATAAATGCAAAGAAAAACGTGAACGCACCGCCAGCAGGTTGACGGTCATGCTTTACGCGCGCGCGCGTGTGTGTGTTTGGTGCACAGGATGCATGCAGATCAGGCATTGCAATCAGCACCAAATAACCCCCCCCCCCCTTCACTATGCATGCATCATCAAGCAAAGCTTCATCTCTCCTGTTTTTAAAAGCTGCACAATACCACTCGATGTATATGTGGTTATGGGGGTGGCTCCTCCTGCCTCTCTCTGTGTTTACAGGTCTGACATTCCACCTTTGCAGCCTGCCATAAGAATGCAATAAAGATAATAATCGGTTCGACCCAGCCTACCCCCCCCCCCCCCCCCGTTCCAGTCCAAGGCTGCAAACTTTTAACTTTTCAGGCGATGGATGCACAAGGATACGAGCTAAAACGATGCCAGAATCTGTTTGTGTTTGTCTGATCCGGCTCTGGCTGCAAATCAATACTCCAGCTCCTGCACTGTACATCACAACACGGCATGTGCAGGGATCACAGCGAGCAGCAGCACGTTAGGGAATTGAGGCACAGATTTATTTATTTATTTCTCTTGTTGTTGCTCGGGCTAAGCTGGTCGATTGAGACGGTTTGATTATCTGTGACAAGGAATGAGAAGAGCCAACAGATCAGGGGTTGGGGGATTATTAGCCGTGCTCCAAAAGCTTTGCTGGGAGTGTACGAAAGGTACGAAAGCGAGTGAGCCGGCTGTGTTTCGGCCACGTTTTCTGGAGGAAAGTGGAGGGGGCAGGGTGTGGAGAGAATCACAGAATGTCTTGGGTGCTTTTGTTATTAATTTTTAAAGAGATCATACCCCTACAGTCTCCAGCAGCTTGAAGGCTAATGAAAAATGGATATGACAAGGTTCGCCTCTAAAGCGATTTAACAATCTCACTGGGCTGGTCGTGTCATGAAGATCTGGGGCTTGAGTGCTTTGCTAAAGTATTCGTACCCCTTTAACTTTATATATATATATATATATATATATATATATATATATATATATATATATATATATATATATATATATATATATATGTGGAAACATTAAAATCACATAAGTCAATGTGTTTTTATGTTATTCACATGCGATAATCTAAGTGGAAAAGGTTGCGTTAGTGAAACACGGTGGTGGGAGCGTCATGCTCAGGAGAGGCTGGCCTTCAGCCAGGTAGATGCGGAAGGTGGGCCACCCACGATTCAATTTCAGTTTCTTTTCGATTCAGTTCCGTTAGTTTATACAGCGGCAATTCAAAACTGGCCACCCCAAGGCACTTCAGAGAATCCGTTCTGTCGAATCAACCGGACGGCTCGGTTAAAAGGTTTATGTAAGGAAACCCAGCGGATGGCATCCGGCCGTCGACTTGCAGCATTTGCTCAGCCTGAATGAACATGTGGCCACGGCGGAGAGTCGCCCACATTGTGTCATTGGCTCTGCAGCAATCCCTCATACCGAGCACGGAGACAGTGGAGAGGGAAACTCCCCTTCAACGGGAAGAAGAAACCTCCAGCAGAACCAGGCTCAGCGTGAACGGCCATCCGGCTCCACCGGCTGGGGGTTTGAAATAAGAAATCCTGTTTGAAATTTCCCAGGAGCCACGATTTAACTCAGCAAGAGAGTTAAATCTCTGTAACGTTCCCGTTTCTGCTTGCAATGCGACAAAGAAAGTGCTAAAAAAAAACTAAATTAAAAAAATGCAGGACACGGTACGACTGTCTTGATTTTAGGGCTATAATATTTCCCAGCATCTCCCCGCAGTGCTTAGTGAAAGGTCTGCAATTATCTTAATCAGGTATTGATTAGACATTATGGGGGGGCGGGCGATACCAGATCCCAGACTCTAAAGGCTCGCGCTGGTGGAAGTGCAACCCTCTCGCCGGCGTCTCGAGAAGTCAGATGTTTTTGGTAATGCACCGGTGTTGTGGCAACACTGGACGCTGGCTGTGTACATACAAAGCACCAACATGGCTGCAGGCCATAGGTGTGAGGTAATTTGTTTTCAGCCGCCTGCTTCGTTGCGGCGCTGCGAGGCGTCGCTCCAAGTTATCACGAGAGCGCCGCAGCCACCTGTTTTCAGAAGGCATTATCATAATGGTCCTGAAAGCCACTGCTGCAGAGTAATTACTCCGTCCACTTTAATCAGCCTCGGCAGGGCAAGTTGGGGGAGGGGGTTCTTCATGTTTTTATACTCGACAGAAATAAATATAAGAGGAAATGTCAGTTCGAAGCATTTCACTTTAATGAACTATGTGCAGAAAATCTGCCTCAGTGGTGCACCATTACTGCAGCTTTTAAGGCTTACCTGATTAAGTAGCTGCAGGATGCGGATTATCCATGACCTGTGGTAATCCCCATTATTTTCTCAAAAGTTCTAGCCTTCGTCATTGTCAGTGTGCGGCTGAAAGTATTAGGACCACAGCTATGTCCGGCATGGGCCGATGGGTGAATCTGGTCCTGGCCGGATCAACGGCTACACGTTTGAAGCAACCGAGACTGAATCCAATGGCCTCTAATTGCTGTAAATCAAGAACGTGAACGGTTTGTCGCCGATCAAAGTGGAAAGTGCGTGTTGTAGTGAGCGTCTGTTGGCTGTAATTTGCTTCGACTTCGCACTGTTTTGCCTAAACGCGTCGAACCCGGGGCAAGATGAGTGCGAGAGACATTGAATTGACATTTTGCTTCCCAATGACCTGTTCGGCCTGCTGGGCGGACCTTCGCTGCCGTAGATGCTCACACTGAAGGTCTCAGAGCGGCACAAGCATCTTCTGATGACGGGGGTGGGAAAGAAAGCAGGATGGAGAATGTGGATTTATCGCAACATTTGACGATAACCTCAGTTGATTGTTCTAATGTGTGCGGCCGTAATTCTGTCACTGCAACGCCTCGATATTTTTCTTCTATAGGGAATTTAATGTGGCAGACAAACACCAAGAGCACGGAATAGCTTAGACTTAGCTTAGACAAACTTCATTGTCGTTTTGTATGCACTCTGTTGCATACAGCTTACAACAATGTAAGGAGATTGCAATTGCAAAAGAATGTTCCACCACGCTTATAGTGCAAAAATAGTGGTGCAAAAAGGCATTCATTTGAAAAGTCCAATGTTGGCAGTGCAAGATCATAATGGTGCAAAAAATGCAGTAATCGATCAGTTGTATGCTTTTCAATTTAAATTGATTATAAAAGTTCAGCAAAGAACAGACCAGACAGATCAAGGGTGATGCAGCAGAGAAGGATGAAACAGGGTGAGGTCCCGAGCTTTGAAGATGCTAACCGTGAAGCGCGGCGGTGGGAGCATCGTGGTGTGGGAAGGCTTTTCTTTAGCTAAGGCGTGGAAGTTTGATAGATAAATACAGGAACCTGCCAATCCTGGAAGAACGGCTGCTGGAGGCGACAGAAGATCTGATGCCGGGATCAAGGTCAGTCTTCCAGCAGGGCGACGACGCTTTCGACCAAAGCGCAAAGATACACGTTCGTTAGAATGGTCCAGTCAGAATCCAGATGTAAGCCTGTAAAATTCACAGATGTTTTTTTTTTTTTTTGTTTTTTTTTTCTTGGTAGCAATGTAAAGATCATGTTAAACAAGACCATGTCAAAATCATGCACAAAGGACAGATTTGTGGTGATACCATGTCAGAAATGTGAAAAAGTGCCACAGGGTATGAATACTTTTGCAAGGGAGAGTAGTTAGTAGGTTGTCATGACAGCAGCAGCGCTCCTAAGCAGAACAAGCATGGTAATGGTGTTTTTCCGTCGCCGGCTCCAGACTCGGGGGGGGCCTCCTGCTTCCCTGGCTGTTTGGACCCAAGCGCGCCTACCGATGGAGCGCCGGGTGCTTTTCAGCGAGCAGGGATGGATAGCGTCTGACATTTGACCTTTTTGAGAAGAGCCACCCCCACCCCCCAGCTCAGTCCCACGTGGGCTGGAGAGGTCAGCGGCACAGTGCCTGCCGAGTCGTTTATAGAACTGGACGTCGAGTATCGCCACGTATCAGCGGACCTCTCCTCACGAGCCCCTCACCTGCACACCTGCCTCTCGTTTGTACGCCAGCCGCAGTATTTTTTGGTTCTCATCAGACGCAAGCGCAGGAGGTGTGCAGAAATGAAAGAGTTCCTGTTAGAAAACATTTTCCTCATAAGCCTCCAGAAACTCTTTGCAGGAAGTTCATTAAAACAAGGCTTCCTAATGATCGCTGTTTGTGAAGTTGATTATTTCTCATGAGGAATTTGGATTTTGCGTTTAACGCTTTCGTAATAAACCTATACAAGTGAAAATGGTAAACTATATTTTGTTTTTAGGCCCTTTTTAATCCAGTTCGGATTCGTTTTATGTTTATCTATCAGTTTAGAAACACCAGGAGGATACCCAGCGAAAAGACTGCACCACATTTAGGCTGAAGCTATCATAAATCTGCTGTATGCTGCAGGGCTAGGCGCTCAGGCAGCAAAGTTCTCACAAAAGCTTTAAAGTGCACCTAAATTAGTTCAGAAAAATCACCCATGTTAAGAAAACACAAACTTTAGCGGCGCCATAAACAATAATAAGAATCGTTAAATTCAATTAAAACGGCTCCAATGAAAGCGCTAAATGCTCTGATACTATTCTAGCCGCACTACCTGGAACAATGTAATCACTTTTCCTGCCAACATGTCTACCTCAAGCTGTTACGAGTGCTTTATTAGATTTATTTATTCATTGTTTGAGTAAAACTGTGAGATGTTACAGGAAAGATTAATGTATGAGTTACCACGAACAACTTTTAAATGGGATTTTTTTTTTTCCCAAAAAAAGAGAATTAACAGATGGGGGGGAAAATAAGATATCGTAAACATGTAAGAGTCATCCAATCAGATTTGTCCGCGGGTTGCATATTTAAGAACAAAGCCCACTGCTTTAAACGGATATTTAAATAGATTATTGTGCATCTGGACATTCAGTTGTGGACAAATGAACAGAAAATAACTTCCGTAAATGTACTTAACACCTAATGCTATTTATTTAAGTCATTATTTATGACATTATATTGTTGTTTATACATTTTACAGATATCCTACTCTACTTGTTAAATGTTTTTTTTACTACTCAATACATTTGGTCCCAGAGCCAGTCCTTTACAGGTTCTCTAGAAACAGTCGGATCAAAGAACCGATTTGGTTTTCCTCGGCCGGAGAACCAGCTTGGTGCCATGTTGGTAAACTGTGTCGTCGAATAAACCTTTTCTCTGTCCCCTGCTTTAGTCTAAATGTTTGTGAAAGTTTAAAGTGCAGGAAGACCGTTTATTTAGAAAGTACACATTAATATTTATCTCAGTATTGCTGTGAAAACATGACTTTATGTCGCCAGCTTAATTTACACTCAGTGTTTAAAACAAATGGTTGTTTTTGTAAACGCTATCTACAGTCTAGACTAGCGTTTTGGATCTCTGAATGTTAATAAACGCTGCGTTGTTGCTGAGTCAATTGACTTTTGGTTTATACGGGTCGAAGCAAAACCTCTTCTGTCGAATGTTATTAGTTGTGGCGTATTATGATTAACTATGCCAAATAAAATTAATCTGTAGATATATTTCATAGTTTATGCTAATGCATTTATTTATTTAAAAAATATAAATCTCTATTTTTCCAGAATCTTTTGCTTTCACAGTGTTTATGTCCTTTCGAGTACATTTTTCATCCTCCTCCCCATGTTGTTAACCTCACTATGTCTGCAAATTAGCACTGCAGAATACCAAAGTGTGCAGCTTTGCAATTGCACCAGATAGCCTGGTGGATGCCTAGTGATTACGGGGCTGGGCAAATATTGAAATTTTAAAAATATCCCATTTATTAGAAATAAGACTATATTGTTTATATTGAGAATATTGGTCTGTCTTACATTACAGTTATACTTTTATGTACTTCAGTAGGTTATTTTTCAGCCATTTCTCATATTTATCTGCAGCTGTTTAAGAAAATGTCCCAAAGACATCAGGGTTAAACGTTTCATTCAGAGATTCTGTTTTATAATTACTTCATGAAAAGAAAAACATATCAAGATAAATATCGGATATCGGGATTCAGCCTAAAAATATCAAGATATAATTTTTGCTCCATATCGCCCAGCCCTAAGGGATTTATAATTTTTGGTGCCATGGATTCCATCCCTAAGCGGTAATAATATAATTTGGTATTTTGGATAGAGCCTTACAGCTTTTGACACTCGTCTTGTTCAGGTTTCAGTAGCAAAGATGTGAAAGCTTAAGGGGAATGGTGGGAACATTGTGATAAAGAAAGACAAATGAGGAAAATGTAGGTTAATTGCAACCTATATTGTGATCACATTGTTCCACAATGAAATTGAAATCACGTGGTTTTAAAAAGTCCTGCAGCCCTACTGCAAACAGATGTCCTAATATCACCAGCTTTATTTATAAATGCTGTTTTAAGCAAGTGGTTCTATGAAGGCCTTTTAAAATCCAGATCACTGTCTGATCAGTCAGTGCTGGAAGTCTAAGCTACACTCACTGTTTCAAAAGGATTTATAAACACTGCTGATGACGACGAAAGACCTGACAGCGTTTCTAAATATCGCAAACCATGTTTATAGATTTAGCTGAACACAGCGGCTGTGACTAGTGCAAAGATAAAAGAGAGTAAGCTGATGGTATTTTTCATTTTGAAAAATTACCTACAGTACTCCCATTTCTTAAGTTACAGTGGATGTTACTGGAAGGATGTTAACTCAAACTCTGATTTAATTTGAAGGATGCAGTAATGATGCTCATTTGCACCTCTGTGCGATGGCGGCACCTTTATCTCTATTTGTCTGTTTGTTGTTTTTCCTTCGAATTGAAACATTAAGCATGGTTAAGCATATGATTTATTGTTGTTTTTTTGTCCAATTATTTATAATATTTCAGTTGAGTAAGACCATTTTGGTTATTAAGCAGAAACCCATTGCAAACTGTTTTTCCCCCCATTATTTATTGGCCATTGCGTGATTGAACTAGCCGTTCCCCCTCCTGTGTTTCTAAAAGGGAGCATATTTAATCTGACACTTTGGCTGGTCACACAATTGATTTGCTACAACAAAGCAGACGTTTTAGCCTTGACTCGCCAATACCATTCCGAGTCAAGGTTAATTGTTTGCAAGAGGGGGAAACCTACAAGATAAAGATTTTTTATTGTACTGGCATACTGTATCTAAAATGATTCAGTGTACAATGCAGCCTTCCTGTAGGCTGATTTTACCGGCAGTAGTCAAGTGAAGAGTTTTCGATGTTGGTTGCATTTATGAAGCTGGCGGGTGTTGCTTCTGTTGATAGCCCTTTTTTTCCGTACCATTGTAAATAGCAAAAAGTTACTTAGGTGAAAGAAGTTAAATAAAAGTAAAAAAAAAAAAACATGTATGTATTCTGTAACTACTGTTTGAATACCATCAGCTGAATAGGGGAGCTGTTCTGCTAATGTGTTTACATACGAATCTTAGCTCTTGTTAGCCAAAATACCAGCCTTTGCTAACCTGTTTACGAGGAAAGCATTTTAACTAACAATAGCAATCATAAGCAAATATGCTAACATTATTATGTCTGCTCAGGTCACCTAACACTAACCTTCTAAAGGCAACCTGTGTAAGAGCATTACCCAAAATATCAACCTTGGCTGAAGTATGTAAGCAAAGTTAGCTTGCATTATCTTACGCTAACTGTTATGTAAAATATATATTAGCGTCAACCAAAATGCCAACCCTTGCTGACTCGATACATTAGGTAGAAAGCTTGTTGGCTAACAAAAGCTAAAATGAGCAAAGGTTCCAATATACACATGGTAGTTCAGATTAGCAACACTTGCTGCTCTGCTAGCTCTGCATTAGCATTCAAGCATGTTAGCTCACAACAGTAAACATTAGCTAATGCGCTAACATCGGCACCCATATGTTATAATGCTAACATTAGCCTTTCAGAATCTATCCTGGTATAGATATGTGGTCAAATAAAAGTCATTTTTATCAAAATAGTAAATTATATTGCGATATAAAGAAGCCAAAGCCTTTAGCCTTCAACACATGTGTGGATGAAAGTTTTCCTTATTCATGTTACAGTAATAATTGTGGAAGGAGATAAATTTAAGTATAAAAGTTATAAATAGTAGAAGTTGTAGACCTGAAAGAACTGAAAATTCTGATATTTGACTGGTTGAAGAGACTGCAGTAAAAAAGGGCAAAAGGTCAAGGGAAAAATATTAACACTGGTAGGATTCCACTAGTATAAATGCTTTGTAGCAGTCTTACAACAACCTTGCAAATTATCCGCTTGCTGCTCTGCAGCCACTTAAACTGGTGGTTCTTTTTGTTTTCATGGCAGTGCAGGAGTTAAGACCTGAATTGCTATGTCCGTTATGATGTTCTTCCGAGATAGGACGGTCTGTGGTATTTTGATCCCCGGTAAGTGCACCTTTACTACTCATTAGATTAAAGAGGAATTAGACTGTGTTGTGGATTTGGGGCACAGAGAAAGCAGTGGATTTGGACAGATTAAGATCCATATAGGGGGATAAAGGCAGCTCTGCTCTGAGGTTGTTATCTGACTCCGTGCATTAGCTCCTGCTTTTGCTAATTCATGGGAACAAATGGATGTTGGGTGTTGATGAAAGGAAAATGAGGAACAAAACTGTTTACCCACACTGGTATTTTTTTGATCATTTCTAATCTTCTAAGTACAGTTGGAGGCATTTCAAGCCTTGAAGATCATACTGTTGATTTACTCTACTTATTACGCATTTGCGAGCTGCAGTTTTGTGGCCTATACTAGGTGCTGATGGAAACATGTTCTTAATGCTGGTTTGTACTATAGTCTGTTCATTACGATTCCTTGGGAGCACCACATGGAGCTTATTTTCTTTGTTTGCTTTGGGCCAAACTGAAAAATTACACTCGTGATTGCTTGTACCCACAGTGGCCAGCTATGACTGTGTAGATCACAATGCTCCGCTCTCATATTTCATGAAAATCATCTTGTGTACAAACAAACCCTCCGTATTTCCCAGTTCACAGGGCAGACAGGAGCACACGGTTGGGAACAAAAGCCATTTGGAGCAGTTGGGTGTCATTAGATAGCTCTTTAGAATGGGTCGCCCGAATTAATCGATACAGTGTCTGCTGCACATTTAACTGCATGTTGGACAGCCAGTTTGCAGAGAGTGGGGGAGGAGAGGATGACACCGTGAACCGGGAGCAGGAAGGTTGCTGTGGGTCGGATTGTGGAGTCGGTCCTTCCGCTCCCACTAGGAGCGAGAGAGCTGAGCATGGACAGGCTGCGAACGCACTGGAGTTGGTGTTTACATTGAGAGTGCAGTCGTGTTCGCACAAACATTCGGGCACGCCCTATGTGCACACAGGTCCCTTCAAGATGATGGAGATTCCCAGAGGAAAACCGATACTGCAAGTGTTTTGACCAGAGTTGCTTGTTTTGAGCTAATCTGTGAGAAGAGTGCACTCGTTTGATTTTTTTAAGTCTAGTTTATGTACAGCGGTGGCCTGCAAACACAGATTTCTGCCTATTCCAATTTTCTTTGTTTCTTTTATATGTGGTTATTCCAGTTTTATATGTAAAGCTTGATCATGAACCACAGAGCATTCGTTAGAATGTTAGTTGTTGGCTGACATTTACGTAACTCCGCAGGTTCATGTGAAACAGGCGTCGTGCCACACATTAGGTAGTAAAAGGGACATCCCCGTTTCCTCTGTGGATTGGGACAGGCCCCTGCACGCTGCTGTCTACCAGACGCAAACACCGACACACTTCTGCATCGTGCCAGGCGGGTGTTTGTATTTAAATATGGGCAAAATGAGCAAGGCTGTTTGCGGGCTGCCTACAAATGGTGGATTAGTAGGCTGAGAAAAGCCACCGCACAGGAAGAGGTAGCTGTGCATCAGAATAATGTACGGTATCTGTTGGTAAATGTCTGTCAAGATTGCTTCTGAATGTGCGTGCGTCGCTGCTCATGACGATAAGGATTAGTTTTTCCTTTTCGGAATACAACTTTTGAGAAAGTGAAACCTTGACATGTTTTTTTTATATCGGCCTAACTCTAAAAATGGACAGAAACGGGAGCAAATTATCTTCTAAATCACTCTACTGGAACAAATCCTCCACATTAACGCCAATAAGGCCTGATTTTCCTCATCTCATTCAGTGTGGCACACTAATTACTTTTTTTTTTTTTTTTCCTCTCCTGAGCGTGTTTGATAAAGCCAGTCGGTGCCTGTAACAGGATCTCACAGAGAAGTCCCAGTTGTCTTCGGGGCATAGCTTTGCTTTCCACTGCAGGTTTGTTTTGGCGGGAGTTTGGCTTTGGCACATCACTTTGGAGTGTGATCAGCCAACATGGCAGCATCAGCAATGTGCATTCAGACAAGCGGCCCTCCCCAAAGTTGTTTCTGGCAACAGATGAGCTGTAGTCTTTAAAATCCAGTTGGACATCATCCAGGGATAGATCCACGGTGTTGTGTTTGACTCCGTATCAGTAAAGTGAATCATATCAAAGGCCTTGCGTGGCGGCTCTCCTGTTGTTTACTGCAGTAACTCGGCAGCTGAATTAATGGCAATGCAAAGTTGGATTGGTTTGCAATTCTACAAACACTTAGCATAAGTCCGCACTACAATAATAAAATGCATTCAGTCCACCCTCAGCAATTTGAGCCTCTTAGCGTTTCTTTACTTCCCTCCCACTCTCCTTTAGCTCATATGTTGTTTTTTTTAACACATAATTCTAAAGAAGGCCGTCTTAAAGCTGTTTTGAACAGCCCTGTTTAATCTTTTAATGTGGTATTTAAATTATAGTTTTCCAAGCTTTCTAAAAAACAATCTTATTTCAGCTCTACTTAGGACTTTCACTGCTTCCCACCCCCACCTACTCACTTTGTGTTGGTTTATCTCAGCAACTGGACAGAAAAAGCTTCTCAGAAGAAACAAATGAAGAAATGAATGGCACATTATCATTAGTCTAAGCCAGGGGTCACCAACATGGTGCCCGCGGGCGCCAAGTAGCCCCCGAGGACCACATGTGGTGCCCACCAGCCTGTTCTAAAAGAAGCACAATCCACCAGTGAGCTGCATCAAAAACTTTATTTTATTCCATTACCCTTCCTGTCTATTCACACTTGCATTTATATAGATTTAAAAATGACAATATCTATAACAAAAGCATGAAAAATGTGCTTATTTAAGGTGAACTCTGACTCTTGTAGTTCAAAGGTCAGTACTGGTAGACCTTCGTATGACACAACACCAATGAAGTAGCTCTCAGTTTCAAAAAGGTTGGTGAGCCCTGCAAGCTATAAAAATGGGGGGGGGGGTGGCTCTAATAATCAAAATAAGTAAGTTATGTGCTTAATTGTCGTGGCTTTTAGTCATATCAGAGAAGACTTGACGTGAGTAAAGTGGATCAAAAACAACTTTCCCGAACTGGGTCTGACCTGGAACGATGCGATTCGTCAGCTGTTTCCTTTCTCAGCCTTCAGCTGACTGGCACCTTCCCAGATATGATTTAATATCCCCGATCTCCCCAGAGGTGAAAGTAATTCCCGAAGTGTAGCTCTCTCTCCATTTCCTCCCCCTGCTGATGTCCACCATGATCGTTCCTTCTTGTTTGCTTCCAGTCGGCACGAGCACTGAATTACAAACTTAAAAAAAATCAGACTTTTGTCTACAGCGGTGAGCGTGGCTATAATCTTGTGCAGGGCAGTCGGTGCAGTTAATAATGTAAATTGCAATACAGTGATTCAATAAGAAGAATTGTATCCTTTTAATTAGACCAATTTACCTTCTTCTTGAATTGTTTTTCACGTTTATAATTAACCGCGAGGCTAAGAACGGGAGTGCTTTAACCACTTTCTGTTGTGTGTTGGATACCCTTTAGTCACACAGCATATAAATTCATTGTCACACTCTGCTGTGAAAGGCAAAGGCTATTCTCAGGCTCCTCGTGGAGTCCTTTATTACTGCAGATTATATTTATTGCTTAAAATGAACAAGCTTAATTGGAGTAAGCCCTTTCAACAGATGGGTAAATAAGCAGATTATGTGACATGAGGTTTTCCTGTGTTCGTTCACCGTTTATCCCGGTGAGAGAAATTATGTTTCTGGGTGAGCTTTCTTTCAGGTGTTGTCAGTATACGGGCTAAAATAGCCAGCGTGAGGCCTCGCGAGGGAGAGAAACTTCAGCTATACAAATACAGCTGGGGGTGAGCTGAGGCCCCAAGGTTTATTTGAACACATCCACATGTGTTAATTATAGCCCACCTGGCTGAAAATTAACCCTCTCATTGTGTGCGGTGGTAAATTTGGAGACTGGTTATCTTAGTTTACCACTGGAGGGGAAAAAAAATAAAAAAGCTGTCATTGGATGGTCTATAATTGACCTGACAGGATGTTGCTTTGTGAGATTAGAGTTTGTGTGATCAGAACTGACAGTCATGGATGTTTGCTGTCCACGTGGATGTATTAATGACAATCCGTGGCTATTTTAGGTCATATTTTTGTGCCTGTGACTAAAACGGAGAGGTGCAAACAGGCGTTAATGTTTGCCCCGCAGCCGATGATGGGACTCCTCTCCGTCCTGTACGGAGAGGTGAGAGAGTGGGACTCACTCCGAGTGCTCTACAGCGGCTTGCTACAGCCAGACGCGTGACTGCGGGGTGTCTAGATTAAACTTCTGCAGACACGGGGGAATCAGAGGATAATTGGGTTCAGCTCGTTCGGTCTTGCTTATTTATATGTAATGTGCCCCCACATTTGATGGGCCTGGTTGTTGTTCAAACTCATCAATGTGAGCTTACAGTGTGTCTCTGGTAGCCAGATGAAAGATGGGTTTGTGTCCTTTGACCCGGATTGATTCATCGACGTAAAGCCATACATTACAGCGACCAATCGGCTGAGCTTTAGGGCCTGAGCACAACACATCGATCCATTAAAAATGGGATTGTTTTTTTCTTTCAGTTTCTGTGTTAACACATCCACATGACAACTTTTAATTGGTATTTCCGTGCACACAACACTAGTGGAAATGCTAAAAATGGTGTAATTAACCTGCCACGCCACTAGTATATGGACTGAATTTATATAGCGCTTTTCCAGTCATGCTGACCACCCAAAGCGCTGTACACTATAGCCACATTCACCCAGTCGCACTCACTAATACGCACACATTTATACACCTAGAAGCAGCTCTGTAGGCAACTTGGGGTTAAGTGCCTTGCCCAGGGGCACATTGACATGTGGCAAGGGGAAGCTGGAATCGAACTCACAACCTTCTGGTTGCCAGACGACTACTCAACCCATCAAGCCACAGTAGGTGGTATGTTTTTTTTTTGAAACAACAAACATTTGCTGCTTAGAAATGCACCATCACTAAATAAACTTTCAGAATGGCAGGGACTCAAACGCTTGCATGGTCAGACAACGAGGTTCGGCTGTTACTTCAGGTGACTTTGCATTATAAAACAACCTCTGTCGTTTTCAGACTGGTCGGCTTCTGTGTTTGCCATTAATTTCTGCTGCTTGCAGTCACATTGCATCTGTGACCAGGCTTCCCCAAACAGGCAGGTTAATTTTTGTCTTGTGTACACGACAACAGAAACCGGGATGTTTTTGAACGCCTGCTCCTGGAACCCCTTCTTAAATCGTGCCTTTGTCAGATAAAGAAATTAACAAAACGTTTCCGCTTTAACCGAGAAGTGTTGTGGCGCACACTGGCTCCTAATATCACCCCCTGTGCTTATAGACGCCTAAGAGTACATGCTACGGCATCGTTTTGTTGGACAATGGACGGCCGTTGAGTAATTGATTAGAAACAGAAAGGGCTTCTGCTGATTGTGGTTTATGTACAGTGTCTTGCAAAAGTATTCAAACCCCTTTTGTCACAGTGCACATTTCAGTGAATTTTATGTGATAGACCTACACAAAGTGGTGCATAAACGTGAAGGAAATGATGCATGGTTTTAAAGTCTGACTTTTATAAATGGAAGTGCATCCACATGTATACAGCCCCCTTTAGTCTAATAGGCCGAAATACCATGTAATGGCCTCCAGAAGTCAACTAATTAGAGCCCATCTGTTGGTAATTTGATCTGATTATAAATCCAGTTGTTATGTAAAGACCTCAGAGGTTTGTTAGAGAAAATTAGTGGAGAGCTTCATGAAGACCAAGGAACACATCACACAGGTCAGGAATGAAGACGTTGAGGGGTATAAAGCAGGCTTAGGCTATAAAACAATATCCCAAGATCTGCAAGTCTCACGTGGCATTATTCAGTCTATATAGAAATGGAAAGACGATGGCAGTACCACAAACCTATTGAGACATGACTGTCCACCTGAACTAGAAGGCCGACAAAGAAGAGCATTAATCAGAGAAGCAGCAATGAGGCCCAGGGTGGCGCTGGAGAATCTGTCCATACCGACCTGGAAACTGATGCTCTCTACCCAATCTAACTGATGTTGAGCTGTTTTGCAAAGAAGAATGGGTAAAAACATCAGTCTCTAGATGTGCAACGCTTTCAGTTATTTATAACCATAACAGTACAAAATGTGAACATTTTGCATGGGACGGTTCATACATATTCACCTTTAAGTTATTTTTATGTGATGAGGAAATGTTAGAAGAACGTCTTGCACTTGTTATCCCTCAGTTTAGAAGGAAAAGATGTCTGACGAATGTGTTTTCTTCTAGTCAGTGAAATGGCACAAAGACTTGTCTAAAAACCTTAAGTTTTTAACACCAAAGAAGGCATTTATTAAATACTGTGGATCCAAATCTGTTCCCACAAAGGGAAAAATCAATAGCTCTACGACTCTTGGTGTGAGGTATGTTCTTTCAAAGGAGAGCTCATGGCTCAAAGGACAGCAGTGTTTCACCTAAAAGGCCAGGGACAGCAACTTCAGGGATTGTTTACAACACAAACACAACAGCAGATGTGCCTTTACAGTTGATGCAAAACCATCATAGTTTCTGTGTTCACATTAGTGTTTACAGGGCCTTTTAAAAGGAATTGCTTTACACGACTACACCCTTTGTTGTGCTACTGCCAAAGATTCACCATATTTTATTGAGATTTTATCCAATAGAGCAACTTAAAGTAGTGGAAATTCCTGAAGTGGAAGTACCGGCAGGTTTTAATTTCTTTTCTTTTTCTTTTAACAAATGATCTCTCAAGTCTTTTGCAGCATGTCTCTACCAGCTGTGTACATCTTAGAGACTGAACATTTTAGCCTGTTCTTCACAAAATATCCAGAACTCGGTGATGAGTGTCTGGCAATACTGATTTTCATTGCTTGCACGAGAATACTCAACTGGATTGAGCTTGAAACCCCTAATCTAATCCCACTGTAGCTCTGGTTGTATGTTTAGGGCTGTTGGTCTGCTGGAAGGTGGACCCCCGGCCCAGTCTTAAGTCCAATATTAACCCCAATATTGCCCTGTATTTACCTCCACCAGTCTTCCAATCAACTTTAAACAAACTTCTCGGTCTCAGAGATTTAAAAAAAAGTATCCACACAGCATTATGCTGCCACCGCTGTGTTTTAATGTAGTGATGACGTGTTCCTTGGTCTTCAACCCTTGAGACCGTCATAGATCAGCTAATTGGATGATGTTTAAATGCAACTGTATTCATTAGACTGTCTTTAAGGGTGTCAGAGTCCAGAGAACCAAATATAAATAGACCCCTTGCTTTTTAGATGTATATTTTAAAGATTGTTTTTCTTAAAATTAAGTATGTATGGATTTTCCTTCCACTTCACAATTTTGCACTACTTTCTGTTGATCTGTCACATAAGATAAATTAAAGTTTATGGTTATAGGCTGAAAGAATATGAAAATGATCAATGGGGACAAATACCTTTGTAATACACTCTAGTTTAATATTTGATATGGCAAAAAAAAAAAAGACAGAGAGAAAAGGATCCTGAACAGCTCCAAACAGCTGCACCTCCATCCGTTGCATTTGTGAAAACTACAAGCAAAATTTTAGTGAAAAAGAGCGCTTGTCTATGCCGGGTAAATAGTTTGATGGACTGTCTTATGTTAGAACCTCCTAACACATTGTCAGGATTAATGTCCCAACACGATCAAGTAAAAACTCATGTATGTGTCAACTTTTAGGCAGTAGCGTCTTCACAGGTCGGTCTAAAAAGTTGACCGGCTGCAGCTGATCCAGAACGTAGGAAAACTAGGAAAGTAGGGCACATCACCCCAGATCTGAAGCCCTTATATTCGCTCCCTGCATCTCAGAGAAAAGAGTTTATGTTATGTCAGTTTATGTATCATGTGAATGTCTTAGTGCCAGACTACATTAAAGATAATCTCTCAGAAGGTTTAACTTCTGGTTAAAGTCTCCTCTGCATCCCCAGAATCAGACATGAAGGAGCAGCAATTATGTGGAACAAACCCCCAGAGAGCTGTTTGTTTAGAGTGGCCTTTGAATTTCTGTTTAAACTATTAAATGAAACGTCATTAATTTCAGTCCGTAGTCCCAACTTTTGTTTACTTTCCTTGGTTATGCCGCTGAAATGTCTTTGTGTGTTCTTGTATGCTTTCATCGTGTAAAGCACTTTAAATTGTCTTGTTGCTGAAACGTGCTACACAAAGAAACTTGTCTTGCTTTTCTTATACGTTTACTTATTGACTTACTGCTTCGTGAAGTAACCCTACACCATTGATGTGTGTTAAAGTGAAGGAGAAGGCACTATGTTTTTTATTTTTTCTGCATCCATGTCAGGCAGTCTGAAGAGTACTTAGGGGAGCCATGTCTTTGACAGGCTCTCTACCGAGGCTCGACACTTACCTCTGTCAGCCTAAAGTGGAGACATACTGTACCAGACCAGTTCTCCCCCCCCTCCTTCCCTCCTCACTGACTCAAAGGTTTTCTGTGCCTGTATTTCAGCTACTCCTGCTTCTGTCTTTTCATTTTTATTTCATTTATTTTTTTTTACTTTTTTCCCCCTCCCTTCAAACCACAGCTGCAGTCCTTCATCTGTGCCGCCCGGCGTCATTTATTCGCCGTCTCATTTCTCTCTCAATTGAGCACTTTCTTGCCCAGGCCATGTTGTAAGACCATGTCTCCCTGTATAGAGCGTAATCCGACCCCCCCCACCCCCCCCCCCCCCCACCACCACCGCCGCCCGTCTCTCTGGAGGAATGTGACGAGCCTTGAGGACGTCCAAATTGAGGTACAAATCAGCTGGCCGGCTCAGCAGATATCCCGAGTCATTTCAGGTCGGAGCTTTGAGAGCTGTTTGAAGACTAAAATCAGTTCCTTATTTCTGTGCGCTGGATCCAATTCACAGCTATATTTAATCTGAAACACCCCACCGAGGTAGTGACGTGAGACTAGTCATAAGCTGCATTAAGCATTTGTTGAGTTTCGTGTGCTTTTTAGGCAGCAGTCGAGAGGGCAGCCGAACAGATGGTGCATGCAGCTACAGAGCTGGGCATTTCTGCAGCACCATTCGTCTTTTGAAAAAAAAAAAAAAGGCTCTTTGCTTTTGTCAATAAGTGAATACAGTGTGTGCGTTGCGAGGGCTAGATAACTTAAACACCCTATGCTTTACGTGCAGCGGTGTGTCTTGCCATTGCTATATGCCAACAGCGCAATTATACACCGTATACTTAGCAGGGCGTCTCCTTTATGTAATACAGGAATGCAGCTAAAGAATTTGGAAATACTGACTAATCGCATCTCTGGTGTCCAAGATTTGCATGTGCAGCCAGCGAAGTGCAGTTGAAAAGAGTGGAGATTTCCCTCAGGCACTCGGGCTGTCAAGTTGGCTGAGCTTACTCGCTGACCTGTCCTCAACAATACAGGACCCCTTGCCGTTGAGGGAGTCGGGGCTTGCCCCCTCCGCTGCTTGACCCGCGCTGTCCAACGCTTCCCGGAGTCTTTTTAAATGCTCCGGTCCACTCGTATCTGTCCGGATGCCGGCCGCGGAGCAGGCTTTTGAGTGTGATGCCTTAACTGTCTTTAATCTCACGGCTGCTAGTAAAGCCTGGACAGATGGTGCCTTCAGCGTAATACTCCGCTTGTGAATTTTCAGAGTGCTTTCTCTGCAATATGGAGGTCTGGCTTGCAGCAGCAGAGACTGATGATTTTCATCAGCGGTGGCTTCTAGTCCTGAAAGGTTGCATGAAAAAAGGGCTACCTCATGGGGGTCTGTGGGTTGCTTCTGTTGTAAGGAGCTCATCTGGGGAAAAGTGGTGGTGGTGGTGGGGGGGGAGACAAGAAATGTGTTTGAGGTTCCTGCTGACTCAGAATTCCTTTGGTCTGTTGAGAGAGCAATTCCTTTGTTGCCCACCCTTTCTCCCGTGTTGTTTTTGCTTTTCTGTCCTGGCAGCCGGCTACCCCTGCTGGCAAGAGAACCAACCACACCCCCGCAGTCATGACCCAGAAACAGAGCTGTGCTTTAGAGATGGGCGTGGGGAAGGGGAAGAGAGCTCTTTGGGGCCTTGTTGTCCTGGCAAGATGTGGGAGGAGGTTACTGACTGTGCCGTCCCACTGCCTCGCCACCTGTCCTCTCCCCGGCTACAATGGCTGGGCCAGAGATTCAAACTCGGAGTCCTTGTTACAGGAGAGGCACGGAGAAACTGGCCGATGGCCGGAATTGGATGAGTTTCACCATGTTTGGTCCCGAGCAGTGACTGGATGGTTGGAAATCTTCGGGGTTACCGCGTTGAATACACGTAGAGCAAGCACCACATATACAGAGTCTATTAGTCCTCGATGCAACCGTCTGGAGTTTGATTCCCAATGGTTGGACCTTTACCACGAGACATGTCTGTGGTTCATTCAGGCTGCGAGAGAACAGGAGAGAGCAAGAATTTCAGCAGATAACAGGAAGGCTGAACCCAATACAGCAAAGTTGCACTGATTTGAGCTTTTTGGAAATCTAAGAGCTAACGCAAGTGTTGAAATCTTCTTGGAGTTTATGTTTTTACTACTGACATGCTAATCACCAAAATAACAGGCTGTTTAAAATGTCATCATCGTAATTTTTTTGTCGTTGTTTTAAAATAGTAACATCTTGTTTGACACAGACTAGGGCTGGACAAGAGCATACTGATAAATTATCAAAAAATTCAAAACATATATTTAAAGTGCAGCCCTGCCCATTTTATGCTGTTGCTTAGGGGGCGGAGCTTGGTGACGGCACGTTCCTGTAATGACTGTAATATTAACCTACATGATAGGCTAGAGATAAAAAAGGAAGGAAAACTGTTATTCTATTGAACTTTTTATTGACCCTTTTTTTCTATCATCGATATACGTCTATTGATCGACATCTATTGTTATTGAATTATCGTCCAGCCCTAACACAGACTGCTTTCTCACTCAGCAGCGTTAGGAGGCTTTGGGGGAAAAAAAGTGCAAAAATTGTTCTCACATCGTCTTTATATTAAAGTTCTCAAAGAGAAATTGAAATCATTCAGAATTAGGCGTCAGTAGGGCTGCGTGGTTAGGAAACACCAACTTGTGATTTTATTACCAGATAAATGTGATGACATCGAATCGATTACAGGTTTCTCATTACCTCACACTTATTTCTTTTTCATCACCACAATGTCCCTCATCACCTTCCCTGAGCTTTAGCATCTTGGTCATTAAACCCCTTTTCAGGTGTGGGTATAAAGGTAATTAAAAGTGCACACAACAGGCTAAATATTTTATTGGTAAATGTGGTTATAATGCACAGCTCATGAAATTATTATAGCTCCCCATAATTGGATCCAATATCTACTTTCCGACTGTGATATTGCACACTGGTGTTGTGCAGCTCTTGTTACAAAACTGGAGATTGATGATCGGCCCCGGCTTTCTAATCTACGTGTTAATTCTTTAGAAAACATGCCTTATTTTATTTGCAGCCTCTGACACAGCTCTGCTCTTTTGTCACAGCATGCAGGAATGCCATTTCATCCATGTGATGTGGCTATTCCTGTACGGTCAGGAGGGTTTGTTCCGGGTCCACAGATCCTTGTGATACCCAGCAGCACTTTGTTCATTTTTAAGAGGAGCAGGTAAATCCCCCAAGCCGGCACGGGTCAGTGTGGGCGGGTTAATTAATGAGAAGGAACGTTACCCGCGGTTCGTATACCGTGTTTTATTCAGGTCAACCTCAGATCTGTTGCGCTCCGTTTACCGAGCGTTGGTGCAAATATAGACTGGCCTCAACCCTTCTGTATGTGTCTCGTAATTGCATTCTAGAAATGCCAACATCGCGGCTGCCAAGTAGCCCTCCTTGGGAGGTGCGATCACGCCTGTTCAGGCATATTATCTCAGAAGCAAGCTGTGAATGACTGCAGAAAACACTGAAGTCACTTGGAGTTTCTAAAACGTGACAGCGTTTTTCTCCTTATTCCTATTCCATATTGTGAAAGGGGATCTCTAATCAGTGCAGCTTCACGAGTTTTTGTAAGCAAGGATTTCCACAGTGTCTATAACGATGTAGGTAGTAATGGATTTAACGTGGTGCTGTGCTAAAAATGTTCATGCTCCTTTAACCTTGGATCTCTTAAAAATTAGACCTTGGATCTCAAGGAGAATACCTGTATAAATAAAAGTTCAATAAAAAATTATAAGTGTTGCAGTCTGAGAGGGCAACATGAATTTGTGCGTAGTTACAGAGTGTAAAGAGAATCATACATGGTTCTCAGTTCGTCTTTATTAGTACAAATTTGTGAAATTGGTAAGCTGGAAGTCCATGATATTGGTTAGCAGCTCCGCAGCAAATACTGTGACGTAAAAAACATCGAGAACAGAGAAAACTGAACAGCTTGAAACCAATTCAATTCAATTCAACTCAGTTTTATTTATATAGCGCCAATTCATGAAACATGTCATCTCGAGGCACTTTACAAAGTCAAATCAATCATATTATACAGATTGGTCAAAAATGTTCCTATATAAGGAAACCAGTTGATTGCATCAAAGTCCCGACAAGCAGCATTCACTCCTGGAGAAGCGTAGAGCTACAGGGAGAGTCGTCTGCATTGTCCATGGCTTTGCAGCAATTCCTCATACTGAGCAAGCATGAAGCGACAGTGGAAAGAAAAAACACCCGTTAGCGGGAAGGAAAAACCTCCAGCAGAACCGAGGTCAGTATGAACGGTCATCTGCCTCGACCGACTAGAGGTTATAGCAGATAGAGCAGAGACACAACAAGACAGACAAAAAGCACAGAAGCACACATTGATCCAGTAATCTGTTCTTCATTAGATGGTAATAGCAGGTGATCTGTCCTCCCTGGATGATTTCACAGTCAACAGAACGTCAGACCAGGTGTACCTACAGCTTGAAACATATGACCCACACAGAATATAAAGATATCTACGCAGCAACTGGAGAGACTACATTAACATTTTCTGCACTCCTAGAGACTACAAGTACACACCAAAATGTATTTAAGGGCTAAAAAAAAGCGGATTTTGCATAATATGTCCCCTTTAAAATCCCATAGCTCTGCAATAACAGCCGCAAGTGGCTTTGGTTACGTCTCTATTGGCCTTGCAGAGGTAGGAACTGATATTTTGCCCATTTTTTTGTTGTTGTTTTTTCCACAAAATAGCTCATTCATATTGGATGGAGAGTGTTTGTGAACATTAGTTTTCGAGTGTTACCAATGATCATCAATCTAAACAGTATATCTACAGTATATTAACGTCTGTATGTTTATGGCTGTTGTTGGAAGCTGAACCTGCGCTCCCTTATCTTTAGCAGGTGTTCTGCCTGTACTGACTTTCATTTAACTCCATCCATCTTTCCATCATGTCTGACCAGATTTCCTGTCTAAACGCATTTCCGCAGCATGATGCTACCACCACCTTAGCACAAAGACTTTCATTTTTGCTTCCCTTTCAGAAAGGCAAAATTTGAGGACTGCGCGACTAACAGTCGCGCTATCATTAGATTCTCCTACCTGAGCTGTGGATCTCTGCAGCGGAGGAACCACGAGCCTCTTGGTCGCTGCTCTGAATAACGCTCTGCTTGGTCAGCTTGGGTGCACGTCCATGTCTTGTCCGCAGAGCCGTCTTCACAACTTTCTCCCCCGTCGTCTCTGCTCTGTTCTTTGGTCTTCACCAATTGGTGTTCACCAATGTTCTCCGACAAACCTCTGAGACCTTCAGAGAACAGTTGTGGGTACGCTGAGGATAAATTACAGCTGGGAGTACAGTTGCTTTACTGCAGGAAGGTGATGGGTTCAAATCCCGGCCCAGGGTCTTTCTGTACACAGTTCTCCCTGTGCATATGTGGCTTACTCTGACTTCCTGCCACTATCCGAAAACACGACTGTTAGGTTATTTGCTCATAGGTATCAATGTGTGCATGCATCATTGGTTGCTCTGTGTCCTTGCTTTACCCTGTGATAAGACCCCCCCCCCCTCCATCCAATATGAATGAGCTATTTTGTGGAAACAACTACAAAAATGGGCAAAATATCAATTCCTACCTCTGCAAAGTCAATAGAGACATAACCAACGACCCCCCACCCCCCGTCCTGCAAGGATGCAGGTACAGACAACAGCTGGATTCAAATCTAACACTATAGTTCTACATCTATTATAATATTTCCATATTTTGTCAAGGCACCTGGAGCAAATATTTTCTACAAGCTGGATTTTATTTTCACTGCTCCCCCCTGTGGAGTACATGCTGTACGAGATATGAGGTTTTAAATATTTCAAAGGGGCCCAGAAAGGCTGCTTCGGTACGACTCCGGATGGTTTACTACAGCAAGCGGTGTGGCAGACGAAAATATATTTAGCTGCAGCTTCAGAGAAACAAAACAAAACCAGGTGCAAAACCTAATATTCCTTAGTGAGCTAACACTCGGCTAACATTTCAAAGCCCATGTGCAGATGTTCCTGTCAGGCTGCCTGCTTTAATTCTGTTGGGATACAGAATTATATCTTGACTTGCCTGACATGATATCATTATGGTATTTAGTTTCACATGCCTTTGAAGTCAGATTTCTGTCACTGCAGCCCTTACCCCGGCTGAACCGCACGCCGCGGATCTGTGTCGTGTCCAGCCCACGACTGCATGTCAGCACACACGCCCAGAACGAGCCACCAACAAGAAGAAGGCTTTGTGTACTAGCTGCCGGTGCTCTTGCAGGGCTCTCCAGGGGTAGTGGGGACATATGTTCTCGATAGACTCGTGTCGTCAGTCCTTCCTAACACGAGCGCCAGTTGACAGCATGATTGAGAGAGGTTGAGGCCTCATACAAAGGTGGTTCTGTATTGTACCAGGTTGGGTTCTGGGCCCTGGTTGAGTCCAGACTTGGCCACCAGTCGTCCTTCAGCACTGTGATCTTTCGCTTTCACCAGCTGGGGAAATACAGGAGCCGTAATTATGGTACATGTGAAAGGCTTGATGTCAAAGGTCTTGCGATGGACCAGTTTTTAAGATCATTTAATCTAAATATGACTATTTAATAACATTTACATGTTTATAAGATCATATTGGGATGATCTGGATTTTGATATGCAGAGCTTCTGCATTTTATTCAGAACCGGTTTGTGGAAGTATTTAAAAGTTTTCAAAGCTATAACCAGCCGACTTCTGATCCTCTCAAGAGCTGTAATTAACAGTAAGAAAAAAAGTTTTTTGTTATTTATGGAAAAACTGCTGGAATATTCTCACCTGTAACCAGCCCGGCTGGTCAGAAACTCAAAGATTTGATTTATCTCTGATCATTGAACTCACCATATACATGTGCCGTCAGTTCGTGCTAATTACAACCCAGAGTGTGGCAGATTATTGAGGGAAGAAGGCTTAAGTAGAGCCTTTGTTGTGTAGTGGGCAAAACATTAAAGGTTGTAAGGTTTGTCGCATCTTAAACTTTTATAGAGCCACAATCGGAAGCATTTTGTGTCTCAGCGTGACAGTGGGGTCTGGTAGCTGCGCAGGACAGGACAGATCTAGCACAGGTGCTGAGGACAGCACAGGGGATTGTGGGATGCTGTCTACAAGATGTGAACACGGTTTATGCAGCACAAGTGCAGAAAAGGGCCAGACGTATTGCCAGATCCCACAATGCACCCTTTGTCCCTCTTCCATCAGGTAAACAATTCAGGAACATTAAAACAAAAACTAATAGACTTAAAAACAGCTTCCCTCTTAAAGCTGTGAGGGCTATCACCCCCTGCTGAGAATCAAATAAACCACCAGCCCAGTTCATAGTCTGTTACATGTTTACAAACCTGCTGGTTCCACAGGTTCTTGATCCGATTGACAGTTAGTTACACTGCCTCTGACATGCTAATGTCGATTTGCACACTTTTAGTTCAGGAGTGTTTGGTTGGACCTCCATGCAAATTGCACAGTTCTGTAACTTGAAGATTCAAATTTTTGCTAATGAGTATTTACACACTAAACATCTCCAGGAATGTTTGTCTGATGCGTTCATGCTGTTGCTCCTGTAAAATTACTGCTACATGGGGATTGGACTTTTCAGTTTTTGAATCGTGGAAAAAAAAATTTTTTGACACAAATGGAAAATGGGCCGAATTTAATGCATAACTAGCTTTTTTTTGTTGTCTTTGATTAAATCCTTATCAGTTTCTTTTCTTTAACAAAACTTATAGCTTGATACTGTAAGATAATTTGCTGTGAATTGCAAACAAAAGCTGCACATGGCTGAGAGGTCATATTCTTTTAGTTAAAACAGTGAAAGGAAGTAAATATGAGATCTATGTGGATCGGATCTTTTTTTTTTTTTTTACCGCCAATAATCATTTTAATACAGTTTTGTAATAAATATTTATGTTGCCTGTTGTCACAGATGCAGTTTTTGCTCTTCTTTCCTGCTGTCCACAGTCGGCCATGAAAAAGTCATGCTGATGTTAAACGTAGAACCTGAAACTCTGCCTTTAGATAAGATTACCGAGCTGGTTGTGTCAAGACCCTTAAAGACAAATGAAGTAATTAATATTTTGCAGCAACTCTCTGTGAGCTTTGGTTGTCATTAAAGCGATCTTTAAGGCAAGGTACACAACACCGGGGAACACCCAGATAAGCTGACACTATCTCTGCACCAGGTTACTGCACACAGCTGAACACCGAGCTATAGTACTCCGTCTTCCTGATCCTTTCAGCCTCGGCTATTGTTCCGTCTCTGCCATGCTCCAAAGCTGATTACAGCGCCTCTTCTAATGAAAGCTAATCCTGTGACACGGCATTGTGTAGGAGGAGGAGGAGGAGGAAAAGGAGGAGGAAGGGTGCAGGATTGAGTAGGGAATATCTTCTTCAGGGCCTGTCAGAGCAGCTTTCAGAAAAAAAAAATGCTTGAGTGGTAATGTCTCCACAGCCCATGAGGAGCTTGACACAAATTTTCTTCCCCCTATGTTCTGATCTTCTGTCCGTTTTAGTTTCGATACACAACAATCAGTCTGTTGGGCTCCCAAATAACTCTTCAGTCGCAAGTTATACCCTGCGACACAGATGCTCACACCTGCAGGTCACTCCCTCAAACCCCCGTCACACTATTGCATATCAGCCTTGTGCTCCAATGGTGTAGGAAGCTATGCTGCGGTAGGTAAATGACACGCCTGCATTTCTGACCTATGCATTTAACAGTAGCTACGTTTACATGCACAAAATGTCACAATTGGATTGAAATGTATCCGGAATTAAAAAACAAAGAATAATCTTATTGTACCGTTTAGATGGGCACACAATCAATGAATTCGATCATAATGTGCATGTATATGCTCTTGTTTTTATTCAGAATAGAACTACTCTGACATGCGCAGTTGTCAAATTTCCCATAAAAAAACCACAGAAGAAGAACTTCCATCTTTGCTGAACAACAAAAATAGGGAGCAAAGCAGTAGTGAACGAGTTCCTTTGTCTTCTGAGCGCCTAGGATGGACAGTTGGAACTTTACTGAATAAATAACAATTCTGGTCTCTTAATGTTTCGAATATAAAGATTATATTGGGAGCCCCGACAGTTTTCCTTCCCGACGCATTTCCACCACTAAATACGTGAAATACGTCACGTTTCTGTCGGACGCACATGCGCACTTGGCTCAGTTTGCCACAGTCAGAATAACTTGAGCCTGACAAGCGTTTATTTATTGATTGGCTTGTCTACATGATACTTTTTTAATTCCAATTGTCCCTTTATTTCAATTACTTTTGTCCACGTAAACAAAGCTTTTTCATACATAATTTAATCAGCAGATAAGGGATGGACATGATGAAGTGGTGACATCATGACAAAAGTTACATACCTTGTGCTGAGGCAGTTCAACGCTGTGGATTTCACACCCTTTGTCCTAATACACGAGAACGACTCCCCATGACGGGTGTAGTCAGTAAAACAATAGTAACGAGAGGACATTATGTCGTACATTCTGTCAAAACCCAGTTACAGGGCCAGTTGTAACTAGCAATGCACCGTTTCCCGTCTCTGGTGTTGGTAAAGGTATTTGACTGGCAATACCGACTTTAGCCAATGCCAGTTTCTCTTTAGGGGCTTTGATATAAGGAGACAGAAGAAATGTATTCTGAATTTTTCTTTATTTGCCGTCCTACAGCGAACCTGTAATTTACATCTTTGGGTGCAGAAGCGACATCACACAGCTGTGAGAGAGAGAGAAGTCGCTGTGAAGCTCGGCTTTACTGTGTTAAATAAAAAGGCAATATGATGACGGAGTTGATGTTTTAAATCGTCTCTAGCATCTAACATTAGAGATTAGTGCAGCTAGCAGAAAACATCATCTCTGTGCTTATTTCATGGATAATTTAAATCCTCCCCTGAACTTTGTCATGCCAAGAAGCAGCCGTCATTTGTCAAACCGTCGCGTGCCACAACAAACTGAGATGGAAAGCTCAAAAGGATTCAAAAGAGCAACTCAGATGTGCTTCAGCCTTCCTGGTTGTCGCTTAGAGTCTTCCTCTCTCTCTCTCTCTATCAGCCTGAATTAACTGCCGACATATCTCGGCACATTTATTATTTCAGCTTTCATCGCCAAAAAGTGTGGCTTCACCAATGCAGTTATGGTGCGTTCACTGATCGAAGACATTGGATTGCATCTCCAGCTTGAGTTTTTGCTTCCTGAAAAGAAATAACGTTTCTAAATTTTAGTTTATTGAATCAGTGCCGCCTTTATTTCATCTTAGTCAGTAAAATGGATGTTGTTTTGAAGATTTTTGCAGGGTTCCTTTTTAGACTTGCCTGATTCACCAGCAACATTTTCACATGCAATAAAAGAACCAATTATCTTCATGTTTTTTTTTTTTTCATTAATGCCAGATGAGTAAATACATATCCCTTCACCAGAGGTCAAATGTAACCCATTTCCTTCAAATTTGCAATCTGCGTAACAAAGAAAATGTAATCAATGGAGACTTATGTTCAGGATGACACCAGATGTTTTATGTAAGGACAATATTGGTACAGAAAGCAATTGAAGCACGCTGCATCTTAGTAACTAGTTATTTTGCGCGGTGTAAGCACCATATTTAACATTTCTTCTGTTGCACCTACCTTCTGAACAGTTGCTATGATCCTTGCATTGTTATAAGAGCCAATTATAGTGGAAGTCTTTATTAAGAAATAAGTCTTCATAAATGTCATTAAGGATATGTTTTTCATTGAACCTATATTTTGTCTTTGTTGTTTCATAAATAGATGTTGTCGAATATTGTTCGGTGTTGATAAAAGCCAGATCTCATTTCATTTTAAACACCTGCTCATCTCCTCCTGGTGCAACCTACACGAGGTCAAACAGCGCTCCTTTTGTCTTTGCTGAACGGTTTAAAAACAACAATAACCAAAAGTTGAGTGGGATGCTAAATTTATGCAAGCGCGTTCAATCAGATGGCGCGGCAGCAGCAGCGATAGCGCTTCTCCTCGTCACCTTTTGCTCTGCTTTTGCTTTGGAGAGAGCAGCTGCAGGATAACCAGCAGAAGGGTTTAAGTGCATAAAAAATATTGCTTTTAGTTGGATTTGTTGGTGGGTTTTGTAACATCTTCGCATACATAGTGTTTATTCTGCTTGTGGCAACATAACTAGTTGGTTTCAACTTAACCTAATGTGTGGTGTTAGTGTTAGCACTTTTTAGACTTTAGGAAACCAATCGGTAGGACAACAGGTTCTGCGACACTGCGTTGTAAAACATTGACTAATTATTACTTCAGCCGACTAATCTGTCATTATTTGTCTGACTGGTCATTTCAGCATCAAAGCTATTAATCCATATCTGCCCTCTGCGGGCACACCTTCTGTTATCAGGGTTTACCGCACCTTGTCAAGTCTCCACACCTGCAGATTTCACCTAATGCGTCCACACAATCATTTTTAACTCCCGGAGTTTAATTGAAATAATTGTTCTTCATTGTGAGTTTCTAAATAATTTTTCCTCCTCTTTAATCAACCTCATTTCAAGACCTAAAATCATTGAGAAAAGTCAAACCTGGATTATACCTTAGTGTCTGTTGATTCTTGAAAATACTGTTGATAATTTGTTGAGCTTTTGTCTTATTTAGGCAAAAGAAAACACAAAAAGGGACATTTCAGTGCATGTTTTTGCAGGTAGACCAAAAAGACTTTTTTTAATATATTTTTTCCTAAATGAATTGGAGGCTTTTAAAAATCTGAAACTGTTTAAAGGAATTATTTTAAGGAGTGATGGCCTGTTAACATTTTAAAGACTAATACCGGTAATTGTGAGGAAACGTCACATTTTTAAAAAAAGGAAATCTTTTTTGGTTGCTTTAAAAAACATAAAATAAAACGTCAGGCTTTCAAATTTTCTTTGTATCGTAATTGATACGTTAGTTTTCCTCGTGTTTTCTGTATTTTTTATATAGGGTATGTAAAATATATTCATATGTATGTTGTAAATTGTATGTTCAGAAAATACTGACTTTGTTGAAGAGGTAGAGCAGAAATATTTTTATCAAAAATTATACAATGGGAGTAATGGGGTGACCATTTATGACTTTTTCCTTCCACTCAACTTTCCGTTAACACTAGACTGAACTCGCTTGTGTCAGATACTGTCTGCTGGACTACTGTCGAGTCAGCAGTCTCTTAATGATTGTGTAGACTTGAACTAAACCTCTCTGAATACAAATCAATGTTTTTTTTTTTATCTGGTTTTATGAAAAATTTACATTTACTGAGAAAGTGATTTTATTTTTGTCATCAACATATAGTAGAATTAAACAGAATATCCCTCTGTGCGTAATGAATCTATTTAATACGTTTTGATTGTTGATTTGATCCGCAAAATATGTTTTTCATGATTTACACGCCTGTTTTTGGTGCAACCAAACGTCCCGTTGGAAATGTTTTTCCCGCAGTCTGAATCACTCTGATTCTGTTGACTAATTGCTCATCTCCGTTCCAGTCACGTCCTTTTAACCCATTTCCTGTAAGGGTCAAATTATTAGTCTGCAAGCAAAAGCCATCACGGAGACAACTAACATTAGCCTCGATCACTGCTCGGTGAGTTACGAAAACCTCAGAGGGTCTTCGCAGACTTGGGGGGGGGGGGGCATAAGCAGAAACAATGCAACACTGTTATGATGTGACTTACGAAAAACTAAAAAAAACACGGTTACGTTTCACCGGGATGTAATTGGCAGTTAAAGACTTACGCAACTGTTCTCCCGTACAGAGCGGTGACACTCAAGAGCAGCGTAATGCATCGCCCTTTGGCGCTGCTCTCTTTTGCTAAAGAGAAGACGCGATACCCTTTCCTGTTAAACGCAGCTTTTCAGACACTGAAATGACGGCCCTCGGAGCACGACCTATAATTTGCGGCAGCGCTGTAAATCTGCAGGGACATCCCATCACTGGACTGTGAGTCAGGGAGTGGTGGGGGTGTTATATTGGCAGATGGCTCCTTTTTCTCTCTCTCTCTCTTTCCCTCTCGCTCTTTTCCACGTCCATTTCGATGCATTTTTATGTCGCTGATCGATCTTTCGCTCCTCCTGACTCATGGCCCTCACCTGGACCTGCTCCAAATTACTGCAGTCATTTGCCTGGTGTGATCCGGGTCCCCACCGGCTGCCATTGATCTGCGCCGTGCACACACACACACGCATACACACGCACACACACACACACACACACACACACACACAGAGTCACCCAACAGAACCTCACTGCATGGTCATCCCTCAGAAAATACCTCACCACCCCCACTGCAGCCTATTCTGCCTCCTACTCCCTCCCTTCCATCCATCCTCACATGCATAAACATTCATCCCTTCCTACATTCTCCCACGTCAGCCTCCCACGCCTCAGCCGTAACCCCGCTAATTACTCAGAGAAGTAGTCAGAACGCTCTCAGAGCTGCTGCGAGTTTCCATCCCCTGCTTCTGCATTTATTATTCCACATTTGTCGGCTGAAAACCTGTTGAGGCAAAAACCGGACTCGCTTTTTACTTTTATCACTCAGCCGTTTCGTCCTCGCTGGTCTTTAAAAAATTCAGCTCTGGGCCACTTTGTCAGATAACACCCCCCGCCCCGCCCGACGGCCAGGATTGTTGACTTAGCTATGCTGTTCAGGCATTTAGCTCTGTTTCAGTAAGGCGCACGCGTGCATTACTGTCATTGACAGGAACCTGTGCAGAGACAGATGTTAACGGCGCCAACAGCTGCCAGATGCACCCGTCACTGTTGTGCCGGCGCGTAATTTAGGACCGCGTAAGAGGAGGAAACGCACGAGCACACGGCTCAAATCCACGCCGAACGCAACGTGCTGGCAGGAACTGATTTTTTAAGTCAGTGTTTTGATGGATGAAAGATTAAGACTCCCACAGCGCTGTTTCCTTGGCAACCCCTTGACTCTCTTTTATCTCTCCTGTTCGTGGATGTGATGTAAAAGCGTACATCTCTGCAGCAGATGATGGCGATGGTCAACCGCTTTCCGAGGCACAGAAATTATTTACTGAAGGCATTTGACTGAAATCCTAAACTAGAGGGATCTGATTTTAGATGTGGTTGGTTTTGATAGAGCTTCAGGGTTGCTAAAGGTCAACGTGTGTGCATGCAAGGATCCCAAAATCTGTCATGATCAAGCACTAAGATGCGGAAGGTATTCATTGCCTCAATCTTCTATTTGTTGCTTTTTATGTTCACTTTGCATTTGTGCGTGACGGAAAATAACAAAGAGAAGATTACCCAAAAAAGACCAGAGATATGTGAAGTCTGGAGCTAAATTAAACTGAAAGCCCAGCGATTATCCTCTGCAGTTGCATTTATTAACTTACCAGTACAACACAAAGTCAATAACTCTGAGCACATGCTTTGCTTCTGCATTTTTAACCGGAGCTTCTTGTGCCGACATCACCCTTCTTTAGCGTGAAACCAATAAGCTGATGGAGCAGTTATCGGGCGCAAACTGCAGGACAGAGCTGGAAAATGTTCATCGGGGAGCCGTAACAATGGCTCTACAGGCGCTAACAGGTTCCTTTTGTGCTCATTCGCCTCATGCTTTGATTCCCATAGGAAATTCAATGCAATTATTCCATAAAATTCTTTTGGAAAAAACTGCTAAGTCATGCATTTGTTACTGTGGCTACATTTAAAAGGTTAGGATTCGTCTCCCCTTCGATTTAAAGTACCCCCGTGGTCTTCAGCTCCTCCTAACAAGAGGCTTGTCGGAGGCCGTTACACACATCCGAACATCTTTATTTCAATTAATATACCAATGACACCAAGGCCCATCGCTCTATTAGTGTTTTCTGGCTACTCTTCAAAATGGGAAAGACAAGACGTCATGCCATTCATATAAGCTAGTTGTTCAGCTGGTTTTCATAAATCGGTAAAAATTGCTACAGGAAGATACTAAACGGGTTCCTGTCTAACAGTCAAGGCAAAACTTTGTTTAAAACAACAGAGACAAAAAAGAATGCTGGATGAGGACCAGAGGTTATATAGACCACAACAATCAGTAGGTTAATAGTGGAGCTATTGCAGTACCGGCCTGCAACATAAAAATGAAACTTACTCTCTTGTAATTTGTTGCCTTTTGAAATAAAGGAGTAAAACATTTCAACCAGTTATACAGTTTTAGCACGTTATGGGCATAAAAGAAGAAAAGGAGCTAAACCAGAAACGGTATTATTTCTGATGTGATCGTATGTGCAGACGTGCTGAACCTCGTTGGGGCCCTGTAGCAAATCTCGTCTTCGAGGCTCGACGTCTCTCTGCTCAGACGGGTTTCGCGGCTCTGCTTCGAGCCCCTTTTTACATTTTTATTTCCTCTCTGTCTCTCGGGAGGTAGACGTTGTTGGCTTTGCTCTCCTTCCCACTTCTCTGTCCATTTCCATAACCACGCAGGGATAAAATCAGCAGACTCTGAGGTTACGCTGCGCTAAGCGCTCCGTTCAGAACTGGCTTGTGTCCCGGCTAATGCATGCTAAAGATGTTCGTGCCAATTTCTATTTGACCTTTGTTTTGCCTGTGAGCTTTTTGAATCTGTGGCCTCCTCTTTCTGAGCAGATGTGTCCTGGACGCCCTTCAGGCTCATTTAATACACCTTCATGCTGCATGACATGGGAGTTTGGCTCCTTGTGGTACTTAGTCATGCAAACTTTGTGGCTGCATTAGTTCAATGACCCAGAAATATGCAAATATTTATGCAGTCAAGATTTTAGTCTAAACAAAACAACCAGATTTTTGCCAAAATGAAGGATAATACTTAAAGGGAGAAGGTATAACTAATCTAGAAAATTAATTTCCTTCTTTATGAGCCAGGTAAATGCTATTTTAATTTAGAAAAATACAACTTCTGTTCATAAAACTTTTGCTCTTATATGACGGCAAAGGTCTATGTGTTCCTGTTTTACACGTTTTGGTTTTAAGTCTTTGTTTTTGAAAGTTTTAGCTAAACAACAGAAAAAGATTTAACTATAACATCATGGTAAAAACAAACTACATTTAAAGGTGCATTGCTCAAGGTTTGAAGTTAAATATTTATTTCCCGTACATTCCCTTACAATTGCCCGAAGTGTAAAATGAATTATTCTCTATTTGCCACAGTTGCCTCTATAGGCCCCATTAGTCAGTTCATTAGAGAGTGATTCAGGGTGTATCCTCTGGGCGTGCATGTGGGCGTGACGCACTGCGCGCTCTCGTTCACCTGGCTACTTTGAGTCTCCGCCGTATTCCATGCATTAGCGAGAGAACATAACTTCAACATTTATAACTTTCTTACCTCAGAAGACATCACAAAAGGCCTGTGCAGTTGCAGCTGCAGATGCTTTTCCTCTTCTCCCATGCACGTGCACAACACTGGTGTCATTTCATCTTGCCGCCAGAGGGGGGCAGACTTCTGCAAAAACTCTGGAACTCACGCCATGCACCTTTAAGGGTTTGACCATTTAAATGTTCTGGCGTCTCATTTATAAAGCTTTCGTACGCACAAAATGGGGCCCGAAACCCGCGTTCGTCACTTTCCACGCCAAAGTTGGGATCTATTAAAAGAAAAAACTTGAGGGGAACATGTACGGTCCTCACAGCAGCTCTGACCCAGGCGTACGCTCATTTTGGAGACGAGGGAAACTGGCGACGCCGATGGTGAAGTGGTGACCTGCAGCCAAACTGCATCATGATTCCTCTCAGACGTTCAATTTCACTCCATATCAGACTTTAGTCATAGATCGACTTCATCATAAGCGTTCAATGCTTGCGCTGGTGACACATAACCAGGACCCAACATTTCATCTGGGTTTTCTACATCACCTTCCTCTCCCCGCTGATCACCAGGGCGGCCTGTACCACAGATTAACAGATTATTGTGACAAGGTGTGAGGCGATCACTTTAATTACTGTAAACGGTCAAATCCTCTGGATTGTGGATGCTGTGCCACTGCTGGAGGATCTTTATAAATGGCAGAATTAGGAGGAAAGGCGGTTTCAGGGATCAAAGATTACCTGACCAAGGATGATGATGACTGGCCAGTATGTTGCTTTAGACTATGAGCATTACATTTTGATATAACCCACAGGCAGTGGCTACAACCCCCCAGTTTCTGGGCCCAAACAGAGCGCAGAGAAGGTGCGTGGTCACCTTGCAGGGCTCAGCCGAGCGTCCCGTCAGCTTCTAAACTGCTTTTTGCAGTTTTTTTCTTTTTTTGCAGGGAGGGTCTTTATCATTTGGGGGGAAACCTCTCATTCCTCCTGGTCTCCATCCCTCCTCAGATCGTCGATCTGAATGCTCAGCTTCAGAGGAGTTTCAGCATGGAGCTCGGTGTAAGGTTGTCCTCCAGTGTTTAAAACTGTAAAGTTAACTTTTTACAAGTTCTTTTAATGTGGACAACATCTGTGCTTTTACCTCTGATTCACACATTTAATAAACTCCTCTCTGTGATTTTTATTTTCACAGTTTCTTTGTTGTTTTTTTCTTCAAGGTTGCCATTTCACGATAAAAAAAAACAAAAAAAAAACAATAGCTGACCCATTTTTAACACATTAACATTTATGGTCTGCATTGATGATTTATGGTTGAATCTGGGCCTGTAGAGGGCAGAACCTGAGGCGGAACCAGGTATGCAAACGTTGAGGCACAGCTGTGATCTATAAAGGGAAATTGCGTGCTGGCGTGCGTGTGTGCTCGTGGTTTTATAAATCTGAATTTCTTTTTGCGAACGCCTCTTTGTTTTCACTTTTAGTATGGAGTCTACGCAATGTTTTCTAAATGAGACCCCTGTTCATTTCTACAGAGCATGTACTTATTTAAATCTGCAAGTTTAAGGTGAAGCCAAAATGGGAAAGTTTTAAGTAAATGCAAAAAACTAACAACACCCAACAATGAGAGTGATTACTGTTTTAGAATTGAACGACAGTCGGAAAGGTGCCAAAAACTCTTCAGTCGGCTTCAGGCTCTATATTCTCTTACGTTAACACAGTAGCTCAGTAAAATAAGCCGTCCCTTCTGTGTGTTGGAGAGCCGAACATCTTTTTAAATGTAATATAATAATCAGACCTTCAAAAAGTTCTAAATATGCCCAGATTGTGCAGACAATGTCCTGAATAACTGTTATTTATTCAATTTGTACATTTATTTCAGATGCAAAGGACTGCTTGGGTGCAATATTTGGATGCTTCAATATTTGGATATTTCAAGATCCATGTATGCTTATTCGGCATGTGGATATGTCAGTGGGGAAGTAGGATGGGACACCAAACTAGAAATTATATTACATATTTAATTACATTTTTTAACAAGAGCTTTAACAGAGCCAGTTTTATTTTGACTCAAGCAATAGGGAGAGGGGGGGGGGGGTATACATGGGTTTCAATAATGAACAGCTATGCTCCACAGTTTAAACTTTAAAGAGAGGGTACTTTTTTACCATCACTTCAATTGCTTTTTATAGAGAGGCTACAAGCCACATTTGAGGTCACACCCAAAAGCAATTCATTCAATTAAAATTGAGTCACTTAATAAATGTTAAACTACAAATATTAAAGTCTCGTTATACAAAGGCCAGTTGGCTTTCTGTGGTGCTTCGACCTGCTGATTCAGATTTTATTTAAGTTCTCATTAATATAGTTGAGAACTTGATATAATTTTTTTATTATTGTTCTTTTTTAAGTGATTTTTATTGAAATCCTCAGTTCGTTAGTAAACGTTTCCAGCTAAAAGCTGAATGGCGTCAGGTTGACAGACAGTTCTGGACAAATAAAGTCCATCTGAAAAAGTGGATCACCCTTCTCACAATAGGTGCACTACTTACTGTATTTATAATAAATAAATTACTAAAAATAATGTGCGGAAATAATATTCTCTCCTCTTATGTTTGAAAAAGATCACTTGAAACACCACAAGGCACTTTTATCTGTTTTTATGTATGTATGAGCCAAATAAATGAGAGAAAACTTTGCATTTGTCCCCGTCTAATGCGGTGATACAGAATGCTTCCCACTTTTTTTTTTAGAGGAAACTAATATGACATTATTTAAATTTAAGGTGTTTTTTGTGGCTTGTAAATCCAGCAGTTTTTTTATCTTCATGTAGAATTGAGGTTTTTTGAGGTACTCTTCCATTCATTCACAGTGTGTTTTATGCTACACCTAAATGCTCTGTAGTTTAATTTATTATGCCAATATTACGTACTGTACTGCTAGTTCACATAATATCTTCATTCTTATGTTTTTTGTTGTTGGTGTCACTTTGCAGCTGAAATCTCTAATCAGATTAAAGGTTTTAATTCACTTTAGACGTGACTCTATATGCAACTTAGAGCTTTTTGCAAATAATTTATCCCCCGTCTGTGTAGAAGGTGTCGGATGGTTCAGGTGCTGCTTTTCTTTCTCGTCAGGGAGTGAAGCTTGACGATCCCAATCTTTTGCATAATGCATGATGAGTTAATCACCTTCCCACTATCTGAATGCTGTAATAAAAAAACTCAACGATGCTGCAGCTGCTGCTGCGTCACATTTGAAGTCGTGGTACTTTTCGGGGCACAGCCTGTCCTTTCTTTCCCCGCCGCCCACAGAAGCTCGTGCATTCTGCTAATCCTGTTCTCCTATCCCACTCTAATTCGCCGCTGTTATGTAATTAAATCAACAAACTCTGGCTGTCAGCGGAGAGAGCTGCGCACACAGCGCTCGGCGGACATCCTCTGTGCATACAGCACGCGCAGAGGGTGGCTCATCACCGAGAGGCGTTTGCTTTTTAATTTTCTTTTGTAGCGTAATCTGATGTTATTGTTCGGAGGCGTACTCTCGTGTTTTCATTTTTCGCGCTGCGGTGACGATTGAAAACCGTTGCCACTGCAGGCCACTCAACCTCCATGTATCGTTTGATCGGTTTTTACATATTTCCTTACAGAGCTCTTTCGTCTGCTTGCAGACTCTGCTCAGGCGTATGAACACAATATCCTATACTTTCTATAAAGTCACCGCTGTTATTCTTTTTTCCCCTAGTGCCGTGGTCCACCTATAGCCGCGGCTCCGGAGCTGCATGTGGATCTTCGGTGCCTCCATAGTGGCAGAAGTTGCGGCTAAGCTGCTTTTTAAGAAAATAAAAATAACTTTTTCACTATTTTCGAGACTGTTGTCATTCTGTCGTCGCGATTCTTTTCTGTGTGCATTCGCTTCAAAATCCAAACAAATTTATTAAATTCTAAATTTTCTACTTTTATTCAGTAACTGTCTTTAAACCGCGGGTTTAGGTTTTGTAGCCCAAGACCAGATCCACTGAGAACGAGTAAGGCAAAAATGGCTGTTTAGGATTGAAAAAAAAAGGTTGCAAACCTATAAAAACCTGTAACATTGTCCAATTGCTTCCATTTAAACCAGAAACACTCAATTAGTTTTCAGCAAATACTGTGTCACAGACCTGAATTTTAAGTTAAAGCTATAGTTGGTAATCCTGTTCAGAATCACTTTTTGTTTTACTGGGTGAAATGGTCATTCCATCCTGAAAGTAGTCAATACATTATGTATGCACAAAAAGGAGGTTAAAAAAATTTGATCACTTCTAGTGTTTATGCATTCGGTTAGCTTAGCCGTTAGCTTAGCGGCTAGCTTCGGTGTTAGCCGTTCATTGTAGCTCTTCTGCTCTCACCTTATACTTTGAACATGGCTGAGAGTCGCAAGAAGCAACCCATGTACAAGTTTATGAGAAGAAGAGGAAGGCCTCAGCAGAAAGAAATAACACCAGAGAGTCTTTAGGAGATTTTTTTTTATGCGATCCCCCCTGAGCAGCGTAGAGCAGGTAAAACAACGCATGCGCAGTTATTCAAAAAGTGACTTGGGTAAACTTCCGGAAAAATCGCAGACCCTAGCTTTAGATAGTTAAAATAGTGTTGTGTTTTACAGTAAATTACACAAAAATGATTGAGTGCCATTAATTCTATCATACGAAATTTGCTGCATATTCCAAAGTATTATGTTTGGTTTGCCAGTTTTGCATGTATCCCAGTAAAACTCTACTGTTAAGTCTGTAGACGTCCACAACAGCCTGCCGAGAAGTGGGGTTCTGTTTTAAAAATATGGTATTTTACCAGTACCTCTTGTAACTTCAAACTAGCGGTCAAGTTTCAAAATCCAGGTGTATGAGAACTACTTGTTTGAGATTCAGCCTTTGTCCAGCCGCAGCTTTCTGTTAGTCATGCTGGGATTTCCTTCGGTCAGGCTGGGGCTGAGCGCGGTGAAAGTTTCTGCTTCGTTGGCCTTTATGGTGGTTTGAGGGCTTGAGCGTCTGACCTCGCTCACACTCTGGGAACGGCTTGACGAATCCGACGTTTCTTTGGATAATATCTGCTCCTGATGCAGAGACGTTGCACATATAAACAGGTTGGTTGGTTATTGTCATGCACATAGCGGGAATATAATCCATTATATTACATTTTCCTGTGTCACAATATAGAGTGTGCAGCCTTTTCTTCCTTTGTGTGATTTGTATTCATTTCATCTGTGGTCTTTGTTTCTGTAAGTCAGGGTAGACTCAGGGCTAAACTACAACTCTTGTGTCTTTGTTTAATTTATATAAAGAGGAGATCAAAGCTCATTATCTGTGTGGTTTATCAGATATGAGCTGCTCCACCGCTGATTATCTCTCACCTTTGGCTCTGTTTGTTTTGCTCTGGACGTATCTCTAATGTGGTTGAACCCATCATATTTAGCTTCTTTCTTGCTCAAACATTCTCACAGCTGACAATATACAGTAAATGCAGCTAAAAACAAAACTGTTTCCTCAGCCATGGTGATTCTAGCTAATGTGCATAAATTAGCCGCCCGTCACATCAGCTGATCCTTCAAACTCGCTACAACCATGAGTTTAATAATCAGATTTAATTGGAGTTGTTGGAGCCATAAATTAGGATTATATAGCTTTTATTTTTGTACCAACCCTCACATTGTTTGTCATAAACAGTAAGTGGGGAAGTTTCTTTTGTAAGTGTTGTGAAATTGTTGAAAGCGTTACTTCCTGTCAGTTTGTATTATAGGGAAAACGGAGAGGAAAAAAGGATAGCAGAGTGTTTACTGGAAGAAATTGTAGAAAGAGACTACTTTATTGGATCTGGTGCCATAACAGGGCTTACAATTTTAATTTGGGCTGGGCAGAAAGCCTTTCTAAATACAACGGAAACCGCCTGCCAAACTTTACGCCTACCTGAGTGATGAAAAACAATTTTCCATGAGCTTAATCAGAATTAAATGTTCTGATAATTATATTTTTTTGTCTCAGATACAGATCTGATTCATTTTAAGAACAGACCCATACCCAGTGGTAGTCCGATACCTGATCAAAAGCAGTGCAATATGTCTGCACTAAAGTAGCACACTGGATTTCATCAGCTTTACATATCGTTTCAGCTGCCACTGTCGTGAACTAGTCTTGGGAGCACCAGATGTTTTGTCCCAACCAGAACTTCTGCAGGATTTCTTTAATATGCCGCCCCATTGTCGTTTCTTTCCAAAGATAAAGGACGTCTGATAAAGCACACACAGCTTCAGACTTAAATAAACTCGCATCCTTTACCAGCTGATTATAATCAAAAAAGATAAAAAAAAAAGATCTTCAGATTGTATAAACTTGGCTTGACTTTGTTTCTTTCCTGCTTGGGCCGCTGTCTGTGGATCTCTGAGCACAAACATGCAACAAGCGTTCAAGGAGCTCCAGCAGCCAATACAGTCTCTTTGTAAAGGAGGGAAAACACTCGTTTTGTGTCAGAAAAATGCTAATTTGTGAAATCAAAAATATACACTGCCTATAAAACAGCTTTGCAAGTCATGCACACGAAAATGCTGTGATTAAAATTATAACATAAAATAAATGGCTGGCTCAGCAAAACTGTGGCCAATGTTGGCGTGGGACTAACTTAAAGCCACAGATGGTACACTGACCATTTTGAGTTTCATCAGAGACTACAATACCGATCGTTAAAAAGAAGAGGAGGAGTGTGACAGTTGTGGTCCATTTACTGGATAGCGTTTCTGTGTGGAGTCTCTGGAAGCCCTCACTCCAATGGGACACGGGCCGGCGCCTCATGAATCTCTCCTTCAAACAACAATGGGCTTTGTCCAGCAACCCTCTAAAGGCTGCAGTCACCTGTGTTTTCTGTGCATCTTTTTCTACCACACTTTTTCCTTCCACTAAACTGTACGATTTTGCCAAAAATCTAAATTGTGATATTTCAACCATAATTGAGATTTAATTTGGACTCTGCATTTAACCATAAGCAACAAAAATGGCCTGTAGATAAAGATCTTTGTAAACAAGGACTATTTAAAAGAAGAAATGTAACTGTTTTTATTAATCAGAATATTATTATTAAAGAGAATAGCTTTTAATTGAGTTGGACATCAGTCCTTGTTGAACATAAAGTCTAACTAACCAACAAGTCTATGTATTAAACAGTCTGATCAGTACTTAATGCTGTGGTGAGATTCCTGAAAGTTTCTGATTATATCAACTCTAAAACAAATAATAAAATTAGATTATCTCACTGCTGCGACTCTCTTCCCTTCCACGTGGAGGAAAACCCACTTTAAACATGTTACCAACACCTAAAGGACGTGTCTGATCCATCAAATTTTACATAGACAAAAATTGCAGACCTCTGCGATTTGAAAATTGTGTTTTTTTAAAATTACGATTATATTGCAAATGCGATTAATTGTCCAGCCCTATGCTAAATTATCCATTGACTTTTATTATTTGTCTATCCCAGTAAAAATCTCGTTGTAAATTAAAATCAGTTTAAGACCTTAGAAACCAGTAAAGCACCGAGATAGTTTTTAAAAGGGAGAGTCTTCTGATCGGTTTAGCAGAGGAGAACATTAAAGGTAGCCTACATCTCAATGAATTGTTAATCAAAAACTTGTTTTGTTTTTTTATTTAACTTTCCAGTCAGCCTTGTGAATATCCTCCAAACTCCACACTGAGCTTTAATTCACAATATTTCTATGGCTGCAGATATCGCTGTTTATTGTACACTTTTCCCAACCTCAATTTTTTTTCCTTCCACTGAACTTTCCTCTAACATACTCGGACACAGCACTGCATGAACAGCCAGCTTCTTCAGGAATCACCTTTTCTGTCAGGGACTGCCTCCTAAACAGTTGTGAAATCAGCGGTCTTCCTTATTGTGTCTGTAGTAAAACGGTAAAATCCATTTTAGTTTAAGTTTGACTGTTTTTCCTTTTACCTCTGAAAGCTTTTCCCACTGTCTTCACCTGTCGTTTTGCTGATTTCCATTCTTTTCATATTAGTTGTTTTGCACCCGGCTGTTATAAAGCTGGCAAGCCGAAGAGGGGAGAGCATGCACGGGAACTACAGAAACCCGAACTGTCAGCTCAGCCCAGTCTCCCAGTTACACTTCATGTTCTTTGGTAAATGAAGCCAGGTGCCCTGAGAGCTCTGCAACAGTATCTCACTTTCTCCAATTAAAGCGATCTGTCCGGCAGCGCCACATAACGGCGCGCCTCCCGCTGCCTCATTCCTCAGAGAAGGTGTGCTAGCGCTGAACTACAACCAATTTCAACATTTCAAGCCGCCCGTTCTCCCTCCTCTGCTCGACAGTTTCAGCTCCGCGGCTCGCCGAGACGCAGACTTAAAATAATTTAAAAAAAGAAATTCACACCCCAGAGTCTGCTCTTTTATATTCTCTACCGCTCGCTGTGCAAAGCAAAAGGCGGCTGCTGATCTGAGGTTTGACGGGTGCATGACCTCAAAGTCATGACGTCGTTAGAAAATTTGCCACCAGCCCACTGAATGCGGGACGGTGGCGACGCCATTAAATGAACTTAAAAGCTTATTTAGCACACCCGCCAGACATTCAGGGGCTTTTACTGGATCTTAGACCTAATGGCTGATGGATGGTTTTAATTTGGAGCTGGGAAATTACAATGTTAATCTGAGACAAATTACTCCAGAAAGTTAAATAAGACACTATTTTTTTTCAGCTTCCCAGACCCTCGGTTACACTTTTTGTCATTTCGCTCTCTTGTACGATTCTAGGCTTCGCCGCAATTTCCTCATTATGTAGCAGGAGGTTAAAGGGACATGAAGATTTTAACGAAGGTGATTTTTGACACGCTCAGTTTTTAGCCAGATTACAGCGGGTCCGGTTTTGCTCGTTTCCATCAAGCCGTGTAGGAAATGACCGTTTTTCTGCAAGTTTATCTAATCTGCTCACACCTTTCTAACTTTTGCCATGGGAGTAAGAGAGTTTTCTTTAGCGGCCAACCTACCATTACAATGTGCTACGTAATGCTTTTGGCAGGGGTGGTGTTGCCCTTGTTAATGGGAGGCCTGTTAGAAATTCCACAGCAGGAAAGTTCACAGTGTCTCCATTGTCACGCCCGGAGGAAACAGAGGAGTTATCCGCTGTGGGCCGACAAACTGCATCTCCGCAGGCTTATTACTGTTATCAAATGTTATTATTTTAGAATATACCATTTAGGGAAGATGGGGATCTCTCCAAGCGCCTGTAATAGCTTGAATGTGACCGAAAGCTTCTGGAAACAGAAAATCATCTCCAATCACCTCAACATTTGCTTATGTTCAGCAGGATGTCGGGGATATTTCATTTACTTAGGGATAAGATTATTTTTTTTAATGAAAATCAAAGAACCACAGAGAAAACCTCATTAACTTGAAGCTCTACATAGTTACCCTGAAGGCAACATAATGCAGGAGCAAGATACATTATGCTCTGACTTGGATTTATTTGCTGTAGGATAATAGTACATCTTATTTCTGCAAGATCTTGCAATGCGTTACGGATAACTACTAAGAACGATTGTGCTTTTTGCATACCATTTATTTTTTGCAAAGGGGCTGAAGTGGGTGTAGGCATTTATGGTATGGTTTTATCGTTATGGTGGAAGATTTTTCATGATGATAAGATCTTAGGTTTATCTTGACAACGACAAATTCCTACTTGTGACGTCCGAACACCCAAATAACCTCTCGGGTTGTGATTTTTGCTCATTTTCTCCACTGTTTATTGAAAGAGTATCAATAAATATTAATAAACTCCAAACATTTAATTAAATGTGGTTACCGTGTGCAGTTCGACGATAAAGATCACTTATTCATGTAGTTAGTTTCCTGATGAGTTATATTTTTAATTTTGTTTTAATATTGTATATGTTGCAGTATTTGTTGTTATTGGGGTATAATTGACATGCATTCATAGTCAGTTACTAAAAAAGGACTGCAAGAAGCTTTAGTCTTTTATTGTAATTTTTATCATTATCACAATAGTACTACAATATATCTGGATAAAATGAAACTCACAACTCATGCAATCGTGTTCTGAGACGGGGACGAGGGCCCGGCTTTCATTGTAACCCCATATGATTCAGTAATTGTGTTAATAACACAATTACAGTTACCTGTTTTGCATATTGTGAAAACATTTATAAATTTCAGTTTGCAGGTTTTTTTTGCTGCCTTTCGCAACCCTAATATAATAATATAATGCATCCACAAAAACATTTACAGTAGATTTTTTTTTACATATCTGTTTAGCTTCAGAAATAAAATATAGTTTGTATATAATATGAACAAACTGGTGTATGGAAACGTGCATCGATGAAGCTCATTGATGGTAATGCATTCATCACACCGGGCGAACGTGCTGCCTCGCTCCAACGTGTTGCCGGTGAGCTGCTCTGCAGCTCTCCTGAACAGTCAGATGCGTTCAAGTAATTTGGTTTGTTGGGAGCGAGCAGCTCTGCAGCAGCATGCGTCGCTTCACATACTCTCCCTCTACGTGAGGCCTGAGCTTCTCTGCTGATTCGGACGCAGCAAAACTTGTTCTCGTAATGTGCTGTTGCTAAGTGGTCTTTTATACACCGATTGTAACTGCGTCTGTCCATAAGCTCCTCCAGTTTAGCGTACGCACACCTGTAACGCCACGACACTTTGAAAAAAAAAAACGATGGCATGTCCCTGAGGTTGGGACTCCCTTTGTGGGTCATGAAACGGCAAGCTGAAGGAGTTTTGTGATGAAAAGTACTTTGTCCAGAAAGTTATACATGTATTAATGACCGTTGAAAGTCACAGGTCCTCGCTGGATGTACTTTTAATTTGGATGTAATGCGATAGACCAACAACAAGAAGGTTTTCAGCATCATATACAAATAAAAAGCTGTAAAGTGTGGTGTGTATTTTGGATTCAGCCCCCCTGAGCCAAAACTTTGCAGAACCACCTCATGCTGCATTTACAGCCGCAGGTCTTCTGGGGCTAAGTCTCTACACCTTAAAACCTTTGCCAATGCTTGGCAAAACAGCTCCAACTCTGTCTAAACCGATACAGCATAGATTTAGGAGAAATCATAGTTGTCGGTTATGCAACATACAGTTCTAAAAAACAGTGCACATTGAAAAAGGTTATGATTTAAAAAAAAAAAAAAAAAAAACCTGGCTGAATAGAGCACATCCGCACAGCTCGCTGGTTGCGTGGGTGACAATATCACTGAAACATCATCAGGTGTTGGGAGACGATTAATTATTTGAAAAAACACTTGGGATTGGGACCCTGATCCTCTACTGAGCGCCTTAGTGGGACATTCTTAGAAAAATAGGGAAATCTTGTCTTGCTTAACATGAATACTAACAGTAATTTTACTCTTTAATATAGTGGGTACATTGATTAACACACCTACACAGTTGCAGACCTTGCTTTATTTTTCTTTTGCACACAAAAGCTAATCTGAGATCGAGGACATGAACAATGGAAGGGGGTACAGCACAGTAAGCATGATTGGTGCTTTTTTTATTATTGATATGCTTATGTCTCATGACATTATACCAGCTGTCCAGACTGCTTTCACATGAGTCAGCGGTCTAAGGGAGACACTTCATTGGAAGTGAACGACTCAAAAAGACAAACCGACTAGCCTGACTCAAAGAAACCACAGCTGGATGCACTTTTCTGATGACAAACTTGTTCAATTAAAGTACGATATTTATCAGATAAAAGGTGTTAGCCCATACAGGTTACTCAGACAAATATGTAATTGCGATGTTATTATTATTATTATTAGTAATTCAAATTTGGATTCCAATATCAATTGTTTCTTTGTTTTTTGTCTTTAGCTCCCATTGTGTCACTCATCTCAGCCACTAAAAATAAGGTTTGGTCTTTAAGAACAGTTTAAGTCCATCCAACATGGCTAAATATAGTATGGAAGTGTGTGAACTCCTGACACTTGAAGTAATGTATCCTTTTAAATACTGATTTCAAGTATTCCTTGGCGATTGTGTCAAATTAAAAATGAATATAATGTGTAAGTCGTCTGCACAGCTCTTTGACTGGAGTAGATCCATCAGGTCCAGGTTCCATCTTCACATTTTCCCTAGTAGCAGCTGCATTTTTTTTTAAAGTTTACCATCATTATTTTTTGAAGCTCAAAAGTCTGTAATTTACTGGTAGCTTTATTTTATTTTGACTTTGTTGCTGTTTTAGAAATGATTAAATTCAAATCACCAACTTGCTACATTCATGGTACCAGTGAGTGAACCACTTTGTTTTACATTTTTTGTGTGTGTCAGTAGGTAACTTTAAATCAGAGGTAGCAAAATTCACACGTAGGGTTCCCCAAGGGTCCATCCTGGGCCCCCTCCTATTCAATATCTATGTACTCCCTCTAGCTCAGATCATAAAAAAAACATCAGCTACCGTAACTATGCAGACGACAGACAGCTCTACATCACCATGTCACCAGGTGACTATAAACCAATTCAAGCACTGAGTAAATGCCTAGAAGAAATCAATGCATGGATGTGCCAAACAAAACTGAAGTAATTTTTTTTTACCAATAGTGATCAAGAGTTAGTACACAGCTTCAGCTGCTTCAGCTAGGAACAACTGATCAGGCCTGAAATCTGGGAGTAGTGATGGACTCAGACCTAAACCTCCAAAAGCATTTAAAGACAATTACAAGGTCGGCTTTTTATCACCTGAAGAACATTTCCAGGATTAAAAGACTGGTGTCTCAGCACCAGGATCTGGAAAAACTAATCCATGCGTTTATCAGCTGCAGTTGATCCAGAACGCTGCTGCCCGCGTCCTCACTAAGACTAAGAAAGTAGAGAACATCACCCCAGTTCTAAAGTCCTTACACTGGCTCCCTGTATCTCAGAGAATAGACTTTAAAATACTTCTGTTAGTCTATAAATCCCTGAATATCTTAGGACCTAAATACATCACAGACTTGTTATCAGTGTATCAACCCTCCAGACCACTAAGATCTTCTGGCTCCAGCCAACTCTACAGAACCAGAACTAGAACCAAACAAGGAGAAGTAGCATTTAGTTCCTATGCTCCACTTATCTGGAACAAAGTCCCAGAGGACTGTAAAAGTGCTGAAAGCCTGAGTTCCTTTAAATCAAGGGTAAAACCCTGTTTGTTTAGAGTTGCCTTTGAGTGTTAATGTTTTAGTTTGTAGTTCAACTTGTCTTATAGCTTAACCTACTGCTACTATACCACTGCTACTATACCACTGCATAGTGCTTTCCTCTGTAATGTGTAAACACTTTGAATTGTGTTGTTACTGAAAAGTGCTTGATAAATAAACTTGCTTTATAAATTCGCTATATGGCGTTAAACTAGTAGGTTTTTTTTCTGGGTATTTAAATTCAAAAGATGTAACTTTAGCTGTAATTTGACGGTTCATATGAAATACAGGGGCGAAGTGTTGAAATCTTATTTGAAATTACATGAACACTTTATAGGTTTTAGTGTCTGAAGGTAAACAAAACGTACAACTTGATAACAGTGTAGTTCCAGCTGACATCTCTAAAAGCATCTGCTTAGTCTGATGATGTTTGTTATTAAGTGGAGCAGTGCTGCGGTGAACCTCCTTGGGCAGTTACCCGTCATTGCAACTTTGTGTAATTGGATAACCCTGCAGGCTTCAGCAAAAAGGATTTCTAAGCTACCGAGGTCTCCTTTTAATAGTCTAGTAAGGTCATTCTTGCATCACTTAGATATTTGAGTCTAAATAAACAAAATATCACATGTTTAATATTCTGTTTTTCTTGCCATTCCAAGAAAGGAAATTAGTCATATGTAAAGTGTTGCTTCTGTGGATTAGCCTGGGGAGCTACATATGTGACAGTATACTTAGAGCTTTGATGTTTGAGCAGAGAATAATTACGTCCATTAGGGCGAGTTTTATACAGACATCAGAGTGTGCAGAACGTCAGCAAGTTCTGCCCCCACTGACCGCGGATCACACGCGACTCGGCTTCAAATGAAACTACGCTGCAGCTGAACGCCATCCAGAGCTGCGGGTCCCAAAGTTGGAGTCAGGACTCCTCTATGGGTCATAAAACAGCAGTTTAGGTGGGGTTGAGATTATCTCTGGCTGTCTAATGAAATTTGAAGGAAAAGAAATGCTGGAAACGCAAAGAAAAACATCAGTCAGAGCTTGATTAAAAAAAAAAATAATACTGTTACACAATAGTTGTTGATGTGTAACAGTGTGTGTGTTTGTGGTGGCTTTTTGGACACGCCTGTGTAGTGTAGGCGCTCACTGGGTGGGAAGTTTGCAACAAAGTGATCCAGAATTTGTGTGATGCATGTAATATTTTTCTTGTGTGGTTAGCATCAGTGAAGTGCTTCTCATTGCAGTACAGAACACTTCATTTTTTTTAAATTTTTTTTGCTCTCACGCTGCAGTAAATGCAGAGCAGGTATTTGAGAGCTGCTGAATGCAGTATGGCACTTCTCAAATAACCCAGCATGGATTACACAACAGCTGTTTTCGCGAGGTCTTTCAAGGCTTGTCTTTTTAGAGAAATAGTTTGCAGTACTGCAATAAAAACAGTGTAGAAAATCAATGCTCATGCAACACAAACATCCCCCTACTGGTGTAAAGATGACATGACAGTGACACAGACCATAGTGTCCTCACCTCACTTTTTCGAGGCTATGCACAAAAACAGACCTATTAGCATTAACTTTCATAGAATAAAACTTTTAATTTTTTTTTAAAGATTTTCCCTCTCATACATGTGGAATTAAGAGTTTCTGATGAGATGAACTGAGAGTTTTTAAAACACTTCCTAAATCACAGAAAAAAAGCAGAATTTTACATATTTGACAGTTTTAAAAATGACTTTCTAAATCAGAGTTTTTTTCAAAAAAAGAAAAAACACAACACCTTTCAGAGCTGAGATTTACTCGATTGAGAGTTTAAAATACTTCATACTTCACTTGTATCAGTTTTTATCCGTGTCTGTGTTCTGGAAAAAAAAAAAGTCTTGCAACCCAATCAACACTTTATCATGATATTCCTGAATAGAAACAGAGCTGTTTAAATAAAACATACAACCAGAACACTTAGACTAGAATTGCACAAATAAATTAGCTGGAATTGGCCAGTTAGCTGATTTTTCCCATGATTGCTACTGATCGGTGATCGGCAGGTTGAACAACAAAGTCAGTCTTTCTTTCTTTGTTTTTGTTGTGCTTTTACTTCTTGTTTCTGGTTTGTAAAATGCATCAAAACCAAGAACTTCCATCATTTTGTTTCACAAACAAATCAACCAACCTAACCGTCATCTATAAAGTTTATGTAAATAAGGAGCAGTTCTAATATGTCTATGCAGGTTTGTGGTGAAACCTACTCATAAAGTTATTATCCTCATGGAGTGAAGGCGTGCTGCCTTGTTGTTCCCAATGTCTTTAAACTGCGGCCAGATGCCGCTTCGCTTTCTGGTGTCACTCATAGTCATACTGTAGGACAACACAAGGCTCCCATTTATTTATTTGTAAAACACATTTCAGTACAAAGACAACACAAAGTGCTTTACATGATTAAAACATAGGAAAATACAAGCAAGTTGGAATAAAATGTAGAAAATTTTAAACAAAATAAAACAGAAAAAGCAAATATTAAAAACTGTTGGACTAAAAACGTAAACTAATGATGTTTCAGTAACAGATTGACTAACTAAACAAATGTGTTTTTAATCTTGATTTAAAGGAACTCAGGCTTTCAGCACTTTTACAGTTTTCTAGAAGTTTGTTCCAGATCAGTGGAGCATAGGAACTAAATGCTGCTTCTCCTTGTTTGGTTCTGGTTCTGGTTCTGCAGAGTAGGCTGGAGTCAGAAATGCATTCAAACACTCCTCACCTCTGTCTGCTGTCTCGCTTCTATGCTCCACCCCCTGTTTTTCACATAATGGTATGATCCTATACCCTCACGTGTAATTGCCCGCATGGCTGCTGGCCGATCAGAACTAATCTAGTCATAGCCGGCTCTTCCAATCCACTACAAAGCATCTTTTCCCCATGAAATCTATCTCCAGACATCTGTTGTATACGGAAGTGTTCTGTCAGTAAAATCCGTCTTTCTGGGGTGATTTTGAGGCGCGAGTTGATAATAAACGTCCCCCAACTTGTGGGATCTGCCGCTGCAGCGGATGTTTCGTGCTCAGCAGCGAGGACTTGCTGATATTGAATGCTAATTCAGCTATGCAGTATGTGGACTGCACTGTTTTCTTTTCTGTTAAGTTTAAAGGGATCCCACACTCTTGACACTTTGTCATTGTACTGGCGCCTCTTGTTGCCCCTCACAGTCTCCCTCCATAGCTGATACCCGGACCTGGCGTCCATGCTGCTGCAGCGTAGGCTATCGTTAGCACAAGCAACACAAACAACCACCCCGCCGGATGCCAATGCGCCGAATAGCTGGTAGTTTAATGCAGTTCAACAAAGACTTCAGGCTGATACTTTGCCGCGAGGAATTTTAGAAATTGTGGTACTTGAATCATTCGAGGAATTGTTTCAGCCCAATAACACAGTTTAAATCAGTTTGTGTAATGTAGACAACTTGGTTCAGTTACATTTGACATTTAGTGAAGATTAAGTTAAAGTGTTACATCTCCCTTATTGCCACCTAGCGGCACGGCATGGGTGTTTTTATCTGATATCTCAGTGTACTAGTTGTTTGGATTCTTAGTTGCTTTTTTTGTGCGTCTTTTGGTGTCTTTTCCATCTGCTACACAATGCTTCGTACAGGCCATGTCTCAGCTCCTACCCATCAATGGGAATGCTACATACCTGCTTTGACAACCACCAAGTTTTCTAAAGTTTATTCATAGTCGGCCGTCAGGAAATCTCCTTATGGGACTCTAATAAATATTATCTTCCAGCAGGCAGATGCTCAGGGTTATTTTGGTTTGATCAGGGGTCATAACCTCTCATGTTTCATAAGTCAGCCGTCCAAATGCTGTTCAGAATCACTATTAAAGGAAACGGGGTCAAATATAAAATCTTCAGAAAAGATATATACACATAAAATTATATTACTTCTGAGATTTTTTGATAATCCACATTATCAAAATGTATCTCCGTGTAATTCATAAACATGCCTATAACTAGCAAGAAAATGAACTGATCTGCAGTAGTTTAGTGCATGGGCTGTTATGTTTGTGGGGTTTTAAATGGAAAGTGTCTGTAAAGCATATTCAGTGCGGTGTGATTGGGACTTTTTTGAATGATAACTCAAAAATGAATGCTCAGATTAATGGTTAAAAGGTTTTTGACCAGCTGTTATTTTTACTTTGTAGAAAAAACAGGCCCAATCAGTATATTTAAGTTTACTGGAGCAGTCACACTGTGTCCCTTCAGCATCTCAGGGGCCTTAGCTTGTGGAGACTGCGTGCCTCTATGGACTCTGAAGCCCTAAGGCTCTGGCCCCGAGCTAAAGTTGCGCAGCAGGTGCTCACAGGAGGCCAGCTTGGGGCCTTGGGTAATTCTATCTAGCATGGGGATAGATCACGGTTTGTCCCAGAAGACAGAGAAAAGTCATCAGTCATTTGTTGTGGTGAGAGTTCTTTTCCAAGCGCATTCAATATATCATGACTTTTAAAGGGGAAAAATGTTGCTATATGTTCTTCTCCTCAAACAGTTGGGTCTTTGCTTTGCATATCTGAGACTGTAGAGAGATTAGCGTGATATATCCCCCCCACTCTCATGCTGAAAATATCCAAGATGCAAGCGTGCAACTTCTTTAAATCTGTAATTCAACATGTATCTGTGTGGAAGTTTTAATTACTGCAGCTTAGATTGCAAGTATTTTCTATCAGCAAGTGCTCTGTGACGCAGATAAAGTGCTGGTCTGATTACATCTGATCCTACCTTTGGGAGGGATGGTTTTTAACTCCTGCAGACTGTTACTCGCTTCTTATACAGCCTTGATGTAGGAGCTAGTCTGAGTGACATGATGTACAGAGCCTGGCCAGAGCATCCACAGTTCTCAAACTTTTTCACATTTTTTGCATTTTAAAACTGCAAACTTTAATTTTATGTCAAAGGCTGATACAAAGTTGGAAAATAACATGCATTTTAAAACTGTTTCCAAGTAGAATCTAAAAAGGATGGCATCCATTTAGTCACTCCATTAAACTGACACACAGACTGTTTTCAAAAGTCACCTAATTACGAAAGATATGTATAATTTATTCTCAGTATAAATCCACCTGTTGTCTGAGGTCCTCTAAAGGCCCGTGCTATGTTTGTTAAACATAGCAGGACTTGGCCATTGGCCTAAACCAGGGGTCTACATTCTATACTGTCCAAAGAACCATTTCCCCCCCAAGTCTAGCTAAAAAAAATAGTTTAGAGTTGCGTGACTTGGTGAAAAATGGACAACTTATACATTTTTATAAAAATCTACTGTAGAATTTTTTTTGTAATTTTTAAGAACCTTTATTTTATTTATAGTTTTTATAGGTTTTAAAATTAAGAAAACAGAACTTTTGCAAAACAATAGGATGGATACATTTTTAGTTTATTGGATGTTGATATTTGTGGGAAATCATGTCAAAAAGAGCATATATGGCAAGAATGACAAGAAAATGGACCTTGAAAAATATTACTTGTACATTCAATGTAATTCTGTTGTGGACATTTATTGTAATATTGTACATTTTATGTAAATATTCCATTAAAAATAGCTAGAACCTACATCTGTGACTATAGATATGTTTAAAACATTAGTTTGTTCAATTCTAGCCAAAGTTATTAAGGGTAGAAGGTCCAATGAGCCCCTTATCAGGCAGTTCCCATTTATCATTTCTATGCTGATGATATTAAGCTCTATTGTTGTTGTTTTTTAAGCCAACTGAATATTTTAAGTTGTCCTGCTTGATGAACTGTGTTAATGGTATGAAACTGTGGCTCTGTGAGCACTACCTGCAGGTAAACTCTGATGAGACGGAAACTAATCATCTTCCTTAAGAACCAAATAACGGAAATCAAGCAATTTCTGGGTGAATTGGCCTCCTCTGTCAAACCATGCCTCAGAAACCTTGGCATCATTTTTCATTCTGCCATATCACAAGACTGCCATTCTCGTGGATTAATCAAAAACTGTTTCTTTGAGCTAAGAAATATTTCTAAGCTTTGAACCTTAGTGACAATAGCTGAATTAGAGATTATTATTCATGCTTTTTTTTATCTCATCCTGACTATTGTAACAGTTTTATCATGTTATCCTTTATTTTCATTTTATTGTCTGATGATGTTTAACACTGTCTCAGCTGTGGCTGGTGTTAAAGCACTTTATAAATAAAGTTGATGTTGATGATGATGATGATGACAGCCTTTTTATGTGTTTGAAAAATAAGGATCGTGACCTTCTCCAGTCAGTTCAGAATGCTGCAGCACCTTAATGGTCTTTTTGCTCAGCAGTGGTTTTCTTTTTGGACCTCTACCGTGGAGGCCAAACTTCCAGATTGATAGATCTGCTACTTTCTAGCTTTTGAGGATCTTTGGTGTACTTCAGTTTGTCAGGCAGATCCTATTTAAGTGATTTCTTGACATGTGTGGCAGTAATCAGGCCTTGGTGTGGCTAAAGGAGGTGGACTCAGGTGTGATAAACCACAGGGCCTGTCACGTTGTCACACATGTAGGTTTGGATTTTCTCCCCTTAATAACAGAAACCTTCATTTAAAAACAGCATTTTGCGTTGTCTTTACTAATATTTATATTTGTTTGATGTTCTGAAACACTCAACTGGGACAAACGTGCGAAAATAAGAAGTCACTGTAGATTTTCACCACCGGCACAACCAAAAAAAAAACAGGATTTTATTTCTCATCTGCTCGTTTGATGAAAGTGCATTCTGCCTCAGAGCAGATTTCTCGGTGCATCTGTTGCTTTAAAAGTTACTGTTGCGCGCTGAGTAGATTAGCAGAACCATCCCTTAAAAGCTCTTATTACTGACAGTAATGGACTGTTGTGGATTTGATTAATCTAATTTGCTATCAGGGGCTGCATTTTATTCGTCCCTTCCCCTCGTGCTGGAGTGAGTAGGTTCAGACAGAAAACATCGCGCACAACACGCCATGCATGTACACGCGTTATTTAGACTCCGTCCTCATGCGAGCGGCTCCTCTTTATGTAAGTAAAACAACAGATGTCTCGGCTCTCTGACTCACTGTCAGAAGTGCCATCTCATTAGCTGTGAATATTGCAGAGCAAACTAGAAAATCTGCGGCTCCGTTATAAATATTGAAAATGAAATGAGTCACGGATCACAGCGGCAACGTGGTAAATTGTCTCCGAGGGTGGGCTGCAAGCGCGGCGGTGAACTCCAGTGGGGAGTCGATCCACAGGACGGGGGGGAGGGGGAGATGGGGAGAGTGCCTGCTAATCCAACGGCTTAAATGTCGCTCCTCATCGACGTGGGTCTAGCCGCGGATCCTTGCCGGTCTGATGTTCAATGAGATTCATGGCTCTGTAAACCTGTCATAAAAGGATATCAGGTGTAATCATTATTCTTTGTTTTGTTTTTGTGACCCCCCCCTCTCCCTCTCCCTCTCCTCCTCCTCTTCCTCCCCCTCTGCAGCTGTCCCCTTCCCCCCCAGCCACCGGCTGACAGCTAAAGAGGTGTTTGACAGCGACGGTAAGCCCAAAGTGGATGTGCTGAAAGCTCACCTAACCAAGGAGGGCCGTGTGGAGGAGTCGGTGGCCCTCAGGCTCATCGGGGAGGGCGGCGCCATCCTGCGCGCAGAGAAGAACCTGCTGGACATCGAGGCCCCCGTGACAGGTCAGGACATGTGATATAAGCCGCCCGCACCACATAAACAGCCCTGTTCTGACTTTTCTCTTGGATTTACGAGGCCCGAACATTAAATTTCTAATTATCTGCGTAAATAATCCCGCCTGAGATTCCTCTACAAAAAGGATGCTTCCATACCTTTGATGGGTGTGCTGCTGCTTCAGCTGTCACCAGTTCAATGAACAGACCCTGATGTGCTTTATTGGGATTTTAGGTGATGCACCAACACAGAATAGTACATAATGGTGAAATGGAAGGAAAATTAATCAATTTAAAAAAGGTAGAAATATAAATGTGGAAATTGTGGCTTATTTCTACTCTTGCTCACGGAGTCAGTATTTCCTAGAACCTCCTCTCCTTGCATTTATAGGTGTAGGTTTTTCTGGCATGTCTCTACCAGCTTTGCATGTGAAGAGACTGAAATATTTGCCTAATCCTTTTTGGGAAAAATAGCTGGAGGTCAGTCAGATTGGTCAAAGAGTTTCTGTGGACATCGTTTTCTAAGTCTTGCCACAGATTCTCCATTGGATTTGGGCCTGGGCTTCGACTGGGCCGTTCTAACGCATTGATGTGCTTTGATCCAAACCCCTTTCTTTGTAGTGCAGGTTGCATGTTTAGGGTATTTGTTCTGCTGAGACCTTCAGCTCTAGTCTCCAGTCTTCTGCAGCCTCTAACTGGTTCACATCCAGCGTTGCCCTGCGTTTAACTCCATCCATCTTCCCGTGAACTCAGACCAGTTTCTCTATCCCTGCAAAAGAAAAGCATCTCCACAGCATCATGATGCCACCACCTCACCAGCGGTTCATGGTGATACATCATGGGTTTCTATGAAAAGGACAAATTTTGGTCTCATCTGATTGGATCATTTTCATTTGGCCGTGTCCCTTACACGGTTTGTGGCAAACTGCAAACTTAATCTCCACATCTTCATCCCTGGTCTGCTGCCTTCCTTGGTCTTTATGATGCTTTTTGTTCACCTATGTTCTCCAGCAAACCTCTCTCAGAACAGCTGGTTCTACCCCCAGCTGGGTAGAACCCGCCGGGAGATGATCCATATGATGATCTAAAAGTTCTGGCTTTACAAAGTCTGGGATAAACTTTTTTTAATATGACAAATTGTGCCTTTTAATCATGAGAAATGTTTTTTTTTTTTCAAAAATCTACGACTTTTAATCATCAGAAAACATCCACGTTTTATCTCGCAAATCCAATTAACCTAAAAAAAAAATCCAAATTACTCTAAAACGTTTTTTGTGGAAATCATTTTTCTTGAATCTACAATGGCCATAATACAAATTTTCTTCTAAGAATAAAGTCTCAATATTAGGTGTACAAGAATAAAGAACAATACGAGAATAGTCGTATATGACAATAAAGTCCTATTATTACAAGAATAAAGTCTCAGTCATTTGCACAATTGTTTCAAAGTCCTGAAACTAATAATTTGATGCTGATTTGCTAAAAAAAAATAGAAATTCATTATTTGTCTAATTAAAACCAAAGTATAACGTTGAGGGGTCGCTGGGGCTGTTATTTTGGGGGGTTGCAGGCTGATAAGTTTGGGAACCCCTGATTTAAGGCAACAGGTTGTTTTAAATTGAATGTATTGCTATCAGAGTAAGCAGGACAGAATACAAATGCTCACTATTCTTTTTAGTTTTTAAAATGTGAGCAATGGTGAAAACCTTGGATCATTTCCATCCTCTTCACAGGTATGCAGCAGCTGTGTGTCGGGCTAATGTGGCAAAATGGGAAAACGCGTAATGCGTCATATTATTATATAATATTAGACCATTTTGTTGTTCAGTTGCTTTTAGGTTGGGGTTTTTGAAGAAGATGGCTTGAATATACTGACGACATGCTATGCGTTTGGCAATTTCATTTAACGGCTGTTTTTAACTTTCATTTTCAGCCTTGGATTCTCAGTGTCAAGTTTTCCGTTTGGATAGATTTCTGCTTGCTCACTGTGATTGCCAGGGATTTAGATTGTTGAATGAGGCTGTTTTCACATCAGAAAATATCTGCAGAGAATTCACTTTGAACCTTTCATCCTCGCAGCCTCAGCCCGCAGATGCACTTTGCAGCTGGAGATTTTCCCCATGAGCTGCGTTTTCTCTGAGAGATGCACCAAAGTGATGGTTTTTGTAAAGGGCACAATAGGACACGATCAAGGCTGTGGACCACAATGTCGCGTTTACAACCATTTTTCTCTTTACTTATTCCTTTTTTGAGGAGATAAAGCATAGACTACTACTTACACAGGTCTGAATCGTTCAAAAATGCTCCCCAAGATTAGATTTGATTAAAGCGTGGGCATATTTTTTGTAGTTGATGTTGATCCATGCAAGGAGCTGTTCTCAAATTTCACTTATTTGCTTTATTTTTTGAAAAAAAAAAACATGCTTTTTGTGTATAGAAAAACATTTATAACAGTGAAATATTCCAGCTGAAAGAGCTTTGTGTCCTAATTATCCTAATTATAGCCTTAATGCCAAACAAAGGTCATCCAATTAGCCATAGCAGGCTTAAATTTTAAGGAAACACAGATGTTTCCTACGGTTTTACAGCATAATTAAATTGATTATATTAATAATGAAACAGTTACTCACTCCATGCTCTAAAACTGTTTTGAAATTAGGATTTTTCTTATACCTGTTTGTTTACTGTACCAAAAAGTCTAATTGAGATTAAAATCTCTTTTTGAAGACTAATCTGGTCATTCATGATGACCATGACCATGGCTGAAACGTAATGCGTATTTTGTGTTTAATTTGTTGAAACCAGTAACACTCAAAGAAATAAAAATAAAAAAGTTTGGAGATAGACAATATGCTGCATTCTTGGTTATTCACTGGTTATTCATTTCAGAAAGGAAAGAACATTAATTGCTTCTCTATAAATCAGAACATCTAATATTCCAGCCAAAACTTTTTCCTTCTACTCTACTTTCCATTAATTGAACCTTTGTGCCTTACCTCTCCTTGAGGAGGGTTTTAGTCACTGTCTGCTGGACAACTTTGAGCTCAGCAGTTTCAGCCTGATTGTGTAGGACATAACGTGACATTTCTGCGCAACATTATTTTATTCGTCTCGTGTAATTATACGTTTTCTGAGAAAGCGAGTTTGGGTTTTTTATTCTCTGTACTCCGTTACTGTCAGAATTAATAGAGGAAAACACACGAAATACACCGCTCTCTAAATGTGAGCAGAACTTCTGGATTAAATGAGCGCTTCCACGTTACTCTGATCTGGTGAGATGCAGCTGTAAGTCAACATCTGATTCTCCTCCCCCTGCATTAAGTGACAGATCTGTTAAGCACATCCAATCATCGTCTCGGATTGGGCAGAGTGACGTCAATCATTGTTTGCTCGTATACCAGGAGAGCCTTAATGTGCATGCAGTCGTCGAACAGTAGATGCACTCAAGCCTGCACGATGCCGACATACTAGAACTGGAAAATTGCCAGAGGGAATAATGTGAAAGTGCAAAAAAAATATTTGTTATGTTGCTGTTCCTACATCTTGGATTGCGTTTTTTTTTTTCAGTTGTATGAACATTTCATTGAGAATAGAAGTAGAAATTATTTCTATAAGTTCTGGAAATGGTCATGTTTATCGCAGCCAGGAGTTGCTGTTGAGTTTATGCCTCTGGGTGAGCTGGATGGGCTGTGGGGTGGCTGCTGATGCATATTCATGCATCCACTCTGGCTATTGTTGTCTTTCTCCCTGGTCAAGTGTGCTGTTCCTCCATTAGACTTTCTGATGAGGCCTCTTTGATGTTGGTGTAATCAGAGGCAGAGAGCTACTCAAGGGATCTATGGCAACCCATCATTTCCTAATACCAGATCATTTCCACAATATAGTCCAGAGAGGCTCCATGGTCACATTTGGCAGGAAATGTACTCACTTAAATTCATGAATGCATGACCCTTGTGTGCCTCCTGTGTTTATTAAGGCCATCATGATAAGGGAATATCTTGTCTGGCTGTTTGAGACCGTGGACAACAAAAAGATGAAAACAAGCGACGCAGGACTTGCATTCTGGTTCTGCTCCGTGTTTACAGAGGTTGACACGTGAGCAAACGAAGCTAGATGCGCAATAATTCAGCCTTTGCCGCCTGAAGTTCAGTCTACGGATCCCGCAGTTTAAGATAAACACCTCAACATTGTGAGTTATGCTTTTTTTCCCCCAGGTTTTCTTTCTCTCCTAGAGCATAAAAACAGAAACTTACTTATTAAAGTATTTTTTTATCAGAAGAGATTAGTCTACTTCCAGACTGAATACCGGTTGCAATTTTCCAGGCCGATCCCTAATCCGATTTTATTCAGTTCCAGTTAAAACACCCGTTTTGTAAAATTTGAGTAAAACAAGACAAGATTATCCCATTTATTTCAAATTCTTTTTTTTTTTAGAAACATTCTATCCAGGAGTGATGCTGAAAAACTAGTCCATGCATTTGTTACTTCAAGGCTGGACTATTGTAATTCTTTACTATCAGGAAGTCCACAAAATGCAGTTCAAAGTCTTCAGCTGATCCAAAATGCTGCAGCAAGAGTTCTGATGAAAATCAACAAGAGGGATCATATTTCTCCAATTTTAGCTTCCCTTCATTGGCTTCCTGTTAAATCAAGAATAGAATTTAAAATTATTATTCTTCTAACGTATAAAGCCCTTAATAATCAAGCTCCATCATATATCAGAGCTCTGATTACCCCGTATGTTCCTAACAGAGCTCTTCGCTCTCAGACTGCAGGTCTGCTGGTGGTTCCTAGAGTCTCTAAAAGTAGAATGGGAGGCAGATCCTTTAGCTATCAGGCTCCTCTCCTGTGGAACCAACTCCCAGTTTTGGTCCGTGAAGCAGACACCCTGTCTACTTTTAAGACTAATCTTAAAACTTTCCTTTTTGACAAAGCTTATAGTTAGAGAGGCTTATGTTACCCTGAGCTACCTCTATAGTTATGCTGCTATAGGCTTAGGCTACTGGAGGACATCAGGGCCTATTTTTCTCACTCTACTGAGTTCTCCTACTGTTCTCCAATTTGCATTGCTTGTTGTTATTTCAACTTTTAACTTTCTGTTTTCTGTCATTTTTATTTCTTCACAGTAGGTACACCTGGTCTGGCGGTCTGTTAGCTGTGACATCATCCAGGGGAGGCAGATAATCTGCCATTACCTATAACATAGAAAGGATTCCTGGATCAATGTGTGCTTCTGCGCTTTTTGTGTCTCTGCTCGGTCTTCTCTAACCCCCTGTGTGAACGGCAGATGACCGTTCACACAGGGGGTTAGAGAAGACAGAGCAGAGACACAAAAAGATGACCGTTCTGCTGGAGAACCAGGCTCAGAAGGTTTTTCCTTCCTGCTAAAGAGGAGTTTTCCTCTCCACTGTCTCTTCATGCTCGCTTTGTATGAGGGATTGCTGCAACGCCACGGACAATGCAGACGACATGAGGACATGAGGAGTGAATACTGCTTGTCAAGACTTGATGCAATCTACTGAGTTTCCTCAGAGAGGAAACTTTTTGACCAAGCTATCTAATCTGATCCAATCTGTATAATCTGATTGAATTTGACTTTGGAAAGTGCCTTGAGATGACATGTTTCATGAATTGGCGCTATATAAGTAAAATTGAATTGAATTGAATTAACGGTTCAAACAAAAAAAATGTTTTTGCCCACAACAGCATCACATTACAGGGCAATCAAGGGTCTTCAAGCTGCAGGACAAATTGATGCAGCATGATGTCATAGTACCTTAGTAGCATTTTTTTTTAAACCAGACTAAGACCCCTTAAAGTCGTATGGTTTCCTACACCTTAAGAAAGCAAAAAGATCCACCATGAAAGTTAAACCTATCTCCCAACCAGAGACTGGTATAATTTTTTTCTCCAGGTAAATCCTGATAAGGCTTAAGTTCAGGGTAGTTCAACTGAAATAAATACATGGGTGCTTATTTTACTAATGGATTTGGTACTGGTACTTTTAAATGCAAACCTTTTACAACTACACGCGTTTATGTTAGCGAGGAGTGAAATCTGCCTACGTTCCATAGAAAATCCAGGTCTTTGCAGTTCATTAAACCTCTTGCGTACCCAGGGTGACCAGATCTCAAAAATAAAATGTGGGACAACAGGGATGCTAATGAGGGACAAGTGGGACACATTACCAACACTGTGATGATGTCATGTTTTTAATTTAACACAGATCGCACATTACATTAATCTGTCTCTGCTTTGGCTGCTAGAGCACAACAGTGAATTATCACAAGTTTATGAAAAACAATCAACTTTTTTGAAGAGTAAAACTGTTACATTTTTCAAAGTTTGTCAGAAAAAAAACACCTTTCCAAGCTTTGAAAGTTCAAAGCTTATTTTTTTTTAAAGCTTATCAGAAAAACGTTATTAAACTGTTGTGTAAAGTTAAATATTGTTTAAGTTCATCTCGGCTGCGGTTCCCTTGTCTGTCTGGCTGGCATCTCTGGGTTTGAGTAAAAACGTTCAGCTCTGCGTTTCTTGTGTGACTCACTTCTACGTCGTGCTTCCCTCCGTGCGAAATTCAAAACTAACTTTGGCAAACGTCACATAAAACTCTGAGGATCATCTTTTACTGGCCTCGCCCAGCTATAAACCGAAGTCTTTGTTTGTGCTGCATTTTTTTTTTTTATTTGACTTAGTTTCCTCAATGTTCTAAATACATCAAGATCCTTTTCTCGCCCTTTTATTTTACGAGCATCCTGGCGTGCCGGTTGGTCGTGACGTGGGACGCTGCTGCATATTTTGAGTCACGGCCGACGCGGCTCTGCTGACGATGACTGCAGCTCTGCTTTCTTTGCATTTCAGAGGAGCGCGTCAAATAATGTTTTGACTTTTCAGAATTCGACCCAGTCAAACGTGGGACATTGTTTACGTTAGTTGGGATACCGAGACAGGAGTGGCACAAAGGGAACTAAAAGTAAGTAAAGTTTTCTTGAAATCAGTGTATTTTTCCTTGATTTGAGCAGCTAAATAAGACTATTTGCCAATGGAATGAGTATTCTTACCCCTAAAATAAGGTTATTAGCTATTCTGCACTTGGAATAAGATGGTGGAGAAGAATTGTTATTATTTTAAGTGCAAAAGTCTTATTCCATTGGCAAATAGTCTTATTTAGCTGCTCAAATCAAGGAAAAATACTCTAATTTCAAGAAAATTTTACTTACTTTTAGTTCCCTTTTTGCAGTGCAGGACTTCTGGCCACCTGATGTGTACCCCATCTCCCACCCAACGTCCGCTGGAGATGATGCTCCAAATCTCCCCATCACTAAGGGGGTGAACCTGTTTCGGTTCAATTTGCATGTTATCTAAGCCATTACAAGGCCTTAATTGGGCAATAATATAAAGCTTGGAACTCCACACTACTCCAGACTTTTTGAATTGAGAAAGCTTCCGGGATAGGAAGCGAAACGTCTTCAAACTTCGGGGGAAAAAAAAGTCCAGTTATTTCGTTTTTGTTTTTTACTTTTTTGGGAGGATCCTCCAAATCATCCATCTGTTGGTCATCCTCTGACTGTAAACGTCTGGAAGTTTGAAAAATGTGTAGAAACCCCGAAAAAACAGCTAACACTAAAGCGTCTTACTCTGAAAATGTGATATTACTGCTTGTTAGGTCATTGGCTGTGGTGCATTCATCAGCTGAAAGAGAAAAACATCTGGGGTCATTAGTCAAGATAAAAATTGTCTGATTCCAGTTACCTTTACAGCAATCTGCGCGTCCCTTTCAACAACCTGACCCCGAGAGGGTATATTTGTTTATTTATTTAGATTTTCTGGATGAACACACTCTGATGTCGACCTTTTCCTGGCGGCAGCGCTGCCTTTTTAGATTGGGCGAAGCCGTGTTCTGAGGCTGTCATCCCTTCAGATTTTCAGATTTCATGGCAGCTCAAGTGGCGAACAAACCGCTGAACCCGCCCGCTTTTTGTTGCGGCGCGTAGAAACAGTGGACGGCTTCTGTTCTCGCCACGGATCCCGAGGAGCTGTGTGTGTGTGCGCGCGCGAGCTCTGTGCTCATCCACTTGTGTATGCGAGCCCAACGGCGAAGCACTTCTTGCCCTCCCACTCAACAACCTTGTCTCAACCCCTCTCCCACTCACTTTTTCAGCAAGGGCTTCTCTGCTGCGCGTGCTCGTTTTCCCGCTGTGTTTACCTCTCTCGTCCTCTTCCAACCTCGCACACATTCTGCCTTGCTCTCCCCCCCCCCCCTTCTCTCTGTCTTCTTTTTTAACTTTCTCTCTCTTTCCGTCAGCTACCCCTGGTTCCAGCACGACACATGGTCAGCAAATTAGTATGTAAATATTTATCGTGGATGCAAAGCACCATGACATGTCAGCTGTCTCTCTCTCTCTCTGTCTCTCTGTCTCCTCCTCTCTGCTTTTCCCTCTCGCTCAGTCACTTCCTTGTGGGGCCAGATGGCAGGTGGGTTTTTCATTAATTTAATTTCTGTTTTTGAAAAGGGAGGAGTGTGACAAACGGTGCTGGCTTAGGGTGCTGAACACAGGCTGCTCCCATGGCCTTCGCTCAGCTCTTGCCATCAAAGGAGCTCCTATAACCACATCACCAGGCAACGACAAACTTTAACACTCCTCAGTAAGCCTCTGCAGAGAGCGAGCTCCACCACGAACGGGCCTCCGGTCTCATTAAAGCACAATAAAACATGTTTTCCCCAAACTGGTAATGCTGTTTTTATGAAATCTTGTGGTATTACTGCACAATGGACTGTGGAACGTCAGATGAACCTCGCCTTAGCTGTGATATAAAATGTGATGCATTTCTTATGAGGAAACACAAAGACCCTGATTGTGGGACTTCCTGTGTGCACCGAAAAAAAAAAAAAAAATAAAAATCTGCTTATATGCACCACTTTTTAAATGAGAAATCCACTTGTTTGGAGTGCTCAGAGCAGCTGTTCCAAAAGTATTCTTACCCATCTAAGTCGTTCAGTTGTTGTTGTTGTTGTTGTTTTTTTACGCTAAAACCACAAACTTCATTGTATTTTATTGAGTTTTGGATCCACACAAATAAGTGCATTGTTGTGTAGTGAAGGGAAAACGACACGTTCTCCTAAAAAGGTAAAACAATTATAAAGTTTGGCGTGCATTTGTGTTCAGCCCCCTTGGAATAAAACCCAGTGCAACCAAAAGCCTTCAGATGTCACTCGTAGCTGATAGAGTCCACCCGTATGTAATTAAATCTCAGCATCATGGAGACCAAGGAACACAGCGGACAGGTCGGTGGAGACGTTTAAACCAGGATCCGAACAGAAAACGGTAAGCTTTAAACGTCACCACAGACCACCGTTCAATAAACACTCTGAAAATTAGAGTCTAGAAATCAATCCGTCACTCAGATTACTGATTAACCACCTGACATTTACAGACGTTCTCATTTTATAGTTTAAAAATTGGTTAAAAAAAAGAAGTGAAACCTCTGTTAACTATGATATCTAGATAGGAACCCGTTTTGTGTTTCTTTCAGTGCGTGAAAAGGGACTTTCACAACCTTTTTTTTTTTTATTATTGGAATTTAACAATTCAAAGCAATAGCATAAACCTGACCTTTTAATTTTTATTGTTTCGTTTCTGCTTTAAGACTGAGTTCATAAACGCTGCAGGCGGATAGATGTCCGTAACAGATTGCAAGCTCCACCTTTGCCTTTGCATAATGCCGTGCCGTTCAGGATGTGGGCTCTCGGAGAGAGGCATCATAAAACCCGGGGTGTTGTTATTGCACCCCGTCTCAATCAAAACCCGATCTGGCACGGTCGCTCAATGAGCCTGGCCTTTTGGAGTGGCCTGTGTAGGTTCTGAAGCCAGGTTGTGTAATGTCCGCCACCCACTCGATAGCTGCTGCCCGCTGATATGCAGCTACTCAGGGGGAATCACTTTAGCACACAAGCAGGAGATGGCCAGAACGAATTGTTTCTCACTCCAGATAATGTACTCCCACCTGCTCTTCTTATGTGGGCTTTGCTTCTCACCTCGTTTCTGTGTGTGCTGTTCGACAAGAGGGGAGGGAGGCGAAGCGTGTCTGTAGGTGTGCGGCAACAGAGCGACGGGCAGGCTTGTGTGTTTGCTGTGATGAGGCAGAGCGCCGAAGCTGGAGGAGGGAGCCGCTGGTTTTTCTGTTTGACTTGCATCGATCAGCGTCGTCCACGCTTCCACAGATGCATTGACTGCAACTCGGAGGGACCGTCAAATCCAGTCCCTGCCTAGAAATTGAAGTGTCAGCACCGGCTCCTCTGTCCCCCCCCCCCCCCCCCCCCCCAAAGGTCAGCTTTCATGTGCGCCTCTCCCCACTGTTGGAAAATAAAACAACAAGCCGCTTTTTTTCAAATAAATATTCAAGAATAATCCTTAAATGAGTGAAAAACCAGAAATTGGACCTGCTGAGTGAATCCTGTACTGCTTTAAGGCCTGAAGGTTTGCTGTCAGCTTTATAAAAGACGTGATTACCTTTTCCATCGCTCTGTGTTGCATTGCATTGTTGCCAATGGTGATGCTCGTAGATGTCCTTTATCGGGTCAGTGGCAGCGTAGGTTGGGGGGGGGGGGTTTCTGGTAGAAGCTGCCATTGTGGAAAGGATCCAAAGCCTCTGGGGTGTTTCCATAGCAATAACCAACCTTAATGCCACAAAATCCTCAGGATAAACCGAGATAGAGCACAGTGCCTTTTAGCTAGGCTGTATTCTGTGACAAATGTAGTCAGGTGAGCTGAAATTAGTAGATCAATGCTTCATGTTGGAAGTAATTAGAAAATATTTTAGTTTTTCTGTAACTTGAAGGTTGCAAAGCAGCCTTTCTATGGGTTGAAGCCTTTTGATATGATTCCATCGTAAGCGTAAAATTTTCTCACTTTGGAGATTCTTTTCTCCAAATTGTTGACTAGCTGTCCCCCCTCCCCCACCTGTTCCCGCTAGCCGTCAGCCAGCTGTGCATCATAGTTACATTTGGGGCGTACGACTGCAATTTCCCCTAAAAAAAGGAAGAAAATATATTGGTGGAGCTCCATTAGTAATATATACAGTGGGAATTAAATTGCCAGCATTAAGTAGTCAGAACTCCAGTATTACAGTACGAAGAGCGAAACAATAGTAAAGCATTTTTACCGTAGAACCACAGCTACATTTAGTTTGTCATCCTATCTTTTTGTAGAGGTTGGTGTTTTTCAAACTTTTTGTTAAAAGGTGTACCATCTAATTAAATATTACGTCCAAGTCATCTTTACAGACGTTTTAAAACCATAATTCAACAGGATTTGGACTGTCTTGAAAAAAAATCAGAAATTAATTAGAGCTGCAGCATACCGGGAAAATATTTAATTACAATGATGTTGCTGAAAATTGCGAAATTATATCCAGAAGCAGGAACATTAAATATTTAATCTTTCAATCCTTTATAACCACAGTATTTCACACACTGATATTGTGACAAAAATCACTATTCAATATATTGAGCAGCGCTGAGAGAGAAATGTGACACCAACCCCAACCTCATAATCCAATATGGTCATCTTGCATTTAAAAAAAGTTTAAAAAGGGACGTATTTGCAGGTTTTTTTTTATCATAGTAAAACCTTCACACAATCTGTGTATATATATTTATATGTACATAGTAGATGCACTTTAATAATCTGAAGCCATAATATCTGTTGTGTGGTGTTGGTCATCATATCTGATTCTGAAAACAATATTTTTGTTCATCTTTTAATCAAATCTATTTAAATATGTACAGAGTGAAAGCTCTGATCCTTTTTTTTTATACTAAATTAGTTATATTGGTGTGCTTGATGCAAACAAGACTAATCATCCTGCCTGGAAATCAGTTTTTTTTCTTGCTCCCTGTTTAAAACGTACATGTTGATGGTCAATTTTTGTATTCTTGTTCCATTAAAACAATTTCCTCTGAAGCCCAACGTTGAATCTAAAAAAGGCAAGCAGTGCGTGTGACGCAGCCTTAAATTGCCAGGAAATTAAAAGAATGACAATATCTGTAGAAATCGGAACAGAAAACAAGGTTTCCTCCTTGGTGTCGGTCCCTGCTGTGGATTTAAACGGCGATGCTGTGTGGGTTTAATAAAAGATGATGATTAAAGCAGAGGTTTACGATTCAGTCAAGAAGAGGGGATTCTAACAGCCTTCTCACGGGGCCCCTAACTTGGGATAATTGCTCTTGAACGTTGTCCTCCTGCTTCCGCTAATTGGGTATCACAGCGTCAGATTTTCTGTCTTCCATCCGAGTCTCGTCGTGTTTCTTGCTGTGAGATACAGTTCGTAAAGCTTTGAGAAACGCCGGTCCATCCTTTTTTATTCAAATTGGAGTGAAATCTGTTCACCCTTCTGGAAACGACCCAATGTCTCCATTACACGTGGGCGGAAAATGTAGATGTCGAGCATCGGCTTCTTGTTTGTTGTTGTCACCGTGCAGGCGGTCAGTGATGATTGTTGTAGCACTGAGGGAAGGACGAGGCCTTTTCTGACCCGGTTTTGTGGACCAGAAAGGCTTTATTCAGATGTGTTGGTTGTAATTGGTGTTTTCAGATCCTCAATGATAAGGATGACATGGCGGGTAAATGACCTGCTTCATCCGAGACAGATTAACCCAGGGCTACGCCCCTTTGTTTGATATTAACGAAGGCCAGCTTTACTTTTTTCTTTAAATTACTGTGAACCTTAACTAATGAAAAAGGGTCAAGGTTTTCTCATTGACTCCATGTGAAGGAAGCTGCTGCCCAGTACAGGCAGGTTATGAGGGAGTTATATTTTTATTTTTTCTGCATATCTGTGTAAATTAAATATACAACTATAAAGGCTGCATAGTTTTGCACCTAAATTAGATAGTATGTTGTATCCACAAAATGAAATGTTTCTCCATCATCTTTTTGAGCACAAGTCTTGCTGTTTCCTGCTATTTATTACTGATCTCATTCTCTTAAAAGTCCTCCAGGCTCGATGGCCTATTTCTTTTTGTCTTTTGCTCTCTTGTTCTGGAGCGACGCCAACATTTATATCTACATTCCTTCTGCAGCTTACCAGCGTCTGGCTGATCCGGCCTATTATTCTATAAATGCATCAAGCTTCTTATATAATAACCCCTGTTACAGTAAGATCCTGAGGTTGTCTGTCGGAAACCACCCCTGTCAGATCTACATATGGGTTTGGGTAAAGGACTGTTATATTAGGTGGTCAGTTTGCCAAATCAGCTGTTTTGTTTGATGTTGGTCAGACTCTGCGAGTTGCTCATGATGCACCCAGGTTTCACCTTATTGGCTTGTTTTTACATAGAGGTAAAAAGGACCCCAAGGGGTAGGGTTGTGGATGGGGTCCTTAAGCAGTCATGGAAAGTTTGACTATGAAATTAGCTTTTTTGCAAATGCATATCTATTATTATGCATACCAAGTCCAGGGAATCTGTTATTGGTTGTTCCTGATGTGGCTTATTTCAATGTGATTTTTTTTTTTTCCGTTCAAGATCGTGAGTTAATATATTTTGAGAATCATTGGTTATTTCTTTAGATGATTTATTCACTATAGAAAGACAGCCGGGGAAGGACCTATATTGTGATTTTTGTTGTTGAAATGAGCAAATCTAGAATCTTAAAATAATTAAGCTTAGTCACAACTGTGAAAGTATTTCTTGGTAATGATGAAATTTCTTTAACCAAAAATGACTTTTAAAGCTCGTAATAATAACAGGTCTGTTATCTTTAAAAAAACAACAACACATTTCCCAGAAAAACAGTAATCATTACAATAAAAACTCATCTTATCTTGAGAGTTGTGATATATCGAGACAGAAATATGACAAGATGAGCTGATAGCTTATCTTGAGATACTAGCTTGCAACTTTTGAATGGTTTTAACATTAAGATATTGCTCAACTGTCTTCCCTTTAAATTAATTGGGCTGCAGCTATCATACAGCAGTAGGAGCGGTGTCTGGAAGTAGAAATCAGACTATTTGTGTTATTTTTACAGACAAACAGTATTGGCTTTCCCTAATGATGGAAATTTCGTTTGATGCCTGTTTTAGTTTTAACCACTGCTCGGGTCTAATTGCAGCACTTCAACATGAGTCAGTTGGTCCTGTGCAGAGGAGTTCAATTGAATACTTTCATTTTTCTAATCCAAGGTAATTAGAACAAATTTAGTTTGCCTAAATTAATCATCTAAAAGATGACACAAGCCAAACGTTCAAATTTATTACTAAACTTAGGTTTACCTCACCCTTGCACTGACCTTTTATTGTGTCTATAAATCTGGAGGCTGTATAAAAGGCTTTTTAATCAGATGGTTTCATACGATGCATGACAGTTGGTGCTGTTGTAAGCAGCAAATCTGCTCTGGCCTTGGCTGCTCCTGTCCCCGCTGGGAGTTATAGAGTATAGGATCTCATAGCGTGATAGCAAACCAATCTGGGGTGAATCACTCGTGGTAGCCCACTTCTGACGTGGATGTTTGCGTCCCAGACAGCTCCCCTGGTGGCGTTTAACAGCTGCCTGCCAAGTTGTTGGTAACTGTGTGTTATGTTGAACAGCCTTGATTGCACTAGGGTTCCAGGTAGAAACAGACTTCACCGTTAATATTGGCTTCATTTCCTGTCAGTAATTGTTGTACTTGTAGCAAACCCAATCTGTATTCAGTTAGCACTCACACACCTGGCATTGAAAGGGTTAGAAATTAATGAATTTGAGATCTATTCCGCTGCCTCAAGGTACCAAAACAACACACATTTAAGCCTAGTGCCATGAACCACAGTAATGTTTTGTTTTTCGCAGTCAGGCCTTACCTTTGTAATAGTTAAACCATGAGTAAGCCAGATTTTAATATGGAAAAAAAACTTTCATCAGTATGTTAGAATTTGCATATTGCTATTAATGGCAAACGATATTTGTATTTTGCTTACATTCACTGACACGCTTTTCTGCAACAATAGGTTGGTTTTGGTTATGAAGAACTAAGGCTATTATTAGCAAAGTTATTGATTTTAATCAAAATTTCCAAGTTGGGGCACCACCTGATTATCAAGAACTATGCCAAAAGGTTTTCAGTCTCGTCAACTATTGTTTTATGAAAACCTACCTTGTGGGGTGTTTTATTACCAATTTGCACGCTGGCTTTCTCAAACAGCAAGCCCTACACGCAAACATAGAATTAGCATAAACATCTCTCCAAAATACAGGAATTTGTTCGCAGAAAAATTTCAACTTGGAGTTCAAATGCTCCAGTCAAATCATTAACTAGACTAGTAACACTCAACTAAACGAAGGAAAAAAGCAAAGAGGAAGGAAAACTAAGACGAAAAAATGTTATGAGATAGCTACAAGTTTAACTCCTCCCGGCCAGTAGGCGGCGCACTTGCGTGCACCCGCTCTCGTGTCAACCTTCAACTGTACCGTTTACCTACTGGCTGCAAGGTTCGTTAGCATTAGCATTAGCATGATTGTTAGCATTAGCATGATTGTTAGCATTAGCAAACATTTAACTTACCTGTCCAGAAGGAAAGCAACAACCTCTGCTTGGTTTCTGAGCCCCTTTGCTACCTTAAGTCGGCACCAACGCGCAAAAACTTGACTGATGCTGACCCTCGTTTTGCTTTTTTTGTAGTTTTCTTGAGTGTGAGAAATGTAATGCAGAGAAGAAGCCATTTCTCAGCGCTATCATGAGCTACTACGATCTGGCAACAACTTAGCTCCATCTCTTGTGATGTTATTTCTGTATTTTGGACCTGTCAAAATTTATAAAACAGTTATTTATGTAGTATACATTTAGTTTTCAGTAGATTTAATACTTTTATTTTGCACCACTCTGGTGGATGTATTATTATTTTTTTTTAATTTTGATGAAAAGTTTTAGCTTCAACCTTTAAACAAAAGAATGAAACCGAAAACATAACCAGTAAAATGTGCCACTCCCCAACCTGTTGGTTAATGATGCAGTACAGCTGGCTGAAAAAATTAAACTGTACCTTTCCTGTGTTTGTGCGAAAGACAAGTCCGTCAGCTTGGAAATATTTTCAGACCCCCATAAAAACCATCATCACCCATCACTCTTGAGACAATGCTCTATCTCAGCTGCTGACTCAGCTAATATCAGATTGTTATACTTTTGTCGACAGCAAAATCGGTAGTCGATAGTTTAGTAGCTTTATATTTTGTATTTCTGGGCAAGGCTATCAAAATAAAACAATGAATTGTATAGAGAATATTGTGATAAATGTAGTACTCAATGGTATATTGTTTTAGCGGTGGTATAAATAATTGTAGATTTTCACTTTGAAGAAACAGCAGCTTTATCCTGTTATACATTTTTATTTAACATTTTTCTGCAAATACTATAATACCATGTTATTGGGGTATTTTTGTCAAAGTTTATCATACCGTCAGAATATCATAGTGTCTGCAAAATTTTGGTGTCAAACTTGCCAAATTTCTTTACATTTTTCTTCCAGTCAGACTGTTGTAGTCTTTTAAAGTTCTGCAAACCAAACAAAGAAGAAATGTCAGTCAGGGGCATTTTAAAGTATGACTCCTCCTTCAAATGGATTTATAAAGGCAATTGGAAGTGGATTTGTACAAAATTGTATATAAGGAAAAAAAACTTTATGTAGCCTATTAAGAGTCTGCACTTGGGATTCATGAACATAGGAACTGTAGCCACTGTCAGCACTTAAAATAATGTTTACTGTCTTCTTTCTATTCAATAACCTCAAATGTATGACTTCAGAAGTATTTTCTTGATTGTTAGTTGCCTCAGGGAGACATCCTCTGCTTCAAATTACCTGATGAAAATCAAAGAAATAGCCAAACTCTCTCTTGCAATCTTTGATGGTATCCTAATTTATTTTCAGCTGTTAAGGAGCCTTTATACTGACGGACTGTTTTCTTCTTTCCAACAAATTTCCAGTTTGCGGAGACATCCACGGGCAGTTCTTTGACCTAATGAAGCTATTTGAAGTAGGAGGATCACCAGCATCCACACGCTACCTTTTCCTTGGGGACTACGTAGACAGAGGGTATTTCAGTATTGAAGTGAGTCCATGTGTTTGTTATTGTTCTTGTGCGGACCTAATCGAGTGTGATGCTCGGCATGTGCTTGACAGAAGCCGGGTTTATTAATAGCTTCTCTCTGAGCATAGATGAAATCAGGCTGCAGATATGGCAGTGATAAAACACTTTTATGATCATTTTAAATTTAGCCGGAATTGCAAATGTCACAGGGGAGCTCTGGAGTGGAGTGTTATGTAGGGAGATTTTTAATAATTCTCCAAAAACATGTTTAAAATAAGGGACCTAATAACACATGATATATATATATATATATATATATATATATATATATATATATATATATATATATAGCTGTTTTATGTGCAGAAATTTTATATATTAAAAAGCACATATAAAATATTTAGGACATTTGCTTTTCTTGTCTGATCTGATGTTTCATCTGAATATGATATATTGTTTTTCTGTGTCTTGGAAGCCCGAAATGTGCCACAAAATGTACTTCATGAATTTTTCACTATAGGCAGAATTCCTTGTATGGTGCATTTCCATAAAACTGACAATGTTTGACATGATAGTTATGTTCTGCTCTTATTTCTGCTCTCTCTTGTTTCAGTGTGTGCTCTACTTGTGGGCCTTAAAGATCCTATACCCCAAAACACTGTTTTTGCTTCGTGGGAATCATGAATGTCGACATTTAACAGAGTATTTCACATTTAAGCAGGAATGTAAGTACTGTCTTTTGAGGTTCTTTAATGTTTTTTTTGTGCTCCTTTTAGGAGGGGTTTTGTAAAGGACTCATGGGAATTCAACGTGTAATCAGCAGTAGACAATAGTGGAATGTGCTCAATTTGGATCTGAGTGAATAATTATTTTAGTATTGTCAACCAATAATGTGAATGCGGCTAACCTCTGAGCTAGCTACACTGTCCCGGGCTAACAACTTACTGAAGGCAGGCTAGCAGCTCCTCGGAGCAAGTCAAACAACCATCTGGAATCTGGCTACAACTCACTTGGAGCCAGATTAGCCACTTTCCTGAACCAGGCTAACAGCTAGCCGGAGTCAGGCTAAAAGACACTCTGAGACAAGTATTTATTTGCCCGACTCCTGATAGCAGTTAGCTCAACTTCAGATTGCTGTTAGCGAGGTTCTGAGGAGCTGCTGGCTTGGCTATAAACAGTCTACCTAAGAGTAGCCATTAGCTTGGCTCATAGTAGCTGTTATCCTGACTAAGAGTAGCTGGTTAACTTGTAGTCAGGCTAGCAAGCTTCTCTGAGTTAGGCTAGCAGCTAACTATTCTGGGTAGTTGTTAGCAATCAGTCAGGCTTCTAAACGTATTCAGTAATGCAACATTCATGACTCATTCAACTTTTTTTCTGGATAGATAAGAAAATACAGTATATTATTTAGCAGGCTCAGGATATGATTGGCTGTGCAAACGTTTTATTTGGAAAATAGTAGTCATGTAAACCACTGTCTCATGCAGTAAAGTCAGTCTCTTGCAAACATCAGGTACAAACTGGTAAAAAAATATATTTAGTTTGAATTGTTTTAGTTGTGAAAATTTGCTCCTGAAAAGGCTAATTTCTGTGTAACGATTAGTTTCAACCTACCACACTTTACTCTCACTACTGTCTCCTGCAGGTAAAATGCTGACTGATCGTAACCATCCTGCAAAACCTACCTCAATTCAGTTGAACTATCCCTTTAAAGTCCCTGAAGTATAAACCAGAGTTGCAGTAATATTTTTTTTCTCCCAAAAAAATGTTTTTTTAATGTTTCCTGCTTAACCACTGACCCCAAAATGCTCACCAATTTCAGATCATTTTCATTCTTGGTATTTACCTATGTCAGAGCTGTTTTTATTGAGCTTAGAGTGGGGAGGAGGAGGAAAAATTACATTGTGCTCTTTTTAAAATGTTTTTGAAAAGTTTTTGGCAGTGGTGGGGAAAAACCATTTCCATCCCCGACTAAGACACCACCCCTGTATGCAAGAGCAGATTTGTTTGACTTGGCATGCTGATTTCTTGTCCCTGCCCTGTTTCCCCCCTCCCACCTCCTTGACAGGTAAAATTAAGTATTCAGAGAGGGTGTATGATGCATGTATGGACGCCTTTGACTGCCTTCCCCTGGCTGCACTTATGAACCAGCAGTTCCTGTGTGTACACGGAGGGCTGTCTCCAGAAATCACAAATCTTGACGACATCAGGAAAGTATGTGTGTGATTTGACATAGTTTTTTTTTTTTTTTACTTATTTCATAAATCTGTAATTTCTGTGTTTTGGTTTTAACTGCAGGTGTTTATTAACTGCTTTACAAGTGCAGTGCATTAGTTGAAAATAAGAGTTCACCGGCTTATAAAGTGAAGATCTGTCGTGATCTGGGTGACGTTCCAGGCTTGGGTACAAAGGATTGTTGTTCTCCCTCTGAATGAAAAAAAAATCTGGAAGAAAAAGTTAAACTAATTCAATAAAACCAAATGGATTTTGTGGCTGCAATCAGAGGGCATGCATAATACAGTTTGCTCCAGCAAAGTGTCCATCAATGCAGTCCGTGCAGTCACGAACAAGCTTTGGTAAAGAAAGAGCCATCATTTTCTGAAACTGAAGCCATTTATGCTACCATAAAACGATTGGCTGTTTTCTTTTTTCCCTTCTTCTCAGCCTGTCCAAAGTTTTTCTTTGATGCATCATCCCCTCTGTATATTGTTTAATATTGATTCAACAGCGATTTAATTATGAGCTAAACTGCAGTCACCAGTGTAGCTCTTAAAGTGAAGCTTTCACAGGAGCCTCATGTTTTTATCCACAGCTAGACAGATTCAAAGAGCCCCCAGCATACGGGCCAATGTGCGATCTGCTGTGGTCCGACCCTCTGGAGGACTTTGGGAACGAGAAGAGCCAAGAGCACTTCACACACAACACAGTGAGAGGCTGCTCCTATTTCTACAGGTGGGCACTCTGTCTCCCAGGACGTGTATTATTTGTGCCATGGCTGTTCTTTCTCTGCTTCTGAAGCTTTGCCTTAAGGATTCTGAGTGACAGCCAGTGAGTTAGGAGTTTAATTATACAGCTGGCATTGAACTGCTTATGCAAGCCAAAACTAAATTTTACAGTGCGACGAAAAAGTTTAATTTGTCCTATTTTAATACCCCTGTCCTAGTGGTGTGACTAGTGTTTGAAGAAAATGATTCCCCCAAGTCATTTCTGGAGCATGCATGGTTTGATAAAAAAAAAAAAAAAAAGTTGCAGATTTCTTTGGACATGTCATAAAAGTCCGCCACAAGAACGCCGTAGTTCTCAGCGGATCCTAAACTAAAACCTCTAATTATATGTCAAAGATTTATTTGGCTACTTGAGGCACTCATGGAACACTGGAATATTTTTTCCAGATAAGTTGATCCTTAATATAACAAAAAAGTATCTAAAATGAGAAGGTGAAAGCTAATGTTCCTGGTCATAATTCAACAGAACACTGCACATTCCACCCTATTGATCTACACAAACCTTTCAAAAAACGCTAACAACAGATTATTTATAACCTGGCCTCGAATTATATTTACTGAAGTCTTAAATTTTAAGATTTTGTGGTACAACCAACAAGAAAGATGGGTGAACAAAATTCATTTTTAGATACTCAGCTCCCTGTGCAAACCTGCAAAAGTATTCTTCATTGTTCACTGCAGGCACCGTTGTCATAGGAAAGTTTACATTTGGCTCTAAAACATTGGTTTACATAGTTTGAAATTATATATATTTTTTTAAATAATCTTTATCATTGCACCACACATTCCAATGAAGTTCATCCTTGGCATTTAACCCATCACTTAGGGAGCAGTGGGCTGCAACTATGCGGCGCCGGGGAGCAGTTTGGGGCTAAGGGTCTTTCTCAGGAAACCAGAATGGCAGTCTGGGGGATTTGAACCCTAGACCCTTACACCCTCACCAGCGCACTCCCTCTAAGCACTAGGCCTGAAATCCCTCTAAAATTTGGTACCTTAGGTGTAAAAGCTTATCTATTCTGGTAAGAAAACTATAAGCCATTAAGAACTCATTGATTTTTCATAGTTCTGGTAAATCTTGAATTCAAACTTTAAAGATGTTAAATACGTCATGAAACCGTAAATTTATCTTCTGAATGGATTTTTGAAAATGTGTGTTATTTCAACACACAGGTAAACAAAGTAAGGGAAGCCTTGACCAGCTGTTGGCTGATTTTAGCTGATTCCATTTTGTGTTTTACACAAAGTTTATTTAGCACCATTCATACACATGGATCCAGAGTACTTTTATGGAAATAGCGCTCCGCGCTCGTGACGTCACCATCGCATTAATATTCATGTGCAACGCCGCTAAGGTAGGACGAACAGTGTCAGAGCGCAAGTAGCAACCAGCCATTACACGTGCAACAGATACAACGATATGACCGACTTTTCAGCTGTTAAACTATCACAAGAGGATGTCCAGGCGCCCAGTTTAGTGGTAGAACTGTTGAACAACATACCAACGTTCAGCTCAAACGATGGCTTGAGTGTCGAGGGCTTAGAAAGCCTGGAAAACGGGCCGAGTTGATAGAACGGTAAGTCGATGTTTTTCTCCTGCTCGGCGTTCATGGCCTCATCGGTCGTTTTGTCTGTTTGTAGTCACCGTCCAGGAATCGGTATATTTTGCCAATCGGTAGCTAGAAAATAACTGTTACATCTCAGAACATTTCCCTTAATGGTTGAGGTTTATTTTGGTCAGCAGGTTTAGTGGCCTGGACCGTTTAGAATCGATTGCATGTTGCAGTTCAATCTCGGAGTAAATTTCAATTCAAAAATAAATTCATGGCATATGTACGTGACTTTGGTAACTTTTTCCGGGTTGAACTGTTGTGAAGGCCGACCGCACAAGTGTACCGATCGCACACATTTCTCCTTGGCAGTTTTGAATTTCGGGAAATTAATGAAGAAAACATCCTTCATATGCGGCCTATCAGCGTACCTCGAGTCACTGTTGCACGTTCCATAGCAACAATGTTTAAAAACCGTGGTTAGTAAACGTATTAAACTGGGAAATAGCAGTCGTTTTAGCGAGTAAAATCCAGTGTTACGGTACAGTGAAATAGTGGAGGACACCGCAAGTTTGTCCTACCTCGTACCACGTGATATGACGTCACACTTCTAAAAATAGACCGCTCGCGGAGCGCTATTAAAGGAAAGATGTAAACTAATGTAACTCTCAAGCTTTGAAACTTCTGCCATAAAAAGAAACATATAAGAAAATGCTGATTTAATTACCAATGTCATGCCTCAATTACTCATTAAGGATCACACAAATGAGACTCTTATCGAAAGCTACAGGAAACAATGTTTTCAGTCGTTATTTAGGCGGGCCAAGGCATGTACTAGTTGGTTACTGCAACTTGCATTCTAAACATAAAACAGGTTTCTTGGGTGCTCAGCATTATAACATAGGAAAATATAAATATAGTATCCAATATGTGCTTTTTCTAACTGCGCTGGTGTGAGCGGTCATTCATCTATATAAGGTTCAGAGCCAACGTCACATGGTGGGTGTGCATGAGACAACTTAATCTTTTAAAAAAATACTAAATGATTACATAGGTGATGTCTTACTTTAAAAATTAGCATTGCTAAAACTGATAAAACAGCAGCCTCCCTGTGTATTTTCTGTAGAACATAGGTCCTTACTTTACCTCCGAGATGTTTAAAAGGCTCCCACCACTTCCAAATACAGCACAGCAGAAAGCAGGTGAAACCTCAGTAGAGTTAGACACTGCATATTTGCTGCATTACTTTCAGCCTTCCTGTTATCTGCTCTCTCTAGCTCTTCCGCGGGCTGAATGAACCACAGACATGCTTAAAAAATGTCGTCCCCAAATAACTTCTTGGATCACTAAATAGTAAAAAAGTAAGCACGTCAGAAAACAGCTGATTTTTAGTCTACTTCCCTCAGAAACAACTTCCACACCGAAGAGTGTTGTTGTCAGTGTTGTCCTGGCGTATGTTGTGCTCACCGATCGGAGAAAGATCACATCTTTTTTGTTTTTCGCTTGCGTCCGACCAGAACTCCAATTAAAACCAGATCAAGCTGACATTCATCCAGTCCCAGCCGGCAGCTGATTTCTTTACCTTTAGTGACAACTGAGTCAGTTTTTGTTGCTATTAAACGCCACTATAAAGGAGTAACCAACGGTGATGCGAATCTCTAAGACCCCCCCTCCTCCGGCTGTCGCCAGTATTTCTGCAGCCGCCATCGCCCTGGGCTGAGCTGGTTAACTGAGCTGGGAGAGAAAAAGCTGGGAGCAAGCAGCTTGCACTGTCACAAAATGTAATGAAGTGGCACATTACCACAAGGCACAGTCCTTTCTGTAAATGCATTCGCTTCTCCCTCCACTCCAATTATTGCCTGAGCGACTCTTATTTGCCCTCAGTGTGCCGGGCCAGGAAAAGTAGTGAGAAATGTCTCGAGGCTTTAAATGAACACAGACTCTCTTTATTTATTTGATGGCAGGTGTTTTATAGCCGCCTGCCTAATTGTGTTTTAATGTACCTGCTCATAAATTGACTCATTGTGCTCCAGTTGTCGGCACTTATTGTTGTCTTTTCTTAGTCTAAACGAGCTTCTGCTTTTCAGATCCCTGGGTGGCTCTGCTAGGCGAGAATGTCCATCAGTGATGTTTTCATACAGCTGAGCTGAGAGCAGAAAGAAATGCGGGGCCCTTTTGCCTCAAACATATCATGTGGATGTCAGAAATCATCCCAGTTAACCCCTCTTGACATTTTTTGGTGGAAATTCCTCCCGAGTCGTGTTTTCATCAGCGTCCGACGCCTCGTCTGCCCAGGGGACGGCCGCTAATTGGCTTCACATTGGCTTTTTAGATTTATGAGACAGTTTCTGCTCGACGCCGAAGGAGCCAAACGGAGACATTCCTCTGCGCTCGTCGTCAGAAACCATCAGTCGGTTTGGTTGCTCCCGTCTTGCAGTATCTCCCTGCAAATGCCGCAGGCATGCTCGTAACACTTTCTCAAACGTAACTCAGGCGTGAAATTGCACGTGCTTTGGAAACACTCGCCTTTGTTTTTGCCTCCGCAAAGTGCGTAGATCGGTCAAGTTAAGGGGGTTACCCACCTTCTTTTATTAATGCTGTTTCATTACAAATGCGGATGTAATTCGTCTGTGATACTCTGCCGATGGTTTGGATTCCAGTTATGTGAAATGAAATCAGAAAGCTGAATTATATTGCAACAAACCCCCATTTGTCACATTTCTTCATCTGCTGCTGGGGGATTAGATGACAAATAACGCATTCTTTTTCTAATTTTTCAAATAATCTGTTGGAGACCGCCTGACGCTCCTCTTCCAGATGTTTGTTGTCGCTGCAGAGAATGCGGTCCTGCTTTCGCGGACATTGTTGATAAGCCTTATCCTAATTCAATCAGTTTCGATGATTAGCTTTTCTACCAAGCGTGAAAGCTGGTAAAAGCAGCCACTTAAAATATCTTTATTTGCTCATGTGGGCTCACTTTCTAAAGAAGCTGTCCCTGAACGACTGCATGAGGAGGAGGAGCAACCGGGCTGCTTTATCAAGCTCTGTGTACAGTGCCTTTCCTAAATAATTAATTTTGCTTGAATTTGATCACTTTTTGTTTCTCTACAAACAGAAAATTCAATGTTTTTTATTGGGATTTTGTATGACGGACCAAAACTAAGCCAAGCATATTTGTGAAGTGGAAGAAAAATGAGACAAAATTTTCTATTTCGAGTATAGGGTGCCTTAGTATACATTGTATACTCTCAGCAAAATCAGTTTGGCGAAGGCTTCAGAGGTTTATCAGAGATGTGGAGAAGCTTAAAACAGGGTTAGGTTATGAAGCTGTGGACATTTAACAAGGTACTTCACAACTGCAACCCCTAATCATTAATCAGTGAAGCAGCCAAGAGGTCCAGGGTAGCTGTGGAGGAGATGCAGGTGGGAGAATCTGTTGACAGGACGCTTAGTTGTGCACTCCACAAATCTCGCCTTGATGAACAAATTGCAAGAAGAAATCTATTGCAGTTTAAGCACCTTTTCCAGTTCACCACAAGTCGAGAAAACACGTTGAATAAGGTCAACTGGACGGCCTTTTTTTCCATTCTGATGGTCTGGTCAGACGAGAACTAATCTTGTCTGTTTGACAAGTGTGAAGAAAATAAAAGGCTGTGTGTCGAAAAACTAATACTAATCATCTATGTGCCACCATTCCTACTGTGAAACATGGTGGTGGCAGCATCATGGTGTGGAAAGGCTTTTTTCCCCCATCATCTGGTCAGAGTTGATGGGAAGATGGATGGGGTTAAATGTAGAGGAATCCTTGAGGGAAGAATGGTTTAAACATAGTGTTAAAATGGCCTATTCAAAGTCCAGACCTGAGTCCTGTTAAGAATCTACAGCACTAGTTGAAGGTTTATACGCCATCCATTCCATCTAATTAAGCTATTTTGTGAAGAAGTTTAGGAAGAAATGTCTATGGATGTGCAAAGCTGGTAGGGGCACAAAATGCAGCTCTCCAGAGCCTCCAGGAGGCTGAATGCTAATGCACGCAGCACTTCTCAGATTTTTCTTTGTAACAAACAACAGATCTAAACATGTAAACACATATTCCTTCCTCTTCATAACTGTTCACAAACTTGTGCCGGTCCAGCACTTAAAGCCCCAATGAAATACATTAAAGTTTATGGCTGTAACGTGGAGAAATGTGGAAAAGTTATCTATATGAACACAGTTAAAAGGCAATATATGTCATAATAAAAAGAAAAAAAATGTCTTTTTTCCTGATTACAGAGTAGGGAAAAAATGTGAAGCTTCTTTGAAATCAGTAGGATTCGCTGCGGAAGAAAATGTGCAGCTCGGCTCTGATTGCAGCGTGTGGGAGTTAAGTTCATCCGTAGAGCTCTGATGTTGCAGGGGGTGTTGAGCTTGGGTTACAAAACTTAGTTTATTTTTAATTTATTTATTTTTTTAGCAAGCACAGCAAAATACTTGATTGAACCACAAAACGTTTTGATGTCTGGGGGTGTTTGTAAATTCTTGAAATTGTTCGAGGGCCTATATATAACAAAAAACTGAACTAGACAGGCGAGACAAGCACAAGAAGTTTAATTTCTTTCTTTAGACGAACAAACGACCAGATGTTCCAGTAGCTGAAGCGTTGAAATAAAATATTTTGCCATTTGATTAATCTCTTGTCCTATCAAAAGCTTTAAACTGGGACGCTGTTATGTTGTCAAACCCAAAATCACTTGGAGAGCGTGTGCTTTTTTTTGATGGGGAAAGTTCTCCCACATTCGTGTATTATAGATGTTAAGCAGCACTGTCGCTCATTCACGCAAAGCTGCCAGTGACTTTATTCATTACAAATCATCCCATGATTCACAAATCCAGACATCCTCTCTGGGTTTACGATCGCTTTTGGTCTAAAGTGCTTGTCAGAAATGGTGTTTTAAAGTCAGATTGAGGCGAAGTCAAGTCATGCTGTTTGCCATTGGCAGTTTTTCTGTGAGCGGTTTTCACTGCGAGCAAAAGAGGTTTCAAGAGGAGGTCGCTGCTTCTGCTGCAGGATTCAAGCAGCCTCCATGTTCTCCACTTTGATTGTTGCCTGTGAGGCTTTTGGTTTTACTGCGCGCCGACTAAATGAGCATGAATCGGCATCTAATACTTTCCAGAGATGGCGCTTTTTCCCCTTCAAGAAGCTACATATTATGAATCATGTACCCTTTTTTTAATGTAATATGACTGAAAAATAAACATTTTAGAAAGACGAGACCTGCTGCTCCTAGAAAACCCTGTTTAACACGGTAACCTTTTTATTACAGATTGAAATGGTGTTGTCCTTTAGACTACACTGTATTAAAAAGCTTCAAGTTAATTAATCTTTTGTTGCTGTAGCTTAATTTCACACCTAAAAAATAGAAAAATCAAGCCTCTGGTTACAGAATGTTTATTCAGTGGGGAAGGATCCAGATTAAACAGTCAAAAGAAAAAATTAAAAAAGGAAAAAAGAAGAAAAAAATGAACAAAATAAATTTACCAGTCCCTTAAGATTTTGTACCTCTAAAATAAATGTGTTTTTTTTTTACTTAGGATTGGTTTATTACTGATATGTAAGTCATACAGCCCAATTTCTTCATAGTAAGAAACAAAAGAGAACACGCCCTACAAAATGAGGCATTTATTGTTTGTTGATCTTCACAGATTTAGCTACAAGAAAAAAACTGTTTTCAAATTGAACCTGTTTACAGGCTGTTATTAAAAGGGACCTATTATGAAAAAGTTACTTTTTGAAAATTTTTGTACCTCTATTTGGGTCTTTACTGCTTCTAGAAACAGTTCAAGCACTAAAAAAAACATCTAGCTGTTTTTGGCAATAAGCAAGTGCTTTGTTGGGGTGTGGAAAATGAGCCGTTTCAAAAGCCTCCCGATTATTACGTGACAAATGCCTAGCAAGTCCAAAAATGTTCCACGACTTTTATACCACATCTTACATTTCAGTTATAATTATTATTGAAATAACTCACATACACAACTTAACATTTGCATTAATACATGCTGGAAAATGTGCATAGAATTCCCTCACATTTAACTACAGCTGAAAAGATAGCTAACGGTTAGCATAATGCTAATTTGCATTGAAAATCCCATAGGGATGCTAGCGCTAGTAGCGTCCTTTTTTCTCAGATTCCTCCCGACAACCAAAATACCTCCTAGAAGTATCTTACGCAAACCAACACGTTACAAAAACAAAACACTCACAGACAGATGTTTTTTGGCAGTTAAGAAGATATAAAAGTATAGTTTAACGCTGCAGAAACATAGCTTTCAACGTAGCTCTGTAGGAGCTGTAGGATTGGGCCACTTACCATTCAGACACTGTTGCTTCATCATTGCTGGTTGTGCACGAGGCTTCACTTCTTTTAGCTTCTGGGTCTGACTTACGATCAAAGATTTACTGTTGTACCATTGTACATCTGTTTGCGGCCATTTTCTTGTGGATAAAGTGTGAGCTTAAACATTGAGTTGGGGGGTGTGGCCAGCTACAGCTTATTTGCGTAAAAGTGATGGAGCCCTCTCTGAAAGTAGTTCAAAACAGACAAACCTGAGGAAGTCAAATGTCATTACCTGTGACTTTGTGTAAAACATGTAATGGGTATGTTACATATAGCCCATAGAATGTTTAGAGGAAGAATAATAGGTCACCTTTAAACATTTTAAAACACGATTTAAAACAGCTGGAGTAGTGAGGAACACGGCGGAGCTACGTACAGTAAGGGAGACTTCAAACATCCAAAATTCCTGTTAGATGGCTGCAGAGACTTGAAATCACCAAGTTCCTATTACTGTTTGGCATGCCTGCGATTAGGAGGCATGCCGGAAGAAAATCCTGTTCTATCCTACCGTCGCAAATTCAAACCTGTGGAGTTCGGGATTTTCTATGGAAGCTATGTGGCTCGATCAAATGAGACTAAAGCAAATGAGAGATGACTTGACTTTCTGAGTATACCCCGATTCCCATTCGGGGGATATCTGCGATAGTTGTGGTTAATTGAAACAAAAATCTGTTTGTGTGCAATGAGGCTGAAGACTGGAGCCTCCAAGTCTGAGAAGGGAACTAAACATGTTTGAGGTTTTTGCCCCGAATCTGGACTCGTTCGGGTTGTGTGAACTGATCACCAATCCAACTGCAAACACCTGTTGTCAGCAGCCAACAAAAAATAGAGGCCAGGGTATGTAATCGGCTGGGTGTAGTTTTTTTCTTTCTGAAAATTACAACAAAACTTCATGAAGCTAAACACGCGACACTACGATATTTTAAATGATATCTCTTTGTTTTTATGGGGGAGTGATGCGGAAATAGTCCGTATGGGTTCTTTTGATGGCTTTGGTGGGTTTTGATGAATCCTGAAATCTGGGATACTTCAGCAGGACCAGTTAGGATCGTCAGTCTTTAAATCAAATATGAGCTGAAACCAGTCTGCCAGGGCGAGCTTCAAGCCTTTGATCTGTAAACCTGTAAACAACGCGAAAGTCGTGTAGTGTGTCCCCAGATTGCGATTGATGCTTTTTTGGCAACAAACGCCCCGGTTGGGATCTGTCTCCTGTAAACCCTGGGAACCTCGTTAGAGTCTGTGGCATCATGGACTCGTTGAAATTACAGGACATGGGGTTGAGTGATGTTACAGTACTGGATCGCCAAGGATTGCATCATGTTGATGTCAGGATATGGTCTACGAGTTTTTATTTATTTTGAATATGCAACATCATATTCAGCATGTTAGAAAAAATTGTGATATAAAAAAATCGGTGTACATATTCAAGGGGTGGGGAGAGGTATAGATATATAGTGAGTTACCCTCCCTTGTACCAGTCACACATTCACACTTCTGTTATTGGTTACATGAAGAAACGTCTTAATGTGCAACACCTTATATATTTCCTTCCAATAGTATGTAAATCCTCTTTTTATACCATGATTTAAACTAGGAATGCAGACAAATATCCAACATACGATTAATTGTCAATTAATGGTTAATAAGATTAAAGTTTGTTCCAACCGATTAATTTGTAACGGCCGCTAAGACAGACCTTCTTTCAGCGTTGTAGTCTAGCTGCTGTCCAGAAGGGGGCACTGCCGGTCATTCTAAAGTGGAGAAAGATCATCGTGTGCGATTATTTTTGCACTGTTTAATGACGACAGGGATTCAAAATGGTCTTTATGCGGTTCTTGTTTTAAATATAAACACTCAACAAGCTCCCATTCATCCGGGCTGCATGGCGGAGCAGCAACAGCTTTTCAACCAAAACTCAAGGATGTGATGACAGGAAAGCAGAGGGCGTGGCGCAAAAAACTGTAACATGATAAAACAATGACATGATGCCAAAAGCTCGGTTGATGGTGAGGGCTTTCCTGGGAATTATTAGTGTTTCAGATATTTTATTCTGTTGAACCTAAAAAGATTCCTGATTTTTTACATTTTATAAATATGTCCAAGTTTAATAATGTGTGAGAAAACCACAGTTTTTGTTTATTCAGTCAGTATTTAATACAGGTGGTTCAATAAACTGTTAAAATATAATGATGTGGCTCTTTTAAAATTCAGTATATTGTAAAAAAAAATGGAATGTTATGGAAAGGCCCTCTTGATACAAGAGAAAACTAGGGATTTTGAGAAAATGGCTGCTTATCAATGAATCGTTAGTCGATCGTTAAGATCAATCATTAATCGATAACTTGCATCCCTAATTTAACTGTTTAATGTTTGGACATAGCTTAACCCCCACATATAGAAATGTTTTCCTTGTTGTCCTGATGCGTTTCGTTTTATATACACACACACACACACACACACACATATATATATATATATATATATATATATATATATATATATATATATATATATATATATATATATATATATATATATATATATATATATAGATAGATAAATAGATAGAGATATATATACACACACACACACATACCAACTATATCAGGTAGGGCTCTGGTACTTGCAGAACTGCAGAATTTGATAAATTAAAAATTAAATCCAAAGTGAAACACATTATTTGGTGGAATAAGTTAATTTGCGGGAGCAACTGCATGAGTTTTAAACACAATCCAAGGTTGTCCATCCTTTACAGAGAGGTTCACAGTAAAATGAGGACTGAAAAACAACAGTTATAGTAAATTACTTTATGAAGCATTAGATAAACCTGTAAAGTATTTTTGGTTTATTTTAAAATAGAGAGCAAGCAAGCTAAAACGGGGACGTTCAAAAATTTGAAGGAGAACACAGACATATTGGCAAAAATGAAGAAATGTTATGTTGTGAAAATATGCTTCTTCTGTAAAAGATGACTTTATTTTAAGGCTTTTACACATGCCAGCCAGAGGTGCCTATAACTGTGCAGGGTATCATATATAAAATATTTCTTTACAGAAAATTCAAGACCAAATGTCTCTGTTGGAGCTGCAGTTGGTGTTGGAATAAATTTAGCCTGAACTCAGTGTTGTTTGCCCAAGGTTTCTTTGAGCTGAATCAATAATACCTTTGGCCTTATTTAGTTTTTGCTATTGATCGTCCTTCTTGGGGCTTTCTGGGACTTTTCTTGAGTGAGCTAAAAGTCTCTTTTCTTCAACAGCTACCCTGCAGTCTGTGACTTTCTACAACACAATAACTTATTATCTATCATCCGGGCCCATGAAGCACAGGACGCGGGGTGAGTGTTATTGCTTTCTTTGTCTTTTCACATCGCTCTGTCACACAGCCGAGTGGCTCAGGGCAGGGAGTGAAATGAAAAGTCTCAGGACGTTTCTTTAAGCCTGTCTGGGGTGCAGGCTGGGCGCCGTGTGAACTTTGCGTTAATCCAAGAAATGAAAATGAATCCAGTTTGGGAGAGTGAAGCAGGCCACATGTGATGCAACACGGATGAGTCATGCAGACATCGCTGAGCTCTGGATTTGAAAAGTTAAGGTTGACGGGAACTCACAGTTACAGCTGCTACGCGGTGAAAAGGAGGCACAGCAGGACGTGGAGGGAAAGTGTTCCCTGCTTTTATACATCAGCCACATGCTAAACCCTTTGAAAAAGATAAAAAAAAAAAGAAGAAGACGAAAACGAGGCAGGTTATTGGATGTGTTTAGCTGATTTTTATTTATTTTTTCCCTCCTAGGTAGGTGGGAAGGCTCGGCACAAAGTTGTTTACCATTTTGCTCCCACTGTGTGGTCACATGGGACACATCCCCAGATCTCAGATGAGACTCCCACCACACATCTAATTGCCCCACTCTGCATCATTTATGTCCAACCAGAAATTCACAAGGCCCCGTTTACCCTCGTGTGGCGTATCTTTGAAATGTTACGCTGCAGTCGGACTCAGGTAGTTAGGTTTTATTGAGAAAGTCTGAACTTCACAGTTAGACTCAATTACCGCCGGCTCGTTTCAGCCGTAACGCTGGGATCTGCTCTCTTCGGGGGGGTGGGGGGGGTGGGGGGGTACCGAGGTGTCCACAGGCATCGGCTCGAGACAAACACACACCCAAAGTGAAAACAAAGGGGCCATAAAAACTGTCACTGCTGATCGCATCATGGTGGCCGGGTTGTTCTAAAATAAACTAAATGCCTCTCTTTTGGACATTTCCCTAGGTATCGCATGTACAGAAAGAGTCAGACCACTGGCTTCCCCTCCCTTATCACCATCTTCTCGGCTCCAAACTACCTAGATGTCTACAACAACAAAGGTGAGTCTGCGCTGGCTTGTAGCTTGACTGATGCTGTCAGTGTTAATGGCTTTGAAACGGCAGCACAAGTAAAGGTTTTCTGTTTGAGAGTCGCTGGTCTGCGATACGGCTTATTTAGAACTGGGCGGTACAACAACTACACCGTCTTCTGCCTATAATTGCTCGTCGTATTGTCTCAATGCTAACTCTACCCTTTAGGGTGTTTTAAAGGCTTTTAATTTTCATTTAGAGATGTAACATAAAAAAAGAACGAGGTGTTCTTCAGGTGCCAGCACGATTAAAGGCAGTTTTAAATTTCCCTCATAGGAATTGACTCGTTTTTGTGAATACTGGGTTCCTATAATACCCAGTCAGCTCTGCTTCTGCTCGTTTTTCTGACCCCGAGACATCCGCTGCTTTAGTTTTTTTGTAGCTCTCACTTCTTCCTTCCTCTCTTCCACTTCCCCTGTAATCCCTGATACTGTATCATGAATCTTTGAAACCACTTTATCAGACTATAAAATGAGCACATTACTGCCAGAATATGTATATATATATATATATATATCAGTTGTAGTGTGTCTGCCTAGATTTGCTTGTCTTATTTTCTTTTTAATAACGGAAATTTAGAGGAAATTTTAGTCTCTTGATCCTTTTTTTCTCCCAGAGAGGCAACATGATTTAACAAAATTTACTGCCATACTCAGTTTGGTTCACTTTCACTCTGAAAGCAACTGCGTGGACAACAGTAGGCATATTTAGCAGCTGGTCTTTGGTGGCGCCATCAGACCAAGCTGCCCATTATGAGCAGAAGGCTGGCCACCGAGCCACCCACCATGTTACTCTGTATCAGTGCTTCTCAAATAGTGGGGCGCGCCCCCTAGGGGGGACGTTCAGGTACTGCAGAGGGGGCGCACAACAGCCTTGCCCCTTTTTTTTTTTGTCAAGAAAATACACGCCTTATTTATCATTCTCAATGTGACAACAGCACCCCCTGCTGTTTGATATGTACCTGCGCTCAGTACTACGATGAATACTATTAATAAACTCTTTAATATTAATGGCTTGATATTATTTTTGTCCATATGAGGTTCATAGCTACGAGTCGAGCTAAAAGCCTTTTATATTGTTACAATTATATAGTTAAAAATTGTGGCAATGTTGAAACATTCGAGTTGTTAGAAACCATTGTTATGTTTTAAATGAACCCATATATATGTTATACATTATAACGGGATTCTTGGTAATTCTCAGAATGAAAGCTTGAATGCATTAAAACAGAAAATGCCTCAAAAATGTTACATTTTTGTCCCATTTTGACGCATTTTGTTGGGATGTAGTGGGGTCTGAAAAAGTTTTCTTCTTCAAAAGCGGGTCAACAGAAAAGATTTGGGAACTACTGCTCTGTATGCATGAAATGAACGCCGCATATCTGAAAAAGGCAGTGGGATGTCAGAGACTACGGCGTGCTGTTGTGGATATGCAGACACCGAGTGACAATCAGAGTTTTAAGATTGCATGCATGTCTGTTCATAACACATAGAGATGCTACTTCCTGTCTTTGGTTCAATTCCTTCATTTGACTGGAGAGCTTGCTTTTCCACTATTAGCAAACTGCACCAGGGTTTTGCTCGCAAGTGTACTGAGACCCATGTTTTCAGGTAGACCAGAGTCTGCTTATTTTTTCTGCACCAGAGTTCAGATGAGATTTTAAACCCAAACAGAGAACTAGTGAACTCTGGTCTGTTTTAAAGCAGATCAAATAACTCGGGGATTGAACGCTTCCCTACAACGTTCAGTCAGCTCTACTTCTGTTTTTTCATAGTGTGACCCGCCACTTCCTATACACGTGTTTAAGAAAAACTTCATGTCAACATCTTTGTTTACTCTTCAAGATTTGGCCTACACTTCCTCCTCCTCCTCCTCCTCCCCAGGCTCCACGCGGTTACCGTGACACCGTCATGAAAGCCTGCGACGTTAATAAATTCAGCAACATGAGGGATCTCTCTGGGATTCAGAAATGATTCATCACCTTGGCTAATAGTTGGCGGTTTCATTAAGACACATGCAAACCTGGTCATGTATGGGCACAGTTTACGCTGCACTCAGATATAGTTTAATGAAAACAAGATGTTCTTTAGTGCTGGATGCTTGCCATCATAACTACTTAGTTTTCAGTTGTTTATGTGTATCTCACTGTGCATTTGGCTGCTGGTAACTCACTTCTGCTTCAGAGAAGCCAGTGTTTGATTTGGTTGCAAAACTGCTATATTTACCCTCATTTCCTGATGTCCCTTAAGAAAAGTTATTTCTCAGTCTATGCATATCTCTAGTCCATTCTTTATCAGTCTCACTGGTTATGAATAAAATTACCTATTATCTTAGAGAACAATGTAGAAATGATGAGTACATTAATTCTTTAAGTACTTTGCTTCTGAGAAAAAGAATATTTAATGCTTACCAACATCCCAGGATGACTGAATCTGAAATAATATTCATATTAGTTTTATTGTGGAACGTAATTAGAGATGCACTGATCATAATGATCAGTTTCAATAAGGCTGTAAAGCTCAGTCCTGCTTATACTAATTATAACTGATTCCAATTCCTCTTCAAAGTCTAAATAACCAAATATAAAATGACTTAAGAATAACATTGGAAATAAATTCAAGGTTTTTTTTTTACGTTTTTTTAGGATTTATTATGTGAAATACCTGCAACGTCACAGCATATGATTGAGATAATGTTCAATTCAATTTTATTTATATAGCGCCAAATCATGAAACATGTCATCTCAAGGCACTTTACAAAATCAAGTTCAATCATATTATACAGATGTTACAAATGTTAATTGGGGTTTTATGGTTTTGTTTTTTAGATTCATAGCAGATGGGGATTACAAACTCAAAAGCATAAACCATGTTCTCTCGTTATCCTTCCTGTTATCTGCTGACAGTCTCGCTTTCTTGGAGCCAGAGTGAACTACACATGCATCCTTTTATCATTATTATTATTATTTTTATCTTATACAGGTAGTCTTAGGAGAAAAGTTCTCATTTACAGGAGAGACCTGTTGGCACATTTTTAAAAACTCATATAAAACAAGACTCGATAAAGTACAGTAACCACATTGTTTGAAATACTAAATAATTAACAAAGAAATAAAAATGTAAGAACAAGAGAAAGGTACTTTTGACATTGTTGCATGTCCAATAATAAAATCACCCAGAGAAATTTGATCCGACAGTTTCAGTTCAGATCAACTGAATCTGTTTTTATTTTTGTAGAAATTCTCATTATTAGTGTATTTTAGTTTTTCATGCTTCAGAAAATCCAATGATTTGTTTATTTATAACTCTTTTTAAGTTTTAGCTTCATTTTTTTTTTAACATAGCCTTTTGATGATCCTACAGAGAATATTGTGATATTTGTGTTTATAAAGCAGCCTGATTCTTGTTACCTGTGCACATTCTGCTGCCTTAGAAGCTGTGCTTCTGAGTCCAGCATGAAGCTGGGTTGGCTTTAGGCGGTGTCCCACCCAAGAACAGACAGTATCTGCCTTTACTGGATGGAGGCTTGTGCGTGGGCAGAGGGTGGGGTGGACTCTGGGATGGATGCAAGCACAGGAAATAGAAATGGGAAGGAAAGAGTGATGGGGCTGGGGCACGCTGTTTTGCAATCCCTCTTGTGATGAAATGCCACAACGCTGCAGTGTGGCTGCTGTGAGGACACTACACACAAATATGGGGGGGTCCGGTATTTTTTTCCTTTTTCTCCCGGCCTGTTTGCAGGTATATGGTCGTTTAATCTGAGCTTGTATTACTTTCACTCCTTTATATTCAATTCTTTGCCCCACACGTTCCTCCTTCACAGCACCATGAAGACAGAAATAGCGCTGCTGTCAGGGTCGTTGTTTATTCTTAGGGAACCTTTCTGTCCCGGCCCAGCTAAGCTTCCTATGGCTCACAGTCAGCACAACACACATGAACACCGGCGTCAGGCGCAAAGTGGTTGTAGTTTTGGCTACCTACTACTTGAGGGAGAAAAAAAAACATTTGCATCCTTGTCACAACGTTTGGAAAATTTAAAATAGCCATTTCTGGTTGCCAATACTTCTCTGGGCTGAAGGGGATAATCAGGCGGAGGAAGATTGCTGTTTGTGGCACAAATAGATGTATGACTTTGGAAAGGAAAAGGAAAATGTTTTCTATTTTTTCCTGTCTTTTGATGTCTGTCAAAACTTTCTTTTTGCTTAATTTTTTTACCAGTGGAATTATTTTCTTTATCGGTCTGTTTGCTTGATTTGATCATTTCAATAGTTTTTTGAGCGTCTCTCTCTGGTGGTTCAATGTCTTTCCTTCAGCGTTCTACCTCTCCAAAGCATTTGTTATACCTGATTATATTAAAGTGTTTTTGATTGATATTACATAAATAAAGTGCCTTGAAAAAGCTGACCCACAAAAAAATTAGACCATCACCTGGGTTTACACATTATTTCCAGTATCTCCGTGGCTCTCACGTTTCGATCTGAGCTTGGAGTGAGATTTTGAGCGGTCACAGGACAATGGCTATTTTAAATAATGAATAAACAGACTAATTAACAGTTACTGTCCCTTAAATTATATTCCCAGACCACATAAGTTACTGTGTGTGTGCAAACAGAGACTGAACAAGCTTGTAGAAAAAAAATCTCCTGAGAACGGTTTGATGTAATTTTCCAAGTTTTTACCTGGAAGTTGTTTGGAGGCATCCTTGTAGGCATATTTTCAGACATTCAGACCCTAGAGGAATAGAGCTGGACATCCCCGCTCTGACAGGGTTTGTTCCTGGATTCTCCAGTATTGAGCTCCGTCCACCTTCCCATCGGCTATGAGCAGCCTCTCGGTCCCAGCATGAAGCATCATGGGGGATGGTCTGTTCAGGATGATGTTCATTATTAGTTTTCCATCACAGCTTTTTCTGTTGACGCCACAAAGTTCAGTATTGGTCTCCTTCAACCACAGCACCTTCTTGGACGTTTGGCGTCTCCTCCATTCTGTTTGTGACAGGCTCCAAACAGTTATATTCATGCCTTCTTTCAATAATTATTATGTTCTTACCACTCTCTTACCCAAGCTGTGTATCTCTGCAGCGTCTCCAGAGTTGCTATGGACCTTTTTGGCTGACTTCCTCATTTATTTTTCTTTAAGGTGCTTTGGTTACAAACGTTGTCAGACTAACTTCTGAGTGCTTCACGTAAAAGCTCTAACTAAACTCATAGGACATGCAAATTACTTCTAAAGCCAGTTAAGCCTTTTTTTTCCATTAGCACCAACTCAGCTCGCCTCAATTTGTGGGCTTTTCCATTAGCACGGGCTAGGGGAACAACTTTGTTACGAGAATCAAACGCCCCCTTTTTGTTAAATACCGCAACCGCTGCTGAGCGTATTCAAAGCTTTAAGGAAAACGGCAACACTGAAATCTACAACGAGGTTCAGACAGTTTTGTGTTCGATGGCTGTAGTTTGCCGCATACAAATCACGTGGCGTTACCTTTCTTGTTTTGACGACCCAACCCAAATTGAGGGTGGTGCTCCATTGCAATGAGTCCAGTAGAGGAACTCTTGGACAAGTTAGTCATAAAAAAAAAAGTGGGATCTATCCTTTTCTTGCAATTTTGCTCTACTTTGTGTTATTCCTAAAATTTAAGTTGTACTTTTGCAAAGTACTCTTTATAAAGGGGATCATGAATACAATGTTCAACCGTTACAGCTTCACCAACTTTCTGTCTAAACTCTCCTTCTTACATCACCCCAGAACTATCAAGTGCAGTGTTGTCAGTCCTGTTGATGCTCCTCCATTCAGTCCCGTAGGTGGGCTTCATCGGCAAAAACCCAAACGGGCGTAATGAATCGTAGCGCTCTCAGCTGTGTCCACCAAGCAACGCCCCTGTGATTGATGGCCAGTCGAGTGGGCATATAAATCTTAAAGGCAAAAGAGGAGGCATCAGCAGCTCCCATCAATCCTGCGCAGGTGGGGAGGGGGGGAATCGGCCAATGAGGTGGCTCCACGTGGGAGGAAAATAAAGTTGCGAAAAAAATCCGCCTCCGCTCAAAGTGGAGGAGGCAGGAGCAAATGGGAGTTGTAGCAGAGGCAGAATAACCAAGCGTATGAATGATGAGGATGTGACTCTCTGAAGAAGCCACCTAATGCTGCTGCTGCTTCTTACTGAGACGTGTAGCTTTTAAATGCATCTGGGGGAGGTTCAGGTGTTGACCGGCTGTCCATCAGCTCCCCAGCCGGTCGGTGGAAAACCCGGTCAAGAGGCTGTGTTTTAAATGGAAATGCAGCAGCAGGAATGTGACAGCCTTCCCAGTTTGACTCCTGAAGGTACGGGATGGGGGAGGTCGACAGGTTGTAGGTAAAACAACAACACCTCCCAGACGCCTTTCATGTTTTGCACAAAGAACTAGAAACAGGGTTGGTGGAGTAAACATTTTCATGGAAGGACCCCAACGCGGAGAGGACAGGTATCACTATAGATTTCAAATTCCTCGCCGCAGTGAAACAGGACGATCTGCCTCCGGCGCCCGCGGCTGGAATACAGAGCAGGCCGGAGGCGACGAGGGAGTGGGACCGCTGCAGGGAAGTCATTTCTCCCCACTCGTGTCGCCGTGCCTGCAAGGGAAGAAGAAGATCCCCTTCCTGCAGATGCTTGTCCATCTGTTCTCGCTCCGGCCCTTACTGGGCTTCCCTTTCGGTTTGCAGTAAACACAAAATGAAGAAAACGGGGCAACGCTGGAAGAAAACCTGCTAGGGGGCTCCAAGAGACTTGAGACTGGAGCAGAGGTAGAGACGTGCCCTCGAGGGAAGTGCAGCTGTGATTACAGCAATAGCTGCATCTACAAAGTACTGGCTCAGGTAGGGCGGGTTAGAAATGCACACAACACTTAAGAAGAAAAGAAAATCAGATATGATTTTCCTGCCTTGCTACAAGTATCCTCTCCTTTTTGTTAATTGCATAAAACCTCAATAAAATGCATTAAAGGCTGGTGGCTGTAAGGTAATAACATGCGGATAAATAAATCGAGGGGTGGGAGTACAGTTGTAAGGCACAGTAGGTCCAATTTAAAGGCTCGCCTCTGTTTGAATCCAGTGCAAACAAAATGGTGAGAGGTGCAGTAAGTCCCTGCCATCCAAGTATTTTACCTCATCTGAACGTAGCAAACCCGGAGGGCCTGAACGGCCGCCTTCGAATGCTAACCAAATGAAACTTTACACTGCAGGCGACGGAGACAGATATGCAGGCAGCATTCAGAGCTGGGGGAAGACGGTGGGAATCTCCCTACGGTCCCAAAACAGATTTAACAGTGCTCGTTACCAGGGAAACCGGCTGGAGGCACTCCCCGTTGAATAATTGATGAGCGGGTGTCGCCTTACAATATCTCTCTCTCTCTCTCTTAGTTTTGCTGCGGGTTTGAGCCCGTCTGCGCCACCGGAGCAGGAGAGACCTCTGGTGGCTGAAATGCGGGGTCGCATGAGGCTGCAGGGCTGGAATGAGAGGCACGTTTGTCTTTAAGGTTTCTGATAGTTAAAGAAGGCACCTGCACGGCGTGGAAGACAGCGCGCCTCCCAGTTCCTTTAAAGGGAATCTGATCTGAGGGAGCGACAGCAGGGGAGCTGACCTTCTCCTCTGCTCTTGCCTTGTTTCCCTCCCTCTTGACTTCCATGGCTGCATTCAATCAAGTTGCGTCAACGATGTTTATGCAGCAAGTGATGTTTACGCGATGGCTGCCCACGTGTGCGGCTGCCTTCAATGCCCCCACAGCGCACCCCGGCTCTGTCTGAGGGACGCGTGTCAAAGTTACGCTGGCTTCTGGTGGTGTTGGTGATAATACTATGTTAATTAAACAAGGGTGGTGTGTTTTATTTTCCATTCAGATAGCTTTAGGTTTGGGCTTGAGGAGGTGGTCTGTCCTGGTAAATTTGCATTTATTTCGAATCACTCTAGATTTCTCTGCTTGACTTCCTTTTTATCTTTTAAAAACTACTATATCAATGTTACTCCAGCTTTCTGGGGGTCTTTAAAGGGTTTTCTTTGGATTTACTGTATGATGCCTTTTTATTCAATGCCAATTCTGTCCTTACAGCTGACCAGGACAATGTATTATACCAGATTATTTGCTACCTGTGAACTCCCAACTAATGACTGAGGAAGTATGAGAGGTGAAACACCTCCAGACCTTCTGTTTTGGTACTAAGTGTTGCTGTGTCCTTACTTCAAATAAATAACATTTTATTTATATAGCACCAGTTCAGGACATGTCATCTCAAGGCACTTTGCAAAGTCAAATTCAATCAAATCATCCAGATTGGTCAAAACATTTCCTCTCTAAGGAAACCCAGCAGATGGCATCGAGTCTTGACTAGCAGCATTCACTCCTCCTGAAGGAGCGTAGAGCCACAGAGACAGTCGTCTGCATTGTTGATACTGAGCATGCATGAAGCGACAGTGGAGAAGAAAACTCCCCTTTATTTATTTATTTATTTTTATTTATTTTTTCCCAGTGTCCTGTCTAGCAATGTGGCAATAAGAATTGATGTCTTAATGCCAAATAGAGCTTGACAGACTTTGCTTTTACAAGTGGAGCAATCAGCATTCGTCGTTGTGCTCCGCTTGATTTATGCGTGTAGATAGTTTTATTGGGATTCCTGCAGGGAGAATTTCAAATTATGTGGACACTACAATGGGAAAGTAGGAGAGTAAAGGAAGAACAGGAAGAGAAAAAAAAGAGAAAGAGAAGTGGTGAAAGAAAGAACAGATAAAAGGGAAAGAATGATAAAACGTCTTCCGTCCGCTTCATCACCTGGAAAGAAAGATGTAAAAAGAACAGCACAACCAACAGACATGGTGTAACAGATACAATAGAGTAACACCTTGATGCCATTGCTAAATCATATGTATTATTATTTAAGCTGACATGTGTAAAGTGATACCTGAGAAAAGAAAGTGAAAAAAAAAATAAGTAAATAAATTAATTAATTAATTAATTACGGGCTTTTTGTATATAAGTGGACACTTAGTACCTGGAACCCAGCACCTGTGGGTGTTTGTGAGAGTGCACTAGTGTATGTGAAATTTATCCAGAAGGAAATTCCTCGATAGTGGTTGTGGAGAATCAAAGGCCCGCCTTCCCCGAGCACAGAGGCAGGCGTCAGGGGACCCATAACCCTGGACTCCCAAAGGGGCCCCTAAAGCAGGGCACCCAAGAGGGGCCAACACAGGAAATCTGCAACCCCCATGGGCTCCGCTGGCAGCCAGCCACGCTGAAGTGGTCCCCAGGGCCAAAGGCCCCAGGGGCACCCCGACCCCGAGGCGGGGGCCCCGGCCGAGCCCCGGGGGGCCAGGCCCTGCAAAGCAGCCACTGGGAATGGGCCGGCACCCACCCGGGAACCCGCCCCAAACCTGAATGCCACCAGTGCGCCAGCGGGCCAAGGAGGTAGCCTGCGGAGGGGGGCAGGATGTGGGGGGATGGTCTCCGCACCTAGCGGAGACTTGAGATGTTCTTGGGAGAGGGAGCGGACCGGACCCGAACCTGAAAGAAAGAAAGAAAATCTTTCATTCCATCCCACCCTAGTGCCCCACTCACCACACACGGACTTAAAAAAAAAAAGACGCTGTACATACATTCCCACATAACACTCACAACCAACAATCCCAACTGGGGGGCGGGGGTCACCACAATCCAACTATCCGCCTGCCTGTGCCCGACCCCCGGACCAGACGCCCCCGGACCAGACGCCCCCGGATCAGGGCCCCCAGGGAGGGGGGCCAACATGACCCGTACGGACCACCCAACCAGAACCCCCCTCACCCCCTAAATACCTAATACCTGCACGACTTTTAAATATCAAATCAGATGTTGTGATTAGTTACTCAGTACTTGAGTAGCCTTCCTAATAAAATACTTTTTTGCCTTTCCTTGAGTAATGTCTTGGTAGGCTACGTTTTACTTTTACCTGAGTAAAAATAGGCTGAAGTGGTGCTACTCTTACGTGAGTGCAGTTTCTGTCTCCTCTGGTTGGAACATTTGATCACTATGTCAGCTTGGTTGAGCCCATTAAAGGTTTTCTGTAGGGACTACCCATGCTCTCTGGACTGGGAACTCCTTTCAGGAGCAAGCCAGAGAGTTTAGTTGGGGGGGGGGGGGGGAGACATGTCTGTGTTTTCCTCTGGGACCTGCTACTTTCACAAGCTGGTCTTGGATAGGCAGAAGACAGCGGATGGATGGAAAGACAGGTTAGGGTCTGTAAAACGATTTCCATCAGATGAATGTTATTAGGAAGTCATGCGTTTGAGGGAAATTTTAAGATGTCCAACACAGGACCTGAGAAATGTATCATCCCTCTGTCAAGATCACATTAATGTTAGTAACATAGCATTTCTATTAAACAACGGTGTGTGTTTTTTAAGGAGATTTTTGTTTTTTTTATATTGGCAAATTTGCATCTGCGTACCAAAATGTCTGAAAGATCCCTTTTAAGATGTATTCTTTGGCAGGTTGTCTGCTGTGTCAACACGACGCCCATTGGAGAGCCTTTTCCTGTCTGTACGATCCATAGGTCAGAGTTCAGAGAAATATCTGTCAGAGGCTGATCAGGAACGAAAGCCCGACTGAACCTGAGCAGGAGTGGGAAAGCCAGGGCTTTGCATCTCCCCGTTTTGACTTGTTAGTTTGCTTCTGGAGCAGGAAAGTCCCCCCGCGGTGACCCGGCCACCCAGTGTCGGCTTTCCCCAGACTGGCCTTGTGCATTAAAGAAGCCGGGGAGGGTGGGGGGGGGGGCTTCTATATACAGCAACAGATATATTTATGTGTGGCAGCTTTCATGTTTGCCCCGACACGCTCGCTCTGCGCCTTTATCACGTGTGAGCTCGCGTGCACGGCCAGTTTCTCCACATGCAGGTTTATCGTCGCAAACATATCAGCAGATCCAGGCTCGTAAAGGGAAACGTGAGGTAACGGCGTGAAACAGGCTTGATGTTCTGGCGCTTCGCTTTGTCACGCCCGAGCTGTGACCTCCGAGCTGTAGCACACCCACCAGAGACCATCCTGTTACATGATTAATGGGACAGGTTGAATAGTTTACAGTCGCTGTGTGGCTTCTTTTTAATCGCGTTGACGGGAGCAGCGGTTGTTTTCTGCTGTTATTACTCGTCAGTGTTGAACGTCGAGGTAATTGCCTTGTCATAATTCAGACAGAAACTACGATAACCACAAAGTGAGGAGGCTCACCGGAGCTGTTTAATTGGGAAGTCATTTTATTAAGGATGATTTTATGAGCATTCGAGAAAACTCTTAACTTGTATGTATGATTTAAACTATTAAAAAGTGAGATTTTCAGTGCATAATTCATGGGAAAAACACAACCTGCTCAGTTTTATAATGCATTTTATTGTGATTTTATGTGATAAAGTGAAGTAAGTGTCCGTGTGTTCTACCCCCTTTACTCTAATATGCTTAAATAAAATGCCATGTAACCAACTTTCTTCAGAAGTCAAGTTCACCTGTTCTGGGAGGGACTCAGAGGTTTGTTTTGAAAATCTTAGTTAAAATAAGCATCCTCCTGTGGTTATGCATGTGCACATTTTTCCTCCATGCATAAAGTTTCTCCTGTAGACCCAAAGGTTTGGTCAGATGAACCCACAACCAGAGAACTTTCTATCATGTTTCAACATATTTATTCTCCGTATTTATTTATTATGGGCCCGGTGCGGTTTAACTTTCTGAACATCAACAAGGACCGTTTTTCAAGAGGATTTAGATTGTAGTATAATGTGTATAACCAGGCTCATACTACTTTAATCATCATCGTACTTTAATCAAATCTCCAGTCAGTTCTACACTTCATCAATGGAAATAAAAAACATTTTTTATTAACTTCTGACTGAAGTAATTTCTTTAGCAGTCTGTAATTAAAGCGTACCAAATTTGTACCGATCCAGAACACATGCCGAACCGTGACGTTTGTGCACCGTTGCACCTCTACTGCAAACTATATGCATTATTTATTTAGTCAATTTCATGTAATGTAGAAAACGCTCAGGTCAGCTTTTATTTTTTTGTCCTTTTTTCCCACTATAATTGGAAATGAAATCGTTACCTTTTGTATTGTTTGAGCGGCAGTGCGTTTCTTGCAGGTTTTGTGGCTCTTAGATAGATTTTACTTGATAGGCGCGAGCCCAAACCAAGGTTCTCTGGGCCGTAGAGGTTGCTGACGGTCACGTCTTGGCAGGTCTGCAGCCGTCTTCAGATGAAGTGAACACAGCTCTGTGAGATGTTCAAGCAGGATGCCCTAACTCTGCTTTAAACTTTACCAACAGCGTGAAAGATTGCAACAATAACTTTAGAAAGTGTGGAAAACGTTGAAGGGGGGTGTGAGTATGTCAGTTCTAAGAATAACCACCAGCTTTGCTGATTTGTCCAACTCTTAATAGGCTTTTATTCATGTTTCTAGGTTTAAAAATGACAGTAGCCCCACCTAGTGGGTTGGGGAGGTTTAATCAATAAGCAGGAAACGTTATTTGTTGCTGTAATTCTGACGCTTTGTGCAGTTTTCTAACCTCGACTTTCACACCCCAGAGTGCGATTTTTACACCTTATTTATTTCTGCTGTCAAAGTGAGAGATTGACAAAGACGGCGTGAAAAGACCGGCATTTTTATTAATTTGTTTATTTATTTTGTTCCCATTTTTTTTTTGTTATGCAACTCTTAATATCATTATCGGAAGTTGAGTGACAAAAAAACCTGAGCCAGACTCTCCTTTGAATGATGGATTTTGGACGCTTCACAGTTCGTCTGCCAACTAAGTGTCTGCGGAGACTCTGACTGTTTTCTAATTAAACCTAAAAGATTCGCAACGACTGAATGATCTTTCCAACCTGCTCCTGGGAAGATTTCCTAAAGATCTGCCACTGACTTTAATAAAACTTTTGGCAAATATTTAAAGAAACCAATAAGCTAATAAATATGTGAAGGTTACTTCCTTTTACTGCCCATTTAACTCCAGTAGACCGATAACAGGATGACTTGTCTGTCCGTAGCGGCCGTGCTGAAGTACGAGAACAACGTGATGAACATCCGGCAGTTCAACTGCTCACCTCATCCTTACTGGCTGCCCAACTTCATGGACGTTTTCACCTGGTCTCTGCCGTTCGTCGGTGAGAAAGGTGAGTGCGGGGACACATGAGCAGTGGGCATTACTGAGATTTAGTGATTGCTCTTCTTTGTTGGCACATGGTATGTATGAAGTACAAACTAATTGACCAATAATTTGTTGCCATTTTTCTTTTGAATCTGTACGAAAATACCAACAATGAAACTGACTGGGGTTAGAAAACTGATATTTTATTCCTTCTTTTGGTCCTACTTCTTAGTGAACTATTGTGGCGGAGGAATTTTGGCCCCTTCTTCTTTGCTGACTTGACTTAATTCAGGCATATTGGGGGTCATTTTAAAAACCGCAGGGGTGTTTTAAAATGCCATACACAACAAGATCACAGTGTATTAAAAGCCAGGAAATAAAAGTGCGTTTCTAAAAGAGATTTAAAAACAGGAGAAGATCAGGCGTGTCTGATACTCAATGGCAAGTTATTCCATAACTTAGGAGCAGCGACAGCAAATGCTCCGTCACCTCTGAGTGTCAGCCTAGTGTTAGAGACCGTCAGCAGCCGATCGGCCGATCTAAGAGGTCGGGGTTGGCAGTGAGGCTGAATCAGCTCACATAAATATGCTGGAGCAAGGTTGTTCACACATTTAAACACAAATAACAAAAGCTTAAAATTTATTCTGAGTTCTGCACAAGCTGCAGAACTCATCAGGATGTTTTTTAGTAGAGACGGGTCTTTGTCTGCAGGTTAGCCAGCAGTGCTTTTGGCCTTGGAGGCCATATTTGCCCTGGTTCTTGTTAGCTGAGGCCTGCAGGGCTTTAGATGTTCTTCTGTCGACCACTTCTCCATGTTTTCTCCGTTTGGTGGATAACGTTCGTCACTGGGGTTCACTCCAATCCTAAATCCTCATGGGCAACGCAGCCCCAGGGTGCCTCGCTCATCTTTTGACTGACGTCTAATGACGCCACGTTGGAAGAGTCACCCTGAAGTGCGCCGTCACTATTTCTGTGGATTTCTTTAGCAAAAATGCAGTTATCTATATTTGCCAGCAGGTGGCATGAGAAAGATAGATTACTTACTGCCCTGAAAGCATTTATTGTAGCATTAAATGTTTACCATTTAAAACTTTTAAACAATTTTTTATTTAGTCTCGCATTCCTTTTTTCTATACTTTCTTATATTTTTACCAGAATTGCCTCCAATCATGAGGCAATTTCTTCTTTTAACCATTTTCCTCATAATAAAGAAATTGGAGGTCATGTACACTGGTTTAGGGTCACCTCAAATATGTCATGTTTTGTGGGGAAAAACTCACATTTTGTTATTAATATAAAGAAAATATAGTCAAGATACTGACAATGTTAGAAATTATGATTTTTGTCCTTCCATCTTTACTTTCGTCAAATAATCCTCCATTTGCAGAAATTACATCCTTGCAGACCCTTTGCCTTCCAGCTGTAAACATGTTGAGGTAAATTTGAGGAAATTTTCCCCCACGCTTCCTGCAGCTCCTCCCACAGGTTGGACTGGCTTGATGGGCGCTTCTTACGGTCAAGCTGCTCCAACAACGTCTCAATGGGGTTGAGATCTGGTGTCTGGTGTCCATTATAGACAGAATACCTCATTGACAACGTTTAGACTGTATTTCTGGTTAATTCAAAGTCATTTCAATTGAAGGAAATGGTGCTTTTTATCAAATAAATAAGGACATTTCTAAGTGACCCCAAACATTTGAGCAGTAATGTATCTCTTGAATGTTTAAAAACCTCAAAAATTGTATTTAATTCCCATCTGAAATGGGGCTACAATGCGTCCACAGAAGAAGAACGATCAAAGCAGCTCAGAAGAAGAGCAGCTGTGGGAGCCAGGATTTAGTGATATTTGTGCCAAAATATAGAAAATAATCAAGGCGTAACCCTTTCCTGACTTTGCTTCTCATCTGTTCTTAAACTTCTATACATTGGGGCCTTGCAGGAGCTATTTCAGGAGTATGTATGTTTGTGGGTGTAATTAGGACTGGGTGTGGTTAGTGAAATTTGACCAACAAAATAAGGGTTAATCATAATGCTCCGAATGTCCAGTGAGCAGAGCAGCTTCGTTGCTAAGCAAAGTCATACTTACGCATTTTAACAGATTTTTGACCGCATTGTACCACAGAAAATCAGTCAGTAAGCACAACGGTAATCATATATATACCATTATAAGGAGCACCATCAATTGTTGAGAAAATCTAAGGATTTTAAGTGTACCTTATAGTCCGAAAAATACGGTACTTATTTACGCCTACCCCTTTGTCACACTTAATTTACTGCAATAATATATGTCCCTCTATATGTAGTACTTTTAATATACAATGTACTTGAATATACAGTCATTAAACTGCACCAATCTATATTATATAAATATACCATACACATAATTTACCTTATTATAATAAATATGAAATATATATATATATATATATATATATATATATATATATATATATATATATATTATTATTATTATTATTATTGAAAATAGATTACAATAATGCACTACATAGATGTGTATACTGGCATCTACTACTAACTTTTGTTATCTTGGTTAGTGCAAAAGATCATTAGGGGAGAATCTTGAGTTTTGTTATAAAGTACTTGACTTTATAATAATACAACTTTTCATCCACTGATGAATGTGCATCTCAGTCTCTCTGAACCATAATCTAAAATGCTGTTTATGACAAAACCCCTGAACCTGACTGTAGCTGTGAAATCTCCTTTTAAATGCAAGCAGGTAGATTTTAAAAAATCTGGACTTCATTAAAGAATATTGTTAAGAAAAAGTGGAGTGTTTTTGTTTTTAAAACCTGTTTTCCTTTCCTTCAGTGACCGAGATGCTCGTCAATGTGTTGAGCATTTGTTCCAACGACGAGCTGACGACTGACGAGGAGCTGGACGGTGAGTGCAGCAGACGCTTTCGCTTCAGCTCCACCAGGGGGAGACGTTCTCCCACTTATCTCTTATCTCAAAACATCCTCTTCCCTCCCAGGTTTTAGACCTTACAGTTAAAAGTATTTGTCTGCATTTTGAAAGCTTTATAGTTGCTCATGTTCTGCTGTAGGGTTTTATGCTTATTTATGCCACCATGTTAGAGTAGCAGGTTTTGGTTTATCTCCAAGCCCATTTTTTTTCCAGTTTTCCTCTGCCTGCTTCGACCCTTCATTGGCAAACAGGAAATTATCTCACCACTCCTTCTCCTCCACTTCCTCCTTCTCACACAGTTAGACTCTTTGGTCCCCGGTGTTTGGACGTTGCCACGTCAGAGTCGCATTCCTTAAAACCTCCGGGTTTGTGAGAGAAAAATGTTCCACTAAGGCAGACAAGGAACTATTTTCATTGTCCAACAAACGGATATTTACATTCTTGACATTTTCCACCTTTTTGTCATGTTAATATCGAAAACTTGAATGTGTTTTAAAAAGATTTATGTGACAGATTAATACAAAACAGTGTGTTATTGTAAAGGGAAAGGTGGAAGGGAAAAAGATGCTCTTTACTCTTATGAATCTAAATAAAACCCAGAGCAACCAGTTAAATTAAGAAGTCACCTAAATGGTGACTGGAGTCCACCTGTGCGGTAAGGTAACCTCGGTATAATGTTTCTGTAAAGGCCCCAGAGGTTTGTTAGCAAACATCAGCGATCAAACCGCATCCAGCAGGACAAGACATGCAGCCGTGGCTACAATAAAATGACTTGGATGAAAGCGTGTTTATGTTTCAGAATGGCCTAGTCAAAGGCCAGACCTTAATCCGATTGAGAATCTCTTCCAAAGCATGAAAACCTCTTTCCACAGATGCTCCCTAGATCAGGGGTTCCCAAACCTGTCAGCCTGTGACCTCCGGAAAATCAGTGCCAGAGACTTAGCGACCCCCTTTTGGGTGTAATTTTATGAGAACTCCAACAACAAAGCACATTCTTCCCCCCTTTTGTTAAAATAGGGAACGTTGAGCATCTTGTAAAGTTATATTTTGGTATATGTTTTACAAATAAGAAAGTACTAAATATTTTGAGCACCTCGGAATCAAGTTATCATTAGAATCAGGACTTTGAAATGATTGTGCAAAAAATGGTGTTCTCATAATATTATAACTTTATTTTATCTATTCTTGTACACAATATTCTAACTTTATTCTCATAATTTCCAGAAAAATAATTTGGATTAGTTTCATCGTAGATTAAACAAAATAAATTATTAAATATGAGAGTACATTTTCACAAAAAAACTTTTGAGATTAATTTCACGTATTTGCAATAGAAAAACTTGGATGTTCTGTGATGTCAAAGTCATAAATTCAAGAAGAACTTTTTTCCACGATTAAAGAAATACATTCGACATCTAATCTCGCGACCCCCGCTTTGGGAACCCCTGCTCTAGATGACCAAAGCTGGTGAACTCAGAAAGATGTACTCCACACTTTTCAGCTTTTTCACTGTAAAATACTCATAAAAACTGTGTTTATTTTCTCCGTCCACCTTATGATTATGTGCTTCTAATGTGTTGGGCCCACAACGCATATAATCCCAGAAAGTGGACGTAATTTTAGGTTGTGACAAAGTGTGAACAGGTTCATGCTGTAGGCCTAGAAGCGCAGGAGCATCAGTAACGCCGGGCTCACACTGAGGAAGGAACCCGACTCATTAAACATCAATGTGTCCACTCACAACAGCCATGTGCGGTTGTGGGTCCGGTTATCGCTTCAAAAAATTATGCAAGAAGGAAGGTTGACCGGACGCCACAGCGGTTCCCGGATCGAGCTCCTGAATTTCACAAGCCAAACAGGAAACATCGGGATCCAGACAGGATAAAGTTCGGGTGAATTTCAGAATAAAATCACGGCCACAACTTACGCTATCTTGACTAGTGTAAACAAAACGGCGACACAGAAACACGAGGAAACAGAGGGGCTTTCAGAGGACGAAGCGGGATATTTAAGTGCACGGATAGCGGGTTTTGCCCTAGAAAACAAAAGCTACGGCTGTTTTTTAATAATTTATGAGGGATAGCAACAGGAAGGACCACATGAACTTCTGTTCTGACGAGCACCGTTTCCGCAGCTGGAGCCGCAGCTGGCCGCTGTTTCCCCAGGAGCAGAGTGAGTCGGGGTTTGCGGTAAACCAGAACTAGATCGGGACCGTAACCCGCACCGTAGTCAGTGTGAGCCTCGTGTAAGAGGAAATGTCCTGATCGGGTTTTTATCTAAAGCTCTAATTATAACCATAATTGTTATTGTCACATTTTTTCTCAGTAAACTACGGTAAATGTTAGTGGTTTTAAAATAGCAGCAGAGGAGATCCTGGTCAGTAGGCACCGTCCTCTAACATCTGTTTCATCGACTCTCATTTCTTTTCTTCCCTTTTAAAGTTTCCTCTCTTATTTCTTTGTCATTTTTTCAGTGTTGCCCTTTGAAATGTTGAATTATTTTTGCTTCCTCGCTCCCCACTACGTTGCCAGTGCCCTCATAATCTCTGATTGTTTCCATGATTTCGATCTTCTCCATCCTCTCTACATTTTCACGCCGCTCCCGCTGTCTTTTCTGCATCTCTCTCTCTCTGTTTCACGCTGGAATATTGTCACTACTTTTGTTTCTACTCATCTAATTTCTTTATTTCTTTTCATGTTTTGCAGAGTTTTGTGCTCAAGGCATCACTTTTCCTTTTCATTTGTTGTGCTTTTTTTTTTCTTTCTCATCTCTTCCTTCGCCCTCTGCTCATCTTTCGTTCTGCGGCCATCCACTGACCTCTCTGTCCTCTCTCTTTGTCTTCTCTGCTGGGGGTTGTTTCATGAGAAGGACAGCTAATATATCCCCCCAAGAAAGGTACAAAACACTAGTCGAGCCGGTGTGTGTATGCAGCATCAGCTGAGACTCCCGCCTTTGCTGTTTTAATACTAACATCACACTTTAAAGTACCTTCTAACATCTGTCCTGAATCTCTGTGGTGAACCTCATCAGAGTAGCAGAGTAGCAGATGTGTACAACAAATGCTGAAGGTAAAAAAAAAAAAAAAAAACATCCAGTGAAACGTTTAAGGTTTAAAAGGATCAATCCTACCTGTTATATCCAGCTCTACGCCACTCCTTTACTCCGTCGCTCTTTTAAATTTTCCAAGCAGACTCTCTGGGGTCTTTTAAAACTGTTGTTTTAGGGGTCAGACAAATAAATATTTTTCCAGTCTCGGACACGTCGGAGCCCAAAAAACACGGCGCAGGAAGATCCACAGAGCATGGGGTCGTCTAAACATGCTGAACGGACATGTTTGCACACAGACGGGGCTGTTTTCGCAGTGGGGGTGCACACTAACACGTATATCTGGGGAATACGTCCGAGTAGGAGAGACGTAACACGGGCGGGCGGCATGGTTGCACCCAGTGCTGAGAAATGCTCAGGTGTTGTGATGTGTGATTGGTTTTGGTGTGTTGGCGGGGTTAAGGTTTTGGTTTGATCTCATTTTCTGGACTTTAAAATAACAGCATTACGGTTTTTAATGTGTTTGCTCCTATTGTTAAAACTAATAGTCCAGCAAGACGTGCCCTAGATCTGTACTATCCGATGGTAACGGCCCAGTTCAGCCAGGTAATTACAGAACCAGTAAAAAAGTTAGCTGATATTAGCGCTATAAGAGTTTTTTTTTTATTATTTGCGTCTTTAATTACTTATATTTCATGTTGGACTGACTATAAAGCATACATTATAAAGATTATTAAGACCTGAGCAGTTTAGTTACATTTTGATCCTGTGGTGGATTAAATGTACAGGTCCAGATATATACATACACCCCCGCTAAGCTTTGGCTGAATGTCTCTGAGCAGGTTGCGCCTCAACCACAGACACCAGAAACATGATTCTGGTGTGACCCATCCAGATACTGGACATCTCACCCTACCATAAGTAATAAAATCCATTCAGCCAAGCATAGTGCACAAGCATCATTGAAGTGGTAGCCACAGCGCTAGCTTAATGTTAGCCAGACCCTCGGCATGATGCTACCACCGCCGTGCGTGAAAGTTAGTGAATGACGTTTGAAAGTTTCACCTTGACTCCTTCAAGCTTCGCCCTTCTTTCCAGGACCGTATGACCGTTAAGCGTTTCTCCAGAAGGCGTTTGGATACACCACGTAGGCAGCTGCAGATTTCTGTCCAGTTTGAAGGTTTCAGCTTTGGAGTGGAGCCTTCTTTCCTTAAAGGGGACATACCATGCTTTTTGACGCCTTCCATTTCCCACTCAAATCATTCAGTTGTGGTTGATATAAAGTGGAACTGCAACGCTTTGCTCTGAATCCCTCGTTAATGTACCCCCACGTTCCCTCTTTTTACCCCTGTTCTGAGGTGCGTCTGAGAGCAACTCGTTGTGGTGCTGTCCCTTTAAGAGCAATGGAGGCACAATGGACGCCCCCCTCCAGGTCGCAGAGCGTTCCACTCCTCCCCGTTCAGCCATTTTTGTAGTCTGATGAATTATGTGGGTTAATACACCCTCAAACCGAACATTTTCACCTATCCACTTGTAGCTTCAGCTTCTTGAGCTTGGACTACAACATTGTAGAAATAATAAAAATGGCGGATTCCCAAGACCTTGTTTAGCAGCTCTGCAACACATGCTGCGACATAATGGTTCAGAAAACGTAACAGAAAACAGAGAAAACTAAACAGGCTGATAAATACGACCCAAACAGGACATTAAGAAATCTACGCAGCTCCTGGACAGACTACATCCAGATTTTCTGCACTCCTAGAGACGCCAAGTGCACAACAAGATGTATTTAAGGGCTAAAAAAGTGGATTTTTCATAGGTTCCCTTTACGGTTGCTCCGGTGTCTCCCAGTTCATCACCGACTTGAGCTTTGATGGGTCCTGAGTTTCTCCCTAAACATCCTGACCAAGTTTCTTTCTCCTGACTGTGACAGTTTGGGTTTGGATGGTTAGAAGCCTTTAAACATTCGGGGCGTTTTGACAGGGAAATGACACCAAACACACATCTGACTTGGACTTGGAACGGATAAAGCGGACCAGGACGAGGCTCCAGTGGCCCAGGCCTCAGCCTGGCTCTGTTTGGAAGCTGGTTCCATGTCATTTTAAACTAACTTTACGTCTTCTGATAAGCAGAGTGGTCCAATATGCAGTCAGAAATATGCCTGGATCTCATTGACGTCTACAAAAGCACGTGAATGCAGTGCAGCTCACAAAGTGGCATTTAGCCAAATATTAGTGGGGGTATGTTACATATATTTAAACCTCTAGGTATAATTTTGACTGTGTGGTTTTTGACAAAATCCACCTTGTTGTGTAATCATTCCTTCCTGATAGGAAAAAACATGTCAAATCCATCCTTAAAGGCCTATAAATATCAGAGACTGATGTTAGATGTATAACTTCTGGTGGTCAGTCAGGGTTTTGCTGCTTCTTTCAGTCAGTTTCTGTCCCCCAGAGGATAGATAGCATCTTCAGTACACGCTGCTGGGCAGGGAGTCGGTCCGAAGGAAAGCTTTTAAAAACCAACTGATAAAAAACACTTTAGAGTAATTTAAGTCTGAATGCTGTGGAGGGAAAATATACATAAATAGATCTGGTTTCAAGCAGGGTTTTTTGCACTGAATTTAGCTATCTACATTTAGCTGTTGGTCTTGTAACATAGTTGTTATTTCTGAATGTTTCCTTTAGGTGCCACAGCTTCTGCCCGTAAGGAAGTCATCCGCAACAAGATCCGCGCCATTGGGAAGATGGCCCGGGTATTCTCTGTGCTCAGGTATGCAAACATGCACATATATTTATCGTTTAATATTGACTAAATTACAAGGGGCCAACACTTCAAAACATGCTTATTTTCTGAACTTTCTTCATGCAAACCAGTTTTTTTCACATTTCTATAACTATTTATACATAACTACTATACATATCTTTTCAGTTTTAGTTCATTCGAGTGGCGCCGGTAGTTTTCTCCTTTTGTTGTGAATTACAGCGTTAAAAACAAGCCTCTAACTGGGAAGTGTGACTGCATTTTATTTGTCCTCCTCTCGTCAAAATCAGCAAGAGAGAGGAAGGAAAATAAGTGAAGGCAGAGTTTTCCTGCTGTAAATCTGTCGCTGCTCTGTTTACCCTGAACTTTGAACCCCGGGCCGAACCGGCAACCCTGTGACACTTTTAGATGTCCGCGCTTCTACAGCTAATCAGGAAAGGAAGGGCTCCCCTTCTTCGTGACTTAGTTGGATCAATGTTTAGTTCTTAGAGCACAGTCGGCAGCTCTTTTTTAATGTGACGTGGAGATGAAGTTTATACGTCTCTTTTTACTCAGTTTCAGCATCCAGTTTTCTTGAGTTCACAGCCACCATCAGTTATAGTGAATGTAATTAACCTGAAATGAAGCTGAGCTGTCCCGCTGCGATCTCTCCGACGTTTTATTGATTTGCATCAGGTAGCTGAAGCCATCCGGGTAAGGGGCGCAGCTGCACAACAGAGGCGTTTTCTTCCAAAGAAAGCATCCAGGCCTCAGTGAAAACATCCCAAATCTATGAGAAACCAGGGTTGCTGGAAAAGTATGGAGTAGGATTTCTGTTAACTCCTGGTTTGGATAAGGGTGAAAAGGGGGAATTGAGAGGATGTGGGAAAATAATCGTATTTCAAGAGTTTACTCCCTCCTCTGTCTAAATTTTGTGAGCTTCCTTCTGTCTTTACTTCTTTGGTTCCTTTCCTCCTTTTGTCATTCCTTCCCTGTGCCCTCCTTTTTCCCCCCCGCCTTGTATCTTTACTTCCTTCCTTCTGTCCTTCCATTCAAGTGTGAATGTGTGAAGGACTGAATGTAGTGTAAAGCGCTTTGAGGGACTCAGGATTTACAAGTGCAGGGCATACTTTTTGCCTTTCTTTCCTTTTGCCCTTCTCTCTGCCTGTGACCTTCTATCATTCCATCCATGCATCCATCCATCTATTCATCTATGAAGCTGCCTGTGCATGTATCCTTCCATCAGTCTATACATCCATTTAGCCATCCATCCATGTATTTCTCCTTCCATTTGTCCATCCATCCATGCAGTTGTCCATCTATCTATGCATCTGTCCATCCATCCATCAATGCATCTGTCCATCCATCCATGCAGTTGTCCATCTATCTATGCATCTGTCCATCCATCCATGCAGTTGTCCATCTATCTATGCATCTGTCCATCCATCCATCCATGCATCTGTCCATCCATTCCATCCATGCATCTGTCCATCCATCCATGCATTTGTCCATCCATCCATGCATCTGTCCATCATGCATCTGTCCATCTATCTATGCATTTGTCCATCCATCCATGCAGTTGTCCATCTATCTATGCATCTGTCCATCATGCATCTGTCCATCTATCTATGCATTTGTCCACCCATCCATGCAGTTGTCCATCTATCTATGCATCTGTCCATCCATTCCTTCCATGCATTTGTCCATCCATCCATCCATGCATCTGTCCATCCATCCATGCATTTGTCCATCCATCCATGCATCTGTCCATCATGCATCTGTCCATCTATCTATGCATTTGTCCATCCATCCATGCAGTTGTCCATCTATCTATGCATCTGTCCATCTTGCATCTGTCCATCCATCCATGCATTTGTCCATCCATCCATGCAGTTGTCCATCTATCTATGCATCTGTCCATCCATCCATCCATGCATCTGTCCATCCATTCCTTCCATGCATTTGTCCATCCATCCATGCATTTGTCCATCCATCCATCCATGCATTTGTCCATCCATCCATGCATTTGTCCATCCATCCATGCACCTGTCCATCATGCATCTGTCCATCTATCTATGCATTTGTCCATCCATGCATGCATCTGTCCATCCATCCATGCATCTGTCCATCCATCTATCCAAGCATTTGTCCATCCATGCATGCATCTGTCCATCCATCCATGCATGCATCCATCCATCTATATATACATCTTTCCATCCATCCATCCATCCATGCATGCATCCATCCATCTGCCATGAATTCAATGTGAAATGTGGCTGTTTTTAAAATGCATGCATAAGACTGAAAACTCAACCTGGAAACCAGACCTGAGCCTTTAGGCCCCAATTAGACCACCACACCAACATGACATGGTGGTAGCAGCAAAATGCTCTGGAAACAAATAATATTTGTTTTTCTATATCCATTGTCCCTCTCTGGCATATTGTACAGTTTTATGATAAATTGTGCAGGCTATCTGTCACTCTAAAGGTGGAAAAAGATTTGAATAAATGTATTATTTGATTTTCTTTACATGTATTCCTTTTTTTTTTAACACTAAAAGCAGCTTGAACAGTGTGCCACCTTTATAATTGTCTGCCCATGTGCTTCAGAGAGGAAAGCGAGAGCGTGCTCACACTGAAAGGGCTGACCCCGACAGGCATGCTGCCGAGCGGAGTGCTGTCCGGTGGCAAAGAGAAGCTGCAGAACGGTAAGACTTTCTCTGAGACCCAGCCGCACCTTCGTTCCTCCCGCCTGGCATGGGTTTCAGTGCGTGCACCAACCTCTTTCACGCAGAAGACCCTAAACAGGTGTTTAGCTCAGTATTTAGTGTCATTTAAGTACACCCCATGGAATATCATGTGCTGTAAGTTTAATGTTAGCTCCTCTGTTAGCTAAATACAGATTAGAAAGTCTCCTCTACCACCAGCTACATTCAGCATTGTTTCTTTGGTTTCATTGTTTTTCTTAAATGTGTCCTCTCTTTAACGTCCTGCGTTATTGCTTCTGTTTTCCAGTCCCTGTTTTCTCTCTCCCACTGGTTTTACTCAAATATTACCCATGTTGTTTTCTTTCTCCTTTTCTCTCTGGAAACTGCAGGTACATTCGGGTGTTGTGCAAGTATTTCGTTGTGTTTTGTCATCATCAATGTTTTTTTTTTGATTATCATTTTTGTGAGTTGAGTTCAGGTTTCTGTTCGCTCTCTCGGCTTCATGCACCCTGTTTTGATGAAGCTGAGGTGGATCTCAGCAGTTGTGTCAGGTTATATAAACTCAGGAAGACAATTCACTGCAAAAAGGGAACTAAAAATAAGCACATTTATCTTGAAATCAGTGTATTTGTCCTCGATTTGAGCAGATGAAGAAGAAGATCTGCCAATGGAATAAGATTTTTGCACTTATAGTGGGAACAACTCACCTTGATCCTTATTTCGGGTGCAGTATATCTAATTATTTTATTTTAGGGGTCAAAATACTCATTCCATTGGCAGATCATTTAATTTATATGCTCATTTCTAGAAGATTTTGCTTATCTTTAGCTCCGTTTTTGTAGTGTAGGAATGGATTAAAAATGGCCATGAGAGAAAACAAGGATAGTTGTTAATTTTGTTCTTCCTGATAAAAAATAAAATAGAAATCAGCTTTTTTCATCAACCTAAAAGCACATTTTTGTTGATTTGCAGCAACTGTTATTGTCAGTGGCCCTGTAAAGATGTGTAAAAAGTCCATGAAAAACATTCAGGTGACAATCCAGAAGCTTAATCTCACTATTAAAATTAAAAGGACAGATTTCATGTTAAGAAATAACTGTTTTTATCTGCTTTTTATGGAGTTGTGAAATTATTTATGTGCAGTTTTGTTCTTTTTTCATAAAGAAAAATGTTTTTGTTAAGTAAATTTTACATATAATCACAAATTCACTATGTAACATTTGGCTTTTTACATTTATTTTGATCAAAATGTGGGAAAAACGTGAGATTCCCTGGGCCTTTGGTAGGGAATGCAGGCCGACAGCATCACAGACCTGCTACTGTACTCAACAGATAAGATAAGATAGACATTATTGATCTCACAGTGGAGAAATTCACGTGTCAACAGTGGGCATGAAGTGCTTTTCCACACACTCCTCCTTTATTAGGTGTACAAGTTGCTGAACTTTCTCATCCGTCTGAACAAGTTAAAGTATAAACAAAGCATGCTTCAGGTATATGTAGATTTATATAGAGACTGTTAGGTGGTTCATAATTATGGTTGCACTAATTTAATTCAAAAATATAAAAAGATGTTCCTTAACGTTGGAGTTTTTTTTTTCCCCCTCACTGTCTTAAATTATTATTATTATTATACCTTTATTTTTGCAGGCAGGTCATTAAGAACATGTTCTTATTTACAATGGCGGCCTGACAAGTAGAGTGACCACTTAGGAAAAGGGAAGTAGGGCTAAAATAAATACAATGCATTAGTAACACATACATAAAATACAATTTAAAACACAACAGACTAAAGCATATATAAATATTTTTAGTGTGAGATTATGCTACTGCAATTGAAGAACCTTTATTCTACACAATCTTTTCCTCTGGTGAGCTTTTTAACGTAGAGGGGTTTTTTAGGACTTATAAACAGTATCATTAATAGTTTAACGGAGATCCACGTGGCGACATCGGTGGACTCACTGCTCTCGTGTTTTAGCTGAACAGCCGTGGTGCTCCTGCTGTGATTTCGGCCACTTTTGATTTGTGTGTTGCTGGTTTAGTTGGAGCTCATCCTCTTGGACCTTTGTGCTGTAGTCTCATGTCTGTACACCTTTGTTGGCGTGACGTCCACTTTATGCAGCTTTGTTGTGTTTTTATGTAAACGTGTCAAACCCCCAGGATGACGGTTAGTGATCGGTAAGTGGCTGAAGGGTTGCTTTTCCTTCAACCTCAGCCCGTGTAAGCCAGTACTTTTGATATGCTGCATCAAAAGATACTGAAGATGTGCTGTGAGATGAACACATAATGTTCCTCATCCATGTGTTGTCGTCGTGTTTTTTAACAGAAACAAAGCATTTTTGTCTCATATTTTCTCTCACTGTTGATCCCTGCAGGGTTATTTTTTTTTTCAGTCACTACATTCACTCTTGTTTGACACTTTTTCTTGAAGCTCTTTAACCCTTTCTCCATGATATTTGCTGCCATTTTTTCCTCCTCCTCTTCCTCCTCCGTCCCCTCCTTTTTGCTAACATCCTCGTATTCTTTTGTCATGAAATGTGGAGATGCCGTTAACCTTTTGTTGTCGTTATTGGCTGTCTTTGCTGCTCATTGACTTGTTCCTGGGACAAAATGACCTCCTCCTGCTCACCTCTCTCGTTCATTTTGCAACCCCCCTCTTCTTCTCTTCAGCTACTGTTGAAGCTATTGAGGCTGACGAAGGTAAATGGGTTTGGCCGCCCTATTCTGTTGCTTTTTCATGGCAATAGATAGTTGGGGAGGGGGGGGGGCGGGTTTTGGTGGGGGGTTTTCCATTCATCTCGCTGGTGCTTGAGTAGATTGTGTTTTTGGGGGGGCTGGGCTAGCAAACTGTGGCATAGTTTCTACGTAGAGCAATATGTAAGTACGTTAGATCGTGTGGTCGCACGTTTTAAAGGGGGACCAGCTTTTTATAGCAGAGATTTCATGGTCGCAGATAATCCCTGTTATTTTAGTTTTATTTATTTTTTTGTTAATTGGGTGAGCGCAAAGCAAAAAGACAGACATCTCTGCAGGAGTCTGTGACTGAAAATGTTTGCTGTACATTTCACAAGCACTTCTAGATGCAGTTTCTCTGTGATATACTGATTGACGAGAAGCTGGCGAGACATAGTTGCTCTGGAAGAAACTCCTTTTCACGCTCCCAGATCGTGCGAGGTGTGAATACGGGGGGGGGGGGGGGTATTATCAGCTCCTCTACAAGTGCTACACTGAATTTCTGCTCCCTGGAAAACACAATGGATCATTAAGACCCGATTCTATGTTTTCATTCTTGCTTCCTTCTGATGAACACAACAAAATAAGGGCTTAGCATTTCAGAAATGCCCTTTTTCCTGCTATAAATGAGGGCTTCCGGTTAAAAAACAGCAACAAGTAAAGTTAGGAAGATTACAACACATCACACTCAGTGTCTATATTTTTCTTTTCACACAGCCAGACGTTCTTGTGATCCTTTAAAGTGGGCTTGGTGAATGTTTCCTCTGGCTTTCTGAGTTTCTCTCTGGACTCTAGCTGCTATTTTTAACTCATTCTCTTTTATCTAAGTATACAAGTGGAAAACAAAAGAGATGCACAGCAATTCACGCTCTTCACTTTCCCAGATCTCACCAACTTCTCCTGCTTCCAGGATCTTTGGGAAAGTGAGCGTACTTAGTCCGCCCTTTTCTGTGTTGGTGCTGCACATCCTTTCAAAAATATTCCCATTAGGGGAAAAAAAAAAACGTTTTCTGCTTAAAACAAGAGATAATTGCTCTCTGCGGTTCCTGATAAAACATCATCATCCATTTGTGGTGAGACTGTGTTTGTGTCAGAAACATGCAGTTTAAAGTTACTTATCTGGTTTGAAAACCAATGAAAAAGCAAAAAGTAATCAATTTGCTTAATACTTTAGAGCAGGGGTCTGCACCCTCAAACCAGCTAAATAAAACTGTTCTAGAGCCGCAAATCTTACATGACCATTTGAAAAAAGACAACTTGTACTTTTTAGATAAGGATCTACTATAGGAAATGTTATTTTTTAAGAACCACTGTTTATTTTTTATTTTTAGGGTTTCAAATAAAGAAGTACTTAAAAAAAACTTTTGCAGGAAGAGAACTGATTTTCTACTATGGGATATTGATATTTGTGCAAAATAATATGAAAAAGTTTTCAACTTAATAAGGAAAAAATATTGTTGGTTGTTTTAATGTCATTAAATTGTGGAAATGTAGTATAATTATACCATGGAAAAACTACTGAAACTTGCATTTTTTTGTACCTATATTTAAAAACCCTAATTAGCTCTCTATCATTTTTAGCCAAAGTTATTTGCAAGGCCCAGAGAGCCACTTGGGGCTCCAGAGGTTGCTTTAGAGCAGAGGTCACTGATTAGCGGACCACGGTCCGGATCCGGACCCAGCTGCTACCAAATCCGGACCCAACCTGATTTAAAACATTTATATATTACTGCATGTTGTCCAACGACAGTGTCTAACTCAGGGGTTAAAGTTCTCCATCGCTGCGACGGATTTAACCGTCGCAGCGAAATTGAGCGCAAAAAAGTCCCGTTTAGACTTTTTATTCAAGGTTATAATCTGAAGCTGCTCTCAACCAATCAAACCTGGCAGAGCCGGGACATTAACCAATCAGAATGAGTGCAGGGAGGGTCTTTCCAAAGCGGACATGGCCAGTCTGTGGTTTTATCGGTGTTCATCATTTTAACCTTTGGGAGAGCATTTTAAATTGGCCACAGATGGTATGAATGAAAGTAGCGGTGGTCAAAGGTTTCTATGGATTTATGCAAACCAGCCGGTCAGAAAGTTCAGCAGCTGACAACAACTTCCCTCGGTAAGCATCCTGTCCAGGATGACGCAAAGGCTCTAAAGCTGAAAGGTGGCAGAGATACAGGAATTTTCAATGGATATTTTAAAAGTATCAGATTTGGTTGACTTTGCACACTAAGCAAGTGAGCCAACTAATGCGGAATGATGTCCACGCCCCGGGAATATATGGGCTTGCGAGAAAATGTTTTCAGTCAAACATTATTTTTGCTTCAACCCCTGTGCTAACTTCACTTGCGCCGCTTCTCTTGTTAATATGGCAAAGCCCCCCGGAGCGTTCCCAAACATATCCGCTTGCTCATACATACGGAGAAAATAGCTGATTTAAAGGCGCAGAACGAATGAGCACCTTGATATGTGCTTGAGGTTGGCTTTGTTGCCAATCAAACCCAGGTGTAAAATCCTTGCAGGGCAGCCTAAAGCTCACTTCTATCATTAAGCCATAAAAATGAAATTAAAAAAAGTTCAGTTGTTTTATAAAAGATGTGAAAGTCAAGAAATTGTCTATATACCAAACTGTGAAAGATTGTGGTTCTCTATTTCAAAAAGCACTTTGGATTTTAAAATAGAAAAACGTTCTATTTTTATGTTATTTTTTCGTTTAAAAAGTCAATGTATAAGGTGGATGCATAAACATTTTATTTCAGTGTTAAATACTGTTTAAAGTAACGGATTGTAATAAAAAATGTGTCCGGACCTTTACTGGTTGTTGATTTTCTTTATTCGGACCCCGCTGATTTTTAATTAGTGACCCCTGCTTTAGAGGATGCTCTATAATACGATTAAACTCGCTCTTTAAAAACTACACAGAATCAGACGGTTACACACAAACACAAGACATTTTTTTTTAATAAAAATCTTGATTTTTGCAGACAGGACCAAAAAAAAAACAAAAAAAAAAACATAGACTTGATACAAAAACTACGGAAGAGGATTAGGGCCATTCAAAAAAAAAAAGTCTATTCAACTCTGACTTTTTTCTCAGAATTCTGAGAAAAGTCAGAATTGAATAGACTTTATTATTTTATTTTATTTTTGAATGGCCCTAATCCTCTTCCGTAAAAAGCAGCCAAAGTCCAAAGAAAAACCTCCAAAAACCTTCAGAGAGCCTAAAGAAATAATGATTGGCAGCATTTTTGAATATTTGTAGGAAAGTCTGTCTTTTTGGAAGAAAAACACAGTGGAAGTGGCGTAGACTGAAGACTTTTGCACTACACTGTAAATGCCAGATTTGGTTTCCTAATCCCCCTGTTGCGCTGCCCTCACATGAAATCTTGCTATGAAAGCCTTTAATGTTCTGTCCCCTTTGAAACGGCCAAAGCAGTTGTGTATTGTTGTTGCTGTTGTATTCATCTTCTAATTGTTTCGGAGCTAAAACCCAAAGCTTTTGCTTGGGGAGAACTCTACATTAGACTCTCCCTTTTAAAAAAAAAAAAAAAAAAAGTGAAAATAAAAAAAGTGATTTGCATCGCTTTTACTTTTATTTGCGCAAGAACAACCTCAACTGCGAGCTAAATAGTGGTGCGGCAGCTGCTATTTACGCTGAACCTGTCCGGTACTTCCTCTTGAACCCCACAGAGGACAGTCCTCCGTAGTGTCCCGACTCTTCTCTGCTTCTCTCTCTCCATGTCGGTCTCCTGTGGCCCTGCTGTGTCGTGTTTCCTTCCTGTGTGCTGCTAATAACCTGTGTCTGACCTGTGCTATGCAGCAACACAACTACGCTACCCATCATGCCCTTCTTTAAAATACGAAGCCCCTGCTTTCTCATCTCGATTAAGGGTCATTTTTTTTTTATTTTTGACATCATTATTAAAGAGGCTTTATGAGAGGTGGAAGTGGCGAAACGTAAATGGGTTTTTACCATCTAGATCGTGTGGTATCTTCCATCCCTCATAGCTCCTGGTAAATCCTAATTGCTGCATGCTCCAAGCAGACTAAACAAGTCGTTAGCACCCCAAGTGTCTGTAGTGTTTCTGTCCGTGGACTCAGTCTCAGCGTGGCTTATATTCTGTGGTAGTGTCTCAGTGGACTCCAGACATGTTTATTTTTTCGTTCTCTCTTCATTTTTGTTTTTGTCTCTGTGTGTCTCTGATCATTCTCTTCTCTCCTCTTCGGTTGTTTTAAGCTGTGACGTGACGTTAGGGCCGTCTGGATGTTTGGGGTCCTCAGGCGTTCTGCAGCGGGCTTTGTCTTAGAGCCGCCTTTTCTTTTCTTTTTCGTTTTTACTCACTGAAAACACCAAGATAAAAACAAACAGCAGCAGTGCAGCATGTGCTGTATATTTCAGATTTCTTTGCACAGATGCTCATCGAAGCATGGGTTGGTGGTAAAGTGAAAACCTGTTGACCCCTGTGTTAGATTTAGAAGGACTATTTGATCCTTTTGTCTGCCCCGTTGCTCTCTTTTAATCTGATAGGTGATGGTTTGTTAGAATGAGTTTAAGCGTGATAAGAAAATTGTAAATTATATGGTTTTACAACACATTAAAGCAGTTGTAATGATTTGGAAAGTCACTGGAAAGGTCACAGCTTTGTTAGATGTACTTATAATTTTCTCTGGGTAGAGTTACACGAGAAACAATTATCGTTAAAAAATAACAAAGACAGTTACTTGGACCCATAGCTCCAAGGTACCAAAAAAACGGTAAATAAACTCCCAGGGTTAAGAGTTAAAACGTGTTTAGCACTTTTCTTTTTTAAAACAAACTAACACATCTTAGGGGGCCCCGTTATGTTACATTATATGGCACCAGTATTCTTCTTATCTTCATCTTATCCTCTTGTTTAGCAATAATTTAGTCCAACTAGAGTCATAAAACAATTAATTCTAATCAAATCTAATTACTTGCAGTCCAGTTCAAGCTACCGTATTTTTGGACTATAAGACGCACTTAAAAATACTTAAATTTTCTCACAAATTGATGGTGTGCCTTATATATTATTACCGTACTTGTTGTGCTTACTGACCGTACTTCATGTGGTACAATGCGTTCAAAAATCTGTTAAAATGTGTAAGTACGACTTTGGTAAGCAACAAAGCCGCTCTGCTCAATGGATATTAGGAGCATTACGGTACACTGTGTCACTACCTGATAGGACCCCTGAGCTGTCTACAAGACTGCCTGACTATAATGTTTAAACTAGAAGTAAATTCATGTAAAGCAGGCCACGCCCGGAGTACACGCTATCAATATTAAACCTAGTAAGTTAATTCAATATAAAAGTTAAGTTTATTTTGGCCTTATGTTAAAAACAGGGCAGTGTAGTCCAACCACTCTGTCCTCCCGGCAGAGACGTATAGGTCTCCCTCTCAGGAGAGAGCTGTGTATGCGGAAGGGCACACTGCAAAAAGGGAACTATAAGTAAGTAAAATTTTCTTGAAATTAGTATATTTTTCCTTGGTTTGAGCAGCTAAGTAAGACTATTTGCCAATGGAATGAGTATTTTTACCCCTAAAATAAGTAGATATCCTGCACTTAAAATAAGATGATGGAGATGAATTGTTCTTATTTTAAGTGCAAAAATCTTATTCTATCGGGAAAAATATTTAATGCTCCTTATAATCTGGTGCGCCTTATGGTCTGAAAAATATGGTAAACTATAATATAATACAGTTAAATTCATTTGATCATATGATGCAAATTAGAAAAACACTCGGCGACTTAGCCAGCACTACTTTCTATAGGAAAGAGTAACGAGCGAGTCCAAAAAGTTATTAGCAGCAGTAGCTCCAACAACCACTTGGAAACACCGTTATTGACTTGATGTAGAAAAGAGACATGGCTAAACGGATATCCTGAGCTAGTGGCACTTTATATGGCGTGAAAACAGGGAAAGTACCGTATTTTTCGGACTATAAGTCGCACTTTTTTTCATAGTTTGGCCAATCTGCGACTTATATTCAGGTGCGACTTATATATCAAATTTAAATGGTAAATCATACTGAACACGAACCAATTAGTAAACATGACCTTCTATAGCCACAAGAGGGAGCTCTAGGCTTGTGTGAACTATATGCTGCTCTTGTACCACTTAAAAATTAATTAAAACATTAACTTATAAACAACAAAGACTGAATACATGTACGTATGTTGTTTCGCTGTTTGAGTCTGCAGTCACGCAGCGAAGCGTTGCGTGGTGCAGTTCGTAGAACTTGTTACTGGGCTGTCCGTGAAGCTAACAGCTAGCGCTAGCTTACAGGTCTGTGGTCCGGGCAGTTTAAATTTCTAAATAAATGCAACTTATTGTCCAGTGTGACTTATATATGTTCGCATTTTGCGACTTATATTCCGGAGCGATTTATAGTCCGAAAAATACGGTACACAAGGTTCAGAAAAGAGAGACCACAAAAAAAAACAATCCCTTGACCTGGGGTCCTTTCTATGAAATTAAATACAAAGAGATAATATAAAGTGAACTGCAGCCATAATTGCAAAGTGCATCAATCAAGCGTGAGAAAGAACAGAAAGTCTTCTAGCAGCCTGAGTATAAAAGTCAGGTCAGGAAAACCTAACTTCACCGCCAAGAGATTTATGAGAATGGGAAATGATGACCAGAGTATTTTTATTTCTCATGTAACTCTACCCAAGAATATGAATATCTTTCCAAGTGGGTAAAGGTGTCTCTAGGGATCCTCATCTTGCAGGGACTGTTAGCAAAAAGGCGCCATTAGATATTTTCTCTAGATGACTCTTGTGTCGATTAGATTTCCCGTCTTTGTGCTTTCATTTTCTCAATGAAACTGATCCTCCCAACAAAGAACCCCTACATCTAGTTATTTCTGAGTAAACAAGTGTTTCCCATCATTTTATTCTTCATAATCCTCCCCACTTAAAGCCACCTCTAACTCCTGTAATGCTCTTGTTTTCCACTCCCCCCCCCCCCCCCCCCCACACACACACACACACACGTCTCAACAGCCATCAAAGGCTTCTCCCCTCAGCACAAGATCACCAGCTTCGAGGAGGCCAAGGGCCTGGACCGCATCAACGAGAGGATGCCGCCGCGGCGGGACGCCCTGCCCTCGGACGCCAGCCTCAACTCGCTCAACAGGGCCCTGTCCTCGGAGACCAACGGCACGGATGCCAAGGGGAGCACCAGCGCCGGCAGCGGCGGCAGCATCCAGTGAAGGCCCGCAGCAGCAGCAGGCGCCGCCTCGGCCCGCAGGGCTGCCTGGCCCCCAGCCTCATCATGGTCCGCCACCGCAGAGAAGGCGCAGAGGGTGAAGGAAAGGAGGAGGGACGTTGGGGGTCTGGAGTGTGGATGGGGGAGGCAGCAGTTGCTGAAACCTGGGGGGGTCATCTCACTTGCTCTAGTCTTTTAAAATGCCTTCATATTATTAGCTCCTAGTCGAATCTGCTAAGTTATTTGCCGGGTCACGTTTCTGAGCGGTCGGGCCTTAAACGTGCCCGACTGCGCTTCGCATCACAGTCCGTCAGAGAGAAACAGGGAAGGGGGAGAGACCCTAGAGTTGTGTGGTTTGTTTTATTTTCTTTTTTTTTTTTCTTAAACGACCCTTTTTCTCATTTACACCGAAGCGGAAAGTCGTGTAAACCTTCTTACTAACTATTGTACGTTTACAAGAACACAGCACTAAAGAAAAAAAAAAAGTCAAGTACAGAACATGAGAAAGGTGATGTTTTTAAAGATTATAAGGGTGTACAAACTAAATAAGGACTATTTATTGATGACTTTTGTTTTTGCTACTCTTATGAAATAGCTCTGAAATTAATTAGGCAGTCTTAAAAATAAACAAAAGAATGTTGCAATGTTGTCGAAATGCCAAATAATGGAACGTTTTATGGTTTTTGTACATATTCTGCTTACCTCAGGTTCTTTTGGTGTGTGCTTCAACCTGATTTTTCTGTATAATGAATACCTATTTTCTTGAGTTTCATAACTGGAATTTACACTTACCTATCTATCATCTGCAAATATGTTTATTTTTTGCCTCTATCTGAAGTGGGAAATTGGGGGGGGGGGGGGGGGGGGCGGTAGATTTTATTGTTTTTTTTTTTGTTTAGTTTTTTTTGTTGTATTTTTTTTTTGTGGCTTGCTGGAATTGAGTGTTAAATTTTTCTCTTTTTAAGTATTGCGAACAAAGTAAAAATAGAAAACTTATATTGTGTAAGAAAAAAAACAACAAAAAAAAACAGAGTATGATAATAAAGTGTCTGCCTATGCATGTTTTATAAAAATCAAAGAAATTAGAAGATCTGAATACCTTGGCTGTGGAGGCCTGTTTTGAGATATACTGCGCTTTAGTGAACATATACTGGAAACGTATACTTGCATACTTTGAATTAACACTGAGATACTCTATGCCTTTGACTCTCCTGTTTTGTAATTGAAGCATTTAATGATCGGAGATGGATGAGAAGTCCTATTTTTAACCTGCGCTTGTGAGTGCACACAGTCCAGTTACGCATGTTTGGCAATTCTCGTGAGGTGTGTGGTTACATGTGGATCTCCCCAGAAAAAAAGAAAAAAAATGCATGATTAGATATTTGTGTCCTATAAAAAAGTGAAAATCAGTTTTCTTTTTCTTTCTTTTTCTTTTAGATTTAAAACTAATTTCCTTTGTAAATGTGCCACAAAAAGTGTAATTTGATTCCTCTTATCTTATTTGGAGCTCTGCTTTGTATATCAGTTACAGGTTTGATACTGCTCAATACTTTAAGGTGATACAACAATATATATATATATATATATATATATATATATATATATATATATATATATATATATATATATACTTAGATCTTTTTTAAAGAACTGCTTTAAGTGCCCAAGTAATTCACTACACGACATAAAGCCTTGCTTTTTGTAATTTAATTCCGAAAACTGTTGGCAGATGATGATGATGATGAGGCATGCACTTGCAACTATGAGAAGTATTTTATATAACTGTTCAATAAAAATGTGCATGAATTTCAACATGAAATGGTGTGAGTGTATGTGTGTGAACCACCGGCTCCTGGGCTGTCTTTAAAAGTATACTTTTGCTTCAGGTGTTTTCCAGGTTTCGATAAATTTGGAAAATAAAGTGTTGGAGAACATTGCCGCTTTTAGACTCCTTTTATGATGAGCACTAAAGCATTGGTTGCTTGGTAAGTCAGAATATCATAGAAAATATACTTCAGTATTTCAATTCAAAAAATTAAACATTTTATTATTTTTGCAAAGTAATATATCTGAATCATTTCTGTTAGTTTTAATGATTATTTTACCTAAAATGTTCAAAAAGAGGGAGTTGCATAACTCGCCAATTACCATTTTGAATATAACCTCTAGCGTTTTTAACCAACCTTAAATCTGCCTTATTCTCTCCTGTTGTCTTTGTTCACATTTACTACAGATCAGATTTTATCTGATCTGATCCGTCGTCAGAGAGGAAATGCAGCAAGCATGGGTGAAAAGTGCTCTAAAAATTAAATAGCTCATTTCGAATATAAAATTCTGTCACAAAAATCGTAAATAGAGATTAAATGCAAAGTTAAAACACTTAAAGATTTCATTTGAACATGCTTAAAAATGAAAGATCGCAAAATTTAACGGTGAAGAACTTGAACAAATTTTATCTTAACAAGATCTTAAGGAAAAGAAAGTCAGACCCTTTGGGTTGGAGGTCAGTCTCTGCTTCAAGCGGAGGAGTTTAAGGCTACGTGGAAAGGAGCTAGTAGAGGTGGTTCAGGCATCTGATGAGCACGCCCCCTGGGTGCCTCCCTCTGGAGGTTTTCTGGGGAGAAAACCCCAGTGGGAAGACCCAGAACTCGCCGGAGGGACTATATGCCGTCTGGCCTAGGGACGTCTTGGGACACAGAACGAGCTGGAGGATGTCACTGGAGAGAGAGAAGTCTGGGTTTTTCTCCTGGACCTGTTGTTCCTGCGACCTGATATTTAACCACATTAACCGAAAAGAATCAATCTTCTATCCCGTCACATAAAAGACGGATGTTATTTTCTGCTATACTAATTTGCAAGATTAGGGTAACCATGACAGGGCTGTGCAGTTTTGCAGTTAATCTAATAATTAATCTAGCAGCTTGGATGGTAAGGGGCTTCGTTTATATCTTTATATCAGAGCCCAAGGCATTATAGTAAAGTTTACAGCAAGTTATTGCTAATGTGAAACCCAGCATTTGAAAGTTCTGTTCACAAATGTGTCCATTTGAAAGCATTAATTAATAACCCAGATTGAGATGCACCTGTATGGTCAAGGTTAGCTCAGGCGCTAATTTATTGGTGCCGTTTCCTGACCTATCAGAAAGCTGTTTCTTGTCCTTTAACTTCATTTTCTAAAGACGAAAACGAGTAGATTAAAAAAACGCATGAAAACTTTATTCTCTCTAGTGTTGCTTTCTGCAGTTTGTCTCAAGGGCTGTGTGACATTAAAGCTCGAGTACAACTGTGAAAGTTTGTAGTTTCTACATTAAAAGCAGCAAAATGAATTCAATCTCATCTCTTGTGAGAGGACTGCTGTCTTTAAGACAAACTGTTGAATCTCCTTTATATGACCTTGTCTCTGTTTTGTGTTGCTTTTAGGTTTCTATCCCTGTTGTGTACGGTTCCTCTGGACCTAACAATTGGGCATAAACTTTACAAATGGGAAATTGCTCTGGCAGGTCCTCAGCAAAGGTGTTTCCTCCCCATCAACCTTCTGACTTCTTTGATTAAACTTGGAAGACAAAGCCAAGAACACACAACCCTACCTGCATGCAAGAATCACGCATATCCTCTCCTTTACTCAAATATTTTCACACAAGTTCACCAAAAAACATCTCTATCTCATTAAAATGTGGGAAAATACAGGGATGCGGTCCTCTGGCCTGTACTTAAATAGCATTTTAATGTCTCAGGTCTTTAAAACTTTTTGTTGTTTTGGCTTTATTCAGAGCACAATGTTCGAATCAAAGGAAGTAGACGCTCACATCCTGTTTATGGGGGTCTTTTTTATGTTAAAAGGGTGAGGTTAGTAGCAAGAGAAAGAGAAAGTGTGGACCGATTGTCAGCTTCACAATGAGCAACTTCTTTCACTTGGAGTGTAAAAGCTGCCAGAGATTCTCCCGGGACACAAGTTCCCAGATCCTGCTTCAAAATCTTAACACTGCATAATCTTCGCCAAAATGGAAACCAACACAAAAAATGGGTTAAATCTCCCCAACATTCATTCAGCCCTTTCATTTCTTAAATGTCTCATTTAAACTCTTGAGCTAATTTATTTTCCTCACATCCACGCAGGGTTATAATTATATATGGAGGCACAAATGTATATTATTTCTCCCCATTAGTTTTTGGTTACAATGTGTGAGCTGCTTCTCAACAGTGATTCAGGCTTGATATTTGACCAGTGGTCTCAAGGTACAGCTCATGCAGGTTGTGAATTATAATTAGTGAATCTGGGCTTTGGGAGGGTAATTCCAGAGGTTTATGGGATCAAGTCCCGCCGCAACGCCAAACATTTTCCAGTTTCCATCGATTGGTTTCTTTAAGGTGAGGTTGAAAAATCTGGGGGTGGTCCTTCATTATTCCATTCTGTTAGTGCATGGATCTGGTGACACATGCAGTAAAACAAACCTTCATCTTGATGGTACCGCCACTGTGCTTGGCAGTAGGTTAGCTTCACCTTGACTCTTCCAAAAAAGCTTCCTGGCATTGTGGCCCAAAATCTTTCTTTTGCCTCATCATAAACCTTTATCCTGACTTATCCATGTAGGCTGTTCCAAATTTATTGAGGAAAAAAGCCATATTAACCAACATGGCCCTTTATAGTAAAAAATAATGCTCTCTTAAACCCAACTGGTGGTGGGTTTAGGAAAGCAAGTTTTTGTTGAGGAGTTTTAGCCCACTCTAGTTTGCAGAAATATTTCACTTGAGTCACACTGGAGGATTTTCAAAGATACCCCAACAGTTTAAGAGCGAGCCACAGTATCTAAATTGGATTCAAAACCAGACATAATAGGCCCGTTTACACTACACCTAAAAACCGAGCCATGCCGAGACCAGTCCGAGCTTGGATCAGTTATCCAAGACAAGCCGACACGTTTACACACAAAGCTTATCTCGGTTCCTTGGTTGCTCCTCGCCCCCTAGTGGCGATCTGCGGTACTACCGCTCTCTGGGATTGAAGGCGGAGCAGCAAAACAAACAGCGCGGCGCCCGTAACATTCAGGAAGTTATGCTTGATATTGTGATATTTCGGTGTTTGCGGAGAGTCAGGGGAAGAAGGCAACCATTGGTGAATTTACTTGAGAAAGTTTGCTTTTTTGGGAAGTGGATGAGACAAACGAACGTCTAATAAGGATTTACAGACGCAGGAAACAACGACAGACGCTGAGGTTCATTGCGCTGCTAAGCAGAATCATCACTGGAAACCGTGTGGCACGGTAAGGAAGCTAGTATTATTATGAATGTCTGAAATTTGTCTGAATGGAGTGTGAATCGGGACGTGCAGCCAGACACGCCGGAAAACCCGCTGACAGTCAGCTGACTGTAAGGGCATGACGCGGTCTGCTCATGCGCTCTTCGTTATCAGAAACCGGGATAAAATAGAACCAGGCCGAGACCTACTCAAGAGCTGGTCTGCAGTTAGCGCGGTCCGGTTATCGTTAGCGCGGTCTGGTTCAGTCTGCTGACCGTTTACACACAAGAGTTATCTCGGTTACCGAGCTCGGACTGGTCTCGGCTCGGTTAAAAAAGTGTAGTGTAAACGGGCCTTTTGTCTAGGCCAGGGTTTATCAAACATTTCAGTCTACTACCTCCAAAATAACAGCACCAGAATCAGGCGACCGCCTTTGGTCTTTTGTTGGGAAATTACGAGACTACTAAATCTTTTCAGCACCTCAGCATCAAATTATTAGTAGTATCAGGACTTTGAAACTATTGTGCAAACGACTATGTGACTTATTCTCACAATATTATGACTTTGTTCTTGTAATATTATGATTTTAATCTCATAAAATTACGTTTTTTTTTCTCGTAATTAAAAAAAAATGGATTAGGGCCATTGTAGATTAAAGAAAATTAATTATTGACCATGAAGGAGTAAATTTCCAGAAATATGGAGCGTTTCTCCACAGAGTAGATTATCTCACAACCCCCACATAGTGTCTCGCGGCCCCTACCCTTACTTTGGGAACCCCTGGTCTAGACCAATGCAAAACCTTCCTTTTTGATTCAATTCAATTAAATTTTATTTATATAGCGCCAATATATGAAACATGTCATCTCAAGGCACTTTCCAAAGTCAAATTCAATCAGATTATACAGATTGGGTCCGACTATACCGATTGGTCAAATAATTTCCTATATAATTTCCTTTAGTACAGTTGCCAAACTTACTCAGAGCCACGGCTCTGTTGATCCATCCATTCCCTTAGCTCTTAGCAGTAATGACTTTATGGGATTCTTCATAAATAAAATTGATTCCATTAAAAATAAAATAATTGGCATCCTCCCAAACATGATTACCTCGTCCTCGTAAGTGAGGCAGCGTTGCAGGAATCTTTAGAACCTGCGTGGTGTGTGGACTGTTTAGAAGCAGTAGAGCTTTCTGAGCTATCTAAAATATTAGCTTCATCTAAACCTTCTACCTGTATGTTAGACTCAATCCCAACCAAGTTGTTTAAGGAGATATTCCCATTGATCAGTGGTCCTATTTTAGACATGATTAATCTATCCTTAGTAAATGGATATGTACCACAGGTTTTTAAAGTAGCTGTTATTAAACCTTTACTTAAGAAACCATCTCTTGATCAAGATGAGTTAGTAAATTACAGACCTATATCTAATCTTCTTTTCTTTTCTAAAATTCTTGAGAAAGTAGTTGCTAATCAACTTTGTGAACATTTACAAAGCAATGACCTGCTTGAGGAGTTTCAGTCAGGCTTCAGAGCTCATCATAGCACTGAAACAGCTCTGGTGAAGGTCACCAATGATATTCTCATGGCCTCAGATAATGGACTTGTGTCTGTACTTGTCCTGTTAGATCTCAGTGCTGCATTTGACACAGTTGATCACAATATTCTCCTACAAAGACTTGAGCATACTGTAGGGATTAAGGGAAAAGCATTAGGCTGGTTTAAATCTTATCTGTCGGACAGATTCCAGTTTGTTCATGTTAATAATAAATCTTCTTCAAACTATAGGGTCACCTGTGGAGTACCACAGGGTTCAGTCCTTGGACCAATTCTCTTTACTATATATATGCTTCCGATTGGCAAAATTATCAGACAGCATGGGATTCATTTCCACTGTTATGCTGATGACACTCAGCTATATTTATGTATAAATCCTGATGAATCCAATCAATTACTTCGACTGCAGTCATGTCTTGATGACATCAAAAGCTGGATGACTTTAAATTTTCTGCATTTAAATTCTGACAAGACAGAAGTTTTAATCTTTGGACCAGAGTCCTCAAAAAATAAACTTCTTAATCAATCACTTAATCTGGATGGCATTTACTTGGTCTCTGGTAATAAAGTAAAAAATCTTGGTGTTATTTTTGATCAAGACATATAATTTAAATCCCATATTAAACAGGTTTCCAGAATTTCCTTTTTTCACCTCTGGAATATCGCCAAAATTAGAAACATTCTGTCCAGGGGTGATGCTGAAAAACTAGTCCATGCATTTGTTACTTCAAGGCTGGACTATTGTAATTCTTTACTATCAGGAAGTCCACAAAATGCAATTCAAAGTCTTCAGCTTATCCAAAATGCTGCAGCAAGAGTTCTGATGAAAATCAACAAGAGGGATCATATTTCTCCAATTTTAGCTTCCCTTCATTGGCTTCCTGTTAAATCAAGAATAGAATTTAAAATTCTTCTTCTAACGTATAAAGCCATAAATAATCAAGCTCCATCATATATCAGAGCTCTGATTACTCCGTATGTTCCTAACAGAGCACTTCGCTCTCAGACTGCAGGTCTGCTGGTGGTTCCTAGAGTCTCTAAAAGTAGAATGGGAGGCAGATCCTTTAGCTATCAGGCTCCTCTCCTGTGGAACCCACTCCCAGTTTTGGTCTGTGAAGCAGACACCCTATCTATTTTTAAGACTAATCTTAAAACTTTCCTTTTTGACAAAGCTTATAGTTTTGCTGCTATAGGCTTAGGCTACTGGAGGACATCAGGGCCTATTTTTCTCACTCTACTGATTTCTACTGTTCTCCAATTTTGCATTGCTTGTCGTCATTTCAGCTTTTAACTTTTTTTGTTCTCTCTCTTTTTTCTTCATAGTAGGTACACCTGGTCTGGCGTTCTGTTAGCTGTGACATCATCCAGGGAAGACAGATCACCCGCTATTACCATCTAATGTAGAACAGATTACTAGATCAATGTGTGCTTCTGTGCTTGTTGTGTCTCTCCTCTGTCTTCTGTAACCCCCAGTCGGTCGAGGCAGATGACCGTTCATACTGAGCCCGGTTCTGCTGGAGGTTTTTCCTTCCCGTTAATGGGGAGTTTTTCTTTCCGCTGTCGCTTCATGCTTGCTCAGTATGAGGGATTGTATGAGGAGTTTAAGTAACTTGGGGTCTTGTTCACGAATGAGGGGAAGATGGAGCGGGAGATCGACAGGCGGATTGGTGCTGTGTCCGCTGTGAAGCGGCGCTGTACCGATCCGTCGTGGTGAAGAGAGAGCTGAGCCAAAAGGCAGAGCTGTCGATTTACCGGTCGATCTACGTTGCTACCCTCATCTATGGTCACGAGCTTTGGGTCGTGACCGAAAGAACGAGATCCCGGATACAAGCGGCCGAAATTAGTTTTCTCTGTAGTGTGTCTGGGCTCTCCCTTAGAGATAGGGTGAGGAGCTCAGTCATCCGGGGAGGACTCAGATTAGAGCCACTGCTCCTCCACGTCGAGAGGAGCCAGTTGGTCAGGATGCCTCCTGGACGCCTCCCTGGTGAGGTGTTCTGGGCACGTCCCACCGGGAGGAGACCCAGAGGGAGACCCAGGACACGCTGGAGGGACTATGTCTCTCTGCTGGCCTGGGAGCGCCTTGGGATTTCCCAGGGACGTCTAGGCCTCCCTACTGAAGCTGCTACCCCCGCGACCCGACCCCGGATAAGCGAAAGAGGATGGATGGACGGACGGACGGACGGACGGACGGACGGACGGACGGACGGAGGGATGGATGGATGGATGGATAAAAGGAAAAAAATTTAGGCTTTTTTCAAAGTAATATTTTCACCATGACGTTCAGACATTTATGAATGTCATAGTTCCAAACCAAATATTGCATTAGCAAGCTTAATATTTAATTTGCAAACTGAATATTTAGCTTGCTAACTAAATATTTAGTCTCGACCTAAATATTTATCTTACTGACTAAATATTTTGGTCTAAGCTAAATATTTAGCTAGCGTGCTGACTAAATAATGAGTCTGGACCTAAATATTTAGCGTGTTGACTAAATATTTAGCTTGCTGACTTGAATTTGGAGCAAAATATTTAGCTTACTTACTAAATATTTAGCTTGGACCTAAATATTTATATGAACACAGAGCTATTTACTAATTGAGAAGGTGCAATATTGTGCATTAATGTTGTGAATGGAGTTTAAACAGACTGATTCTCGTCATATTAGGCAGTTTCTGTATAGAAACAATCACGGGAGAACAATTTTGTGTAATTTTCTGTTTTAAACCACTAATTTAACGATAAAGTGTCGACATTCCTCTTTCACTTTTCAACATAAGGCCACCCCCACGCAGTACTGCGAAGCCGATCTCCTACCAACCATATTTAGTTTGGAGGTAAGTATTAAGCTTGCTAATTAAATATTTAATCTGAAACGAAATTATTTACCTTGCTGAATATTTAGCTTGGACCTAAATGGACTTAACTATTTTGTTTGCTGACTAAATATTTAGTATGGAGCTAAATATTTAGTTTGGCCCTAAAGCTCGGTGACTAAATATTTATCCTGGAGCTAATTATTTGGCGTGGTAACTAAATATTCAGTGTGGAGCTAAATATTTAGCTTGGTAAATACGTGGATGGGTGTAGGGATTTTATCCAGCTCACGCTGTCTGTAACATAGAAGCGTGAGTGGGTGTCTATATAGTTCTTGTTTATAGTGACGTATTTTACGGCCCTAAAAAGGCAAAGTTATGGTCAAAAACAAGCGCAAAAAACCTCAACCTGACTAAATTTATCCAGCGACTTCAGAAACAACAAGATCAAAGTTGCTTATAATTAGCAGACTTGGCAACACTGTTTGACATCCTGGATGAGTCGTTGATGTTCTCCTGGAGTAATTTTAGTAGCAGGACTATTAACTATTTTCTGTTTTCTCCATTTCTGCATAGCAGCTCCAGCTGGGGTTCGCCGGAGTTATTAATGGCTTTGTAATTCCAGACTGACAGATGTAAATAACTTTTGTTTAACTCAAGGAAAAATGTGTCGCTTTTGGAGATCTTCTGGCCTACTTATGGCTGCCAGAGTCTTTCCTGATTCTGAGGGTGTGGCTGTCATCAGACCTGGGTGGCTGTTAAAATTAAACCAATAAATGTGGGCGGGCATGTGATCTAACAATGCAAGAACAGAAAAAATCTGTAAGGGGGCAAAAACCTTTTTAAAAGACATTGTACATCCACTTTTTTGACGATAATTAACAAGGAAACGGAGTGTTTCAGAGAGATTATCTTTATGTAGTTTATGTAGGCATTCTTACGGTGGCCAGGAAGTGCAAACCAACAATACAAAACCGGAAACAAATTTACATTTCAGAAAACAAATGTTTTGTGCGTTGTTGAATTGTTTTCTGAAATGTAAATTTGTTTCCCGTTTTGTATTGTTGGTTTGCACTTCCCGGCCAGCGTACATTCTTCCAGAAACCCTGAAGAATAGTGAGACGTCATGGCTGGTATTTGGTTGTTTATATTGCGCTCCAGCTTCTTATGGGGGAAAAAAAACAAACTGCTGGGTTATCGTTGAATCTGTCTTTGCTTCTGTTGATGATGCAGACGTTTAACAACAGATTAGTGGAAGTTTGTCAGCATCTCTACCATTTCAGATTCTCAAGCACTGATTTTGTTTACCTGATATAATTGCCCCTGTGTCATCCCGGTCTCCTCCCAACCCCATCCAACGTGGTCTGAGCAGGAAAAAATAAGCGATGGGAGTTGGCTCTGACACATTGGTCCAAACGGAGATCATTGTCTAAATGGACTCGGCATGTGCTGAGAGTCTCCACATCCACCCACTTTACGTCAGGAGGGGAAGCCAGTGTATTTCCTCCCCTTCTTTATCTAAAGGAAGTGCGAAAATAAGCATCAGCGACAGAGGGCCCAGGCTTGGACACCTCTTTTTTTTTTTTTTTCTTTTGTTGCAAAGTCCAACCAGCTCCAGTCCTCAGGAGAAGTCAGAGGAGATCCACGCCGTCACCATGAAGTCCATCAGGGTTGCCCTCCTGTTGGTGTTGATGGGATCAGCCACACCAGGTAGGGTGATTATTCAGACTTTACGTTTAAATGTCCTAAAATCCTGCAGGAAGAGTTCAACCTTCATTTGTGCTCAGTAGTTGCTTTTATCGTAGATTTTTTTTTCCTCTTAGGTGACACTTAGTTTTGGTTTGCACAAGGATAAAGTTCAGAGATGTTCAAAGAAGAACCACACTTTGCCCTCTGAGACACAGAAAAAGTATTTCCGTTTATCTGGGAAGAGATAAAGATGTAAGAGTTATTCTGTCTTGTTTACTCTTGATGATTTTGCTTTCAGATTTCCCAAAATTTTAGATCTGAACTATGTTTATTAAAGTCAAATGCAATTTCTTATTTATACATGACCGGTCCTGTATAGTGTGCAGCATCAAAAATAAGGTTTAAAAGCACTTGTAGTGTCCCGGCTCTGGGCCGGTAGGTAATCAAACAGCAGATAACCAGTGGGAACCGCACTGCCCCCTCTGTCACAGAAACAGCAGATTATTGTCCCGCGACCAAAAAGGTCCCTGATGGAAACAATCTGACTTCCAGCAGTAAACATCTGGAGGAAACACTCTTGCCGGGGCTTTGTCGTGAATTTGTGCAGGCTCAGGTTTTGACCTTGTTAAATCAGCTTAAGGTCAGTTTGTTTTTCCAGCCTAACAGCCTCGATGCTTCAGGCATCAGATAACTACGAGACTTGTAAAACAACATCTTGCAAAAGTGTTTGTACGTCTTGACATTGTCCCATTTTCTCACAAACATTGGGCTCATTGGGATATTACACAAAACAGAGGATATTTATAAATTTTTTCTTACAAATAAAAATCTGTTAGGTATGCTCAAATACCCACTGGTCCATTTGTGTGTTATTTAATCTCAGTATGTATTACAGCTGCACAATATATCGTCATCAAATTATCACTGTGTGCAATATTCATATCGCAAAAACCTGTTTGTTTGGGTAATCTGTGATACACTTGCATTTTACATGCTAATCTCATATTTAGCCAGTTGGACAGAGTGTCAGAGCAGCAGATTCTCACACCGGATACAAAATGCTAAAGATCCCAGGGTGATAGATGAGAAAAAGAGGAAAGAAGAAAATGGACACTATTGGTATCGTCATTGCAAGGGTCATAATCATCGTCCAGCACTAGTATGGATCCAGCTGTTGGATGAAAGTCTTAGAGGTTTGTTAGAGAATATTAGTGAACCAGCTTCATGAAGACCAAGGAACACAGCAGGCCCTCACCCATCCATCCATCCATTGGCCTCCACTTCTCCAAGATTGGGCCCTGGGGGCAACAGGTCCAGGAGAGAGACCCAGACGTCTCTCTCCCCAATGACATCCTCCAGCTCCTTTTAGGGGCTCCTAAGGCATTCCTAGGCCAGATGGGATATATAGGCCCTCCACGGCATTCTAGGTTTTCCCCAGTGTCTCCTTCTAATGGAACATGCCCGGAAAACCTTCAACTGGAGTCACCCAGGGGGCAGGCTGATTAGATATCCCAACCACCACAGCTGACTCCATTTGATGCTGAGAATCAGCAGTTCTACCTTAAACAACAGAGCTTCTCCCCCCATCTCCAACACTGAGCCCTGCCACAAATCTTTGCTTTGCTTTTGGGCTCTATGTGGGCCCAACACCTGAAGAGAGGAACATCGGGATTGGGTGAAACTCAAATTGGGTGGGTGGGGGCTGGGCGTTCTAACCTCTGGCGGCACAGTAAGCACATCAGTGGTAAAGTTGCAGAGAGCTTTAAAGCAGGGTTAAGTTACAAAACAATGTCCCAATCTTTGAACCTCTCAGAGAGCTGTGTTCAAGCCATCATCTGAACATGGAAAGAGTATGGCACAAGTGCAATTCTACCAGACATGGCTGTCCACCTAGGCTGAGAGTAGGATGCATTAATCAGAGGCAATTATGGAGGGGTGCAGAGGTGAACAGCTCAGGTGGAGAATCTGTTGAGAGGAAAACTATTAGCAGCTACTTGCACAAATCTTGGCTTAATTGAAAAGCTGCCAAGAGGGCATTCACGCAGCGAAGCGTTGCGTTGTGCCACTCAAAGGGGGATCCCAGACAGAACCCCCGTCACTAGGCTGTTCATCAAGCTAATAACAGCTAGCGCTAGCCTATGTTGTCAGGGAGGTTTTCAACTTCGCTGATGCACTTTCAAGATCTTTACTGACCTTTCTGTGTTCTTAAACATCTATGTCATAGTGTTAGCTTAGAACGCAGCAGTGTTACGCTAAAATGGCGTACCTGGCGGGAACCCTGCAAAAACTCTGGCAAAACTTGAAAACTGATGTTGACAGATGCTCTCTATTCAGTCTGACCAACCTTGGCCTATTTCCAAAGAAGAAAGTGCAAAACCTTCAGCGTGTGGATATGCAAAATTAGTAGAGAAATCTCCTACAAGACTTGCATCCACTCAATGAGACTTAAAACAAGAGAATGGCCGAACTATTCCAGATTTTTATTTATAAAAGAATTTCCACTTCAGCATTCACTACTTCTCATTGGTCTGTCACAGAAAATCCCAATGGAAATGAGGGAAGTTTCTAGTTTAAGTTTGCTAAGGTTAAGAAAAACTTAAAGGGTGTGGATACCTTTGTAAGGTCCTTTGGATCTAACTCAGGGTTAACTTTTTGACTCTTCATTCTTTTATCTGCACGGCTGCTGGTAAATATGAATAATGTCAGCACAGACAGAGGTTAAAACCGGAAGTCCGACACAGGCCAGCAGGACAGCAATTGTGTGTCTGTGACAGGATGCAGCTTCTCACTTCGTCAATAACACATCAAAACTCCACTTCTATCTTGACTTTTCCTCCCCACTGTGACACTCAGCACTCAGAACATGCAGGTCTGTGCCACAGACCTTTAAATCTCTGCCAAACAGGAATCTTGCAGAAATTAAGTGCAAACCTTAAAATAGAGAACATGTCAGAGGAAATGTCGGACACATAAAAGGTGACGCTTTTGTTTTTCGTACTAAATTAGTTCTAAATGTGTCCCTATGACCTCAGGCGATGAAACACAGGAACAGCATTGTTGTTCTGGCTCAGTGGATTCACGCCTATTCTGTTTCAAAATATGACAATCTATTAAAAATCTTTTCAGTCAGGACAGGTTTTACCAGCAGTATCAACCCTTTATGGACAGATGGACAGACAGATGGACAAACCTAATGTGTACAGACGTCTTTGTCGTTGCTCTTCATGTCAAAATCACATAGATTACGGAACAACTGTGGGTTTTTTTGACTGTCAAAACTAGACGTAGGTAGCCAACTTTGGGCTAAAGCATAAAGTGCAGCAAGTGAGTGGAAATGAAAACGCAGGACATACTCACAATAGTGGTAATCAACATAAATCCAGAAATAAGTAAACAGATCTCATGCCATTTACAATGTTGCTTTTCTACATTCCTGTCAGAGCTAGCTGTGCTGCAGCTCTAACACCAACTGGTATCAGAACAGTAGAAGCTTCAGTTTCTGCTGTTATTTCTCATTCCTGTCCTCTTCTAAAAACAAAACTACAAATGTGACAGTACATCCATCCAATCATGATAAAAAAAGAGCCTTCACGCTCCATTATTTATAGTTTTAATGTACAAGCAATCCGTTTTTTTACCAGGTTGTTTAAGTATTTAAAACTAAGCTTAGGCTCAATCACACTGAAACCAAATACACCTCAGAAATGGAGGTTTTCCTTCCCGTTAAAGGGGAGTTTTTCTTTCCACTGTCGCTTCATGCTTGCTCAGTATGAGGGATTGCTGCAAAGCCATGGACAATGCAGACGACTCTCCCTGTGGCTCTACGCTTCTCCAGGAGTGAATGCTGCTTGCCGGGACTTTGATAAGATCAACTGGGTTCCCTTATATAGGAAATTGTTTTGACCAATCTGTATAATCTGATTGATTTTGATTTTGTAAAGTGCCTTGAGATGACATGTTTCATGAATTGGCGCTATATAAATAAAATTGAATTAAAAATACCATGTATACAATGTATAAACCTAAAATTATTAGGGGACGAACTCTCTTTTTTAATGCAACAGCATATCAGCCCATTCATCCAGTCACTTCCTCTTACCCTGGACTGGGTTTCTGAGTCAATCTGAGCCAAAGACCCGTTCCAAATTAGCTAGTTTTCAACATCAAAGTCCTGGATCCAACAGTAAACCTTCGCTGTTTTAGATTAAAATGTTTGCTACAAAACCATAAAATTCCCTACAGAGGGTGGAAATTGTGAAAGAAATAACTATTTTAAGTTTTTATTTCTCAATGACAACAGCTCTGTTTCTGCTTGACAGATTTGACAACTGTCACGGTTCCAACTACTCAAATTACAGGTAAGTACAGAAATTAAGATATTTACTACACAGATTTGTTAAACTGTTTCCAGCTTCCACTATGTTGTGTCTGAATGGGGAAAAAAATCGAAGTGGGCATGGAGTAAAATTTTGCACTTTTGAAAAAAAAAAAGATGAAGTAAAGGGTGAAAGTCTAAGGTTGCTCAGTGAAAACAAATTTAAAAAAATTTTTTGTCTCTTAATCAGCCACGGCATGTTTAACACTGGGTCAGTTGTTTCCAGAATCCATGAAAAACGGATTAGTGATTGATAGATTGATCAACAAGCAACAAAAATTTTGGGAATAGTCTTTAATCCTGTTTAATTATGCAGACACAAATAATTAAGACAAACAATTAAGACCGTTCTGATAGTGTTTCGTTCATGTACTGTTTAATTATTGAAACATTTATATTCTTGTTTTTAAACATCAACACACCAGGGACAGCAAGTACAACAAACGCCCCTACAAGCACTATCGCCGCAGCGTCAACAACAACTCAATCTTACCCTCAGCAAGATGGTACTATCCACAAAATGACTGAACGTAAGTTGCTTTGTTTTTGCTTTAATTGTTCAACTGTTTTGCCTATTTTTTATTCACTTAGTTGCAAATTTTTTTTAGCATATTTGCTCACTTATTTTTATTGTGTTTTTCAAGATTTCAGGTTCAGTGTTTGTTTGAAGGCTAGAAACCAGATTTCAGTTTCAAGTCCACTCCCAGTTTTATGTGCAGTGTGAAGCGGAGGCTAACTCGGAGGTTTTAAGATCATGCAGGGCCTTGCCAAAGTATTCCTCAGGGTTTTTTTTCCCCTCATGTCACACTACAAACACAAACATATATATATTTATGCATTTAAAAAAAGGTTTGTTTTTTTAAGGATGACCTTCACTTTATCTTCCTCTTCTTTCGTTTCCTCTGCATTCGGTACTTTGTTGTCAGTCAGGATTTTATGTGGTAGATCAACATAATGGAGTGCATGATTGTGAATGGAAAAGAAAATCATACATTATAATTAAAAATCTAAAAAATGTGACTTGAATTTGTATTCAATTCATAGTAGACCCAACTTTCACTCCAAGTTCAGTCAGATTGGATGGAGAGTATCAGTGAACAACCGTCTTGCAATAGATTGTCAATAGGATTTAGGTGTGAACTTTGACTAGGCCATTGTAACACATGAACATGCTTTAATATAAACCATGCCATCGTATCTCTGGGTTGTTTTCTTGCTGGAAGGTGTACCTCAAGTCTTCTGCATCATCTAACAGCTTTTCTTCCAGCATTTCTCTGTATTTAGCTTCTTATCAACTCAAACTGTCTCCTCTCTGCTGAAAAAATAATCCCCACAGCATGATACTGCCACCACCATTTCTCAACATGATGGTGGCAAAAAGTCTGGCACAACTAAAAGTCGTCCTATTAACTTTTTCCCACCTGAGGTGTGGATCTCTACAGCTCGTGTTGAGTTACCGCGACCTCTTGCTGTCTCTCTGAATAATATTCTCCCTGCAGCTATGCCATACACTGTCCATTTTCATATCAAGTCAAGTTTATTTGTATAGCACGTTTCAGCAGTAAGGCAGTTCAAAGTGCTTTACATCATGAAAACATAAAACCATCATAAACATGTCAAAAGGGTCACTGGTTGTGGGACCGGTAACAAACATTAAATTTTATCAGGTGAAAACATCAATATATATCAAAAATGTTGGTCAGTGTTCCTGTTATTATGGGGTCAAACTCAGGTGGGTTTTCAGTCTCGATTTAAAGGAACTCGGTGTTTTGGCTGATTTGCAGGTTTCTGGAAGTTTGTTCCAGATTTGTGGAACATAGAAGCTGAATGCTGCTTCTCCGTGTTTGGTTCTGGTTCTGGGTCTGCAGAGTAGACCAGAACCAGAAGATCTGAGTGGTCGGGTGGGTTGATACAGCAACAACCGGTTTTTAATGTATTTTGATGCTAAGCCGTTCAGTGATATATAAACTAACAGAAATATTTTAAAGTCTATTCTCTGAGCTACAGAGAGCCAGGGACTTTAGAGTTGGGGTGATGTGCTCTATCTTCCTGGTTATAGTGAGAACGTGAGCAGCATTCTGGATCAGCTGCAGCTGTCTAATTGATTTTTTGGATAGACATGTGAAGACACTGTTACAGTAATCAGTATGACTAAAAATAAACGCCTGGATGAATTTTACTAGATCCCGTTGGGACATCCGTCCTTTAATCCTGGAAATGTTCTTCTTTGTGATCGTTTTTATGTGACCTTGAAGGTTCAGGTCTGAGTCCATCACTACACCCAGATTTTGGGCCTGATCACTTGTTTCTAGCTATGATAACTAAGGCTGTGTGCTGACTCTAGTTCATTCCTCTTTAGGTCCAAAAATAATGACTTCAGTTTTGTTTCTGTTCAGATAGAGAAAGTTTTGGCACATCCATGCATTGATTTGTTCTAAACATCCGTTCAGTGCATGGATGGGTTCAGAATCACCTGGTGACATTGTAATGTAGAGCTGTGTATCATCTGCATAGTTATGGTAACTAATCTTGTTTCTTGTTATAACCTCAGCTAGTGGGAGCATATAGATATTGAGTAGAAGGGGTCCCATGGGTCCCTTGGGGTACTCCACATGTGGCTTTTGTCCACTCTGATGAGAAGTTACCTACTGACACAAAGAAGTCCCTGTTCTTCAGGAAATATTTGACTCAATTGAGTGCTGTACCAGAGAGTCTGACCCAGTTCTCCAGTCGCTTTAATAATATATCATGGTCAACGGTGTCAAATACTATGCTGAGGTCCAACAGAACCAGCAGTGTGGTTCATCCAATGTCTGTATTTATGTGGATGTCATTGAACACTTCGACGAGGGTGGTCTCAGTACTGTGGTGAGCACGAAAACCGGACTGAAAAACATCAAAGCATATAATGGATTGGACAGTCATCCTTGTTCAAACTGTGAAATGATTTTTCATGCATCAAACATCTCAGAATATTTTTGTTGGTACATCGTATAAAATCCAACAAAATGTACAGATTTTTGTTGTTGTTTCTGAAGGAGATGAGAAAAAGGAGTATGAATTATTTTGTAAGGTACGGGTCGGAGAGGAGATTGGACTCCAGAGTACCATCATTAAAACCTTTTTTTGTGGAGAGAATATTTGGATAAAACTCTCAGTGATAAGTAAAAGATGTGTGATGGTTGGAAACATGAACAATAGTAAAGTTGTTGTTTTTTTGTCTTCCTAGAAACAGTCACAGCTGCAATTTCCCAGACGATGACAACTGTGGGAAAACAAAACCAAGAACTGAAAACAACCACAAGCAGCAACCAAGCCAACGTCACAGGTAATTTAATGCTCTTTTATTTGTTTTTTGCATGCATTTGTTTTAGTTTATGGACTGTATTTGTTCACATCTTGTGATGCTGACATACGAGAACATTTAAATGTGGGACTCAGTATTCTCCTATGTTTGTGTTTTTGTAATCATTAGATCTGACAAGCAGCAGTCCTGGACCAAAAAGCTCTTCAAAGCCATCTGTCACAGAAACGACTCAAGGTGAGACACGATAGCCCACAAAAGTCTCTATATGTGATTTTTAAATTGTTTCATTCAGTTAACAGGAGACTTGCCACCAATATTTATTTATATTGATACCTGCTGTCCACAGGTACAACTGTCTCTTCTGCAGGTACGGTGCATGTTCACATACCCTCTGTTACTGTGTCATTCCCTACAATAAAATCCCTAACCCTTTTTTTTATTACAATTATATGTTTGCATAAAATCTGCTTTATTCTGTGTCTCAGGCATTCTAATTAGTTCGTCAGTTTTTTAATATATCCGTTTGATTAATTAATTTTGAAATGACTCGAACCGGGTACTTGCAGCGTTCTCAAAATGCAATCCCAATTTTCCAACCACTAAACCCCCACCCCCTACCTGCTCCGAGTGTGTTAGCATTGTCATTACTTTGTCCAATCTTATCACAAAGAATTTTGAAATCACAATTAATTAAGCTAGTCTGCCTACAATTTTAGCATGCAAGAGGGTCCTTATTGCTCTTAAGTGTAAGTGTGTTTAGGGCCTCAGTTAGCGTATGCAGGAGACACCCACAATCTAATGCCTCCACATACGTCTCAAAAAGCAAGGGTGAAAGCTCTTTTGCAAAGGTAACATAGAATTATAAACCCATCGGGTCCAGGGGGCCTCACTTACGAACCGTGGCAAAGCACAATAAAATTGCAGCGTATTGTTTAATGTCCAAACTGTGCATGTACAAAATTAACGTTGCTCAAAAGTGTGCAGTAATCCATGCCAATTTTTGATCTGCCATTAAAATGTGCGGCAGCTATGCAAACTTCTTCAATTGACAATAAAATAAACACACAGTACTAAAACTCACACAAATCGACTGATATATAACTCCATTGAATTTTATTTAACCAGAGGAGTAGCAAATCCAACGTTTTTCATGAGTTTGAGCTTTAATTGCTTAAACCTGTACAGAGAATTGGAATCTCATTTAGCCTCATACAATAACGTAACACACCCCAAAATTATGGAAATAACCTCAATCTGATGGAAAGTGTAAATATTCATCTGTTTTTGTCACATGTAGATGTAAATGACTAAATGTCTTTGCGCTGAGGAGCAAAAATGCCTGGGAATTATCTGACGGGGTCTTCCATTCTCACTAAAAAAGGAAGAAGGGTTGGATCAGCAGATTAATTTCAAACCGGTGTATGATTCCTAAGGTGGAGACAATCACACATGTTCGTAAATAGCTGCAAAAGATGTGCATAATTGTGGAACGGTGACAGAGTTGGTGCTGCTAAAAGACATCACTGGTGGAAGAATTAGTGGGTTATCAACCGGTTTAGATTGACCAGGACAATTATTCTTTTTAGCTGGCCCCGTTTCAAGTGCTAACTCTTCTGTGGTCTTTGCAACCAGAGCAGGTCAGGTATTTAACATCCCCGAGCCGTCTAAAGCCTGCCCCCTGGGACAATCTCACCCATATGTTGTTCAGATACATAAAGTCCCCTAAACCGTGGCTCTCATTTGCAGCGAGGAGCCAATTTCCCAATGTAATCTGAGGTAAGACTGCAGTAAAATTCTTAAAATCCTGCTCAGCTCAGGATTCTGCTGTGCTATTATAATAGTTATGATTATTATAATCATGAGTATGCTACCAATACCGCAACAGTTTACAAATGTGAGTGACGATTTCAAAATAAAAGGGATGATCAATCAAGACATTATGAGGGGAAGAATAGTTGGTTTAGTCTCTAGAGCGTGCTCTCGGCTCGGTAGATGCCAGATGTCTGCCAACCCGGGAGCACTACACATGCCCTGTAGTAGGGAGGCTGATCCCTTTCTTGGGATCAAAGCGATTTTACTCAACATTTCTTTACACTGGTGAAACGCTACCGGTAATCTGGGAGGACCATAATTTGTTGCCCTTCTCAGTGTAGCTTTCCCAAATTGCGCGCTGTCTTCACAATCCGTTCAGTGCTGAAACTGTAGACACCAAACAATGATTGAGTGCGCTTCCCCAGACTCCGTTGTGGCGCGGTCAATCTGCAGCCCTCCAGGGACGTCAATCTCCAGGATTGTTGAACACACAATGCGAGTATGTCAGAACACTGACAACCCGACAAAGCATGGATTGTTCTGTCTGTAACTATTCTCTAAATCATCCACTTTCAATCGCAGGGTCTCCACTTCTGCCTGAGTAGCTGGGGGATTAGCTTTGAGCGCTTTGTTGGCATCTTCTAAAAAGCCAATGTGAGATTCAGCATCTCCCTAGCGAATAGCCAAATCAGTTAGCTTAGCATCTAAAGTGCTAGATGGATGGAGTTGAGCTTGCTTTCCTGTGTTTCTGAAGTTTCTTTAAAGTGTAACTCACCTCGATGTAAAGGGATTACCCTGCCCCAGAACTAGTAAAGAAGTTCACATAAAAATGTAAAACAATTGCAAAGTAACATTTAAGTAGCCCAGTTTGTGCAGTTTATCTGCAAAAATAGTTCATTGTGATGCTATGGCTGTCTCTCTTTGGTAATGAAGGAAAGTCAGAGTTAGTCGGCGCCATTGTCACTCGCCTTAACCAGGCTATTGTTCGCATTAGCACCTTTCTGCAAGTTTCTGTTGGGTAGGCATTTTTTATGTGGATATCTATAAATCTATTCTTTCTCCAAATTTACACAGAGAAGAGAGTCAACATTGGCTCCTTTTGAGACAGAAAATGCTTCACGAGCTGCAGAGCTCCCAAGCTAGGCCGCACCCTTCACTACTTACGTCACGTGACTCCTCATCCATATTGTTTATTACATTCACATGTTTGAATAGATTATACTTTATTCTGCATCTTAGGCATTTTACTTACTTTGTCAGTTGTTTTAGATAATCTCTGTTTAATTGATTTTGACATGACAGCAAATGAGATGACCCAGAATACACATGAATCCAGTGAAAGGCAAGACAACAAACTGCCTGAAGAGAAACATCACGGTAAGTTTAAGCCCCTACAATGCTGTGGTTAGATGTGAATAGAGACCTAACCAAAATAATGCTAGTTTATCATTTTAAATATCAATGCAAAGCAACTAAGAACATAGCAACAGCAAAGTATATTAAGCTAAATTTAGATTGTGTAAAAATTACCCCCACAACTGTAGGCTCTTTCTGAACTTTTGTCTTTTAGTGGTCACATTCTTTGTTGTCCATACAAGATTTTTTTCACAAATGTATAAAAGAAAATCCAAGTTTGTTCAGCGGCAATTTGAGCCTCATAGCATTTGCAACCTACCACTAAACACAGTTCAAAATGTGTTGGTTTGTAGATTAGGAATAAGGCCCGGTGCTGTGAGAGTGCCTGTTGTTGAATCATCAACACTGACCTTAACTGAGGTACATGAGGCCTGCAACCTTGTAGACGTTGTTCTAGGTTCCTGGATGAGACATCAATCTTCTCACTTGAGTAGTTTTGGAAGGCCAGCCACTCCTGGGAAGGTTTCCCACTGTCCCATGTTTTCCTGGGTTGTGGTTTATGACTAACTGTGTGGTTTACTGGAGTCCCTAAATCTTAGAAATGGATTTGTGACTTTTTCCAACCCAATGGATGTCAGTGACTTTATTTCTTCTCTGTTCTACGAATTGGGGGCTTGATTTGTTGCTTTTTTAGGGTCTTATAGCCTACTATAAGTTTTCACACAGGTTTTCTGTAACTGTTGTCTTGATTTAAAGGATAATGCTGTAATTAGGACTGGGTGTTGCAAGTGAAACTGAACTAAACTAACAGAGTTTTCTGAGCAAACAAACCAGAGTCCGATTAAAGCGGACTAAACAGGGCTGGTGTGAATGCACCCTAAATGTGCTTAATTGCAATGAATTCATGACTAAGCAAGGGGACGGCTATATTCACATGGTGCCAGATGGTTTGGATCACTTTTCTTTCCCTTAGTACATCCGGACAGTTTTAGGGATATGGGTTTTATTGAGTCAACCCAAATGGGTTGCCACAAAACCTCTCGTTCATTCTTTTTATTACATTTACATGTTTGAGTAGAATCTGCTTTATTCTACAATTTATGACTTTTTTAGATAATATCTGTTCGAATATCCAGAATACACAACTCAGATCCACTTTAGAAGCACATTCTGGGTCCAGGCCCACATTGTGTTCAACCAGCCTAACCGAGCTCCATATTTGGGGCCCATATGTTCCTGTTGGCAGGGACCGCGCCTCGTGTAGGTTCAGACAAACGACTGTGGTGGATTCTGCTGCCCGCCCTCGTGGTTGTAGGTGTAGCTGCCCTTTTCTACAAGTTCAAAAGCAAGAAGGTCCACGATCACACAGGTACAAACAAAAGCAGGCCGTTCAAGGTTTCTATCTCTCAAAATCTCACTTCAGCCATCATATCACTGTCTCTTCTTCTGCTCAACAGAAACCATTGACACTGGAGCTGAGAAGTAAGTTTAATACTTAAAGGTGTGGATTATATTCTAAATGTAAATCGCTCATAATCATCTATGCCTTTGCCTCTGAAGCGCATCTTTCCAGAGCAGGCCAGAAAGCGCCAAAGACGGAGTCATGCTCCTCGGAGTGAAGTCCTCGGGCGGCGAAGAAAATGGTGAGCGGCCTTGCCACTGCTTCCTGTGACAGCTCCTCTGAACTGTGCGTTCTTCTAGACACAATCACCCAATTATTTCAGGAAAGTCGCTGGCTTTTAATATCTTGTTGTGCTGTACGGGCTTCGGTGGCTCTGCCGTGCAACAGAAGGTGTTTCCTGTGATTTCTCGCCCCCCGCCCTAAAACAAGTAGCTGGGATTGAAAGATAGGGACTTCCTAGCATAAACACTGATTCTTTAGGACTGGGGTGATTGTGGAGGCCTGTAAATGTCAGCATAGTCCAGACACTGGAGGAATGTGTCCACTTAGAGGGTGAACATGTTATGTATAGTTCATACATGCCTGTCCTCCACCTTAAAAAAAACTGGGTAGACATCCTTCTTTCCTTCCCTACTACATGCCTTAGCTGAAAGCTGCAAAGGGAAATGGATTCATGCCGTAGGAATTTTGCAGAGGAAAACAAACGTTTATATTGTTTTGTACCTTAAAACTGAACTAAAAATAACTACCATTTTCTTGAAATTAGTGTGTTAGTCCTTGATCTGCCAATGAGTTTTGCACCTAAATAGGAAAAACTTATCTCCATCTTATCTCAAGTGTAATACATCTAATTATCTTACTCCAGGGGTCTAAATACTCATTCCATTGGCAGATAATCTTATTTACCTGCTCAAATCAAGGATAAATACACTCATTTCAAGAAAAATGTATTTATTTTTAGTTCAGTTTTTACAGTGTGAAAACCTCGTGAGCTTCCAATTCAGGCTTGTTTTCCCACATTGCTCCTGTTATGTGTGTTTCAACAGCTGCAAGATAGGGAGAAGGAAGACCTCATAAGTCTACATCTGCACGTGCGAGCGTCATCAGCACCTCCAACGTACAGCGGATCTGGAAGGAACGCCCAACGACTGATTTTTAGTTTTTATTTTGTGGAGGAAAAAATTGCCAAGCAGGAAAAAAATTGGAAAGTGGAGTTAGAAACCTTCTTGAGAGCAAAAGCAAGATGACAACAAGGTTCGCTGGGTCATTTGATAACTGGATTTCCTCATCAAAACCAACAATGACACACATTTTGTTGTCAAAAATGGTTAAGTAGAAATTTTAAAATGATTTGAATACTATATGAACTTCAACATTTCCACCAAAAAGAAACTAAGAATGTAGTTATTTCATTCTTTGTATATGTTTGTGGTAAAAAATTCCTTTGAATTGTAAAGAAGAAACAGCGTCTCCTACAGATCAAACTGTAACAGCGGTCACAGAGTTTAGGATTATGAAAAAGGCTATTTTTTCCCATTTCTTTTATTCTTTCGTTTCTCTGCTATTTTCTGAACTTAAAAAAGGAAACGGGGCTTATATTTAAAATCAATATTTTGATTTTAAAACCCTACTTGCTTTTTTGTTTTTAGTGACTGGTTTCTGATGGGAACATCTGATTACCATGACCTGCACTTCAAAGCAACTCTCCTTAAATATAGAAATGATGGTTTATAATCTATACATTTAAAAGCCTAATTATTGTTGTAAAACTTCTGTCCACTGTAAAGTTCAGTCCACAAACACCTTTCATTGATTGCACATACCTCACAGTCCTCACCTTTATTTGCAATAAATCATGTTGTTGTTCATCCTTTTATCTTGTTGCTAATGTTTTGTCTGGTAATTTCTTATAATAATTTGTATTCTTGTTATTCTTCATATTTTGTTTTTTGTTACTTTTTGTGTGTAACTGGACGTTTTCAGCAATCTTGATACAAGAATTTGGCTAAATTGTATTTTTCTTTAAAAATCAACATGAGGTAACCCATTTATAGTATTTTACTGTAAAGAGACAAACTACTGGAACGGCTTTGTGCTTTATGTCAGGAGCTAACAGGACTACTGCTGTCAGCCAGTTTCATCAATAAACCTTTGGATAATGGTTCTGTTGTGTATCTTTATACAAAAGTATCGTGGTAATTCTAATAAATACTTTTTAGAGGCGTTGCCTTTGTTTGGTGGTTTGCCACCAGAGGGCGCTGAGAGTGAACAAGTTGCTGAGCAGCTTCATGAGGTTGTTGTTGCCTGGTGTCCCTGTTTGATCTTCATACAGAGGAGCCCATGAAGCTCCATCAGGGTGTGACTTGGTGTTACCTGACTCCATCTGTGGGCTCTGAAAGGAGAGACCAGAGGAACACTGGGCGCACTTCCATCAAAGAAGCAGCGAGCATTTGAACAGAGCACCCGCCAAACTGCAATTGTGATGTTTTAGCTTTTACCATCTGCAGCCTGGGCTTTAGTTACACTCTATTATTGCAGGTTTTTCTCTCTACCGCTCACGCTGCCCCTCCTGCCTCCCCTATTAATACTTATAGTGCCCTGCAAAAAACAGTCTGGCCATGTGTTTAGTCTTCTTGTCCTGCTGAAGCTGAGAATCCGCCCTGTTCTCAAAGTCCCTTCTGCTTCTAACGGGTTTTCTTTCATGACTGTCCTCACATAAATAACGCCATTTACTTTCCGATCAACTCTGACCAAGTTTCCCGTTCCTGCTGAAGAAGAGCATCCCCACAGCATGATGCTGCCACCACCATGTTTCACAGTGAGGAGGGGGGGTGTTCAGGGTGATCTGCATTCTACAGTTCTGGTCTGACAAGAGCACCCTTCTTCCAAGTCTGCCCCGTCCCTTACATCCCTTTCTTATGGCTTCTTTCTGCCAACTGTTCCCTAAAAGGCAAGTTTGTGACGTAAACCACTAACTTGTCCGTTTAGGTGGACGACCCTGTCTTGGTAGATTTTCTTCAGAGATCCAAAAGTTTCTGGCACAGCTTCATCAACTTCCAAGGTGCGTGTGGAGGGTAACCGAACTGGTAAAATGAAAACCTCAGCAACGCTTGAAGTATAAGGAGCAGAATGTATTTATAGACCAAGGCGTTTGGTTTTGTGGCCTTCTTCAGGGTCATTGATTGGTAGATTTTCTTGATGGGGGATTTAACAGAGCTCTGTGTGCCTTCACGGACCAGCTTGATTTGTCATGATGGTAAATTACGCACAGGTGGACTTGGCAATTGGTTGCTCTGGATTTTATTCAGAAACAGAGTAAAGGGGGCGAATTAGGATTTTAACAAACACGTACATACAGCCAGTCCAGGTACATGGTGCCAGGCAGTGAGCGCCAGAGGACGTCAGGCCCTCAGGTCACCCTCATAAAGTTATTTTCTACTGGTTCAGTCAGAGACATTCATGCTAGTGGTGCACTGGAGATCACTTCGTTGGGTTCTGGCAGGCAGGACTCATCCTGTTCCGAGTTGCACAAAGGATCAGGTACCAGTCCTGCTGATGGGTTGAGGACCTCCGACAGCCCTGTCCAGCTCCACAGGGTAACTGCCTGTCCCCTGTGATCTACTCCATGTTCTCGAGGCTGTGCCTGGAGACACAGCAAAACATCTGGCAATGGTTCATTCTGGTGTGTCGTCTTTGTGGAGGTGGACTGCCTGTGCAACCTGGTCCAGGTATCACCTCTTGGTACCAGTAGTGACACTGACTCTGGTCAAATGCAAAACTACTGAAAAGAAGCCACAAAAAATGATGAGGGGAAAAAAATCTCTGTGGCTTCCACCTGCAGAACCAATTCTGGTTTTGGGGTCGTTTGATTACTGTCACCGAACCTATTAGTCTCATTAGCACTGAAGCAGCAGACACCCATTAACAACCCCCTCTACTACTGAACCGACCTGATCATGGCTCCAGAGGTTTAGCTGAATTAATAATACTATGATTAAAAAGTGTTCCTTTAATTTCTTTGAACAGTTTGTCACTTGCTTCTAGGTTGTCATCTTCAAAAAGTACTTTTGGGCTAAGAATCGAGCCTCTTCGGAACACATAATGTATTCAATATGATTTTTCGCATTGATCCTCTTTGTCTGAAATAAACAACTTGAATTGATTACAAACGTCTAAGTAATTTTACCTTAATTGATGCATATAGTCAGCAAGTTTTCCCTTTGTTTTTTGTTTTTTACACGAGGGCTCCCACCATTCACGTGAGCAGCAGTGGTGATGTGTGAGGATCATGTATCCCCAAGAACATCTTCTGCAAAGGAAAACAGCTGTCTCTCATTCCAGTGAAGTGCAACTCAGCAAAAAAAAAGCCTCAACAGGCGGCACGTTTCACCGAGAGCAGAGCAGACAGGTGCCAGCTGGCCGTGGCAGGCGCTTTCACGTGGATCACAGGAGCTGCTTCTGGACTACGGCTGATTGGGAACCCGAAACCCAGCTCGTTTCATCTTGTGCAACCTTTAGGGAAACTGAAGGTGGAGCAAATTTTCATCAACGGGTCTGTCCAAAGGGGTAGCTGGAGGTCAACAAAATGCCACGTGTTTGCTTCACAAATTAAAAACAATGTGTGACATGTAACAAGATGCTATCAGTTAGAGTACAGGAGAGAAAAGGGACACAGAGAACCAAGATGTAAAAAAAAAATATTACAAAGAAAATACAGCTTATAAAGTGTTTACACCTTTGTTAAACCTGGTAAAATTTTAAGTTTGTACAATATAAAGAAAATTATTAATTAACCATTATAAATTATTTTCGAACTTACTCCACCATTGATGTGACATGTTTCTACATAGCTGAGCTGGGAAGCAAAAATAAAACTGGAAGGACAGTGAAAGATACAGATAAAGCAGTCTGGTTGCATGGGTTTGCGCACCTTTAAGCCAATACTTTGTAGAAGCACTTTCAGTTTCAGCAATCAGTCTCATTCTATTGAGGTTTACTGTATGGCTGAGTAATATTTCCTCACTCTACCTCATAAAAGTTCTTAAAACTCATCAAATGGGGGAGGACATCTCTTACCTAAAGCCCTATTCAGGTGTCCTACAGACTTTTTTATCCCCGCTCATGTGCTTTTTAGCAGAAATCTGAAGGTTTTTGGGCAAAATGGTTTCATGTCAGCCACTTTGACAAGAATCCTAGTTTCATCTGAAGAAAAGGAACCCCACAGCATTATTCTGCCACCACCATGTTTTGACCGTGGGCCCTCTCGAGTCCACTCTGTATACCCAGAACCAGAACCAAACATGGAGAAGCAGCTTTTAATTCTTAGGCTCCTCTTATCGGAAACAAACTCCCAGAGGACTGTAAAAATGCTGAAGCCATGCGTTCCTTTAAATCAATACATATTTTTTTAGAGTATCTTTAAATGTTAATGTTGAAGTTTGTAGTATCTTGTAGTATTTTGATCTGCTGCTTCTATTCCACTGCAATTTACTTTCCTCTATAATCTTTTTTTTATCTTATGTTCTGTTCATGTACAGCACTTTGAACTGTTTTGTTACTGAAATGTGCTACACAAATAAACATGCCTTGTCTTGGATTGCTATTGTGCCAAACATACCCTTTCATAATTGTGGCAACCATCATTGCATTACACCATAAAACCATGTTCCCGTTAGGTCTCAGGAGATTTTAGGCCTGGATGTTTTCTTTATAACAAAGGGTTCTGTGTAGTTACCCAACTCTTTTGTCCAGATCTATGGAGCACACAGGAGATTGCTCTTAGATGTAGAACACAATCAGAACTAGCCAGAAAGTCATGTTGTTTCTTTAGGGTTCTTGTTGGCCTTTGAGCAGGTTGGTTGGTTGGTTGGTTGGTTGGTTGGTGTGATTTTTTTTTCCTGGCTTGCACACTGCATGCTTTATTGGCCAGATAGTTAGCTGATTTGTTGCTTGGTTATTATGTTGTTTTAGTTTGACTGACTGTTTCTTTGTTGTTGTTTCTTTTTTTGGTAGTTTGGCTGTTTGGTTGGTCAAATGCTTTCCTGGCTTGTTGTCTGCTTTTTTCCCTTATGAGATCCCCAACTGCTTGTTTGGTTCCTCGGTTAGCTTGCTTATTGATGCTTAGCTTGGATGATGAGATTGGTTGGTTGGCTATTTTATGAAGGGGAGACTGGTTGTTTAGTTAGCCGGTAAGTGGGTTCACCGTTGTTTTTTTGGTTTTTTTGATTGGTAAAGTCTGTATTGCAAAAAAGACATATTTGTTCTGTCAGCCTTTTAAATTTGTGGTTTCTCCACATTTAAAAAGCAATCTTTCATTATATTAAATATTTAAAGGCCAGATAAATAACACAAATGAGGCTTTGTTCGATGAGGAAATACTATAGTAGTAAAACCAGGAAAGCTTTCGGGGTAGAAAAATTGGCAAACTTCCTGCGCAAACCTCCATTGGAGGAAAGACCAAAATAAATCTGATATAAGTGAATTGTTAAAAATTGTCAATAAGAACAGGAGGGCTTCATCCACAATGCAATCTAAATTAGGAGACGTATGTTGGAAAGCACAAAGCTCGAACTAGATGATAAATCTGTGGATGGACATTAATTAAGCAAGAAAGGAAGATCAAGATCAAGAACTAAATGAAATTGCTGAATATAAACTAACGTTTGAGTTATGGAGTCTAGACAAAAATTCAGACTGGAAAACTCACCTGTTCTCTTACCGCCTCATTGAGCACATGCGATCCAGCCAATCTGCTCCAAGTCCTCTTCTTACCTCAACCAATCATCCTTCAAGGCTTTGCATATAAGGCCCTCCATACATGGACTCTCCTGATCTTCAACTGAGCTTCGACCCACCTCCACCCCATCTCCTCCCTCATGCTCAGAGACTCCACCTGGCTTCCTTATCTCCTCTGACATCCACCACCAGTGTCCGGACCCTGGGGGAAGACTTCACTAACCCTAATCCTAAAATCATCATTCAAGCTCGTAGACATTCGCAGCTTTCGCGTCTTCCAGCAGGGTCTGAGAGCCAAAGAACTTTCTGATTTATGTCAATAAAACTTTCTAATTGCCTCTTTTGTCTGTGTGAGTCTTTCCAGGTTCAAATATACGTTTAAACAGCATGAGTGGTATAGGCAGATTTCTCTCTGGGCTTTTTTTAGCTTCATTTATATCCTTTATTTTGCTTACGGTTTAAAGAAATCTGGTCAATATTTTACTTGCGTGTCAATTTCTACAATCATAAAACATGACCTCTTCAACTCATCTCTGTTCCTACAAATCTAGAGATCTGCTGGTCGTCAGCATTGTCCGTCATAACCCAGGCTGCACAGTTAACCCACGTTACTGCACAGTTTGAGCACAGATAAGACCAAAATCGGTGAGATCCAATTTCAGGCCATGCATCTACAATCAATTCCTTCTTTCAAACTTTCCTCTTTATTGTATGTCATAGAACATCCCTCAAACGTCATCATATAACCAAATGAGCTGTTGATGGAGAAACAGTATTCATCCTCGCAAAGTTTTTATTTGACAGTCTGGGCCAAACGCCTGTCTCAGCAGAAAGTGAACACAACTGCAGATAAAAGTAGGTCAAATCTCAATGAAAGGTTTCTCATGACTCTGCACATTTTTAAGCTGTGGTCTTACTGAGCTCTGGCTCAGATGCAGACCCTTACTTTTTTTTCCTTTTTTTCTTCATTATTCGTGCATGCCCTGTATCGCTTGAACCATTTATTATTAAAATTTCAAGCAAGACAAGATTAATGTATCAGGACTGCACTTTGTGGCTATTTTAGGCATTCAATCTGCATTCAATGGACAAAACATCTCCTTAAGTCGCTTCACACTGGCTATATGTGCCATCACACTGGTAGTAACATTCGCGAAAGAGTGTGACTCCATTTCACCCCGATTCATATGTGTCACCATGTGACTGGGAGAAAGCTATCCATCTGAGGCGCCCACTGGATTCCATTACCCTTCATCCAGCAGAGCAGCTGGGGGCAAGCGAGCCGGATCCAGTTGCAGCAAGAAAATCTCCGTAACGACAGACTGTGATGAGAGGTAAGCTGCTGATGAGCCGTACTACTGGGGCCAGTGTTGCTCCTGCCAAGTGTACACATGCATACACACATATAATGACAGCGAGAGGAGGCCTTTCAGGGTTCCTGTTCTCTAACTTGCAGGTTTACCATTTGCCTTGAACATAACGAGACATATTCCTTTATATTTTGTACTCTTTTAAAGTAGCCAAGACCAGGCTTTCTGAGGATCCTCTGAAATTGTCCATCGTTTTATGGGTGCTTTGTACCTGACCAGGACAAAATCGTCATGTATTTAATAAGAGACAAACCAAACACGCGACTCGAGAGATGCAGCAAATTATCTCCTGCAGTAGATGATTTGTCGCAGATGGCAGGGGTCTCCAAAGTGTGGATTTTGTGTGGTTTGGGCAATCTCAGAATGGTGCAACTTTGAACGCCCCTCCAGTACAGGCGGTTGATGCAAGTGTTGCCAGAGGCCTTTTGGACAAATTGCTAAAATGGAGCATCTAACGACTTGAAAGTAGACTTGGGCACAGCAATTTATTTAACTAAATACAGGAAGCCATTTCAACAACTGCATGTTGTCAAGTCTAATCTTGAGACCATTTTTATGCATCATATCTACAATGATTTACAAATTTCTTAACAAAATCACAATAAATTATTTTTGCATTTTTATTCAGACTTTTTTATGGCCCTTGTGTATTTTCAATTAGATGATTTGGGCCCATGTGGCAAATAGTTTATAAACCTGTGCTTCATCTAATCGCCTCCCTCCATGCCTTATATCCCCAAAGCACAGCTAATCCTGTGCATCCTTTGGTTACATCCCACTTGATTACGACAATTCCCATGATTGTGGTCTTTTTACAGAACGCCATCCGCAAACCTCAGTTAGTCCAGAACTCAGCTGGCCGTATCATCTCCAGGATCCATTCACCAACCACACCACTCCTGTCTTCCAGCAGCTTCGTGGGCTTCCAGTCAAATATCACATCATTTCTCTTCTTACATTCAAGGCCGTTCATAACCTCACTTCTCCGTGCCAAATTAGGGAATTGCTGCAGATTCCTACTCCATCCATCCAGTGGTGGCTGGTGAAAAAAAATCTTGGTGGGGCTGGCCAATAGATTTCCCTGCCTAACCCAGTACATGCATTCAAATTAAAAGTCGGAAAATTACTACGATTCCACAATAAGCATTTAGCTAATAAAAAAACATTGTTCACTACGGATTATTTAGGTGTTTTTGTCTTATTAATCCTTTTCACAGACTCATGCCAGAGGGTTTGCATACATTGTACATGTACGTATATTATTACGAAACGAACGTTTACGTCTTGACTTAAATATATATCCTAATTTTTTATTTATATAATTATTTAAGTAGAACAATGACTAGTGCAAAATTAAGTTGTATTTACCGGAGATGAAGTGTAGACTGCAAATTCTGTCGTGGTATGATGGCTCCCACAGTCAATTGGGATTGTCTGCCTGCATCCTTTTCATTGAAAATATCCATTTCTTTCTTCTCTCTTCGTCCTTGGGTAAACGAAAGAAACGTACATCCGACGATTTGGAATGCCTCTGTGTGCAACCGGGAGCACAACAAGTGGTAGGCATTGTTTAGATTCCAAAAATAAACTAAAAGTACGCTCTAATTCCCTAGGTGGTCTATACACCTATCACTGTGTAGCAGGGGCAAAGATTCCAGTAGCCCCAAAGCCATTCATTTTGGCGATGCTGATTGGCCAAATATTTATACATTTTCCCTAGCAACAGTATATGATTGGTTATTTTGCTACACTTGTGGGGTGCTTTGAGTGATAGCCCCACAAGAGAAATCAGACGTTCTGTCGGTGGAAATGCACTGTTAAATGAGAGTCAGTTGGTAGAGTCAATTAGTAGAAGTGTTTTAATAATTCTTATTACATGTAGCCACATACTATTAAGTAAAAACTGACATTAATAATACTTTTAAAATCTATATATATTTTGACTTTTCCCCTCCACATCTAGGGAGGGCAGCGCCCGAGCACCCCCTATGGGCCAGCCGCCACTGCATCCATCTCTTTGTGTCCTTTACCCAACTCCCTACCATATATTCAGACCCATTGAAGAAAATTACATATTATTGGAAAGGTCATGTCTTTCATGACAGGGGGGCTAATTTGAAGAATCTAAAATTCAGCTGATCCAAAATACTTCTGCAAGAGTTCTGATGAAAATCAACAAGAGGGATCATATTTTTGCAATTGTTGCTTCCCTTCATTGGCTTCCTGTTAAATCAAGAATAGAATTTAAAATTCTCCTTCTCACGTATAAAGCCCTTAATAATCAAGCTCCATCATATATCAGAGCTCTGATTACCCCGTATGTTCCTAACAGAGCACTTCACTCTCAGACTGCAGGTCTGCTGGTGGTTCCTAGAGTCTCTAAAAGTAGAATGGAAACGGAAAACAAAACTTGCCAAATCCAGTCGGGAGAAGGGCGAAAACATGGTTTCCACCAACAAAAGCCTTCAGAGGCGTTCTCTAATGTTCTTTTAATGAAACAATATTAGGTAGATTGGACAACACGGAAGAAATAGCAGCATCAATGCTAACGCTTGCTTCCTCGATGCGAGCCGCCATTGTTGTTGGAATCTCATGGTCGCTTCTCCACTACGTCACATCCATGAAACTCCCGCCCTGCGTCCTGATTGGCCAGACCATAAAATTGGTTGGAGAAATCACTCTCTATGGGAGATGTCCCAGATGTATGTGAGTGAAGCTAGGCGGAGCGACATACATCTGGCGAGAGTCAGGTTAGAGTTCTCCTACTGTTCTCCAATTTGCATTATTTTCTGTTTTCAACTTTAAATTTTGTGTTCTCTCTCTCTTTTTTCTGTTCATAGTAGGTACATCTGGTCTGGTATTCTGTTGGCTGTGACACCATCCAGGGGGTCAGATCATCTTCCATTACAATATAACGTAGAAAGGATTCCTGGATCAATGTGTGCTTCTGTGCTCTTATTGTGTCTCTGCTTATTGTGTCTTCTCTAATCCCAGTGGGTCGAGGCAGATGGCTGTTCACACTGAGCCTGGTTCGGCTGGAGGTTTTCTTCCCTGTTAAAGGGGAGTTTTCCTCTCCACTGTCGTTTCATGCTTGCTCAGTATGAGAGATTGCTGCAAAGCCATTGACAATGCAGACAACTGTCCACTCTGGCTCTATACTCTTTCAGGAGGAGTGAATGCTGCTTGTCAAGGTGTATGCAATCTGCTGGGTTTCCTTAGAAAGGAAACTTTTTGACCAATCTGTCTGGAGGATTTGATTAAATTTGACTTTGTAAAGTGCCTTAAGATGGCATGTGTTATGAATTGGCGCTATATCAATAAAACTGAATTGAAATATAAATAAATTTTGAGTTATTTCACTATGTTTATGTTTGTTACCTAATTCTATATATTTTGCTTAATAGTTTTGATGTCTTCACTGTGTATCTACGGTATAATAAGTAATAAAAATAAGGAAAAGCCATTGAATGACAACGATGTGTCCCAAGCACAGACATGAATACGTAGACGCCGCGTTCTCGGGTGAGAGGCGTGCCGACAGAGCGGCCATCTTAGGTCAGACCAAGCTGCAGTCAGACAGAATACAAGTCAGTTCAGGTAAGTGGTACTTTGTTTTGAGACACTCTGAATCCGGTGAATTCTCAACCGATTTCCAGATAAATTAGCTGACTGAAGACGTCAACCCTTTAGGGGCTACATGAGACCAATTGATTGAATTAAAAGATTGATAGTCTAACTTAATACATAATTTCGATTTTGTATTGACAGTTAGCAAACTTCCAGAGCTACGTCCCAGGATGCCCGACTTTTGCTCGGCTTATGGGTGTGGAAATAAAAGGACAATACAAACAGATCCCGGGGAATTACCTTCCACAAGTAAGATTTTATGATAGTTAATCCTCATGCTTTACAGTTACAGTTTTTTCCGGCATAAACACATTATGTGCTAATGGGTAGCAGGGATGGAAGCGGAGAAAAGTGCATTAAACACCCTGATTTCTAAAAGATCTGACTGAGTATATATATATATATATATATATATATATATATATATATATATATATATATATATATATATATATATATATATATATATATATATATATATATATATATATATAAAGGATGAGTTGGAGATAATCCCCTTCAATGATGTAAAAGCGAGCACTGTTGTAGTAGCAGTAGTAGTTTAAAGGAATAATATGAGAGGGATGGGTTTCTATTACATGTAGTGACATTTTAATATCACTCTATCTGGCTACTTCTTTCACTCCAGGTTTCCCAAAGACACTACACTGATAAAAAAAGTGGGAGCTGGCCGTACGACGGGATGGTTTTGTTGCAACAAATCGTTCCATGTTGTGCAGTGAGCACTTCAAGGACGAAGACTTCGACCGGACAGGACAGATTGTGCGGCTTAGATTGAATGTCATACATCTCAGTGTAGTCCTCCAGTCTTTTTTTCCCTAATCATTAAGGTTTTTGACAGATATGATACAGTTATTTATTAACTTGGGTATCTGTCTAAACCTTTCATTGTGCTTTTAAATATTCTTTTTCATGTGATTATTAGGATTATTAATTTCCAATCTTGGCCAAATGTGTTATTTGGATGCATTTTTTTCTATTTGAATTCACCTGTTTTACAGGTCTCAGGTGTATCAAAAAGGTAAGTACAACACCAAAAAGGTAAGTACAACACCAAAAAGGTAAGTACAACACCATGTTAACCTTGCACTGCTGTCATTGATTGTTCTTGTGTTAAAGCAGTTCTGTTCAGCATCTTAAAGGAAATCATTTTTTCTTGCTAGGCATCTATTGAGGCACCTCTGGTAGATGCTTCCATGATATTCTGATTATATAACTATTTTCATTGTAACCCCAATAAGAAGCATAAAGCAATTTTTTTCTGCAATTTCATGGTAAAATTCACATTGATTGGATACCACTGAGGGAAAATACCTGTGATAAAAGGTTTCCCCTTTGTGTCTCGCATCTGAAATATATGGTGGACAAATAAATGTACCACGGTTCATGAACAAAACTGCCAAGTGGTCACTTGAAGCTCCGTGCATCATAAGGGTATTTAGACATATTTATTTACAGGTTCCTGTCTGTAATCGGCTTTGTCGCCAACATCGACACATTGATGCTGATGATTCCAGAGCTACTCCAAGTCCAGCAGTACATTTGTACATACAGATTTAGCCAGGATCACTTGGAATTGCTCTTTAATTCCATCAGAGCATCAGGTTTGTATTTTTTTCCCAGATAGTTTTCCTGTTAGAGTCCTGAAATGTTTATTAAACACCTGTCTGCATGGTACATTTATATACTGTATATGTGTTTTATCTCTTATAGGTGGATGGAACAATAATCCATCTGCCAACCAGCTTAAGGGCATTTTCCGGCGTCTCATGGTACGCTGTGGTGTCTCACCGAGTGGGTCAGGCAACGTAGCTGTCCAGGATGACACAGTCTCCCTGTCTGCTGTGGAGATGTCTGCTTCAGAAACTGCAGAGGAGCTCCCATCTCCATTTGTAAACACTCTAGCTGTTGTGCGTGACCACAGCTACCTCCCTACACGTTTTGGTAGTCTTGTGGACAATGCACTGGTATACATTGCAGGGTTTGTTGTTCGCCATGTCCTGAAAAGGCTCTCCTGTGATGTGTGCCGTTGCAGTCTAGCAACAGATGTCATGCCAACATCATTTGACCAGAGTCATCATCTTCTCACTCTGAAAAATCGCGGTGGGTTGGTGATTCCATCCAAAGGCACAGTGAGAGTGGTCAGAGAATCGGAACGAGTTATTCGCCAGTTGCCATCCAAGCAAGCTCTGAAAGTCGCTGTGGTCACCCACATAGTTCGAGAGGAGATTGGGACAGATGATGTGTTTTTACTTGGTGAACACATTGTTGAAACACAGTTTGGCATTGACAACCACCAGTCAAATTTGATGTCATTAGTTGTGGCAGCATTCCTGAAAATCAGGCTGCATCACATTGCAAAAATGGCATCCCTGCAGTACCAGAGTGGCAGCACTAGAAAAAAGCTCTGCAAAACAATTCTGTTTGAAGGGTTTTAGACAGACACGCTTTATTCCAAACATGTAAGACACAAACAAAAGAAATTATATATCTATCTTTTTATATATATATATATATATATATATATATATATATATATATATATATATATATATATATATATATATATATATAATATATATATAAATCTAATATATATATATATATTATATATATATATATATATATATATATATATATATATATATAATATATATATGTATATTTATATGTATGTATGTATATATAATATATATATGTATATTTATATGTATGTATGTATATGCATAAATAGAGAGAGAGAGAGAGATGTGTGTATAATTTGTTTATTATATTAATATGTAACTGAAAATATATAACTGAGTATATATATCATCCCGTTAGACTTCAGTTTAAATTGTTTTTGTTCTGAATAAATATGTGTAATCTGTCTGAAAGGTCACCAGCATTGTGAACATATGATTAAAATTAAATCTGAGCCTCCTCCTATTCATTTTGACAGCAGCTGTCTGATCTGTGGTCTGACCCAAGATGGCCGCCCTGTAGGCACGTCAGTCTAGCGGCCGGCAGCATACAATGGGGCGTCTACGTATATGATGTCTATGGTCCCAAGTCTCGACTGCCAGTACATGTTCCACACACAGATATTTTTACCCAATCGGGAAGGACGTACGTTAGAATTTTGAAAGCCGCGTCCTGATTGGTCAAACCATCGGACCAGGTGACCTGATGAAGGTATAAGTATTACCGCGACCGCCTGCTGTGTGCATCGCGTTTGAATGAGAGAGTGAACGTGTACCTGGAGAAAAAGTGGCGTGACCGTGTGAATTTATTAATAAAAACCTAACTTATTCTAGCACTATATTAAGGTTGTACGGTGAGTAGTTTGGTGTTACTATTTTTTTTTTAGTAAAGCTTGGTTAAAAGCAGCACTGAGGCGTCAGTTGGCTGCATTTATTGACTTAAAAAAAGGTGCTAATTGAACTTATATTGGTGCTACCTTTTGCCTTTTTTTCCCCCCCAGGCAGCTTTGTTAAACCCTATTGTGTATAAATGAGAACGGTCACCATGGTCGCTACGAGCAAATTAAAGACCAAAAGCACCGAGTGCATTTCGGAGCTGGTTGAAAGGCGATACGACCAGGTGTGCATCGAGAAAGGTAAGCCTGCTGGCGTTTTCTGTGGGGGAGCTTATTGTTGGGGAGCGTGTTGATCATTTCCAGCTGCTTGTTTGTCTCTGTGTGGCGCATGGCTGCAGCAGTGGGAGGGGGAGGGATGTCTACATAGGATGAAGTCATCCCCTTAGCCTCTGTGCAAAACATGCTGCTGATGCAACCCCATTTGTTTTAAGCGCTGATGAATTAATCTTGGTCCCATCTGTAGCGTTTTATTACTGCATATCTGCCCTCTTCATCCTTTTATGACATATCTGTAAATTGCAGCATGCAATCTCATATTTTGTTTTGGCATTTGCATGCATATTTCTCAAAATTGCCAGCTGCTGGGCATATAAAGTGCTTCAATGTAAAAAAAAATAAAAACATTGTTTTTACAGAGTTGGATTTCTGGGATCGCTGCATGGCCGAGCCCCAGATGGCTGCAGACGTCACGGAGGACAGGAGCTGCCACCAGTTGGCTAAGATGTTTGAAAGCTGCCTGTCCCGGGCCAAGAAAACGACATTGCACTGCTCCTCTGTGCTGGTACCAGAGAAGCTGACGCGGAGGATAGCTCGTGAGGTCCTTTGGCTGGCATCCTGCGAGCCCTGTGGCCTGCGTGGCTGCGTCCTCTACATCCACCTGGAGCTGGAGAAGGGCTGGAAGCAGCTGGAGCGCATTGCCTATGACTCTTCGGTAGTGCCCACCTTCGAGCTGACTCTTGTGTTCAAGCAGGACGGTTCAGCGTGGCCCAGCCTGCGGGACTTTCTCTTCATGGGCTCCTGCTTTGGCCCAAATTTCAGGAACGTGCTTAAACTGAGTCCAGGCTTCCGACTGGTCAAGAAAAAACTGTACTCCTCCTCGGCTGGCACCGTGATAGAGGGCTGTTGATCGGTGTTGGGAATGAGAAAAGGGGCTCCATGTGGGGAAATGAACTCAAAACTAAATTTGAGACTAAAGTTGGCACATTTTCCACTCTTTTTGTACAGGAAGTTATCGCTCCCAACTTTCAGCCAATCGGCTTGGGATCTAATGTTAAGGTTTTAAACGTAAAAGAAGCCAGATGTTTCTGACTTTGGTTACAAATTTTTTTTTTTTTTTTTTTTTCCTCCTAAGAGCAGTTCATTGCTCAAGCACAGTTTTACAGTTTACTTTTCAAAATGAATGTAACCGTGTTCACATCAACAGGTTTGCTTGGGGATGTACTGTGGGTTCTCTTCTGTTAAAGGCACTAGCCACTTTTTTTAGATGCATCCTTGTTTCCGGATGCGTTGAACGTTAAGCTGCGGTAATGTGAGGGGAGGTTTTCTTCCAAGAAATAAATGCATAAGTTTGCAGTTTAGGTGCAAGAAGTTTATTTTCATGCTTAAGATATTGAGGTGCTCTTGCTTAAAACTCTGCACTCTCTATCAAAAAAGCTTGCATGCATACGTGTATGCATGCACGTATGCTCCCACTCAATGGGGGATGTGTTGGGGCTTAAATTTAAAGTCTTTAGTGCAAATTCTCCTTATTCCTGCACCTTGTGCTCAAACCTTTGCTCTCTAGGGCTTTTCTTCTGCTCAGATTTATGCCTCCTGGAACAATGGTCATTCTGCCTGGTTCCAACCAAAGGAATCGCATTAACTTCTTTAGGATGCACTAAACTTGCACTCAACTAAGAACTGAGTTGAGTGCAAGTTTTACCGAGAGGAAGAGGAATTTTGAATGATGACTCGAATAGGAGCAGGAGGCATTTTGATGGCATTACAGGGGGAACCAAATGTTTATAGTACAAGTAGAATTTATTGTTTTGTTTTTTTTCTCCCATGTCAGTTTTTGAGCAAAAGTGGTACAATACTTTCACAAATTTAAGTGAAAATGAGGAATCTTCTGCTCAAATTGAAAATGTGTGCCCCTGACCCTGGGGTTCCCAGCAAAAGCATCTTGGCCCGACTTGCAGACCATTGTGTGGTCTTTGGGCAAACGTTTGTATCTAGTTGTGATGCTGTGTTCAAGACGGCAAACATGTCTGCTGTTATGGTGTGGCCTGGTCACACCGGAGAACGCGGAGGCCTTAACTCTAAACAGAAATGTACGTTCAGCACTTGGATCACGACAGCGGACTGTTCTGTGTGAATGTTTTAATGCAGTTTTATTTTTATACTGACATATGCACCTTTTCAAAGCAAGAGCTTTTATATACAATTAAAAGTTTGGTTCACTGTGTTCGAGGCTCGCTTATTTCTTTTGTGTACTCCATATTTATTCGTCCGTCTTCTTCCGCTTATCCGGGGTCGGGTCGCGGGGGTAGCAGCTTCAGTAGGGAGGCCCATACGTCCCTCTCCCCGGCCACTTGGGCCAGCTCCTCAGGAGGAATCCCAAGGCGTTCCCAGGCCAGCCGGGAGACATAGTCCCTCCAGCGTGTCCTGGGTCTTCCCCTGGGCCTCCTCCATATTTATTGTCCAAGGCAAATACTTGACCATCAAACAATAGTTTTATCATTTTACTCTATAGGTTTCATTTAGTCTTTGCTCTTTGAGCATTCTTGATTTTGAACTGCTAACTCAAATGAATACTCTGACAGCTGTTTAGCAGGCAATGTTGGCCAGATAGCATAAATGAGCTCGGTTGAAGTTCTTTGCACCAAGTTTGACCTAATTGGATTATGTCTATTGTTGGCTCTTAAACTGGTCCAGGCTTCCTACACTTGGTATGAGGTGTGGTTTGAAAACTTTTTTTAATGGTTAACTAAAACCCTCCAAGTAACTTTATAGGGTTTCCATATACTGTAACATGTTGAGGTTGCAGCTGCATTGAGATTATAGTGGAAAATGTCATTTCTTTGTTTCAGTCTCAAGTGAAACTCATGAACAACCCTGGACAAATGGTTGTACTATACAATATACACAGAATGTTTTCTTAAAGCTGACACTTCAGTATTAAACATTATTTTAATGGGTCTTTTGTAATTGTCTAATTATCTGTAGGCCATGATCATGAAAAACATCTGTAATGAACTTTATTTTGCATAATTTGAGTTTTACCTTTTGAATTAAATAACTGAAACATACCTTTGTGATGGTCTAATTTCTGATGCACCTGTAGGTAAACTACGTATAAAATCTGAGGCCACATGCCAGAGTTGGCACTAAAGTTATGAAAGTGAATATAGGTTAAATACCTTGCTAAAAGGTTAAAAAGCTCTTGGTGTTAAATTCAGTTTGCAGAAACCCTTTGTTCTCTATCTGGAGACTTTACAAGGAGTCAAAGATGTGGCATTTGCTTTCATATTTCCAAATGTTACCCAAGACAATGCAAAGCCATGCATATTGGGGGGCTAGTTTTTTTAAGGCCATTGCACAAAAGTGTTCATGTTGAATGAAAATAATTTACCTGCCAATTTGAGTAAAAACTAGTGAATTTGCTTTTCTCATGCACTTTTAGCTCCTTGAAGTTTGGACTGTAGTTAAACATTTAGACCAACTATGTGGACGTGTGGCTTTTCTCACTGGTGCGAGACTTTAATTACTTAAAAAAAAAAAAAAAAAAAAACATTCCTGTGAGACAACACTGAAAGTATAATAATTTTGGCACTCAGACATTTGTCAAGTGTTTTATTCCCTTCCCAAAATCCTTTGTGTTGAAGCATTTGAGTCTGGAAAAGAGCTATCCTAATGGTTTACCACTTTGTATAAAACTGAAACCATTTAAGTTGTGAAGTTCTTCGTGCACAAGTTACTGAACAGACTGACACGGCTATTTCAGTTAATGAAGAGATCACATGATGTTATGAGAGATACACTGTCATTTGTAGGACAAAGAAGCACTGATCATCTCCTTGGCCACACAGAGAACCCTCTCATCCCTTTGCCCTGCTGTGGGGCTCCTGTGTGGGTCAGGAGTACAACTCTTTATTGTTTCATCCATGAATGTCTGCAAAGCAATAGGGACCCTGAAATATATGACGTAACTATAAAACCTACCTGATACTTGAATTAGACAAAAATTATGCTAAATATTACAAATATTTCGCAAACCCCACAAGGGATAGGTGTGGAAAAAAATGGATGGATGGATTACAAATGTTTTAAAGCAAATAGTATGTTAATGTCATTGAATTAAAAACAACTTTAAAGGTGCAATGGGTTAGAGTAGGCTACTAGTAAGTTTAAGTTTCTCACTGGCAAGATGAGCCAGATTTTCAAATTTTGCCTGAAAGCATGGTCTTTTTTTAATGTTTCAAGGTTGCTTGTCTCCATGCTAAGATTATTTAACTCTCAAGGCTCCATTTCTCCGTTTTAAATTTGTTTTTGAAAGTGTTAGATTAAGCTTCTCATAAACTTTTGTATGATGAATAGCTAAATAAATTAGTAAACCCACTCATGAGTAGTGTCTCACTGTACATGTTTGGCTAGGTAAAGTTGCCTGTGCAAATTCTCAGTTATCCGGGTCATTGCAACAGCAAACAGGCTGAAATCAGAGGCAACCAGACTTTTGCTCAGTTCTTTCTGAAAACACTTTGACACCTAGGTGTCAAAACGTTTTCAGAAAGAACTATTATTTTTCAGTGTTGCTAGCTTATGCTAATATGAGATAGCTTTCTCTTGGCTCATATTTATAAGTAAAATATTTAAGAGTTGTAAATATTAGCATAAGCTGATATTAGCATAAGATGTTGCTATCTTATGCTAATATGAAGTAGCTTTCTCTTGGCTCATATTTGTAAGTAAAATGTTTCAGAGTTGTAAATATTAGCATAAACTGTTGCTAGCTTATGCTAATACAAGGTAGCTTTTTCTTGGCTCATTTTTAGTAAATGTAAAATGTTTGGAAGTTGTAAATTATCTTATCTAACTTTTCATCTAATATAGAAATAAATTAACAAGATAAAGAGAAAGATAAAATATATTCTGGGTTATACAATGTTTGGCCAGGTTAGATTGACTAATGTTGGCTTCCTCCATGCTAATAAGCTAGCTTTTGTTTTGCTCTATGTGTTACATAATATCTATCTATCTATCTATCTATCTATCTATCTATCTATCTATCTATCTATCTAAGAGAGAGAGAGAGAGAGAGAGAGAGAGAGAGAGAGAGAGAGAGAGAGAGAGAGAGAGAGAGAGAGAGAGAGAGAGAGAGAGATGTGTTGGCTCCAATATTTTAGGTTAGATATTTGAAAGTGCTAAATTAGGGGTCTCGTCAAAAGCAAAAAGCATGTTAGGTGAACCCTAAAAGGTTTTATACAAAGTTTGGCCATGCTATTCTAAATGTTTGCTAACTCAGCTATTAAGCATGTTTGAATATTGTTGCATAGTAGTGTTTTTGTTTTCTTTTTTTAGAATTTTTTGTTATAAATGAATAAGTAAACAAAACAATCAAATGAAATGTATAGAGGAGAGTGGGGTGAGTTGTGCTAGTTTTTACATAAAGTGACTTTAAAGCGAAACCATGACAGTAATGCTTCCAACTAAAATATGTACATATATTTCAGGATGTGGTCCATCACTGAGAACAATCACTCTGGATCTGAAATATAGAAATTAAGAAACATAGCTTTCTGAAAAACGTTTTGTGGCACAACTTGGCCCCAGTGCAGGGTAAGTTGTGCCTTTAAAGAGAATTTGTTGGGGTAAATTGTGCCATTGATTATTAAAGTAATATAAGGATATTTTAATCCCAGAAACGTTGATCCCATGTAAAGGCTAGTCAGAGTCAGTCCTAAAATGTTCATTTAAAGTTACATTACAACATCAACAGGCACTTTTCTACAAGCCTGTTGTGCCATAAGAACTCCTCAAAGGTCAGTTTTCTTAAAGGGGACATTTGATGTTTTAAAATTCTTCCTTTTGCCATTTAAATTATTCAGTTGTGGCACAACTCAGCCCAAGTCTTCTGGCACAACGCAAGGCAAGTTTATCTGTATAGCACATTTCAGTACCTGAATTGTACAAACCTCTCGTACTATCAGGCTCTCTTCTTTGCTTCTTTCAGTTTTGTACTTTGAAGTATTTGAAATTGCTAAATTCAGTTTCTCATTTAACATTGGCAGGAAAAAGAATTAAAATGATTTTATTTTCTGAACAGTAGCCTAACTAGAGATTTAACAGACATTTTCACACGTTTTAATTGAATTCAGGTTTTCCAGCAGTTTAAGTGTCCCATCTCTCTACTAATGGGCCAATTCAACATAATTGTTGTGATGGAAAAATACTGAAACTGTTTCCATGCTGCTGAAACCAATATAATCACAGCTCTGCTGTGCTAGCTTGGCAGCTCATTTGAAAAGGCTTATGAATCTAGTGGTGGCACTTGAGCGCCCCAGTGTCAACATGATTCATCTAAGCTTGCACAGAGAGGGACGGTGCTGTTTTGTGCTGCCACAGCTCGGCACAGTCAGTCTTACCGAGGAGAGTGATTGCACAAGCCCTCTGCCTACAAATGTTTACCAACTCTTAGCTGTCTTTCTGCCCCTGTGGGGGCTGACAGGGAGGCTCAAAGTCACAGGATAGGCCTGTTTGTTGTGCAGTCTTGAGGGATATGCCCGGAGTGATTGTGTTTCCTGCTGACCCGTTTAACAACCTCCTTTTTGGAAGATGGAAATCTGATAAACTTGGCTGGAGAGTGATTGCATTTTGCACTGCGACTCAGTGTGTCTGATCTCTATGTGTTTATCTGTTTGTTGTAGGTTTGTGTATATATTTTATGCAAACAGTGCTTTATGCTTTTGTATCTAGTCTTTTATGTTTGCTAAGGTTTATGATATTGTCTATTGAGGGTCTTTTTCAGACTCGCTGTTAGTGTAGTAATATATACAAACAAAACATGTAGTAGTTTTTTAGCCTTTGGTAACGTGCCAGAAAATGTATGCTTCAACATCAAATGAGGCTTACAAATGAACAGTGGTCAGAATAACAAAGTAACATAATTTATTTTTGACCACAATTCAATTGATAAGTTACACAGAGTTTGAAAGTGATTTTGGATTTCCAAAAAATGAAATGCAATGTAATCAGTGATAAGGATGAGCTGTGTACGATTGTAGCGGAATAATAGAAATTATTGACAGACTCAGGTTGGACAAAATAAGAAAAAGTGTGTAAGTTATCTTATCATCTGCTTCCATGTCATTCCAGCATCTTCTTTTCTAACCCCGGCTCTTTACATGTCCTCCTTTATTTGTTCGTGTATCCACTCTGTGGTCTTTCTCTTCTCCGCTTCTGTGGGAGCTCCATTTTCAACCTGCTTTGTCAAATATATCCACTATCCCTCCTCATCTGTCCCTGTCCCACCTTTCTCTCTCTCTCTCTCTTTCTCATTTAAATTTCTTGTTTTCTCTGGCTGGTTTGTGTTTGGAAAATATGGCTCACTGCCCAGGGTGAGATGGCCTAGGAGTTGGCACAAAGCACTTGAGAAAAAATAATTACTTGTCAGTTGCTAAACATGTTTTTTGTTGCTTTTTGGCATTTGCAGTCAGCAGAGAGTAGGCTCCCTGCTGTGCCGTGCACAGAGTATTCATCCATCCATTGTCTATTCCTGCTTATCCATAAAAAAGTTGGGATTAATGAAACCTTTATTCTATATATTAAAACACAAAAGGGAGTATTTCAATGCTTTTGAGCATTTAGACAAACTCAGGTTGAAACAAGAGTGAAAAGCACATGGTGAAAGCTGGACTCAACTACTGTATACTGATTGCAGATCATGCTGATTGCTTTGAAATAAAATTTGCAATTGGTGTGAGAAAACAAGCAAATGATAGAAGCCAATGAAAGTTGTCTGTCGATCTATCTACATAAAAGTAACACATTTTTTTCATAAAACACAAAAGCAGCATCAAACAGATTTGTACTATTGGTTCACATTTTTATGTTTTAGGTAAGTTACATGGTAAAACGGTTTCTGTTTTTGCTCAAAGTGGGGGAGATTTTTCCGAGGGAACAGGTATGGGTCTGGTTTAGGTTTAGGTTTAGTACTGTTTAGCTGGTCATGGTATGGGGCGAGATGAACGGGCATCCCCCCAGGTTGACATCTATGCGAGAAGAGCCACCGTTTGTCTTACTTCCATTGACATCTGGGATTGACAACTCTTCTCTCCAAACCATACCTTCTCTACTCCAGGCTTTCTTTGACCTTCTTCCTAATCTCACCAATATTTACGATGTAATCTGTGAACCTTGTACTGTACTTTTTGGTGATTCCTGTTCAACGTCATCTGTCTACCTCTCCGTCACCACTGCAAACAGGAAGGGGCTCAAAACTCAGCCCCCCAACTTTCTGACTCCCACCACACACCTCTTCAAGACTTCAAGAGAATAGAGATTTAAAACTAAAGAAATTTTAAAACATGAAATGAGAGTTTATTTTACAATGTACAGAATGTTAACGATAGGATAAAAATCTAAAATAGAACTGAAACAGCTGCAACATGACAAAAACAATAAAAATCCGTTTGAAACATGTTTTTACTACTTTCCATTCACAATTCCATAATCTTTAATCCCTCAAATCATTTTAGTTTAACCTAACTTTGCTCTCTGATCTGGCCATTCCATAACCTTAAAAAAAATCTTCAATATTATCAATTCTGGCAATTCGTAGAAATTTCATTCATGGATTTGGAAATTTCCATATTTAGCTCAGCTGAAACGTTTGGTCAAATGACCTCACAATAAAATTAAATCAATGAAAACACATTTGAAAACATTTGATCTGATTGCAGGAATGTACACTTTGGTACCAAAAGTTGAGTGCTAAGCTTTTATTCAACTTTGGTTGAACACAATTATTTGATCATTTTTCTCTTTTCCCAGCTGGACAAAATCCCATCTGTTTGACATCTCAACCACTTTGAAATGAATTGAAATTAATTTAAAGTTTTTTATAATGATTTTACAGACTCGGAACAGAGATTAAAGAACACCATACAGTTTATATAAAGACTTGTGGGCAAATTTGATTCCAAACAGGGAAAAACATGAAAGGAATCCAAAAGCTTAACCACCTGACGTTTTTACAAGAGTTGCCGTAGAACTTAAATCTGTTTGACGATTATCTCCCAGTGTACAGAAATAAATTAAATTAGAGAATGAACATTGCCTGAGTTATTGGTTTTTAAGGCTAAATTTGACTGAAGAGGATTTTGCCAAGTACGCTGAACTCATCTGAGAACTCAAATCATAGGTACTCCACTAAAATATTAGACTGAGTGTTAAAAGCAGTTTATGTCATGGGGATTTTTAAGAAATAAGAGAAAAGTATCCCAAGAAAATCACCTTTCCTCTTGTTTTTGGGATCAATGTCTGTTTGTCAGGTGAGACAAAAGAGATGTTTATAATTCACTGTATCATCTATGCCAAAATTAAAAACAGCATAACAGCCCAGACACCTCCATCCAACTGTCAGGCACGGTTGTGAAGGGGTGATGATGTGGGATTATTCTAGTGTTGCAGGACCAGGGGACCTTGTGGGCATTGAAGACATGACCAGGAGAAAAACTAATTAATAACAGAAAGGTTGAAAACTCTAACTTTATAGTATGGCTCTCCACCTGAGTAACCGTAATGAAACCCTCAAAGATCTGTGCATGTGCCAAATGTCTGCAAACCTCAATAACCAGAACCAGTGTTGATCAAAAAGTGGGCCAAAATTACTCAAAAACAATCAGAAATTAATAAAACCTTGTATAAGAAGCAACTACTTCAAGTCCTTGATGCTGACATCAAGGACTTGAACTCTTAATGCATTTGGCCTTTGCAGATTTCTTCTGTTGTTACATTTTTTGTTTCAATTAAAATGTTTCAGATGATCAAAAAAATTTCAAAGTCAGACAAAGATGACCAGAGCAAAAACAAAATGCCTTTTTTAAAATTCAATTTAATTTATCAGGGGGAAAGGGCTTTCCAAACCAACCTGACCATATGTGAAAACTTGTTGCCCAACCAATCCCAACTCAAAAAGCAGCACATTATAGCTAAATTAACTAACAAGGCATTTAATGATATACTGCCAATCAAACATGGTGGTGGTGTTATGATCTGGGGGTGTTACGCTTATTGGGGATCATGACTGATAGAGAGCAGAATTCAAGGTTTTGAAGTGGCCTAGTCAAAGTCTTTACTCAAACAGATCCATCCCATGCTTTAAAAATCCCTCAGTGGGGTTGTACTTGAACATTTCTGCAAAGAAGAGTGGGCCAGAATCCCTCTACAGTGATATAAAAGGCGTAATTGCCTGTTATCACAGATGCTTGATGGTGCTTGTTTTCGCTAAAGGTGGCAGAACCAGTTAATAGGTTGAGATAAAAAAAATTCACATAGGGTTAGGTTGCTTTGGAGAGCCTTTTCCCCCTTAAAATGCATGAAATCATATTTTTAAAACTGCATTTTATATGTACTCCTGTTATCTTTGTCTGATATTAAAATGTGTTTAATTTTCTGTAACATTTGAGCGTGACCAACAAAAAAAATCAAAAGCAGAATAGATTTTTAAGGAGGAAAGCATTTTTGTGCAGCCCTGTACTTGTTTTTGTCCAAACCTTTACATTCAGGCTTGATCTTTGTAGATAGTGACAGCGTACAAACTGTTACATGTTAGGTTAGATTTAGAACCTGATAAAAATCAGATCATCAAACCCTGGTATTTAAAGAGGCTTTACTTTCTTTTTGTTGTAACATGGATGTTAGCTGCAAATCATTCAATTCAATCCCAAAGTTTAAGACCCAAACACACAGTATCACAACTTGCTGTTTTGGTTTTACACAGGGTTGCAGAGCACCTCTTGGTCTGACCCGATTGTATTCACACAACCACGATACATCACTTTGAGTATCAAGTGAATCCAGATCTTTAATCAGACATTATGAGTTCTGTAGAGTGAAATACAATATCTCTAACAGGCACATGATGCACGGGTTTCACAACAGCGTATCCCTAAAAAACTGTGGATATTTAGAGATGTTGCCATGCTGCATGTAGCCGGAGCTGCTTTTTGACCTCTGTAGGGCACTGCCTCTGGAAGCTTGGGAGCTGGCAACGCCTCCATAACCAATGACCTGCTGGCGTGAACGATGAATTTCCCTGGCATCTGACAGGTGGGCGTTGTCTTGCTTTTGTACTTTTATGGGCCTCTGTTGGAAGTGGGCTGTGAAATGAAACACCCTGACAGCAATGTTCCCCCAACGCTGGGGGAAGCTGTTTGGAGCTACAAAGAAAATTATTTGTCACGATATTAACCACAAATTGATTGGATCAGGCGTAACACCTGGTCATGACGACACATTTTAAAGAGCTGTTAGAGTACCTGTGTGTATAGTGGAGTTTTTAGGTTTTACACACCAGGTGCCTAAGAAATACTAATGGCAGAGACATATTATCTAAACGTTTAACTATTAATTATATCTCTCATGATAACTATGTATAAAAGCAGTAATAGAACAGCTGTAGACGTCCTACTTGGTGTTTTATGAGCTATTGTGAGGTCCACACTTCTGCTCTAGAAACTGAGCCTGGTAACAGACTGACACCTACTGGAATATCACCGTAAAGTCATTGCAGGTTTAGGTATGCCTACTACTGCCATCAAGTGGACAACAGTTTTTGATATAGAACAAATCATATAGCCTTTGTAATATACAAGCATATTCAATAAATTAGAATATTGGTTCCAATGAGGCTCATTTGTCAGATTAAAAGTAACCTTTAAAATAACAACATTTAAGCAAGTATTAAACATGTTGTAATGTAAAATGTTATCAATTGATCTGATGTAATATTGAAAAAAATCGTTATAGCCCATAGGCATTTAGAAATATGAGCTTTAAAACATCAGTCTGTGAGTCACTGATCAATATAATGTGTTTAGTTAATTGGGTTAATGAAACATATTGACTTTTTGATAATATTCTAAGTTACTGAATATGACTGAATGCTGGAGATAGGCAACAGCACTCCTCGCGACCCCATGAGGAACAAGCGTGATGGACAATGGATGGATGGATGGATGAATATGACTGTGGTTGCCATGTGAGAACTTTATTGAGGCTTTTTCTAACTTTTCTAACTGCTAATTATTTGAGGTATGGTTCCTTTGATTCATTAATTTAGGTGCACTTAACTCTTTTTTTGGCAATAGCTGGCACTATCCATCCATCCATTTTCCGACAAGTTTAGAGGAAGGAAAAAGGTGCAAAAGTAGGAGCAATCAATGGTTTGATCGCATTTGGAGTCAGTGCTTGAAGAGCCACCTCACACAGATGTATCCAGGACAGGGGCAACAGTGAAAGTAACAGAGGGAAGCAAAGTATTTATGTCATTCAGAAAACAATTGGTCTGGAGAAAATGAGAGTCTGACTCGCCATCACACTGGCCTGATTTGAACCTCACAGAGAATCTGAGGAGTTTGGTCAAAGAGAAGGATAAAACACAACAGACCCAACAACTCAGATGGGCCAAAGGCTGTTATTAAACCAACCTGGGCTGTATAAAAAACCCTGAAACCACACTTACTATCTCCATGCTATGCTGCATGGATTTAGTTACACCAGCAACCAAGTGCCTAGTGCAAATATTATAGAGTGCATGGATTTAATTTCCTGTAGGCTGACATTTTTAACATATATATATATATATATATATATATATATATATATATATATATATATATATATATATTCAAGTGTAGTCAAGTGTTTGCATCTGTTGAATTTGATGATTAGGGCCTACGAGAAATGAAAATCCATAAGTCAGTTTCACAGAAAATTTTTAATATTACATAGAACTAATATATATATATATATATATATATATATTAGTTCTATGTAATATTAAAAATTTTCTGTGAAACTGACTTATGGATTTTCATTTCTCGTAGGCCCTAATCATCAAATTCAACAGATGCAAACACTTGACTACACTTGAATATATATATATATATATATATATATATATATATATATATATATATATATATATATATATATATATATATATATATCCATCCATCCATCCATCTTCCGACACGCTTATCACTACTGGGGTTACGAGGGGTGCTGGTGCCTATCTCCAGCTGTTAATGGGCGAGAGGCGGGGTACGCCTTGGACAGGTCAGCAGTCTATAGCAGGGCAACACACTCACACCAAGGAGACTTTAGAAAGGCAAATTAACATAACGGTCATGGTATTTTTATTTTTATTTTTTGGACTGTGGGAGGAAGCCGGAGTACCCGAAGAGAACCCACGCATGCACAGGGAGAACATGCAAACTCCATGCAGAAAGAGGCAATCTAACTTCTCTAAGGGCAAGGGTAGGACTCGAACTCAGGACCTTCTTGATGCATGGCAACAGCGCTATCCTAGATGGCACTAATGTTAGATAAATATTGAAATCCTGTGGAATATCGCCGAACGCGAACGTTCATTACAGGTAAACAGTAAATAGGTTACGGCCCCTTTAAGAACTTCGCTCAATGGTTTCCTGGTTGCTAGGGGCAACCCAAACGTTCTAACTGAAAACTTTCTGGTTTTTAACTTCTAAAAGCTGATTTTCGGCTGCCTAGTTTTAAACGACCACTTTTTGAGAAATGCCACCGGGAGGGGCTAAAAAAGGCTCTGCCAAGAAAGGCAACAGTGCTGCTGTCCAGCCTATCAACAAGAACTGGGAGGCTGGTCTAGCGAAAGCGCAGTTCGCTGAGGTTTGTAATGTCTGCTCTTGTTTGTGTTTTTCCTATATTCTATGAGTTGGGGAACGCGTTATTTATTATTAGCTTGGTCTTGCCTATAATTTGTCTTAATAGTTAAGGAAATTATTTTGAGCCAGACAACTTTTTTTCTTTTGAAAATACAGCTGTGAAAGTAACAGAGGGAAGTAAAGTATTTATGTCATTCAGAAAACAATTGGTCTCAGTCTGACTCGTCATCACACTGGCCTGACCTGAACCTCACAGAGAAACTAAGGAGTTTGGTTAAGGAGAAGGATAAAACACAACAGACCCAACTCAGATGGGCCAAAGGCTGTTATTAAACCAACCTGGGCTTCCTAAAGACCCCCGAAACCACACTTACCATCTCCATGCCGTGCTGCATGGATTCAGTTACACCAGCAATAGCTCCAACCAAGTGCTTAATGCAAATACTCCAAATACCGGAAATGCACATGTTACCTTTACGTTCTGCCGGATAGTGTGCAGCAATCTACTGTTGGTTGCCTTTGCTGGCCCATTAAAGGGTCGATGTGAATCTTTTCTGTACAACAAAGGAACACAAGGGTAAGCCTTAATTTTATGTATAACAATTAAATTACATTTAGCTTATATAAAATTCCATTTCTTGTGTGTTGGTCTTTGCTAATTAAAATGTAGTATTCGGATTTACTGAAATACGGATGTATGTAAGTTAAAGCCCACCTTACGTGTTGAGGGAACATATTTCATGTGTTCATTTGAGCTTTTATTTTGAAAGGTGGCAGTACAAACCGGAAGCCCTCGTTTGTGAACGTCAGGAGCCTTTATGTACCTGAACTCGCTGGAACCAGTTGAGACTGTAGTTTTGTTTGTTTGTTTGTTTGTTTGTTCTGTGTTTGTTTTATTTTTCAAGTTAGTGTACCTAAAGTAATAAATGTGTATTGTACCTTAAATATTCTTGTTTCGGCATTAAATCACACGCTGGCTGGCAAACAGCAATGGCGGTAACGGCTCATCCAGGTGCCTTACCTCCCCAGGACTCGTGGCAGGCCTGTGTGTCCTCGGTGGTTGGAGGTAGCCTAGAAGAGGAGGAGGAAGTCGTCCAGCCTCTGGTTTTGGCTCTTCAGCAACCCCAGCGGAAACTTTTCTCCCTCGTAACTTGGGACAGCACGCTTGCTAAGGTATCTGTAAAGTCTAGAAAAAGCTGAGCAACTCTCTCAGCGCGCATCTTTTGGGCTGAAGCGTCTCACTTTTTCCCGTTAAGGTTGGTAACCCAGTCAAAGAAAAACCCCAAAAGATATTTAGAAACATAAAGTTACTGATAAAGAACCGTTCAGGCATTATCAGTCTTTTGGATACCTGTGTTGGCAATGGCACCCCTGGTCTTAACTACCTGTCCATCCAACAACAGATGGACAGGTTATTACGCTGAGTTCAGAAAAAGTCAACTTTTAGTTAAGTACATTTATTGATGTTAAGAATCTATCTATCTATCTATCTATCTATCTATCTATCTATATATATATATATATATATATATATATATATATGTTAATCCCCCTTTGTTAGCTGAAAAGGTTTTTTACCTTCTGTAAAATTTCACATGGTTGGATCTTTGGCCATTCCTCTTTTTCTCAGTTTAACTTCTCAAATTGTTGTTTTCTGGCTGAGGCCGCCACCTTATTATTTAAAAGGTCATGCAATTTTAAGGTTTTTGATGATGATTCGCTAACAGCGAGCTCTACAGATTGTTTTACCTCTTTGCTGTGTTTTATGGCAAGAAGTATTGGGTCGCTATGTGTTCTAGTGCACAGAGGCTAAGAGAAATTGGCCGCTGTGACCTATTATATTTAAATCCCGTGGAAAGTCGAAGTCATAGATGACTTATTATATTTTTCTCCAGGAGTCCACTGTCATCTCCGCTGTCTTTAGTGGGTTTAGCTGCAGGTGGTTCTGGTTTCTTCATACACATCTTTACCAATAGCACAGTTTAGAGCAAAAGGTATTATATCTAAAGAACGGTTAATGATTTTTAAAAATAAAAATAAATATAGGCTCATCGTATGTTGAAAGTTTTTTTTATATGAAAAAAACAGTAATGATTTAATAAAGTTCTAAAATGACACGTGGAGCTGCAGGTTGGGACACTTATTGAAGCATTTTGTTCTTCCTCTCTGTAATCGTACGAGGCAGGGGAAGGTTTTAGAAGAAAATATGTTCTATATCATTGAATTGAACTGTCCTGTTGTCAAATATTAAAATTCATAAATGTTTCAAAGCTTCTCTACATCCTGCATGTCAATGGATCATCTTTCTGACAGATCCATGAGCTGGGGAATCCCAAAACAGAGAAGTCAGATGATCTTCCCATGTTTCATGAGGTAGGCTTTGGATGCTGGAGGCTTCGGTTAGAAGGAAATCATTATAGCTGCACCATATATTGAATCACAATCTTGCGCAACCTCACAATCGTAAATAACTGCTTTGTTGTAATATGCAAATCAGCTATTTTGGTCTTTGTGCTTTGGTGTTTTTCCTTGCGTATTTGTGTAAACATGTTTCTTTTTTTTTTTTTTTTTTTTTTCGCAGGTTACTCAGCCTGCGAAGGTGCTGCTGGATGCCGGAGAGGAGATACCCTGCGACCTGCTGGCAAAGATACTCAAATTCCAGCTGCTGCTGGTCAAAACCCGCGATCAGCAAAGAAGGGAAGCTGAGCGGGTAAAGTGCTTCTCCGTTAAAGTCATTCTGTACGTGGGGATTCTTTGAACGCTTGTCCGGCAGCTGAGGGATTTAACTGCACAGAATTGCGTCAAAGCTCACTAGAAGCCTATCCAGGATCAGTTTTACGTAGGGCTGGACGATAATTCAATAACAATATATATCGATCGATAGACGTGTGGCGCGATAGGAAAAAATAGGGTCGATAAAAGTTCGATAGAGAGTTTTCCTTCCTTTCAGCCTATCATATTAGTTGATGCTACAGTCACTACTTCCTCTCGACCAATCGTAATCGCGGACCCAGGCACGTCGTCACAAAGCGCCGCCCTCTCATACCACAACACAGAGCATGCGAATATGCCGCAGCAAGTAGCGGCGGAGGAAACGGTCCCAAAATGGGGTTTCACTAGTTCGCCAGTCTGACAGAAATAAACCAGTGATTTGTAAAACTTGCAAGAAACCGGTAAAAACAAAGTCTGGTAACGCAAACAACTTGTTTCATCACGTTAGCCGCTCAGCCGCTCACTACCGCAGCAGCGCGAGCTGTGTCAGCCCTGCGCGCTGCGCGTCTTCATGGGAATCTTCTGGAACTTCTTCCAAAACAAAGCAGGTATAGCAGCTAAACTGGGCTCCCTTCTTTGTGATAAAATGACAAAGCGTCCAAGCGGCATAAGGACGTCACGCATGCAGTAAAATGCTTCATAGTGATGGATATGCCGCTGTTGTCTGCAGCTGAAAAACCTGGCTTCAAACAATTACTCGCCACTCTTGATCCGTGATATAAAGTTCTGGGCTGCAAGTTTTTCTCTAACAGCGCTCCCTAAATTGTGCAACTAATGCAGGGAATCTGTGCAAAATGAGCTGCAATCTGCGTCTTCCCACGCCATAACCTCGGACCTCAGCCCAGCGTCAGCCTCTCAATTATGAAACCTGAGAAGTAACTAGTGTACTATTCCCACCTAAATAGGCTATTTTATTTATTTATTTGGTATATTTATTTTGGTCATTTTACTGGTCACTTTAGTTTATTCTTTGTCATTATTTAATAACATAACTCAGGTCTCTTAAGTTAGTTTTCTTTAAAAAAATTCTGTTATGGTTAAAAAAGTTGGTTAAATAAAGATTTAATTGGAATTCTGTGTTTGTGTTCTTTATTAAAATTAAATCATTTAGTAATATCATAAAATGTCCAGGCAGAGCTGCACATAAAATATGGTTTTAAATATTTTCAATAATTATCGATATCGATCAATATGCATTTTTTTTTATCGATAAGCTTTTTTTCTATATCGTCCAGCCCTAGTTTTACGTCTGTTGTGAATTTCAGCTGGAAAGCGAGGAACCAAAGCAAAAGGTCCTCCCTCAGTCTGGCAGCAAAGCCAAGCTCTCTGACAAAAAGGGAAAGGCTCCTCCCCCTGCTCTGGAACCCCCCAAGGAGAAGAAAACGAAACTCAAACGCAGGGATGATGTTGACCCGCCTACGTATATAGGTAAAAAACAACAACCTGTTCTCAAGCTGTCAACAGCCAATGGCCCAGATGTGTTTACCTCTTATTGCATTTGTCTCCCCTGTAGCATTTTCCTCTGCAGAGATCACCTGAAAAATTAACATAGCCTAAAATATTCCTAGTTCCAGGCTTTATTATCTCTTCCATTTTTATAAATATCGGGTCCTCCCTTTTGTCTTTCCTTCTTTTTCACTTGAATGTAGTTTTTATTAGTTCCCGTCGAAAACCATTGTTCCTGGAATGCGTTCACATCGGTAGCATAAAATCCAAGACACTTAATTAAAGAAACCAACCAATGTGATATAAAACTGTTGTGCAAACCAGTTCCCCAGAGAAAGGTTTCTTATTGCCACGTGTTTAGGAAAAACAAAGTACCCAAAAGCAAGTAAAGTATAAACAAAACACGTAGAAGAAGTTGAAAGGGTGTGCAGTTCAGAAGTAACTATTAACGGAGAGAACGATCCATCAGCACAAAGTTACCAATCCTTCATCTGTAAAATAAATAAATAAATAAAACCTGGTCTACGAGGTTTGACATAATCTAGCCAAAACTGCCGGTACAAACCGAACTGTTCCGCTTCACGGTTAACAGAAGTTGTCGTCCGTTCTGTTTTTATAAATGTCAGATGTGATTTCATCTATATGTCAAGGGTTGGTTTGGTAGCCATTTACTGATAAGGTTCCTTTAGCTTGCTCTTAAGCCTGGTTCACACAGGATAATTAGCCCGATTTCTGCCCCAGTCGTCCCCTTCCGACAGGCCCCGATTATCAGCGTGTCTCTTAAGATAATCTTAAGAGACTGCTACTACTGCTCCCTAGTATGGCGTCGGCCGTGTTTGTTTACCTTGAACTCACGTTTGATCCCGACAGGTTTGGCGGGATCAAACGTCAAACCCTGTGTCCCTGCTTTCTTCCTTCTTTCCCTCCTTTGGGTTAGGATCCTTACTTTTCCTTGCTTGTCTGTATTTCTTCAGATGACGAGCCGGACTCTGGTCCCCAACACTATATCCTGTTAGTGGGCTTCCACCAGCCACACCTGATCGGGGCGCTGGATGCCATTAATGTGCACGTCGCAAACGTCATCAAGTTGTGCTCCGAGCGCAAAGAAAGCTCATCCAAAAAGCAAGAGGAGAGCAGCAAGGAGGAGGCCGAACAGGGTCTGCAAACCTCTCCAGTTCTGGCTGCAGGTCAAAAGTCTCTACAAACCAGAAAAGTGAGTTCATATTAATGTGCGGTAGCACTGATATTATGTTTCTGTTTTCTCTGGTCTTTAGAGGTTCCTACAAATGCCAGAAAGCTCGACCTGTTCTGGTCTCAGCTGAGGTCGGTTTTAGAGAGCGGACCGCCAGGCTCTAAACTCTACGATGTGATTCAGCTGAACTACACTGTCCCGGATCTCACACTTGCCTGCCAGACACAGGACCCCAACGCTGTGGTGAGTCTGATCGTTTGTTTTTAGCAGTAAAAGCCACACTTTTACTGATTGTTCCACTCATTGTCCATGTGGTCTAATTTCTAGTCTGTGGTCTGTCTTTGTGTTCAGCTGCAGCTGGGAAGCCAGATCTTTGACGGTGTTGCCAAACTCATCTATGACTCCCTGGATTGGCCCCGTCAGTATCAACACTACCGAGACAATGTCAGGCTCATCAGCATACCCACACCTGTCGCTCTGGATTCACAGCCTGCAGAGGTAAACTTACGGTGCTGGTCAGAAGTTTAGACTTAGACAAACTTCGTTGCATTTCGTTTACTTACGAAACTAGCTTGAGTGCCCAATTAAATTTGATATTTTAATTATTATTTTTTTTTAGGGTGGATTGATTATCCAACAAGCAGTCATTTAAAGTTGAAAATAAGAATTCGGTTACACAAGTTTTTCTCTGTCCTACATAACACTGTACCCCCCGAATTCCTGTTAAATGTTGAAGGGAAACCATGTTTTTTTTTTTTTTTTTTTTTTTTGCCACCAACAAGCTTCTAGCATAATTGTGGCTAAACATTTGACCGATCTTCTGTGGAGAAATGAGAGTTAATTTAAATTGTTTATATAAAAGATAATGTGTAACAAAATGAGTGATTGGTTATAAAAGCATATAAGGGTGGGAGGGGGAATCGGTGGGTGAGGTTTTCAGTCCCTCCTTTGGGGTGATGGGTGTTACCTCATCTTTGCTCGTTTAATCTTTGGTCCCTGCAAGGAAGGCTGTCCATTATTTCAGCAAGTTAGTTGACGTCACTAATTATCTTTAAGCATCAACACCAGGTAGTTTGCTGACATGTGGGGCTCAGAGCCTCCGTCAGAGTGGGTGCGTATCAGACTGGGTCGGATATGCCGCATGTCCTGCACAGCGCAGCTGACTGCTGCCCTATGTGGCCGTTCCAGAGCTGTCACACACACGCTGTAGCTAGCAATGTTTTGACCTCTGAGCAAGTATTCACCTCACTCCAGATAACCCCCCCCCCCCCACACACACACACACACACACACACACCTGTTTATTAGAGAAAATCTGCATTAAATTTAAAATCATGCCGTCGTTGTTTCAAAAAGAATTAAAGCAGTGTATTATTAAAAGTCCAAAATGTATTAATTCATGTCAATGAGGATTGTATGTAAACTTCTGACCACAACTGTGAACATGCAACCCAAACATACAAACTCTGGAATGAGTTCCTCAGCTAGGTTATGTTTTTATAATTGACCCACCTGCTTTTTCACTGAAATATACTGTTGTTTAGAATCAAAGATTGAAAAAAACACGTCTTGCCATTTCCTGTATTTCGAGTCTAACTTCATCCAGATGTTGATTTACGTCAACGACTACTAAAATGCTGCTAGCAGAGGATGGTTTCGATCCATCGACCTCTGGGTTATGGGCCCAGCACGCTTCCGCTGCGCCACTCTGCTACATCCTGCAGCTGTAGAGCATCATAGATAAAAGGAGGAGATGCTGTACATTGTGTGACTGCTGTGGGCACATCAGTAGTCCGATTTTCACTTTTACTCCATTTCTTTCATCATACTTTACATAGTGTTACACGTTTTAATTTTGCACTGCTGAAAAAATTAAAGGAACACTTTTTATTCAGAACATAATATCAAGTCAGTTAAACATCTGGACTATTGATCCGGTCAGGTCAGTAGTAGAAAGGGTTGTTCTGGTGTTAATGAAATTACAGGGTCCCTAAAGGCGCAAAAATGAGACAAATACAAAATCAAAAATGGTTTTCCAAGTGGAGGCCACAAATATTCTTTTCCGCCTCATCTTTTTGGCTGCTTTTCAGTAGTTTACCATTTGACTGGGGTCATTGTCACTATTGGGAGCACGAGGCAATACCTAGACCCTATAGAGGTTGCACAGGCTCAAGAGTAGGCAGTTACTCTCTGAGAGCTGGACAGGGCCATTGGAGATCCTCAACCCATCAGCAGGACCAATATCTGCTCCTTTGTGAGAAGAGGAACAGAATGAGTACAGCCAGAGGCCTACAATTTGACCTCCAGCCACTGGCATTAATGTCTCCAATAGGAATGCAAACACTTAATTAACATACTGCTAATTGTCAAATAAGGAGTTATTAGATTAAAATTTGTTCCATCTTGAAGCAGAGGCAGACCATGATAGCTGTATGAAAAATAATCATGATGGAGGCATTCCAGGAATGTGAAATATTCCAAGCGTTTCAATAACGACAGGGATGCAAAATGTACTTTATGCAGTTCTGTTTTTAAATATAAACACTTGATGAGCTCCTTACGTTATCACCTAAAGCGCCCGTTCATGCATGGAGCCAGACGACACAAATCCGTTTGCTTAAACTATTTATTTGGGTCTAGATTCATTTTTACAAAGAGAAGCCCATTCAAAGCTGAAAAAGAGAAATGTCTGCTTTCAAGTCAGGGAGGCTGTTTGTGTTCTTGCTCAGTTCTTGATTGTATTCTTATCCCTCAGGAGTATTTTACGTTGTAATTTTTATGTTACGTTTTTTGAGTTAACCTTTAACTTAAATGTTGCCCCAATCTTTAAATCATAAAAAATACATCTCTCTGTTTATGGAGGTTCCTGTTATATTATATTTTATAAATATGTCTTACGTTTAATAATTGACTAATTTAATGTTATTCAACATGCAAGTGATAGCCCACATGCTAAGGTTAGCATTTTAGCTAACCGTAGCATTTTAGCAAATATTCACTTCTGAAATCTAAGTTAACACACTGAATGGAGCAAGTTAAAGCAGGCCAACATGCTATTATTAGCACGTTAGCTAACATTAACATTTAGATCATTTTAGCTTACATGTTGTAAGTATACTAGATGGAGTAAATTAATGTGAGGAAACTTGGTAGTTAGCATCCAAGTTAGCATATTAGCTAATAGCAAACAGGCTTAAATCGGAGGCGACCTGACTTTCGCTCAGTTTTTCTTAAAATGTTTCTACACCTATCCAGGAGTCTTTGTCAATTCTGGGGTCTCGCACTTGAGCAACCTGCAGTTGGAGCGCTGCTGTTTTTAAGGACATGGAGGCCCTCCTAGGCGCATTGTAAGTCAGATGCAGTACAGAGACAACTTTTACAGACAGTCCTGCGGCTCAAAGGAGGGGCAAAAAGTAGTGTGCGTCGAGCTCAGCTGACAGTTCTACCTTGTTTTTCTAAGATGTCTTTCTATTTTCTACTCTTCAACAGAGGTTCTGGTGTTGACTTCAGCTTTTTAAGACCTTTTCAGGTTTCAAGTTTTCTATTTAAGTAGATCGGGTGACAGTTTTTGCTTCAATTTCTTGTGCTTCTGATAGTTTATTACATTTTAGCAAGTTTATTTCAGCTTATTTCTCTGTTTTCAGCGGAAGAGTTTTCTTACTGCATTTTTCATGCTTCGTTTTTGCCAAAATGGCACATTTATCTTGTTTCTTATTGATCTACCCAAGTAATAAAGCCACAGTGCAGTGTGCTCTGCACTGAAAGCAGTTTCTGCATTCATAAGATGCTGGTGGTACGCCACAGCAAATGGTGCAAGATATGAATGGCTATTAAATTTGTAGCAAAGATTTGCTATAGATCTACACCATCTGCTGAATCAAGTCATTGATATTTGCTGTTTCTAGTTTGTTAAAGCTTCACAAATGTTTCTCATTAAAGGTTGTCCCCACTGTTCCCCCAACCCCACGCTCTAAAAGGAAGTCAGTCAAAGATCAGTCCCCAAGTCCAGGTTAAAACCTTTTTTTTTACTAATCCTCCCACTGTTTTGACAAATCCTTATTTACTTTTTAACTTAAACTCAGATTGGATAAAATCTATACATTTTTTTCCCGCCTAAATTCCTCCTCCTGTGCTTGCAGAGACCAAGCTGCCTCCTCTGTCTGTGAACGTGGACATGTGTTACTATAACAGTCTGTTGGACCTGGTTCCCCCTGAGGCCTGTTCTGTGCCCCTGGTCCTGGACTGTTTACTGGAGCAGGTAAGTGTGGAGCGTGTTGGTCTGTATCTCCCTATAGTGTTTAGATAAAATGCAAAATTATCTTAACTCTCTAAAGGACAAACTCAGGGATAAATGTAAATATTTTGCTTATGGTTGAGGGATAAGTTGTTTTTCTTGCATATAAATATCTGTCCAGGTGGTGATTTCCACAGAGCAGCCTTTGCGTGGCGTGCCTCCCGTGCCTGAGGAGCAGAAAGCTGACGGCGGTCCCTGGTTAGACTGTGATCTGGTCAGCTACATGCTCCAAAGCTGGTTGCCTCTCCTGAACACAGAAGAAGAGAGACGGCATCTGTTAAATGAATCTCTCAAAGTTGTGCAGAAGGAAGAGGACAGGAGGGTATACCAACAACACTCAGTAATATACATGCATACATATGTGCAGCATTGGTGGTTCAGTGGTAGAATTCTCGCCTGCCACGCGGGAGGCCCGGGTTCGATTCCCGGCCAATGCAGCAAATCCTTTTTTAAAGGGTGATTTTTTTTTTTAATTTTTTTTAGAGCAGGGCTCTCATATTTCAGTGGGCAGGACTGTTAAACAGTTTAAACGCGATCATGTCCTGCTTTTTGCCGTGACAATGGAGCCTCTAAAGCAACGTACTCAGAGAGCACCGGCTCTGACGTGCAGGTCGGGGGAGGGGCGAACACTCGGCATGCGAAGGGAAACTGCTATTTATTTTGTTTTTTTTAACCCTCTAACCATGAAGCCACTTTAAGCCATTGAAACCGTGCAAAATGTGAGAGATTTATGGGCTTTCAGTGGCTGGCCCAGAACAGCAGCAATCTGAGAATAGTGTCTTCATAGGAGCATTTACCATGTTAAAGAACCCTCAGCTTTAAGAGTAGTTGTGAGAAATCAGGTTGGGAGTTTTTTAAAATGCAGTATATTTGCTAGTGATTACACTGGCTACAGCATAACTGAGGCATGGATAAGTGCTAGTGCATGGCCACAAGATGGAGCTAAAATCATGTTAGTAATTTGTCCACACGCTGTAATATCTGTATTATACTATGTGCCGATGCAGAGTAAGTAATCATTGTGGATCTACCAGATATCAACTCTGATTCTGATTTAAATAACAGGATTTTATTTTCATAACTTGATTGTTAAAGGTCAGTAAATTCAAAATTATTAAAAACTTAAAAGTATTTTCTACCTGGAGTTTTTGACCCTGTACGGAAACTCAGAGATAGCACCCAAGGAAAAGAAATAGAGCTATATCACGTATCTGTTATGATATATTTTTCGAGGATGAACCCGGACACAGCACGCACACACAGAGCAAGTTCTTAGGAGTGAGTTTTATTGAATGGTGTGGAAGATGGATGATGATGGGACCAGTCTTTCAACAGACGGAGGTGTAGGGTGCAGAAGTTGGCCGGCAGGAGGCGAGTGGAGAGACTGACCCGGAGGAACTCTGGAGCCGAAGACTTGAGACCGGAGCGTCAGAGCTTGAGACCAGAGCGTCAGAGCTTGAGACCAGAGCGTCAGAGCTTGAGACCAGAGCGTCAGAGCTTGAGACCAGAGCGTCAGAGCTTGAGACCAGAGCGTCAGAGCTTGAGACCAGAGCGTCAGAGCTTGAGACCAGAGCGTCAGAGCTTGAGACCAGAGCGTCAGAGCTTGAGACCAGAGCGTCAGAGCTTGAGACCAGAGCGTCAGAGCTTGAGACCAGAGCGTCAGAGCTTGAGACCAGAGCGTCAGAGCTTGAGACCAGAGCGTCAGAGCTTGAGACCAGAGCGTCGGCGCCGATGACTAGAGCGTCGGCGCCGATGACTAGAGCGTCGGCGCCGATGACTAGAGCGTCGGCGCCGATGACTAGAGCGTCGGCGCCGTGGGCTTGAGACCGGAGCGTCGGCGCCGTGGGCTTGAGACCGGAGCGTCGGCGCCGTGGGCTTGAGACCGGAGCGTCGGCGCCGTGGGCTTGAGACCGGAGCGTCGGCGCCGTGGGCTTGAGACCGGAGCGTCGGCGCCGTGGGCTTGAGACCGGAGCGTCGGCGCCGTGGGCTTGAGACCGGAACGTCGGCGCCGTGGGCTTGAGACCGGAACGTCGGCGCCGTGGACCTGAGAGCAGACCTTCTGAGCCGAATACTGGAGAGCAGAACATCTGAGACGAGCACTGGGAAGAACAAAGCTGACGGAAAAAGTCTAAAGGCTGACTGTAACAAAAACCAGGTTGAAAGGATTCTTACGGCTGACGGTAACAAAAACGGAGCTGACAAGAATACTGGCAGAGACTGAGCGGGAGTGAACGCTATGGACCGGCGACGAGAACAGAATGAGGTGAGTCTTATAAAGAGGTGAACACAGGTGGCAACAGATCAGGGGTAATTGCTGCCTGACAGGTGACGGGAATGAAAACTAATTAGTGTCCAGAGGAGTGACTAAAGCTGAGCAAGGGAGAGCTAAGTGAACTACAAACTAACAAAGAAGCCAGACAAAACTTAAACCATGACACTACCCCCCCCTCAAGGCCGGACCCCGGACGGCCTAGAACCTCTACCCTGGGTGGGTGGAGGGGGTCCCAGGAAGGCGGGCAAGAGTCAAACAAAAAACAGAACACAGGGGAACCAAAAGCCTAGGAGAAACACTGGGGAACCAACGAAACTAGAGAAAACGGGAAACCAAAAGGTCACGACACGGAGGACCAAAGGCTAGAGAACACAGGGAACCAAAGGGGCTAGAGAACACAGGGAACCAAAGGGGCTAGAGAACACTAGGGAACTAAAGGGGCTAGAGAACACAGGGAAACCAGGGGTCAAAAGCACGGCGGAACCAACGAGGCTAGAAAACTCTGGGGAACCGAAAGTCCAGAAAACTCTGGGGAACCGAAAGTCCAGAAAACTCTGGGGAACCGAAAGTCCAGAAAACTCTGGGGAACCGAAAGTCCAGAGAACTCTGGGGAACCGAAAGTCCAGAGAACTCTGGGAAACAGGCGAAAGGAAACACCAGGGAGACAAGACAGGCGTGCACAAGCACCAGAGGGAAGGAACGGGTGCACAAGCACCAGAGGGAAGGAACGGGCGCACGACAGCGCCAAAGGGAAGGAACGGGCGTACTTAACGCCAAAGGGAAGGAACGGGCGTACGACAACGCCAGAGGGAAGAACAGGCGAACGACAACGCCAGAGGGAAGAACAGGCGTACGACAACGCCAGAGGGAAGAACAGGCGTACGACAACGCCAGAGGGAAGAACAGGCGTACGACAACGCCAGAGGGAAGAACAGGCGTACGACAACGCCAGAGGGAAGAACAGGCATACTTAAAACACCAGGGCTCAACAACAAACGCTGGAGCACGACTGGCATACAGAAACGCCAGGGGATACCCGCCGGGGCGTGAGGGTAACGCCGGGGCTTGGGGAAGAGATCGCTGGGCGTGAGGGAAACGCCGGGGCGCAAGGGAAGAGATCGCCGGGGCGTGAGGGAAACGCCGGGGCGCAAGGGAAGAGAACGCCGGGGCGTGGGGAAACGCCGGGGCGCAAGGAAAGAAGGATCGCCGGGGCGGGAAGAAAAACGCCGGGGCGCTAGAGATAAGATTGCCAGGGCGTGAGGGAAACGCCGGGGCGCTAGGGAAGAGATCGCCGGGGCGTGAGGGAAACGCCGGGGCGCTAGGGAAGAGATCGCCGGGGCGTGAGGGAAACGCCGGGGCACAAGGAAAACAGGAACTTCTAAAACGCCAGGAATCTAAACACCAGGGAACTGAGGGTGTCTAAACACACCGGGGAACCGAGAACAGAGGGTGTCTAAACACACCGGGGAACCGAGAACAGAGGGCGTCCAAACACGCCGGGGAACCGAGACAGGGCGTCCAAACACGCCGGGGAACCGAGGACAGAGGGCGTCTATACACGCCGGGGAACCGAGGACAGAGGGCGTCTATACACGCCGGGGAACCGAGGACAGAGGGCGTCTATACACGCCGGGGAACCAAGAACAAAGGCAAACACCAAGAACCAGAGGGTGAGCTAGGCAGCAACAGACCAGGCACGCCAGAGGGCACAGACAGTGACTTAGGCACCGGAGGGCTCTAGCGGCGACCTGCGTGCACTGGGTAGCGACAGGTTGGCGCACCAGAGGGCTCAGCCGACGACATAGGAGCGCCGGAGGGCTCTGGCGGCGACCTGCATGCGCAGGGCAGCGACAGTCTGGTGCACCAGAGGGCTCAGCCGGCGACATGGGAGCGCCGGAGGGCTCTGGCGGCGACCTGCATGCGCCTAAAGAGGGGAACAACAAGAACAAGAGGGTGAGCTAGGCAGCAACAGGCCAGGCACGCCAGAGGGCACAGACAGCGACTTAAGCACCGGAGGGCTCTGGCGGCGACCTGCGTGCACTGGGTAGCGACAGGTTGGCGCACCAGAGGGCTCAGCCGGCAACATAGGAGCGCTGGAGGGCTCTGGCGGCGACCTGCATGCGCAGGGCAGCGACAGTCTGGCGCACCAGAGGGCTCAGCCGGCGACATGGGAGCGCCGGAGGGCTCTGGCGGCGACCTGCATGCGCCTAAACAGGGGAACAACAAGAACAAGAGGGTTAGGGGAACAGATCAGAGACACTAGGGCAAGACAGAACAAAACAACTACTGAAGGGAACAAAACTAACCTAAACAGGGCAAAAACAAACAAAGAAAACAGGAGATGAAGGGTGTAGGGACCTAGAAAGCGCAGGATCCCAGACACATAGATACTAAGGGGAAAAAATAAAGACAAACAAAACTTAAATAAGAAAAAACAAATTCAGAACAAGACTAAAACTACAGGGCTAGGACAGAAACTACAGGGGCTAGACTGGAATTACGGGGGCTAGACAGGGACTACAGGGCTGACGAAACTACAGGACTGACGAAACTACAGGGCTGACGAAACTACAGGGCTGACGAAACTACATGTCTAAAAGTAGAACTAGGATAGGAACTAAAGCTAGAACTAGGAACACAAAGGAAAACAGGAAGTCTAAGGTAAAGAAACTGGAGCTAAAAAAAAAAAAAACTCAGAAGACTAAAGGCGAACCTAGAACAATAAATCAGGGCTATGGCTAAAACAAGAAGACGGAGGACAAGCCCGAACTAGAAAAAACAAAACCAAAAGAATTAAAAGAAACCAAAAACACTCTAGTAAAATATTAACTACTGCAACTAAGTAAATAAAGCTAGAAAAGACACAAAAACCAAACTAGCTGACTAAGAAAACCAAAAACTAGAATACTAAAGAAGAACCCGAATGACTAGAATAACCTGGGACACGAAACCCCGGACAAAACAACAAAATAAAACCCAATTACTCAAAAGCAACATAAATCCCAAAAAAATCCTAAGTAAACCAAAAAACTAAGGATGAGCCTAACTAAAGAACAGAAGGCGAAAATAATTCTTCTAAAACAGTAAAAATATACAAAAAGGCTAGAAACAAAAGCAGACTAGAACACAACAAACCAAACCTAAAAAACTCTAAGAAATCAAAAAACACTGAAAAACTAAGGAACGTTAATTAACTCAAAACACGAGGACCCAAAAAATAACTCAAAACAAAAACAGAAACCAGAAAGCGCTGAGCAGCAAAGTCTTAATATGCTGGGCAGCAGTAAGAGTTAACGCTGGGCAGCGACGACGAGGAGCGCCGTCCTTAACGGCTGCGCAGCGTAGGAGGCGGAACCAGGAAACAAAGTCAGAGGCGGGGCGTCGCGGATGCGACCCCGGCAGACGAAACGAAAGCGTGACGTCGCAATCCAGCGACCATGGCGAGACCAAAACAGATGCAAGGCGTCGCCGCACGGCGACCAAGGCAAGATGAACCGGAGGCGGGGCAGATCCTACCAACTTCTGCACCGGGCTCTGTGCGTGCTCGGGTTCATCCCTTGGCCGGTCCATAATGTTATGATATATTTTTCGAGGATGAACCCGGACACAGCACGCACACACAGAGCAAGTTCTTAGGAGTGAGTTTTATTGAATGGTGTGGAAGATGGATGATGATGGGACCAGTCTTTCAACAGACGGAGGTGTAGGGTGCAGAAGTTGGCCGGCAGGAGGCGAGTGGAGAGACTGACCCGGAGGAACTCTGGAGCCGAAGACTTGAGACCGGAGCGTCAGAGCTGATGACTTGAGACCAGAGCGTCAGAGCTTGAGACCGGAGCGTCAGAGCCGATGACTTGAGACCAGAGCGTCAGAGCTTGAGACCGGAGCGTCAGAGCCGATGACTTGAGACCAGAGCGTCAGAGCCGATGACTTGAGACCAGAGCGTCAGAGCCGATGACTTGAGACCAGAGCGTCAGAGCCGATGACTTGAGACCAGAGCGTCAGAGCCGATGACTTGAGACCAGAGCGTCAGAGCTTGAGACCGGAGCGTCAGAGCCGATGACTTGAGACCAGAGCGTCAGAGCTTGAGACCGGAGCGTCAGAGCCGATGACTTGAGACCAGAGCGTCAGAGCCGATGACTTGAGACCAGAGCGTCAGAGCCGATGACTTGAGACCAGAGCGTCAGAGCCGATGACTTGAGACCAGAGCGTCAGAGCCGATGACTTGAGACCAGAGCGTCAGAGCCGATGACTTGAGACCAGAGCGTCAGAGCTTGAGACCAGAGCGTCAGAGCTTGAGACCAGAGCGTCAGAGCTTGAGACCAGAGCGTCAGAGCCGATGACTTGAGACCAGAGCGTCAGAGCCGATGACTTGAGACCAGAGCGTCAGAGCCGATGACTTGAGACCAGAGCGTCAGAGCCGATGACTTGAGACCAGAGCGTCAGAGCCGATGACTTGAGACCAGAGCGTCAGAGCCGATGACTTGAGACCAGAGCGTCAGAGCCGATGACTTGAGACCAGAGCGTCAGAGCCGATGACTTGAGACCAGAGCGTCAGAGCCGATGACTTGAGACCAGAGCGTCAGAGCCGATGACTTGAGACCAGAGCGTCAGAGCCGATGACTTGAGACCAGAGCGTCAGAGCCGATGACTTGAGACCAGAGCGTCAGAGCTTGAGACCGGAGCGTCAGAGCCGATGACTTGAGACCAGAGCGTCAGAGCCGATGACTTGAGACCAGAGCGTCAGAGCCGATGACTTGAGACCAGAGCGTCAGAGCTTGAGACCGGAGCGTCAGAGCTTGAGACCGGAGCGTCAGAGCCGATGACTTGAGACCAGAGCGTCAGAGCCGATGACTTGAGACCAGAGCGTCAGAGCCGATGACTTGAGACCAGAGCGTCAGAGCCGATGACTTGAGACCAGAGCGTCAGAGCCGATGACTTGAGACCAGAGCGTCAGAGCCGATGACTTGAGACCAGAGCGTCAGAGCCGATGACTTGAGACCAGAGCGTCAGAGCCGATGACTTGAGACCAGAGCGTCAGAGCCGATGACTTGAGACCAGAGCGTCAGAGCCGATGACTTGAGACCAGAGCGTCAGAGCCGATGACTTGAGACCAGAGCGTCAGAGCCGATGACTTGAGACCAGAGCGTCAGAGCCGATGACTTGAGACCAGAGCGTCAGAGCCGATGACTTGAGACCAGAGCGTCAGAGCCGATGACTAGAGCGTCAGAGCCGAGGACCGGAGACCAGAACGTCAGAGCCGAGGACTTGAGACCGGAACGTCGGCGCCGTGGGCTTGAGACCGGAACGTCGGCGCCGTGGGCTTGAGACCAGAACGTCGGCGCCGTGGGCTTGAGACCAGAACGTCGGCGCCGTGGACCTGAGAGCAGACCTTCTGAGCCGAATACTGGAGAGCAGAACATCTGAGACGAGCACTGGGAAGAACAAAGCTGACGGAAAAAGTCTAAAGGCTGACTGTAACAAAAACCAGGTTGAAAGGAGTCTTACGGCTGACGGTAACAAAAACGGCGCTGACAAGAATACTGGCAGAGACTGAGCGGGAGTGAACGCTATGGACCGGCGACGAGAACAGAATGAGGTGAGTCTTATAAAGAGGTGAACACAGGTGGCAACAGATCAGGGGTAATTGCTGCCTGACAGGTGACGGGAATGAAAACTAATTAGTGTCCAGAGGAGTGACTAAAGCTGAGCAAGGGAGAGCTAAGTGAACTACAAACTAACAAAGAAGCCAGACAAAACTTAAACCATGACAGTATCATAGCATGAAAACTTTTATTTTTCTAAAAATATTCTGTTATTTATATGTTCTTAGAATATATTTGCATGTTACTGCAAAATACTTCTTTGCACAATATTCTTTCATGCTATTACTATATATATGTATATCACTTTTCCTCTTCTTACAATTTAAATATTGAACAAATGTGCACATAACACAGCGATTACCATAGTTTGCTTCACATCTGCATTGTAAATAATGCTGGAGTGAGCCTGACCCTCTGAAATGCCTCGCAGTAAAGCGGCAGCTCGGCGCGATCGAAGATCAACAGTTACTAATTAAATACACCGATTTAACAGCAACTTTATGAGCCTCATATCAGAACGTTTACTCACGTCAGTCACTCTGCGGTCACATCTGAGCCTCACCAGGTTTAGCGTCCACTTCAGTGAACACCAACGTTCAGACTGTATTCCCAGTGACTCCTGTCTTTTCCCTCTTGGTATCATATTTTTTGCATTTTGTTTTTCACTGGATCTTGGACCTTTCTTCATTGTTTCGCCTGGAGATGCTAGTAGCCGTTAGCCGCTTCCTTGTTTTAACCCCTGCTGTGCATGCTCGGTACGTACTTCTGTTAAAATCGTTAATAAACACAAAAGACTTTATTCACTAACAAACACAGCAAAAACAAAGCATAAAACACCGAAATACCAACTGATGCGCCAGCAGAACGTGATAATCTTTGTATTTAGCCAGAGTGAGCTCCTGACATATAAATAAAACAAGTAAAATAACGTGGCAATGCACCTTTTAAAGCACATAGGGCTTTTCTTGAGGAAGAATTTCTGCTCCAGTTGAGGTGACAGCATTCCTCATTGATCAGAAGGGGCACGGGAGGCTCCATAGGTACAAATTACACCACCTGAACTGCATCCAGACAGGTTGTGTTGTCATGTAGAGCACCGAGAGATATTCACCAAAATATCTGGAGGCATAAAGAGTTGAGCAAAGACAAAATTGGCCTAAAATTGATTGAATACAACTCAGTTCTGGAAATCATTTTGACATTTGCACAATAAATCGTCATGCGCTAACGAAATAAATATTTTGCAAGCATGTAAAAAGTTCTTGCTATGATAAATGATAAATCTGTATAAAACAGGTATTTCTACTACTGTTTTGTTCTTTGCTCTATATTGCATCTGCTTGCATCTAAAGGCTGGTTCACACAGCAGGGTTTTTAGTCCCAGTTTTGCCCCGATCTTACCCTTCGGACAGGACCTGACTATCAGGGTGACTCTTTAGATAACCTTAAGAGATATTCCTGCCGTGTGTGGTGTGTTAACAGTGATCTGATAGAACGTCGGCAACGCTCCGACCTCAAGTCGGGGATATTCAGCATGGGTTGTCTTGCCCCGATATTCCAGCGTACGGTGTCCCCAGAGAACAAACGAGCACAGAGCCTGTTGAATGTGATGTTTCCAATCAGAAAGCGAGGTGAGGGAAACCCAGAGAAAAAAAAACAAAAACGATTTACCTCTATATCATAGTGTTTGTGCTGTCTCCACTTCTTTATCCAACTCCTTTTTAATGTGTTTTCTCTGTTAAAATTAGACTATCACCATTTTTTCCCCCTGATCGTCCATGTTTATTCACTCTAAACCCGCATTTAATCTTGAGAGGTTTAGAAAGATTTCCCATCTAACACCTGTATGATCCTAAGTGAAACCTGTTCATGTGGGGAGTGTTGAGCTCGCCGTCTGACCGGACACCACACACCGTACGAGCAAACCTGTTTTATCTACGATTTTATTTATCGTTACGCGTGTCTCAGGTTTAGAAAATCATTGCCGTGTGAACCAGGCCATACATAGTGTAAAAAAAAAAAAAAAAAAAAAAGATTCCACCTGGTTTTTATTTATCAAAACAGATTTGGCCAAGGTGGAAAAGTTTGTGACTATCTAAGTGCTGCTAAATAAACAAGATGCATATAAAGTACATGAAACTGTAGATTTTAAAGGGAGTGTTCTTCTGAAACACTGAACCCTAAGCTTTCTAAGGTCTCCGTTTTCTACTTCTGCCTTTTACGTCAGAGGCTGTTGGAGAGGTTTGGCACAGAGCATGCTCAGACGAAGCCTGGCCAGTCTCTGTTAATCAGACACCACGACGAGAGGGCGCTGCGACTGCAGAGCGTCAACGTGAGGGCTTACGTCCAGATTGCTAATTCCAAGTGTGAACAGTTTGTACACCTTGTTTTATATGTAGGATTTTATGTCTCCAGACAAAGTAAGTAGATAATCAGGTCCTTACTGACCTTTCAAATTAGGTCTGATATAAAACAATTTACACTCCTGCTTATCGATAATTGCTGTGTGTTCATCCGCAGGTGGTTCATGGCTTTAATCCATCTGAGGTGGAGTCTGCCATGATGAGGAGTTGTCCGGTCTGGGAGCTCATTGAGTCTGCAGCTAAACAGAGAAGCAGCGCCGCCTGCTGGAAGGCAGTGAAACAACAGCTGCAGCACTACTGCACAGATGGTCAGAAGTGGAGCCGACCACAACTGTTGCTATTCGTTGTCACATTCAAATGCAGCCCTGCTCCCCGTTTGTTTTCTACACGTTTAACAGTTTCTGTCTGAATACGTAATCATGCTGGGTTGTTTTTTCTTATGTTGAAACATCCAATAGAAAGCGTGTGCTGGCCCGAGGTGGAGCGCCTGTTTCATCAGAGCGTGTTTGAGGCTATGGCACTGAGTGCTGTGGATCAGCAGGGCTTTTTACTGAATGGTGCTGAATTAGAGCCCGCACAGCAGCCTAAGCAGAGAGTCATCCCCTGGGATAATCCTTTGTTATATGCTAAACAGCAGCTTCAAACCCCGCAGAATAAAGGTATGTAAACATGTTGAATCAGTCACAGAGCCCATCTTCACCTGGATACCTCGTAATGTAATCCATCCATAGGTCCAACGTTTCTGACTGAGGACCCTGGTAACGCAGAGGTATTGTTTACATCTATTTCTGCTGCCGTATCATTTTTGTATGTATTTGTTTTAGTAATATATTGATTTACTAGCGATATTTGTTTCTTTCTCCAGCAGCTGAGTGGGAACCTCTGTAGCCAGCTGGATTTATCTGAAATGCAGAATTGTAGACTAAGATCTCTGTTTGACTGGTACTACACAGAACATCACGATGCAGCTGTTTTTCCACAGGTGATCTTTAATTTCTTTAATTTCAAACACAGCCCTGTTTCACAGAAAATTCAGTCTTTGGTTTCTTTAGGTTGTAGAAAACATACTTTTTACCTTATCCATTTCCTCCACAGATTTGTGTTGGTCCCTGAGTTTTACCTGACATAGAAGGTCGTTTTGAGCGTTGTACATCTATCCACTGAATTTCTTCCCCATTCTTTTTTTGGGAATCAGCTCAAGCTCAGTCCGATTCAACAGGGAACAATTTTCAAGTCTTGTCACTGGTTCAGGTTCAGGTTCAGGTGATCTAAACATTTCCATCGTAGCTCTGTGTGAACGTTTAGTGTTTTTGTTTTGTTTTGTTTCGGAAAGAATTAACCATACACTGTTGCTGTCCTCCCAGTTCTTTACCTGAAAAGCGGTCTTCTTCTATTCCCAAATCGTCTGCATCCTGTAAAGGCGCACTTCCACCGCCCCTTTCTCGTTTTACCCGCTTAGCTCGGCTTTTCTCGGATCACCTTCGCTCGTTTTGTGATTCGACCGGCCTAGAAAGACCTGGAAGAGAGACACGCCTCCTGGGCGTTGCTTTAGCCCCCCACGTACCCCCCGCCCCATGCCCAGTTTGCTGCAGTGATGCTTTACAGAAATCTGCGAGAAATGGTAAATGATAAAAAAATACATTACAAATTAAATAAATAAAAGAAGAAAATGCTAAATATCTGAATCACACATCAAATGATAAAACAGGCACAGCTCCTCCGCTATCTTGAAGCTGTGTGTTGAGAGAGAGAGAGAGAGAGAGAGAGAGAGAGAGAGAGAGAGAGAGAAGCGGCGAGGTGGAGCCGTTTAGCTACTTCGCATGGCTGTTTTCAGTCATGGAGTACAAAATGAACACTTTTATATCAGATCTTTTGCCTCAGCCATGGCGGTAGCGAGGAGAGCACGTTAATAAAAAAGATTTTTAACCGCAGTGATATTATTTTTATCGGTTTTATTTTGCTCTGAGTGTTTATCCAGAATGACGTGAGGGGGATGGATGAACACTTCAGAGACAAAACTTAGCAGCTTTTAGTGTGAAATGAGAGAAAGCCACGATAAATCCAGGGATCGGATACAGCGCGTCTGGGCATAGAAAGCTGAAGTGTCCTTTTTCTTTTGTTTTTTTCCCCTTCAGGCGTGGTTCATGGTTTGAAAATAATAAAATTGTATTTCGGTTTGACCCACTCTGTTCATAGTGACTTCCTCAGAGACAGTTTGACCCTGGACTTCAGCAGAGCCGCAGGAACCCGGGTTGGTTCTGAAAAAAATCTGCTCCCGAAACACTCAAAATTAAGCCGAGCGGTGCGGTGGAACTGGGCCTTAACAGTGTTTTCCAAGATTGCCTGTATTTGGCTCCATCCATCCTCCTATCAGCTCTGACTGGCTTCCCTGACCCTGCTGAAGAGGGTATCCCCACAGGACGATGCTGCCAGCGCCAAGTTACACGAGTCATTTGCAATGTTAGTGTTTTGCATGAGGACCAAGAAGATCAATGTTGGTCTAATCTTGGGATGGGTACCGAATTCGGTACTTTTATAGGCACCGACCGAATCCCAGGTACCGGATATCAGTACCGTGTCAGTTCAAACGTGAAAAGTACCCATCCCCAGTCTCATCTGACCAGAGCACCTTTTTTACCTGCGTGTCTTGTTGCAAACTGCGAACAGGACTTCTTATGACCTTCTTTCAACTGTGGCTTTCTTCTCATCCCTTTTTCATTAATACTAGATTGAAGTGTATGACAAATGTTTGTCCCGTCCATAGATTCTTCCTCCTGAGCTATGGATCTCTTCCTTTCTCTTCTGACTTTATTTACTATCAATGTGGCATTTGGTGCAGCTGAATTTTATATATCACAGTAAAAGGACTGAATGCAGCATTATACAGGTAAACATCTGTAATCCCTCACTTCACAGCTGCTGTAAAGTGTGCAGACTTGAATTTGTTCACTATAATAATTGCAGGTGTTATGTTAAAAGATCTGTTCCGTGCTGATTTAAATGTTGCATAACAGAAAAAACATCTTACTTCTTTATTATTAATGAAACTCTCTTCTTTAGGTTCTCAAAGTAGCCTCAGAGGAGTTTAGTTGCTTGGACGTCCTTAGAGGAAGTCATGAGGACATCTTATATGTTTTTTGCCACAATCCTATGAATCGTCAGCGCCAGTCCAAACGGTTCTGGGATGTGGCGCTCCACACCGATGTCAAGTTCAGGTCAGCATTGCCTCTGCGGCTGTGTGAGGAGCTCTCACCTGTGCCATCATGACTACAGATGCTTCTGTTGGACGACCTGACATTAACTGATATTTAATGCATTCTCAGGATGCAGCTGAAGCACAAATAAAAAACCTTCATACACCGTTGACAATTTAACAACAATAAATGACCCCACAGATATAATCAAGTTACACTATATTTAAATGACACCTTTGGTCTCTGATTTGCCAGATCACAGTTTCAGTTTTTGTCCAACACGTTCTCTGTTTTGTTTTTTGAGTTGCTGAGAGAAAACCAAAAGATAAATCTTCCCATTCAAAGTAAAAAAACCTTCAGACCCTCTTAGACGTTAAATAGGACCTGGGGTTGTTAAACTAGGTCCAGCTCAGAGGTCAAAGATTATGAAATACCCATTTTCATTGTTTCACATTATATGGAATTGGACTAAAATGTTGAGTACAATGTAAGGACCGCGGGACCGGTAGGGCTACTTTTGATCATTAAACATGTAAAATGAAATTTGAAAACCAAAAAAAGCTTAGCAACTATTTCAGATGAAGCTGACCTTCCATCCAGATCTGCAGGTGACCATGTTTTCTCTGATGTCTCCCCTAGACAATATGTGGAGCATGTGGCGGATAAAATCTCAAACTGGACTAAAGAGGAAGAGTTGAAGCGTAAGGAAAAGCAGATCAGAACCCCGAGCCCTGCTGAGACTCCAGCAGGTACTGTATTGGTTTCAGAACAGTCGGTGTTAAACGAATAGATGATGTGCTGTACTCTTAAATCAGCGTCCAGGTTCTAATTGATCGTTTTGGTGCTTTAGTCCTCTGGGTCTGGTTGTCATGTAAAGACTTGAAGCTCAGTTGAAGATAAAAACTAGAATCAAATTTTAGCTTTAAAAGTCATGTAATAATCTCACTTACGCACATTATGAGTGGCAAAACTTTTAAGTAAGAGAGTATTGATGCTAGTTTGAAAGAATTTTCAGCCTATTGGTTTTAAAATCTGGACAGATTGCTTAATATTTTTGCAAACCTTGTTTTACTGTGGAGAAATTCATTAAGCACAGCCTGAAGCCATTTTAAAGCCTGGATGGCAGGGCGGATTTTAGAGGGCGTATCGGCAAATATACGCCGATATAATATTGTTGTAATATAATATTGCTGTAAATATGTACCGTGACATATTGCACAATTTTAACCCGAGTTGTTCAAGCCACCACTTTTGTTCCTATTGTTGAGACAATATTATAGTTAAAGAACCCAAAAATATACCTGAAAATCTAACAAAACAGTGAAAAAATTTTCTATTAAATTCACATAGACGATCCTGGATTCTATTTTATCAGCTGCAACAACTTATTTGGTTATCTCCTGCTTATTTTTTCAAATTCGTAACCACCAAGACTATCTTAATGTTTTGTTTGTAACTATACATTCTGTTAAAAAATAAATTAAAAAACATACTTCCTTCTTGAGCTTTACTGTTAAAATTTAGTAGCAAAGCTCAAACAGTAAGTAAGTGTACTAACTAAAAGGCTTATTTTAAAAGGCTGACCAACTAAACCTGAGTCAATCTGTTAGGTCTTAATGCGCTACACCTCTCCTTTGTTTCAGTTTTATTTTCTTTGTGCGCTTTCAGTGGAGTACTTTCTGAGAGAATGACGACACCTGTTTCTTTGTTTAGATGAAAACCCTGGTTGCTCCGTAGTGGAGGAAGAAGCTCTGGAAGCGGTCATCAGAAAAGATTCCCTCAAAGTCAGTCTCCTCCGTCTCACAGCACTGAACGCTCACATGGGTCGCTCTAGTATTCGATTACGGTAGAATGTGATTAGAAAGCCAGTTCGTCCTCGCAAGGATATCTTTTCATTGTGTGACTTTAATGGCCCATAAACAGGGTCTCACCAAGCAGCACGGCGGCATATATCAGCTTTAATAATTAAATGCTAGCTGCCTGATCTATAAATTTTAAATTGTAGTTTAGCATAAAAGAATGACAATTTCTGCAGAGAAAGGCAGAAAGGATAGCCGGCACTCCACCACATTGTGTGGCTGGTGAATTACCACCGGGTGATACTACGGCTCGCAACAGAATCCATACTCCTTTAACCTTTTTATAATGTTTGTCACATTGAAACTTTTCACGTTGGGAGTTTCATTGGGATTTCACGTGAAAAGATATTTGGAACGATAAGGATTGCTTTTTATCCTGGAAACAATCTGAAAAGGACGGAGTGCATTTAACCCTCTTGAGTCAACAATAGAGCTACCTTTGGCTGCAGTTACAGCTAAAAGGGGTCTAGCTTCCCTGTCCCCGCTGATGAAAAGCATCCCCGCAGCATGATGCTACCATCACCATGTTTCACTGGTGGAATGGTGTGTTAAAGGAGAAGTCCGGTCAGCAAGGAAGAATGAATGGATCATTATCTATACCTAAAACTAATACTTTTGCGGTGATTTAATGAATTTAGCGTTAATCAGTAAAAAAATAAAGGCATTAATTGTCGTCGCGATCACTGAGTCTGGGAGCGGCCATTAATGACCAAATATGGTAACACCTCACTCCTGACGTCTTCTGGAAGTGACGTCACGGTGCGGTAAGCCGAGGGCCGTTCTCCGCGCTTTACAAGCAAATTCAATAGGAACTATTATACACATCTGCGATCAACAACAATTATTTCGGATTTCGAGAGGACTTCACCATTGAAATTCGCGAGAGCAATTGTTAAAGCAACAATGCCCACCTGCATGGCAGTTGGATGTTGCAATACATCGGGTAAAAGTGAAAAAAAATTAGTTATTTCACCTTTCCGCTACACCACAGCCGCAGCAGACAGATTCAACTCACATAGTCCCTTTTTGGTCTCCTCGGCTCAAACTGGTATGGCATTATTTCGTCAAAAGTCAGGTTGCTATCAAGAAAGTCTTCCATATATTCCAAATCGCTATCAAATGATGACGATAAATCCACAGAACTACCATCGCTGTCGCTATTAAACCCATTGCTGACACACACCAGATAAGGCTGGAAGTACTGTTCTTTGACCAACATGGATGTCTCCAGTAAAGCACATTCAAATGAAAATTACTCTTAATTAAAATAACTTATCATTTATTGAACAGTATGTAATAATTTTATATTTAAAGTACTTTCAGAAGTTTCAATTCTGAATATGACCGGACTGCTCCTTTAAGGCTGTTGGTAGTGTGAACAGGAGACATCTTGTTGCTCCATAGTGCTGAGCGTTACAGGCTTTCTGTCCTCTCTGCTAAGCATTCAGGCAGCTTTGCACTTACTTCTACACACGCTGTCCAACACACACATCCACCTACCCATACACATGTAATCCACATGGCTCAGTGTCTTACAAACATAGGTTTCTGTCTACCTTGCTGCCAGATAACCTGACTCCGCCAGATGTATTTCGCTCCGCCTAGCTTCACTCACATACATCTGGGACATCGCCCATAGAGAGTGATTTCTCCAACCAATTTTATGGTCTGGCCAATCAGGACGCAGGGCTGGAGTTTCATAGATGTGACGTAGTGGAGACGCGACCATGACGTGAGACTGTTTTGATAGCAATGGCGGCTCGTCGAGGAAGCAAGCGTTAGCATTGATGCTGCTATTTCTTCCGTGTTGTCCAATCTACCTAATATTGTTTCATTAAAAGAACATCAGAGAACGCCTCTGAAGGCTTTTGTTGGTGGAAACCATGTTTTCGCCCTTCTCCCGACCGGATTTGGCAAGATTTGTTTTCCGGGGCGCGTCCGCGGTTAGTGCCCCGGAAAACAAATCTTGCCAAATCCGGTCGGGATTGGCCAGACCATAAAATTGGTTTGGCAAGATTTGTTTTCCGGGGCACTAACCGCGGACGCGCCCCGGAGCGGTTAGCGCGAACCATGTTAGGAGGCCTTTAGTCCTCGACGCGGTCGGCCCGGGATCGACTCCAACCCGTGGCGCTTTGCCGCCTGTCTTCTCTCCTCTTCCTGTCAGCTCACTGTCAATAAAACGCTTGCCACTAGAGCCGCAAACACATAAAAAAAAGTTTTTTTTTTTCCTGCGTCGCTCTCACAGCGTCACGGGTTAGCTTCGGTGTGAGTGGTTGAAATAGCACGTCGATAAAGATGACAGACAAGTGGCTTATCCAATCATATGCAAGGAGTTTTGATAAGGCCCAGCCTTCAATAAAGGCAAATCCTATGGCGGTGTCCCAGCTGTATGTGAGTGAAGCTAGGCGGAGCAACATACATCTGGCGGAGTCAGGTTAGCTGCCAGATGCTGTCTGGAGGATTTACTAAATAATTAGGATGTCCTCTCCAGATATCAAAGCTGCCCTGGTACAACCAGAGGACCTCTATTGACTTTCTTCAGTTTACTGTGTATTATTTAGGTTGTACCAGAAGGTAATTGGTTGTACTGGATTTATTTGGCCGCATAAGTGTAAAGGGGGCTGAATACAAATATAGTCCACGCTATCATATTTTTATTTGTTTCATGTTTGGTTCTCATTTATTTTCATTCTTTTTTCCATAGGAATGTGATCATACCAAGTATGGCTGTCACAATCCATAAATACAATGACAATAACAACACATTCCATGCAAAAAGAAAAAGGAGTAGGAAGGGGAACAATTCTTATTAACTCCTACTCCATTCATATTTCAAAAATAAAGTCTAAATCAAATCAGACAGCCTCGCCTGTGCCCTTGAGAACAAAATAGAAAACAGACAAAAGATGTATATTTCCATACATACATGAATACATATCTTTTTCTTTTTTTATATTATTATTATTTAGATATTTTTGCTTTCCTTTTCATACAATGTAAAGATTTTTTATTTGTGCTTATATTTAAACTGAATAATATTTGAACGTTTTAGATCATTTTCCAGGGAGTTCCGTTGTTTCTCTCCAAGCCACAGAAAGAGTGTGGTCCTCACCAAAGGATATTTAAAGACATTTTTTGCTTCTGTTTGTTTCACTGTTTACAGTAAAAAGGGTTTGCAGACCAGGTAAGGTGGTAACAGGCCATATTTTGCTCTATGCAAAACTAATAATGTTTGTAATACAACTGGGTCCTTCAACTTTAATAGTCCCGATTTGATCAATGTAATGTTATTAAATGTAATTGAATGCTGTAATGTGCATTTTTAAAGCCATGTATCATTTTCCTTTGGCATGACAGTTTTGCACTCCTTTGTAAACCTGTAATGTGACAATATGTGAAATGTTCAACCGGTATCAATACTTTTGCAAAGCACTATAGTTTAATGTTATGATATTTATTTTACAACTAAAAGCAGGTATAAGAATGCTGTAATCTGCGTCTCAATCAATCAGTTAGATGCTTCTTGAATTCAGTAGTGAAATGTCTTCAGATTTTAGGTTTCAGGTTTCAATTCAATTATTTTTGGAAATGCAATAGCTCTTTCATCGACGTGCCATCTTCAAGTATTTTAATGGAACGGATATTCCTCTATTTCACATTTCCCAGCCTGAGCTCTGCTTCATTATTTCCCTTCTTTGATCTGGTGTGCATTGCATTACAGGCCTGGAAATTAGAGCAGGAGCGGCTGAAGAAAGAGGAGACCACTGAGAAATCAAAGAAGGTGCCCAAAGGCAAGCAGCAGAAAGTGGAGGTGCAGGCGGAGAAGAAAAGTAAACCTCTGTCTGGTGACAAGAGGAGCACAGCAAGTGAAGGAGGTGGCCCAGCCAAGACCCCCACAGTTCCTGATGTTACCACAGCACCTGCTGAGGATGAAGGGAGGGACCTTCGTCTGACAGAGGAGCCTGACAATGTGAAGGAACACACAGAAATCCAGGAAGGAAATAGGTTTTATAATGGATAATAAACAGCCGTGTGTGTTCTGTGCTCTCCAGCCCGCTTCGCAGGCGTTGATGTTTGGTTATTTCGTTGTTGTTGCTGTAGAGATTTATCGGCTACGCGATGAACGGACAGTTGATCCATGCGTCGGGACGTGTCCAGGATATCTACCCCTCAGATGGAGGACATATCACCGTGGAGAGTGTGAGCTTTGTAGAAGGTATAGATGATTAAAATCCAACAACCTGAAGTCATAACTGGAGCTGGTGCCTTTTAAAGAGCAACCCGACCGGCACCGTCAAACACATTACTTGCAAATGTGTTGTTAAAAGTCAAACTGCTTGTGTATTCGGAAAAGCGTTGTTTGGTTTCCTCGGCCCTCACCTGATAAATGTTGATGTTCACGCTTCAGGTTCTAACCTGATGAAAGTAGCAGTGAAGAAAGATGGACACCATTTCCACACACACATCAACCAGGTTGTTCCCGATCCCCCCAGGCCTCCCAATCCGCCACCAGACAAGATACACATGGACCCAAAGGAGGGATGGAGAGGTAACAAAAGCTTGACTATTGGTTAGCGGCTCATCGAATGTTGAAAGTTCAATCAGAAGTTTACATGAACTCAATATTTTTATAAATGTATTAAAATGTTTAGGCCTTAAGTGATTCATTTAAATAATTTCCAAGGTTAAATTATTATACAACTAACAGCTTTTGAAGAGTTGGGAGAGCATGTTTGAATTTAGTGTGAATTTTCAGGATCAGAACTATAAGTGGTTCTGATCCTGACGTTTGGTTAAAAGTTTCATAGCAAGTGGCAGTAAAACCACTTCGTTTTTATAGTAATCAGCAAGTTTCTGGCATAGCTGAATATTTGTCCTTCTGTTTGGTAGGATTCGGAGCGTTCATTTACACCGGTTGTTATTTCAGCCACTGTTAAGACTTTGAAGCACCGTTTTTAACTGGGTTTTAGTCGTGGCTTTAGGTCAATCACTCCAGTGATTGCCTGTTTTAACCATTCAATAGAAGTTGTAACCAATTGAGCCACCAGAGTTGTACTGTGCAGTGAACTGGAAACTGCCACGGTCACATCACCATGAAGGGAGGAGGACTGACAAGGTGCCCCTGCTCCACATTACGTATGGGCACACTGCAAATGTGCAGCTGCAGTGTGGAGGAGCCGTATGTCTTCTGCAAAAAAAAAGGTTTATGTTTAAACGAGACAAAGGGTCGCCTTTTTCACCCAAAATGACAAGAAGATTGTTTAGATCAGTTCAGTTGTGTCTTTTGTTGGGACCCAGGTGCCTGAAACCAAAGGTCTCATCAGACTACATCTCCCAGCATTCACAGTAGTGTCGGAGATTCTGCTGATGTCACTGAGCTCAGTGAACACAGAAACGTCGCTTTCTTTTTGTCCTGACGGCTCACCGTGTAACAGAGCGCTTGTTACTGTGTGGACATCTTTAAACTCGCTGGTCAAGTTGAAGACTTTTCGACCTTCGAAGAAGAAGCTTGGAAAAAGTGGTTTATTTTTATGGCTGAAAACTGAGACTCGCTGCTTGCAGACCCAGCTCTATAGCACCCGAGACTCATCCAAGAAGAGATGAGACTGTCTCTAACTACATCCATGAGAAGTATACATAATGGGGTTTAAAAACACTTCTGTAGAAGTTGAAGTATCAACTCAAGCTACTTATTCAAATAAAAGTATAAAAGTACTAGCTTCAAAACCACTTAAAGTATAAAAGTAAAAGTAATGTAAAAACCAAATACCATTAAAGGACAAAACCTTAGGCTTTGCCACAGCAGATGAGATGACTGAAGGCCTATAACTATAAAAATGGTGCAGAAAGTCGAAGTTTAAAGACATGTTATCAATAACATGTACTGGAATCTGTGCGAGCGACGAATGTAACGCAACAGAACTGGTGTATTAAGTGCAGGACTAGTAACAATTACCCCCTTATGGTTGTCTGTATACAGTAGACAATGAAATGAATGATTAATCAGAAAACAAAGGAATTATTAATAGTCCTGATTGATACCTTCCTGATATCTACTCTGCTCAATTCCATAGCTAATGGCAACAATGTCAAATTTAACTTTGCTTCCAACCATCTTGGAGACTTCCTCTAGATAAGGCCAGAGTCTTCTCTTCTTGGCTGCCAACCTCCTCACTGCCTGGTTGCTGTCAGAACTGTTGGAGTGTGTCATTAAAAGGCCCAGATTCATCCAAATATGTGAAACCTACAACCAGTGAATGTCTTAAATTACATTTCTTTGGGTCTATCCTAGCCAAAATGTGTTTATTTACTGAATAGTACTGATGAAAAGCTTATATAGTTATATGTACCATATATTTCTCTGTCTGTCCTTTTTAGAGCCAGAAGCAGTGTCGATGAAAGCAATACAGCAGGGATCCTTCTCAGCTGTGCTTAGCAATCAAATCCACCTCTCATACAGTTTCTACGGTCCAACAGGGGAAGGCAAAGGTTTATTACACACATTCAACTGTTTAATAACATTATCTAGGCTGTGAGACAAAAATAGGGAAACGATTTCCTATTGGGTGTTTTAAATATCTATTATAGGTGGACAAGACAATTTTTTTTCTCTTTCGTACAGTACAGGAAATCATTTATATTTTGTTTTTTGGGTGTTTTAGTGAGTTTTGAGAAGGCAAAAGAGGAAATTCCAAAGGCATCCACCCAGGAACCCATCCCATTCTCCTCCTCCAGCTCGGAGTCAAAGAGCCGAACCCAGTCCAGTCAGGTAAGACCTCCTGCCCTGGATTAAACACACATATAAACAAACATGTAAAAAAAAACCTCCTTCTGGTTGATTATACATGCTGCATTTCTCTACACAGACAGTTTCCACTCTTAGAGGGTTTGTTAAGCTGCATTAACCAAATGGCTGATATGTTTTAAGGGGTTCAAAGGCCAGTCAGCTCAGCCGCCGCATCCTTTCAACGGTCTCAGTCTGTCCGTTCCCAACGGCCTGCTGCTGCAGTTTCTGCGTGAGGAGACACAAGGTCAGCCAGAGCTGGATGAAAACCCCGCCAGCTCACAAACTGCTCCATCAGCCGTTTTAATCTTTGACTGCTTCTGATTTCTTGCTCTGAAAGAAAACCTTCTCTTTGTAGATTTTTATGTGGCACCTTGCAAAAGTATTCATACCCCTTGAAGCTTTTCCACATTGGGGCACTTTACAACCACAAAAAGGTCATGAAGACCAAGGAACACTCCAGACAGATCAGGGCTACAGCTCTTGAGAAGTTTTTAATCATTATGAGGTTGTAAAACTATATCCCAAGATCTTTACGGAGAAGTGTTCAATGCATCATCTTAGAATGGAAACAGTATTACGCAACCGTTAACCTACCAAGACCTGACCTTTAACCTAATCCATCCAAACGTTTTACACGTGGGCCAAAATCAAGTTGAAAGTGTTCCTCAAAAATGTTATTTTAATTTAGAAACGTAAAGTATTCTGGGATTTTTTTATTTAATTCTATTTCATCTACGATAAACTAAACATGCAATATTTTTTAAACAGGTAAAGTAGTCGTATTTTTAGAAAGAGATTTGTAAATCACTGCAGATCCACAACATACGAAGGGTTTTGTAGGCTTGCCTTTTTAGAAGAAAGACGTACAGTTTTTACGGGAGCACTCGACTGATATTCGTTTTCTTGACCTAGAAGATGAAATCTCTACTCTCAGCAACAAACACAGACTTTTTTAAAAACGCTTTCTGTATTTAGGCAAGTTTAATAGATCAATTAAAGGCATTCAGGTCTGTTCTGAGTTAAATTCCCTGGGTATTTGTGGTCCTGCTTACTATGAAATTAAAAAGAATAGAAAAGGCATCATTATTAAACGATAAATACTTTGTTCTACCTAAAAAAAAATTTTTGATAAGATTTAAATTTGTTAGTACAAACTTTCTCTAATTTAAAAAGGAAATCTCCATCTGTATCAGCAGCCTGTGCTGTCAGGCAAGATACACTGCTCAATAAAATTAAAGGAACCCTTTGAAAACACATCAGATCTCAATTGGAGAAAAATGATCCTACTGGATATCCAGACATATGAAATGGCTGATATGTTGGGAACAAAATGATTTTCATCAAACGTCATTTGGTGAAAGGGAAACTTTTACACCCACAGAGGACTTAATGCAAGTCACAGAGAGGGGGAAACTGAAAACCTGGAGCAGCAGGTGGTCCAGTTTGCTGAGATGTCATTGCAGCAGCTCCTGTTGGTAGTTTTGTGGCCTCCACCGCGCTTGTTTTGCGTGCCTGACAATGTTGAGGCAAAAAGAATCTACAAATCTGTGTTCACAGATGCCCTCCATCCAGTATGACCACTTAAGTTTAGAGGGTGTGAATGTTTTTGGAAGGTACGTTGTATAAAAAAGGTTGTAATAGTGTAGTTGAACATGTAATTGTCTTCCTTTGCCAAATGAGTGTCTTCTGTGTGCAGGAGAGTCACCAGAGGAGAGTATTTTGGTACGGCAGAGCTTCGCTCCCCATGGTAAAAGACTTGAGAGGCATTTTCAGGACATATCCCTTTCTAAAGAACTGCATCGTATTATTACCAGCCAGGGAGCCGTGATTCGATACATGAAAGATGGATCCACAGAGGTATACACGCATGGATGCTGCCAGGTCTTCAATCTGTCATAGGAAAGAAAGTTATCTGCGTGGCCTCAAAGCTAAAGGGGGTTCTAAGGAGACCTTCAGCACAGACATTCGTAGCTTTCCACTGGTGGGAATTATTCAGCTGTTAGTCTCTTTTTGTTGCATCTAGATCTTGAATTTAATCTCCTTTTACCACCTGGTCAACCAATGAGGCGTTTTGAGATCACATGACTTAGATTTTGGGTTGTTGGTTTAGATCCCCTTGTCATAAACCACTCCTTACCTGTCCTTTGGCCCTATGAGAGCACGTCCCCCACACCATGACACCACCAGATAGATACTTAATTAATCACCTCACAGGAACTGGAAAAACTATTTTTGTTACAACAGTAATAGGATCATTATTATCATCGTTAAAACAATCATGTTAACAAATATGCAATATATGATTAGTAGGAGGTAAAATCTGAGCTACCACCTTGTCCAGTAAGCGATTTGTACAAAAGTCCTAATCTGCTTTGGTTCATGCTGTAGGTGCTGTTTGCAGATGGAGCTGTCAGTTTCAGCCCAGATCCAGGTCCAGTCTGGGTGTCTGATGCTACAGCTGATGGCGGGAAGAAAGGTTTGAGCCCTTAATGAGACGGTGCTCTTAACAGGAGAAGGTTAAGCATCACTGTCCATTGAGCCTTTGTCAGACTACTGATACGTTTTGTTTGTGTACAGGTCCGACCTCAGAGAAGGGCGCCGAGGCTCAGAGAGGATTCTGGCAGACGACCAGTCCATCTGGAGATCGCATTTGCACCATTGGAACAAAACACAAAGATCCACCCTCCCCCTCCGTTTGCACCTTTAAGGCTACGGACCCCGTCACTAACCAGGTGAGATACTTCAAGTCAACTTACCAAATTATTATTTTAAAGAGACACAAAGAGCAGCCATTTGTGGCTATAAACATTTTTGTGGGGTTTTCTCAGCATAAATTATTCAATCATCGCAAAAACATTAAGTTGTTACCATAAGAAGTGCATTTTTTATTCCATATTCATTTTGTGGGACAAAAAAACAGCATTTCTGCAGACATTTTGGTATTATTACAAGACGGCCATGTAAAAAGGGGAATCCAGGCTTCTTTTATTTATGGCTTTGAATTTGAATTTGAATTTGTTTTAAACTATTTCCAATTTATTGGCATTTGTGTCCCAGATTGTCAACTGTAACTTCATTAGGTACACCCTCCTTTTGCTAGGGATGGATATCGTTAAGGATTTATCGTTATTACTACTCTTAATGATACTCCTTATCGATCCGGTATTTTATCGGTACCGTTATCGATACTTTTTTTTTTAATCAAGCAAAAGTGTAAAAAAAAAACATATGATCACTGACTGGTTTATTTTTAAACATTTGGAACAAAAGCAAACAAAAGTACAAAACACTTTTTTTATAGAAATAGAGCAATAAAAACATTTATATAAATAACTTTATATATAAAAAAGGCGAAAACACTATCTTGAATAAAAAGTATGTTGTAGGAGAGAAAAATATCTACATTGACATCCAAACTACATTTATGAATTTTTTATATTATCAATTTTAACCTAAAGATAGCAGAGGCACCCACAGTGGTGCAAAAAACAATCTTGTTTTTTTGCTTTTACTTGTTGCCAAAGTCTCAAACAACATGGAAAAAAATCGCTAGGTCCATTGCTCGTCTCTTTTGAATAAAAAAGTCACTAGAAGGGTTTGAAAAGTTCCTAAATAGCCTTGTGAAACCTCTCAAGATTAAACGTGAGTTCTGAATAAATGAATATGGACAACCAGGAAGAACAATTGTGATAATTTGTGGACCGATTTTAACGGAGAAAACACAACAAAAAGAAAATGCGCTGGTTAAAGGAGTGGAGACAGCGCGACCGGGAAGCTGCACATGTACTGCACTAATATAAGGAGGTGAGTTTTTTTTTTTTTTTCATTTCTTGGGCTTTCCCTTACCGCGCTTTCTGACTGGCTACACATCACATTCAACAGGCTACCTGCTCCTTTGTCCCCGATTTGAGGTCGGAGTGGTCCCGAGCTTCCACCGAGTAGACCCGATCACTCTTAACACACCAAACACAGCAGGAATATTATCTTAAGGGACACGCCGAGATCAGTGCCTCTCGGAAAAGGAAAGAAAAGTTGGGCTAAAAATCCTGCCGTGTGAACCAGCCTTTAAGGCCTAAAAGAGTCATCTGGACCACTTTAGGATGACCACGAAGTCTGGCTGCGTAGGAATAGAATATAAAAATAAATAATTCATGAATTTTAAAGATCTTTTACACAGTACTGCATGTATCAATCCTTTCCTGTACACAAGTGACATCATAAACTGAGCTTTTTATTGATTAAAACCTGCTTGGTACACGTGCTGTTAATAGGTGATGCTGACCCGGGAAGATCTGGTGGTGATAGTCCAGAACCCAGATGGATCTCTTATCGTAGAACATGCAGATGGAACAAGGATCACCAGCTCCCCTCTAGGGACGCCACGTGATGGTAACACACACCCTCTGGTGCACACATTTACCCATAGACATTATATAAGCAGACGCCCCATGGACTGGCGCTGCCTACTGGATCTGACGTTTCAGTGTGGCCGCCATCTTGGATGGGTCTCTCACACATGGGTTTCTCACGCCCCCCCTAGTGCATTTATTTGTACTGAGGAAGCTGTTTGCCCAACTAAAATAAATCATAACTCCTTTAATGTTACCTGATTTTCGTGCGGTTTGGTTTGTTACAAACAGCAGAGATGTGGTTATCATACAGGAGACACACACATAAAAAAAAAACATGTTTTAATGCTGAAATACGATGTTTGAACAACATATTTCAGAAATGTATGCTCTTTAACAGACATATGGCATATTAATGTATAAATACGTGATTTCATACTGAAATACTGTTTTATGCTATTTAACAACGACAGACATGTGATATGGCATATTAAATAACAACTGTTTTGCACAGCATCTTATAAGTGCTGGCACTCTGTAACTCAAAGGTACTTAATTTGGCAACATGATTCAGCCTTAATTTGTGAAATACAGCGATAACAAATTGATAAACATAAAATTATGGTCCATCTGTGAGGTTTCTGCATTGTTTTCACCAGGTAAAAGCTCATCTTCTGAGCCAATCTCAGCCCAAAATGATGATCTGTACCGCGTGATCTACTTTCAGTAATTATCGGCGGTTATTGCAACCTTAAGCTGCGGAAAATACTGCAAAAGTTGCTCCTTCTGCGTTTACTCCCGTTGGCTGCTATGCCAGCCTTGAGTAGGACAGACCCATCCAAGATGGCGGTGCCGCCGGATGCGCTCCAGCACGTAATGGCGTGCCTCTGCCACTGTTCCAGGGCCGGCGCCTGATTGTGTGAACAAATCTAAGGACAACGGACATATCAATGATGCTCGTGACAAAGGAGAAGAGAGGAGCAGAGAAGACACATTAAATGGAAGGATTTTGGATCAAAAGGATCAGATTGTGTTTGATCGGGACGCTGTGCGCGAAAAAGGAGGAGAATTGACTGGAGAGCGGGTGGTGTTGGTGGAGAAGGAGGGCTATGCGTCAGTAGTGATGTACCCCGACCGTCACGCTGCTCGAGTCTTTTTGGCCGACGGAACCATCGTCGCTGGGAACAACCAAGCTGAGTATGAGGTGTGGCTCACTGTAAACACCCCGTTTATGCTTTAGGTTGTGTGCAGACTCTTTCAGTGTCGATCTTTTAAATAATCCACTGTCAGCCACCGACAGCCTGGATTTCACCATCAAAGTATTTTAATTTAGTCATTCCCAGACGTGTGCTTTTGTGTTGTAGGTGTTCCCATCTGGAGCAGGGTGTCTGCACATCCAAAGCGATGGAGCGTGTGTGTACTCCTCTGAGCTCGAGCCAAAAGGCCGGCCCTCTGTTAACCAACCAGGAGTTTACACCATGAGTCACACGCACAGAGTGGCCTGTGACGTTACGGACAACGACGGAAACCACTTCCAGGTCTGGTCCTGTGACTTAAATGTTATTAATCAGTGTCGTCAAGGAAATTCAATGGATGATTGCGGTTTATGTATAGTTTCATACCGTCATGGTTTTCAGGTCCTCTGTTTCTTTGTCGACCAGAAAACGAACAAACCAGACAACAGATCAATGGTTTATGCTGCATTATGCCAAGTGGTTAGGATGATGACCATCTGTGTTGCAGGTGATGGAAGATGGGCAGGTGTTGGTGCTGACGTCTAGTCCCACTCCAGGCATACTTAGACAGAAGGAGGAGGAGGCAGACCCGCTTCACGTCAAACACAACAATCTTTTTCCCAGGTAGCCGTTCACATACGCCGCCTGATTGGCTCCTTTTTGGGTAGCAAATCTGTAGGTCGTTAACTAGCAAAATAATGATCTGTCTGCGGATCATTAAGCGCAGAACGTGCAGCATTTGCAAGGCGGCGGCATGCTTGTATAGCAAGGTTGTTGTTGTTCTTTTTTTTTTTTTTCTCTTAGGCTTTTTCTGGTGCATGAGGATGGCTCAGGCACCGAACTGCTGAACTCCCACGCTGTAGAGGAGATCCTCCATGAGGCGTACTCTGATCCCACCATTGCGGTGCTGAAAGAGCCGCTCCCAGACACGCAAGGTGAACATTTAAGAATTTAACACTTTCAGGGTGGCTAAGATAATCGTTTACGCCCTGGCTGGCTGATCCCATGGATGGAGAGCTGGTTGGTCGGTCATGTGTGTTAACCAGACGTATTTCTCTGTAAACACTTTTGCTGAAAGTTAAAGTGGGATGTAGCTCATCAGCAGAGTCATCGCAGCCTTTGTGTTTGTGTCATTGTATGTTGCAGATGAGTTTGGCATCACAATCCTTAAGCCCAGTCATCCAAGTGTCTGGTCCCAATGGCTGCTGAAGAAACAGAACCCTGACATCACCCCTCCCAACCTGAGAAATCGCAGCTGGAATGACTTCCCAACTGCAGATGTGCAGGTTTCATTAAAGACGTTGTATATTGTTCACAACAAGGCGTGCACCACGAGCAAAATCCATCTGAGATTCTCTTTATTCCAGACCAAAAGCCCAGGTCTTCCTCCTGGTACCGACATGGGAGGTGGTCTGACTCTGAGGGAGAGGCTTGGAGGTCCTGCAGCACAGCAGCAACGTCTCCGGAGCTGCCCTAAAGTCTTGGAGATGAGGCAATTCTACCAGCACCGGCCCTTTACCACAACCCTCAGAACTACTATAGATTCACGCCTGAAGGTAATCTATAGTGATCTTTACCCCCCCATCACTGTCTTGATACATTGAGCGTGCTGTGTCATTGGGTTTTGGCCACGGCAGCATGAAATGCATTGGTTTTTTTTTTCACAAAGTTCCTGATAAATTTATTTACCTGAAAGTTCTAGAGCAATAACAAAATGCTGAAATGTGAATGCAGGCATACATGGAGAGTTTGATGCAGCGAGAGCTCCAGTCAGAAGAGAGGAAACTGAAAGAGCCTCGCAGTGAGGAGGAGATTGCTCGTAGCAGAGATCTCTTCAATCGCTTTCTGGTACCAAAAAACAGACACACATCACTTCAACAAACGTCTGAACACTTTCTGGAGACCTACAGCTGGAAGGTTTTCCACTGACAACCTTTTCCTGCACTGCTTGTTGACTTCTAGCTGTGTCCACATTTAATATTCCTACCTCTACATAATACAGTATTAAAGCATCATTGGGAATTCACTTTGTAGTCTCTCGCTGAGGAGGAGGATGTGAGTTCCACTGCTGATAAAAGGATCTCAGGTAGGATAAATAAATCAGCATCAATTCTGTTTACTAAATCGGTTCTTGTAAAAGTGACAAAAATTACAGCATTTTTTTTGTTTGTTTTTGTGTCAGTGGAAAAAGACTCATCTCCAGTGGATTATGCCAGTCTGTACGGTCAAGGAGTCGGAGCATCAGCTGAGCAGCCGGACGTTTCAGAGGACACTGACACGGACGCTGATGACGGCCTGGATAGACCACCGCTGTACGTACGCCTGTAACCGGAGACTAACTCTGGCATGGAGTCTGAATCGTTTTAACCTCCCCTCTGTGTTCCAGTTCTGCTAAAGGAAAAGATGTGAGATGGACTGGAAGACTTGAGCAGCTCAGGTAAGCAGAAGAATGCTGCGCTTAGACCCAACGCGATTTGAGCGTCAGGGGCGTATTAGGGAGGAAGTTGGGATCTCGGGTAAGTTATCAAAACTTTTGCCACGGTAGATATTTCCCCGCATTTGAGGAAAACGACAGGGTAGCTCCTCCCAACGCACCTCAAACCTGCATCTAGGTTTAAATCAGCCTTTAGTAGATGTTTCACCTGAAATTTCTCATATCAGTGATCCCTCTCCTTCATTTTTCATATCTCATATCTCTGCCCAGCAACAATTGCCCAGTGCTATTGAAGCCCCAGATTACTTTCTAAATAAACCTAGAGATGGACATGAGGCTTTGTGGGTACTACCACAAAGATCTGTGAATTACCCCCGGGGTTTGTGACTTCGGAAGGGTGTGTTCTTACATTAAAAGGGAAAAGTTGATATAAAAGGGCCGATAAACATTCATCTATTGTCTATAGCAGCTTATCCGTGCAAGGTCACGAGGAGCTGGTTCCTTTCTCCTGTGGTCATTGGGCCAGTTCATTGGAGGGCAACACAGACGCATGCAGGACAAACAACCATGCACACAGACTCACTAAGGGCAATTTGGAGAGACTAACTACCCTAACAGTCATGTTTTTGGACTTTGGTGGGATAAGAACCCAAACATGCACAGGGAGAACATGCAAGCCCCGTGCATAAATGCTCCAGGCCGGGATTGAAACCCAGGACCTTCTTGCTGCTAGGCAACAGTGCTACCAAGTGTGGCGCTGTGCAGCCAACAATAAAAAAATAAAATCTGAGGATGGTGAAAAAAATATAATAAAAACACATGGGTATACGCATGTTTTTAATATTATTACGCTTCCTACAAAGTTCAGTTTTTATGTGAAAGTCCAACCATAAGCAGGACGTCAATGAAAAGCTGAAGGAAAAAAATAGTCTTCAAAGTTTTTACGAGGGAGACTCTAGAAAAGTGTGACATGCATTTGTATTTTGGTCCGAGGCTTTTAGGGTTGGATTTAGGTCTGAACTTTGACTAGGCCATTCTAAACCAGCCAGTTGTAGATCTGGCTGTGTGTTTACGGTCCTGCTGGTAGGCGAATCTGTGCCTCGCTCTCAAAAGGTTTTCTGTTTATAACTGGAAGTCACGCTCCCGTTGTTACACTAAGTCATTGCCCATTAATGACAATGCTGCTTTGTTTTTGTGTCTGAAAAACTCTGTTTTAAAATTATTTTCCTCTGAAATACAATAGAAGGGCTGATTGTGATTCATTTATTTTCCCTACTTTCAAGATTCGTGTGTTTCATGTCTCCAGAAGATGAAATATTTTCTTATTTTTTTCATCTTAGTGTCGTTTGCAACACTTAACAAGTGTTTAATGACCTGCAGTCTCGATTACACTGTCAGGACGTCTGTAGAAAGTCATCACACACAGAAATATCGTCTAATTTCCTGCTTTTTTTGTCTTGATTATTCATTCAAAGACAAATATTTCCATTATGATCCATCACCGCATTAATATGGATGAAAGTTCAAATTATTGTACTGACCTTATTAAAATTGTATGCATCTGCGAATGCAGCTGATTTCTGGGTAATTTTTTCTGCTTGGTGTTGTATTTCAGACAGGAGATCCGTGAGGAGAAGGCTTGCAGAGAGGCTCTGAGGAAGAAGATTATTGTTCCCTATTTCCATCCAGAAAACCGTCCATTATACCAAGTACTTTGTGTTTTGTTACGATACAGTACATTCATATGTACATGTTTAACGTTAGCGTTAGTCTTCTCAAGTTCAGTGAGTAGCTGCCTGCTTGTCCAGAGTCTGCTACAGGGCCAAGCGGTCAACACGAGGAGACGATCACAGGATCTACCCCCGATCAACAAGTCGGACAGTGCTCGGGCAGCACATGAAAGCGGTAAGTTATTTAGCAAGAGTATAACTTGTTTAATTGTATCTGCTGTAAAATATTTGCTGTGTGTTATTTTTGTCACTGCAGCTCCACAACCTTTATCCCCAACGCCGTCTCAGTCAGAAAGGTACAACAGAGCCTGTGTTTTACCTGCTTCATTCCACACGGAGATCCTCTGTTTAAAAGCACGCAGCATCATAGCAGTTATTTGTTTTTAGTCGGGCTGCAGGAGGTGAGCGGATGCCTGAAAGGAGACACACGAACCTCACAACTCACCCTGATGGTTTGTCCCCTGCCTTCCTCTCCTGTTTTATAGTCTAACAAATCCTCATTTAGCAATCTCCCCTAAAGTGACATACTGCCGCAGGGCACTGCCTTCATTTCAACACGAAGATGGTGATAAAGCGCTATAAAGGCACCAGGGACAAAACTCAATGCTGCAGAGACATTTTAGTCAAAAGCTCTAGTTTTCTTTGAGACAATGCCAGGATGAATGATGAATGATGCATTAAACTCTCTTTCTCACTAACACTGAGAAAGCATGTCCTGTGAAGTCCAGACTTCATGTGTTGCAGATATAGTCAGTTTTCCTTCTGTGTGATTCATTTCCAGGTGAAAGCAGTCTGAGGAGCGCCTCCAGGCAGGATAAGTCAGTCCAGGTGGATGTGACAGGAAAACCCAATCGGATGAAGGTATCTCTTCAGCTTCTTGTTTTTTTCAGACCACCGCTGCTTTCCTGCTTTCTAATTTTGCATTCAAAGAGGTTGTCTTAGGACACTTGTTATTAGTTCTCCTGGCTTTTTAAACTTCTTCCCCTCATCAAGCTCATAATGGGCAAAGTCTGAAAGCCAAGAGGCGTTTCCCTCCTCCTAGCGTTTCTGGGGCGGTAGAAACAAAAACTGTAGGGAGGAGCCGAGGCGGCCGAGGCAAACCGAGAAAGCTCGGTGGAACTGCGCCTGTAGTGTCCACCAATTACGTTTAAGGTTTTCCTTCATAGTATTTTTTTCATTTAAGGTCCTATGAATGAGATTTCAGATAAAGTAAAGCGTCGACACAAAAACCTTTTCCATCTGTGTCCACCCACGGTGGCTTGCAAAAGCATTGACATCCATTTAAAATGGATTGAGAGTCTTCCCCATTTCATCTACACAACATGATTACAGCTTTGAACTTTGAACAAGAAACTGCAGCATTCATAACTGATCCACCTCCCCCTAAAGTCAGCACTTTTTAGTGTGAACTAGTGTGATGCTGCTCATGGACAACATCAAAGATTTAGATATTTCACCATAACCCCACCCTGACTTTTACTTTTAAACAGCTTTGTCCCTGACTTGTTTGGAGAGCTCCTCCAAACAAGTTTCACTCAAGTCGTATTTGTTAAATATTAAACGGTGTTTGATCTGAAAACTCTTAAGTGGACAAATAAAGCGAAGATAGATGGCATCCTTAAGAGTGAAAACGCACAACAAGGAAAAAGAGACTGACGTAGCACATACCCTTACCTCGTGATCCCAGCTCCTGACCGTGGGAGGACCTGTGAGCAGGAGGTGTGGAACTGCTTCCCTGGCTGATCCCAGCGCTGTGTTGAGGGGCTTCCAGCTTATTCCATCGAGTGTTGACTTTGGCAAGCAGCGGGAGGGCAGCCACTCAACCGTCACTGTGTTAATGAGGAATCTGGGATTCAGCCCCAGCAGGTATAAACCATCAGAAAACAAATCGGGAATCCAAGTGGGAAGAAGCAGCTTGCGCCGCAGCTTTATGTTCAAAATCAAGACGGTTGATCTGCATGCATTTGTTTTCCAATCTCCTGCTATCAGGTTCAGTGTGAAACAGCCTCCTCCAGCCACAGGCCTCAGAGTCATCTACAACCAAAGGCTGGTAGGTTTGCAGTTCAAACTTCACTATCTGTATAATGGGTAAAAAAAATCATGATTCAACTTTTTATTTCTAGCAGATTTTGATATAATTCCGGGTTGAATTTTATTGAATCTGTTGATATGGAATAAAGGGAATGCTTAAAGCTTAATGTCTTTATAGGTGGCCGCAGGTCTGCAGGTCGAACTGCAGGTTCAGCTGTTTGCCATGTGTGACGAAACCGAGTCCGAGAAGTACGTCTCCCAGGACATAGCCGTCCACACTGAGACTGACATTCTCTACCTGCCTATCACTGCTAATATCCTTTGGATCGTTCTCTGTGAATAAGCTGCATAAGTCAGACTTTGGCCTGTATTCAGGTGACACAAATGACAGAACAAAGTGGCACAGATCAAGGCTTTTTGTGGAGGAAACTTGACAGAGACAGAATTCCTTACATGCTATCACTCATCCTTCCTGACGGATTTCATGTGGAGAAGTCCATGAGGGCCAGCAAAAAGGGAGCGTCAGGAAATCACATGGACAAGCCTTCAGCCCCCTGAACAGGTGAAAATCATGCCATACAAACATGTCTTGCATGTTTAGGGTTTACACTGTTAACAATGTGTTTATGTCTTTCAGGCCACAAGAACAGGATGTATTCTCCAGTCTTCCACCACTTTTCAAATTATTTGGAGCTGATTTGAGTCTGGATTGAGTTTTGAAAATACAATCCTGATTAACAAGAATAATTCTGTCGACTTCGCCTGTGGTCTTTTTCTTTTTCTCATCGCTGACATATTTTGTATCTTTTATCTAAATATATGCACGTTGTATTATTTCAAATTAAAATAAATATAATGAAAATACTCCTGCACCAAACATGCTTCCAGAGCCCCAAACAGAGATCTAAGAGCTGGGAGAAGATGTCAGGATAGCTAGCGTTCTCCGTTTACTCACACAGACAGGTAAGGCCACGTCATCTGCAGAGATCAACACCGCACTCTGAATCCAGCTAGGGAGGAAGAAGTAAAAAATATACTTATATAATCATTTACTTATATAATATATTGCTTTGTGACTTATACACTGAAAATGTGCTCAATCACTCTAGGATTTCTCTTTTTCATCAGACTATTTATCTGCTGCTCCAGATTTTAACTGGATATTTTCTAAAACTTGAATCTGTAAATGTCCTAAATCTATCTGATTTAAACTTTCTATGGTCCTTAATATACTAGACACCAAATCTTGCTCTAGAGACTACTGTTTGATGCCTCATTTAATTTCTAGTCCATATTTTCAGACATTCCTGGTGAAAAAGAGGATATTAAAGCTAAGGCCCATCCATTTTGTCTTCCAACCAGTTCAACAAGCCAAGTTAGAAACTTTAGGCAGACAATTAGATTTGTTGTTACACGACAAAAGGTAATATTTCCAGATCTGTTGCATTCAGCGGAAAAGGGAGAAGGAACCTGAACTTAAACAAAGCAAAAATAATTAGTGCTGTCGATGAATCCAGAATAGAAACAGTTATTCGTTTTGCACACCTGCTTCAAGTTAAGAGCTGCAGGATTAGGATGGAGCCTTTCCCAGGGAGGAGATATGGGATACACCTTCGAAAGGTTGGCCAGTGCATCACGGAGATGACTCCACAGAAACGGAGAGCAATGCAGACTCGCCCGTAAAGTCATCTCAGAATCAGAAATCAATTAACTCATGGTTTTGAGCTGGTGGTGTAGGCGCCGGCACAGCTGCTCGCCTGGTTAGGAAGCAATTTCCACACAATTTAGAGTCAATAATTCTGCTGTGAAAAGGACACTTTGCTGGAGGAAAACACTGAAGGCAGCTTGGCTGTCTTCCTGGAATCGGAGATCAAAAGTGCACCATGTGGTCATTTTGTGTAAAATGAACAGCTTTCTCAAACAGTTTTTTTTTTTTATTTATATATGTATTAAAGCTGCACGATATCAGGAAATTAGTTAACTGTGTTTCTATTGCTGGAAATGGTAATATCAAATATGATTACCCCCGTTTTCTTTTAATTAAATGTCATTCAATGTCATTTCAGCCACCGAATGCATCCATCAGATACATCACTTAGAGTCCATCAAACTGCCGAAATATATTATTGATATGCGTACTGGGATTGTTTGACATTTTAAAACTGGTATCCATTATTGCATACAGGGAGGCCTTTGCATTTGCAGTATTTCACATACTGATACTGCAATAAGGATTGCAATTTGATTTATTTTGCAGCTCTAGCAGAAATCAATACTCATCTGTCTCATGAAGTAAAACTAACTGGTCTCATAACAGAGGAATCTGGAGGATGTCATAACCTCTAATTACATGTACCTGTTTGTATGAGCTCTGAAAACATAAAAAATAAAATTGGAATCTGAAGTGTAAATAATATTTGTTAGGGACCCGTTTAATTTCCAATTAGATGGGAACTATCACAAAGCAAGATGTCGATAATTGATGCAGCTACTGTAAGAGCCAGTAGACCGTCCTAGAATGCCTCGCAGTAATGTGACAGTCAAAACCAACCCAATCTACAGGGTTAGGGTTACTTTAACTTTTCTTTTTGCACCTCTGCTGGACGTTTATCACAGACATATATACATCCTTTAGTGGTGAATTGAACACATAAGCCATATTGGAAATGGTATAGTGTAGCAATTTGGCGATGCCTCATTTATGTGCTGCGTGGATTTCTACCTACAAATTCAGAGTACAAGCCAGAGCGACTGGCATTACCTTTTACGGTGTTAAAGCTACCGGCCCCTGTTAGACGCCTCTAGATCCTGTCTGGTGCTTTTACCCCAAAGAAGCGGTCACACATTGAATGCTTCTTTTGTAGGAAATGACTCTTGAAACAGAAACTATACTTTGATACTTTCAATCTAAACAAACCAGAGAAATGGTACAGTGTGTGGGCTGCCCTTACATAACTTGAGCGTTTCCTTTATCAGTCCCATTGTCCATAATTATGTATGCCACATCTGTGACGTCTACAATTCCTGCTAATTTTTTTTCCCAATAACTGCTTTCCATTGTTTCTCATTTTTTACTCATTGCGCACATGCACAATATGGTACTTCTGGTCACTTGGTCGAGTTATGGTAAATATACACAAAAGCCCTCTATTTACTAACAAATAAAGCAACAACAAAAATTAAAACCTCTCTCTGAAACCACTATGCTGAGTTTCAGGGTTTTTTTTAATTGCATCTGAAGCATTTAGAACTATCCTTTATCACCACACCATGCAGTTTTAGTTTGATCAATTAATTTTCCAAAATATTGAGGATATTGGTTGTTACTGGTCTGATTGTTTAAAACAGTAACAATTTAATTAGTTTGTTTCTTGAGGTAGATTGTCCTGTTCAGTCTCTTGAAGATTGTTTTAAGCAAAATAAGTAAAAAAAAAAAAAAAAAAAAAAGGTACAATAGCTCAGCAAGGCAAGCACAGAATCGTAATAAATATATATTTTTTTTTTTTCAAGGACACAATGGGACCTGCATGGAGCCAGAAAGAGGAGGATACAAGCTTAGACAAAAAGAGAACAGGCTGGGTCTTAGAACTGGTGGATTTGTCAAGAAATAAAGAAAATAAAGTTACTTATGTTCTGAGAATGATGATCAGTGGCATCGAAACTAAAACAGTTGAATGCAATAGAGCTGTCTGGGAAACTAAATTGGAGGGACTGATAGAAAATGACTATTCGCACCGAAAGGGTAAATACTGCAGGGAATCCAGGGAGTAACCGGGAGCAAAAAAAAATTTTGTGCTTCCATTTTGTCCTCTACCGCGTCTAGAAACTCTGCAAGTGCTAGACACCAAACCAATCCAGCTGTTTTTAGGAAGTATCTAAATCTTTAGTTGCTGTTTCTAAAACTCGCTGGTTCAAAAACCTCCTGATTATTGCGTCACAATCCGCGTGGGCACTGTTCCTCACCTAGCAACCCCAGCCCCTCACCTAGCAACCCAAGATGGCTCCTCCCACTTCATTCAGGGGCACGTTTGGTCAGCTGGTTTCACCAGACTGCACAATGGCTGCTGGGAAAGACAAATGTTATGTTGTTGGCTGCAATAAACAACATGTGTCCGTGCACGTTCTCCCTGCCGTGCAGAACCGAGCTGCGTGGCTTCATTTTATTTTTGACGGCAATGTCCCAGCCACGCTGCCTAAGAAAGTTGTAGTTTGTGCCAATCACTTCACAGAGGACTCTTTTGAAAACTACCGACAGTACACTGCTGGATTTGCCAGAAGACTTCGGCTGAGGGAAAACTCTGTCCCAACAGTCCGCAGGAAGTCTGCAGAGGACGGAGCTGTGAGTATTTAGTGATTTTTGTCTCGCGTGTTTTGCACTGTTCAGCCTGAACTAGATTAGCCATTCAGCAGGAGCTAACGCTAGCAATAGGCCATTGATCTGTTTTGAAGCAGGGTGGAGGGGCGGGATCTGGTTTGTTTCACCTAAAATGAGCATGGAAGTGCAAATAAGACAGGCTCTTTTGAGCAAAACGAACAACAACACGATAGATTAGAGCACAGGGGTAGCTGCGGCATGAGAGGAAGGGAGGGAGACATCTGCCTGCAGTGGCAACAAGGGTTCATCCAATGTTAGATATTATAGAACTTAACGGTGACCTTTAAAGGTTTTATGAGTTACTTACGAGTTGTTTTGCTGATGTATTGTTGCGATTTGTGAACACAGACTTTCAGGCTTAGACTGTGCGTTTGTTTACTCAGTTTGGACATTTGAAAGTTGCTCCAGAAATCAAAATGAAGTCAGTAACCACAGAAACTGATGATGGAGGGAAAGATAATCTCCTGGTTAACTTTATGAACTTTATGGTCATTTCGCATCATTATTTTGCACTGCCAAAATTGAACTTTTTAAATTAATGCCTTTTTTTACACCATTATCTTTGCACTATAATCATGGTTGAACATTCTTCTGCACACTTTTTTTTTAAACTGCTTTTCTCATGCACTGTACATTATCACTGCTGCACTCTATATTGTAATGTTATTTTATTTCAATTGCAATCTCATTACATTGTCGTAAGCTGTATGCAACAAAATTTCGTTTTGTATGCACTCTGTGCGTACAAAATGACAATAAAGTTTGTCTAAGTCTAAGTTAAATGTGCATTCGTCTGTTGTATGGTGAAATTTTGTTTTTGTTTTGAATATAGGATTTTTTTGGCATTTCAGTGGCCGAGGGAACTAGTTAGATAGTGAAAACAATGTTAATTTTTATAATAGCAAAATACTGAGCTGACCCCCTGGTTCTTATCACTAAATGATAAACTTCTGCAGGGTGTCTGAAACCAAACTTTTTATTATTTTACTTAATTGGAAATGTTAAGTGTGGTATAGGTTCTAATGTTTTTTAGAGGATTGTGATTATATCATGTCTCACACTGATAGAAGAGAAGAAATTAAAAAAATAGGATGACTGATTGAAGCTTTAACTAGACAGACAATAAATATACAGACTGAGAAAAAAGAAGTGAAGGAGGAAAATGGGAAGACTTAGAAAAACAAAGCAAAAAGGAGGAAAAGAGCAGACGATTGATGGAAACAAAAAGGAGAGAAGAGGATGTACAAGACTGGATTAATAAAATTTGAACCCCCTCCTCCCTTTTTCATCACTCATTACCATTACTATTGCTTTATTCATTATAGTCTTAGGAAGTGCAACAAAAACAGCGAGGAGAAACACATTCCTGCTGATTTTTGTTGCTTAAATATTAGTAATTGAACATATAAAAAAAATATAACTGTCACAGTTTCTTCATTTAATCTTGAAGACATTTCTTTTATATCTAGAATCTGGTAATATCCCCAGATTTAATGTCAAGATACTTTGCCACCATATGATCATCGCGTGTTTCTTAATTTACAACAATTGCACAATTACTTTGAGAAAAGTATTAAATTCAAATTAATATTTGGAGAAGACGTGTTTAAATGTGGGCTAGGTTGAAATTATATGTAATGTTGTGAAATTATGTTGTCAGGCTGTGACGTTTTCAACTGTTCACTCAAATTTGTTCTCAAAAACTGGGGAAATAACTAATGTATTTTTCCATATATTATAAAAAAAGCCATTAATTATCCCCCGTCCCTTTTCTTACAGGCTACAGCATCTCTAACGACAAGAGAAGTAGGTTGCCAAACAGAACCAGCACAGATCCAGAAACGGACTGTTGGTACACAGCTATCTCAGCGGACTCTCCCACCTACCTTCAGAAGCAAAGGTGTGTAGTTTCTCTCAAATGTTGTGGATTAGTGTTCATGAAGTTTGTAGCTGTTTTTGCTTTGCTACTGTAGTCCACACTGAACAACTACTTAGAAATTGCATTTGGAGACATGGATAATACAATTTATGTAAAAAGTAAAAGTACAGCTCAACATCACGTGCAGAAAAGACTATAGCCCTATAACCACTGAGTAGAGGATGCACCATTGGTGCTTGAATTTGTACCGTAGTTTATACATTTAGATTTCCTGTATCCAATAAGGTGTCCAGGTGACTTTTTCAACCAAACACACTGGTGTCGGCGTGACAAATCTTGCCTTCGCTGCACCGCCGCCTACGGTGACATCAACACCTGTGAAGGAACCTGGTGTTATGGAGGACATGGAAATTGAGCTCGAGGGCTGCACTTCTAGAGTCGCTTCTCAAGGGCTGGACGCCACCTATGATCCTGCGGACTCAGCAGATATTTTGTGGGTAACTAATTTTCTTATTGGAGACATTGGTATGACTTGAAACCTGCTGCATTTCACGAGTTTGTGTTTGTTAATATACAGAGACGCTACACCGACTCCAGTCCATCAGGAGAAAAAATACATTGTATATGAGACCAGCATTAAGGAGCTGTTCCAGGAGTGTCCTGTGTGCAAGCGCCCCTGCACCATTCAAACCCGACGGCTCGGGACATTCGTCGCAGTGTTACAGAAGTGCATCCATTGTGAGTTCAGTCGAACGTGGAACAGCCAACCACTGCTTAATAGCACTCCAGCTGGCAATCTTCATCTCTCAGCTGCAGTCTATCTCTCTGGGGTATCATATATTACAGTTCAAAAGGTAGTAAAGTTGTTCACAGTTGCGACATCAAAATACAAAAAAAGGAAATGAAAAGATCTCATTTATGACGGCTTCAGCTGAATTTACCGGAGCGTATTTGTCGTCTGTGTACCATCAGGTCTTCAGGGCCATGCATCTGCAAACGCTCCTTTACGACGCCTTCCGTCGACATGCTCGTACATATGTTGAACCTGCCATTGTCCACAAATGGAAGACGTCTCAAGATGGCATGTTGCAACGCCTTAGTAGGGAAAATGCCATTGTAGGTGGCATTTTCGCCGACTCTCCAGGTAGTTTAATTACACACACTTTAATATGTGATCAATATGTGTCAACGAAGGTTTACTACAAAAGTGTTGTTATAGGTCACTCCGCCAAATTTGGGAGCTACACAATGATGGACTTGAAAACCAACACTGTGATCGATATTCAGTTAGTTCAGGTGAGTAGAAATTATTCTGACAGTAAAATCACAACAAGGTGATTTTTATATAGTCAACATGCAAGCTTTACACATGTGGCAACTTCTGCTTCCAGGCATGTTTGTCATCTTTTTTATTATAGAGCAGTGAGGTAGGCGGCACCTCTAACATGGAGAAGGAGGGTCTGAAGAGAAGCCTCGTATTTTTGAAGGAGCGCAGGGTTAATATTGACTGCATAGTGACTGACCGACACCCACAGGTTCAGACGTTTCTGAGGGAAAGCGGCATAGATCAATATTACGATGTCTGGCGCTTGGAGAAAGGTATATTCTTGTGTAGTACTGTCAATTCAAATTTTTCATATTGAGTAGCGTTCATGGGCCATATTGACAAAAACAGATTTTAATTTTAGGAATCTCAAAGAAGTTGGGCAAGATATGTAAAAAGAAAGATTGCCAGAGCCTGAAGAAGTGGCTTCCCGCTATAAAAAATCACATATACTGGACTGCAGCGACATCCACAACAGGACCAGAAAGAGTGGCGAAGTGGACCTCCATCCTCCAGCACGTGCGGGACGTCCACATCCACGGGGACCCCTTTTTCCCTGCCTGTCTTCATTCAGCTCGCCAAACCAAAGACCAAAATAAATGGCTGACAGCAGGTATTTTTAGCACACAGAGTAAAATGGGTTCATGTCATGTCAGATGTTTTCATTATACTACATAATCGGTTTTAACTTTTTTTTAGGAACGCCAGCATTTTACCAGCTGGAGAAGGTGCTGAGTACCAAAAAGGTTCTCAAGGACGTTGCTAAACTCGCTCCCCACCACCAAACCTCTGCATTAGAAAGATTTCACCGTGTTATCTTGAGATTTGCTCCTAAAAATGTAGCGTATCCTTTCCTTGGAGTGCTTTGCAGGTAAATCATTTATCATACTTCAGAATGTTGGTCGTTTATGTCATTATTTTAATGTTGCTTTTTTTCCTGACAAGACTCTACCTGGCTGCTCTACATTTTAACGAAAACGCGGCACGAGACCAGGCGTCAACATCCTCCGAGGATCCTCGTCATAGAAGACATTTTCCAAAATCTCAGAAGGTCGAGTGCAGGGTAAAACCCATTAAAACAGAGGCAACTTTCCGTGAGTTTATATACATGTACATTTATTAGACTAACTGAACACTACATAGAGAAAACTGTACATAATAAAAAGTATAGACTTAAATTATGTCCAAGGTTAGAAATCTGACTGTGTAATTATTAACAGGATATGTGGAAGACTTGACGTGTCTGATTATGGGAGAGGTCTTTCAGGACCCTGAACCGTATTGGGTGCAACTCCTCCAAATAGACGTCCCTCCAGACCTTTCCTCAGGACATGAATATCTGGAATAGGAGCAAATGATTAGCCCGTTCGTGTCACTCCTCAGCCAAGGGGAGGGAGTCTGAAGCCAACACATTGTCCTAGCCGGTCAGGAAACGGCACGATCCCGCAGGACAACACACATCACAGGATGACAACTCTGATCCTGTACCCAAGAAATCCCCAACACCAACTCACAAAACTGCTATAGGTACATATTTGTAATGATTAAAATTTATACTGTATTACTTGTAATAAATTTCCTTTTGTATACATGTTTGGTTTTTATGTCTGATATCAGCTGTCTTTTGAGATACGTCATACATAGTAAGTAAACCTTTTGTGGCATTTCAATATAGTTATAGCAAATATTTTAAAAGGACATTAGTTACCTATGACAAAAATTAAGTTAAAGGAGCTATAAGTAAGATATTTACTGTAAAATCAACCTAAATTATTCTCATTTGTCACCTGGAATGGAAGTAACATTCCCTGTAAACAATCAGTCCTCTCCATCAATAATGTCTTAGTCACGTTTTCTCCTTTCAAACCTAGAGGTACGGTCCAGAACTACTTTGGTTCAGTGTGTAGCCCGTGTTTACTTCCTGGTTCCTCAGCCAATCATAAGAGAGTTCCCAAAACAGCGTAGCATTTGGTATTCTTTCTTGGCAAAAGAGCAGCAGCCTGCTAAGATGGAAGCCGTTAACAGAAGTGGGCCAGAAATAATACAGAATACAACATCATATACCTGTCATGTGGAAGTAAAAATTCAGTGGGGTTTCACAGCAGCAGGACCGTTGAACAAATGGATGTTCTCCGTGCCGAGCATTGTGTATGCGTTATTCTGATTTGCAACACTAAGTGTCGTATTACCTGTTGCTCCTTTAAGATTTAAATATATGCGTTGAGAAAAAGGATGTTCTCATCATGCATACTTTTCCTTTCCCTGGAAATGTAAGCCCACATAGTCAGCTCTGCATATTGTATGGGTTTTGGAAAGTGTATACATTAAGGGACACTGGGTGGAAACCTGGATGGTAAATAAGGTAAGAAATACCTTTAAAGGCACACTATGCAACATTTTTCAGTTAATTAATGTGTTCCATACCGTTTTGGATGATTCAATGAGTCATTTCAGGTTGAACAAAGGTTTTCTTGGCCGCCCTGGTGGTCTGTGGGGGAAATACCGCACTTGCAACTGCAGGAGCCCTCGGCCCGCGCCCACAGGCTCAGAATCTCGTGCAAGATCGCGAGAGTCGGTCTTGCTTTACGGCGAGAACATGTTTGTTGCTAGCGCAGTGGCGATATCTGTGCAGTTATCATGCCGGAACCAGCGATAAAACAGCGAAAGCCCATGTCGGAGCAGGCAAGAAAGAGGAAAAGGGCTGTGGACAGAAAGAGGAGTCGTACACGGGTGAACATCGGGCAAGCTTTTTCCGAATGGCGAGAGCTAAAAGAAAGAGAAGGCTGCAAGGCTGACGCGGACCTCGCGTTTCTGCTGATGCGATTGTAAGTAACATTGTAGGGTTTCCCTCACGCTACCGCCTCCCAACATTCCAAAAAAAAAAAAACTAACTCGATATGCGCGCAAAGCTTGTCTCCCCCGCTCCGCCTCCGCTGGTCGCTCCGCCGGTCGCGCAATGCTTGTCTCTTTCCCCCGCCCGCCCGCTCCGCCGGTCGCTCGCGGTCGCTCGCTCCGCCGCTTGCTCGCGGTCGCTCGCTCCGCCGGTCGCGCAAAGCTTGTCTCTTTCCCCCGCCCGCCCGCCCGCCCGCCCGGTCGCTCGCTCGCAATGTATACCTTTAAAGGTATACTATGCAACTGGGATTGATTTTCCAGCGAGGCTCCCCCCAGAGGGCGAAAGTAAAAGTGCACTGTCGTAAATATGCCCAGCTGTTCTCCTGGTTTATCCGTCAAGCCAGGCGCGGTTGTTTTGAGCAGACAGGCGAACGCACAGTGAAAGTGAAAGTGAAAGTATGAACATGCACAGAGAGAGAGAGAGAAACCATTCCAATGCAGTGTTTCCCCTAGGAATTTGCTTACCGGACGACCGGCGGTGGGGGGGGGGGGTGTAGAGACAAGCTTTGCGCGACCGGCGGAGCGAGCGACCGGCGGAAAGAGACAAGCTTTGCGCGACCGGCGGAGCGAGCGACCGGTGGAGCGAGCGACCGGGCGGGGGAAAGAGACAAGCTTTGCGCGACCGGCGGAGCGGGCGGGCGGGGGAAAGAGACAAGCTTTGCGCGACCGGCGGAGCGAGCGACCGCGAGCGACCGGTGGAGCGAGCGACCGGGCGGGGGAAAGAGACAAGCTTTGCGCGACCGGCGGAGCGGGCGGGCGGGGGAAAGAGACAAGCTTTGCGCGCCCGGCGGAGCGAGCGACCGGCGGAGCGGGCGGGCGGGGGAAAGAGACAAGCTTTGCGCGACCGGCGGAGCGAGCGACCGGCGGAGCGGGCGGGCGGGCGGGGGAAAGAGACAAGCTTTGCGCGACCGGCGGAGGCGGAGCGGGGGAGACAAGCTTTGCGCGCATATCGAGTTAGTTTTTTTTTTGGAATGTTGGGAGGCGGTAGCGTGAGGGAAACCCTACAATGTTACTTACAATCGCATCAGCAGAAACGCGAGGTCCGCGTCAGCCTTGCAGCCTTTTCTTTCTTTTAGCTCTCGCCATTCGGAAAAAGCTTGCCCGATGTTCACCCGTGTACGACTCCTCTTTCTGTCCACAGCCCTTTTCCTCTTTCTTGTCTGCTCCAACATGGGCTTTCGCTGTTTTGTCGCTGGTTCCGCCATGATAACTGCACAGATATCGCCAATGCGCTAGCAACAAACATGTTCTCGCCGTAAAGCAAGACCGACTCTCGCGATCTTGCACGAGATTCTGAGCCTGTGGGCGCGGGCCGAGGGCTCCTGCAGTTGCAAGTGCGGTATTTCCCCCACAGACCACCAGGGCGGCCAGGAAAACCTTAGTTCAACCTGAAATGACTCATTTAATCATCCAAAACGGTATGGAACACATTAATTAACTGAAAAATGTTGCATAGTGTGCCTTTAATGTCCCACAATGGGGAAATTGGGGTGTGAGAGTGACAAAACTGTTACACGCTAGATCAGTAATAAATAAACTAATCTAAAGTTCTAAAGCAACAGAAAATGAACTTATCTGTAAGGCAAGGAGTATTTTCATACAGCGTAATGTTATGTTAGTTTGATGCTGTTAATAGTGGGTTAGTCTGGGTAAATTGGTGTACAGGTTAGTTACACATGTATTGAAAATGTTGTAGCTGTTGCATTGATTTTGACCTGCTGAGTCTCCAGGCAGCATTCATTTTCAACGTTGGGTGGCATAGCCCCACAATTTCCACAAGCACACCTATATAAAATAAAAATAATGAGTGCTGTGAGCGTTTGGAAGCTTACAGTGCAAGCAACTATAAAGTATTGTAAAGGAACTGACGGTAGGTCACAAACATGGAATCTGTGAAAATGTGAAATCTCATCATGGGCGAATGATTTTGTGCAGACCATTTAATGAACATGTTTGGTATAGCCCACAGTCCTATCCAGAACCTTTAAAGGAAGCATAATAGGCAATCTTTAAATCTCACACAAAATGACTTAAAATCCATGGGATAATGCCATGGACACCTTTGTCCATTATATTTTCCCTCCACTCAACTTTCTGGGAAAATGTTTCAATATAACCCTTTGTGAGCACCCAACTTATTCAGCAATTACCTCCTGTGGCTTAAGGCTCCAACCAACAGTAAGAAAATAGTTGAAAATGGCTACAGTAAGAGTCCCAGGCAAAGCGTTGGCTGACATGGGCAGGTCTCTATGTCCATATACACGAGCTGCCCGAATCTAACAGAAAAGCACACCTCCCTGTCTTACTATCTTTACCCAGACCACTGTTCCACTCAGCGATGTACAGTTTTCACTAAAGTCTCACGGGGCAATATTACACCGTCCGCTCCCAAGGGGAGAAGAAGAAAAGAACTGGAATGATTTCTCGCCAGAATATCAATGCTGTTTTTGTATTCTCATTATGCCTGAGAGAAAAACAGCACATCTTGCCTCACCCTGTTTACTTAAAACACACTATGTTGTGGATTTTCTTATTCTGCTCATCATCTGATCTTTTTTTCTTTATCTACGATGTGTTTGGCACCATCATCTGACTGGGCACATTATTGTCCCTATCACAAAAATCTGGGCTGGGCGTAGATAATAATTACATCACCCGACATTCACGGTTGAGCGTATAAGAAGGGATGAAGTAGGCAGTAACCTAAATTATCAGTTAATCTTTGCTGGAATATACTGCTAATTTAGCTGTTTTTAAATAGTAGTGTAGACCAGGGGTTTTCAATAGGTGAGGCGCGCCTCCCCTGGGGGGCGCCAGAGTCACAGGGGAGGCGCGAAGAATGTGCTGGAGAAGAAGATCTTTGTTAACCTGACAACAGCCAGCTGCATGTCGCTCCGCCTAGCTCCACTCACATACATCTGGGACACCGCCGATAGAGAATGATTTCTCCAACCAAATTTATGGTCTGGCCAATCAGGACGCAGGGCCGGAGTTTCATATATGTGACGTAGTGGAGACGCGACCATGACGTGAGACTGTTTTGATAGCAATGGCGGCTCGTCGAGGAAGCAAGCGTTAGCATTAATGCTGCTATTTCTTCCGTGTTGTCCAATCTACCTAATATTGTTTCATTAAAAGAACATCAGAGAACGCCTCTGAAGGCTTTTGTTGGTGGAAACGATGTTTTCGCCCTTCTCCCGACCGGATTTGGCAAGTTTTGTTTTCCGGGGCACTAACCGCGGACGCGCCCCGGAGCGGTTAGCGCGAACCATGTTAGGAGGCCTTTAGTCCTCAACGCGGTCGGCCGGAATCGACTCCGACCCGCGGTGCTTTGCCGCCTGTCTTCCCCCCTCTTCCTGTCAGCTCACTGTCAATAAAACGGGGACATTCTAAAACGCTTAACGTGAAAAAGCTTAACGTGGCTTAAGGTAGGAAAACAACGAGGAATCATCACCAAATTTCGCATGGCCATATATTGTCATGAAGACTTAAGCCTGTCAAAAAAAATAAGCCGAAATCCAACGATTATAGAAGATATCTCACATTAACGTTTTCTTCTTCATTGGCGCCTATGGCGAGAAAAAGGCTTAACGTGGTTTAATGTACCTAATCAACGATCAATGATCACCAAATTTCTCTTTCATATTGCTCCTAATAAGCACATAAAACTGTCAAAATTTCAAACCCAAAGTCCAATTATTATGGACGTTATCTAACATTAAGCGTTTCTGCTTCATTGAGCCCTATTGAAAGGAAAAAGCTTAACGCAATTCAATGTACCTAAACAACGCTCAGTGATCACCAAATTTCTCTCATATATTGCTCCTCATAAGCACATGAAACTGTCAAAATGTCAAACCCAAAGTCCAATTATTATGGACGTTATCTGACATTAAGCGTTGCTGCTTCATTGAGGCCTATATTAAAAGAAAAAAGCTTAACGTGGTTCAATGTACCTAAACAACGATCAGTATTCACACTTAATGTTAGATAACGTCCATAATAATTGGACTTTGGGTTTGACATTTTGACAGTTTTATGTGCTTATTAGGAGCAATATGAAATAGAAATTTGGTGATCATTGATTAGGTACATTAAACCACGTTAAGCCTTTTTCTCGCCATAGGCGCCAATGAAGAAGAAAACGTTAATGTGACATATCTTCTATAATCGTTGGATTTCGGTTTATTTTTTTTGACAGGCTTAAGTCTTCATGACAAGATATGGCCATGCGAAATTTGGTGATGATTCCTCGTTGTTTTCCTACCTTAAGCCACGTTAAGCTTTTTCACGTTAAGCGTTTTTCACGTTAAGCGTTTTAGAATGTCCCAATAAAACGCATGCCACTAGAGCCGCAAACACATTATTATTATTTATTTTTTTTTCCTGCGTCGCTATCATTAGCGTCACGGGTTAGCTTCGGTGTGAGTGGTTGAAATAGCACGTCAATAAAGATGACAGACAAGTGGCTTATCCAATCATATGCAAGAATTTTTGATAAGGCCCAGCCTTCTGTAAATGCAATTTCTATGGCGGAGTCCCAGATGTATGTGAGTGGAGCTAGGCGGAGCGACATGCAGCTGGCTGTTGTCAGGTTAGATCTTTGTGCCTTTTGTTTGATCGCGCAGAAACCAATCCAAGCGCGCAGTGAGACAACACGCGCCCGCTCAAAACCGGTCTGGCGCGCACTCAACTCTGAAAAACTCTTCTCAACCCACGCTCTATCCTCGCGCTCAGTTCCATCTCTGCACGCGCACGCGACTTTGCACGCGCGCTGGACCTGCGCACCTCGCGCGCTGGACCTGCGCACCTCGCGCGCTGGACCTGCGCACCTCGCGCGCTGGACCTGCGCACCTCGCGCGCTGGACCTGCGCACCTCGCGCGCTGGACCTGCGCACCTCGCGCGCTGGACCTGCGCACCTCGCGCGCTGGACCTGCGCACCTCGCGCGCTGGACCTGCGCACCTCGCGCGCTGGACCTGCGCACCTCGCGCGCTGGACCTGCGCACCTCGCGCGCTGGACCTGCGCACCTCGCGCGCTGGACCTGCGCACCTCGCGCGCTGGACCTGCGCACCTCGCGCGCTGGACCTGCCCATTGAACGCTTAACACCAGCTGTCTCTTTTCTTTCCAGCTTCTGGGAGGTGATGCAAAAGTTTATTCTGATCATAATCATCATCATTGTCATCATTATTTAAAGAGCACTTTAACAAAAGGTAAAGCAAAGTGCCAAACATCAGAAATACATCAGATAAGAAGTAACATCTAATAAAATGCTTGGTTGTTAAAATAGCAATAGGTTTAAATTGTGTATAATTAGCCTAAATATGTAAATCGGAATATGTAATATGTTGACGTCTGTTAAATTCAGGTTATCTTTTTTATTATTATTATTTCAGTTGACGTCTCCTGTTGACGTGAGTTCAGTTTATCATTGGCGTCTGTTTAGTTCAGTTTGTCTGCTGTTGAAAACAATCGTTTATGAATTTGCTCTAATGACAGTTCAATTTTAAAAGTAGGCCCTCTGTCCGTGATGTTTCAGTAAAAGTAGCATGTAAAATGAAAATATTTGGATGGATATTTTATGAATAGGCCTTTTATAATGAATGTACTTTGTTAAAAGAAATACAATAAAAAACATGTGTTGGGCTATCAGTTGTTTTTGAAACACAGCATTCCAGGAACACGAAAGACAGATGCATTTACTGCAGGGACTTGTGTGGGGTAGGTTTGTGGTTGGGGGGGGGGGGGGGGCGTGGTTATCCTAGGGGAGGCTCACCTTCAACGAATTTGAAAACCCCTGGTGTAGACTATAACATGGCCACAGCATAATCTAGAAACAGAACGTTTGGTTTTGATTAGCTGTGAGCTATAAAGAGAAATAAACTTTTCACTTTTTCTAATTCAATTACTGGAATATATCAACTTTTCTGATATGTTCTAACTTATTGACATACACTGACCCTGGACTGTTGGCAAAATAACACCAAAAATTGTTTGTTTTTCACCCAACAGTTATTTAAAGCATGTTAAATTACATTATGGATCGGACTGGACAGAGTTATTGCCAATTACCTGGCAAGCCGGTAGTATGTGTCACCTGGTAATTATAAATAAACAGAAATCAGCTGGGGTTCCTCAAAGTGCCTTCTTCATCCCTCTTTTATGCAACATATACATGGTTCTCCATCCTCCAATTAGGGCGTATGTAGGCTATTGTACCATATCTTAAAATATCAGTGCTGATATGTTTGAATTTATGTTGCCTTGGTGTAGGGGTGGACAATATTTCAATATCAATACATTTTGCAATATAACTATTCAATTAAGGTGATATGACATTTCCAATGTTTCAATATGCATTACAGTCTATGATTACAGCATTTATCAGTGACGTTCTGGGTTTGTTTTAATCCCGTGTTTCATTTTTTAAATATATTTTAAATATTTCTAAAATGTTATACTGGAGGAGTTTTATACACATGGTAAAATAATTGTCATAAGTTTGTACAGGCATCTGTTGTGCCATTCTTGGCAGTCTTTCTGAGGGTTTTATTTTGTTTATATTGATATCGTAATTATGTTGTATCGACTGAAATTAAGAACTATATCGTGATATACAGTAAGTTTTGGCCATTCTTGTCCAGCCCTACCTTGGTGCAAGAAGCCCCTTGGTTTAAATCCCTGCCTGGGATCTTTCTGTGTGAAATTTGATTTGTTTCCCCATGCATTGGTGGGTTCTCTCCAAATTCAACCCCTACGCGGTTGCATGAGTGGCTGTTTGTCCTGTATGCCTCTGTAGTGACGACCTTCACAGGGTATACTCTGCACCCAAACCCTCCCAACCCTGTAAGCGGGTACATATACTGTCGATAATGGATGGATGGATGCTCAGCAGACCCCTCAGGTCATCTGTGTCCTGCTCACTCAGCGTCCCCATGGACCAGGGGACCAGCTCTGACACCGCCTATGTCTTTTTTAATTGTAGCTGTTTCGCGTTTTTAATTTGTATTTCATGTCTCCAATGTGTTTAGTGCATTTTGAATTATAGGTAGTGTACTGAAAGCGCTCTACAATGAAAGTTGCCAGTTGGAGAATAATTCCGTTTTTTCTCTATTAACCTGCACGGTATAAGGGGGTGTAGGACTTCATTTTTAAAAAAATTGTTTACCTCTCGTGCACAAAATAGGTGTGTGAGTGGGTCTTTTTTTTGCATGTGACGTCAAAAAGGCTAACGAGGAATGTGGGATAAAGTTTAACGTATGTCGTAATTTGGTCTTTTTTTTTTCCCTCGTGTTTTTCCCCTTCTTTCGCAGGTCCGCGCGGGTAAACATTTTCCGCCTCGTGTCCGTTGACTGACTCTTCTGCACTGTCGGTCACGCGCCCTCACGTGCCGCCCGCGACTACGGAGCTCTGTGTGCGCGAGCGGCGGCGGTTGGAGTTCGTTGGTGACCGTTACCAGAACCGCGTCGACGGGCTCCGACTGCGGCTGCTGCTCCTCCTCGGATCTTTTCCTCGTTTACCCTTCAACCCAGAGAGCCGGAGGATGGAGCAGGTACTGCACCGTCTGTGAGCCGGTCAGAAGGGAGGAGGAGGAGGCGGAGGAGACGCGGGAAGGACACCCAGCAGCAGCAGCAGCAGATGAGGCTCATTTGCCGCAGGCCCCGCCATCGTGAAATCGGACACCGACTTGCGGCCGCGGATGGGGTGACCGTGCTCCCTGCTTCTCCGCCGCTACCGCCGGGGAGGCCCATGACTTCGGACGATACCTGCGCGGGAGCTGCCCGTGGTCGGCTGTAAGGTGGAGGAAGGAGACGGGGAAGGAAAATGCAGACGGCGGAGGAGACGGCCGCCGCTGAAGAGCCCATTTTGGAGGAAGGGTCGGGACGAGAGCAGGTGAGGAAGGGCATCCTCTGTTTGTTTTTATGTTTTATTCTCGAGTCACGTTTGTTTACACCTGAGGAGAGGGAGTTCAGTGTTGCCGAGCCCCCTCCTCCGTTTAAGAAAGCATTGTGTCATTCCTGGTGGTTCCCTAACTGCCCCCCCCCCTTTATTATTATTCCCACATCCTCCTCTTTCTCGGCTGTGTTCACGTTTGCTGCTCTTTCATTGACAAAACATGTCTCTCTGCTGCTGGGCTGTGCTGCCCGCATCCTCGCCGCGGTGTGAACAAACAAGGACACTCAGGGAGGACCTTGACTTTCACTATGGATGAATGAAAAACGAGCGTTTCAGACGAGATCTCTAAAATCCCGTAGCGAAAAAAAAAGATAAGAAAAAAAAACCCCGAAACGACAATAATCTCCATCTCCATGCAGTAGGACGTGATCATTTCGGGGGAATAGTAAAGCATGTCATCCATCAGGTGTCACCTCAAAACTACAGCTGGGGGGATTACGTCACAGTGAAGCCACACACCCACGTCACATAAAAATAAATAAATCACACAATCATCCATAATGCGAGCATAATATCATAACAGCACCTCCTTACAACATGAAAGGACTCCTCCAGGCATCACCTAACACGTCTAAGTGCAGATTTATTTGGCCTTGGATCACGTTTTTGTTTTTTAAATCATATCTTTATTCATTTTGGAAGTTAACACAGACAACAAACAGAACAACAAGGCCACATTAAATAGTATCTCTACCTGTTTATGCATATACATACAGACATAAAGCACTCAGTCCTATTACACTTGACAGTGAAGTGGCACAAACACATTGGTAAAGCAAAAAGAGACATTCAAGGTCCAAAAACATTAGCTAGCCAGTTTTCTTCTTCACCATCTGGCCTCCCATTTAGTATAATGGCCGTAAGTCTTTTACCTACATACTTATGGAAAGGGGTCCAGATCTTCCAAAAATCAGCCGTCTCACATTTGGATCTGTGTACTAAGTATTAGGTAATATGTCAAAAATCACTTTATGCCAACCATTGATTGTAGTTGGTACATTATCAATGCATCGAAGCAATAAGTTTATCCGGGCAGCAAATGTCAGGATACTGACAGGAACCAGATTAAAAGGTTTTTAGAAGGTAAAGAGTTGGCAAAGTGGGGCGAGTCATTTAAAACAAAAAAACTGCAAGTTGTATCATTGCCAAAGCAGCAAACTTGGGTTGAGTTATTCATAAGTGGAATTGCTCTGATTTGGATCATTGTCCGCAGGCCCTGGAACCGCTGAGCAACTTAAAACGTTCAGCTTCCACTCTGTCTCGGATGGTTCATCAAGATGTGTTTTAACAAATGTTATTGTTTTGGTCTGCAGGGGTTTTGATCCTGGAACCCTCTACAGCAGGGCTCACCAACATGGTGCCCGTGGGCCCCCAGGACCACATGCTGGTGCCCTCAAGCCTGTTCAGAAAATAGCAAAACCCTCCAATGAGCCGCATTTAAAATGCTATTTTATCCAGTTGGTCTTCCTTTTTGATCCTACTTGTATTTACATGGATTTAAAAGCATTAAAAACATGTTTATATTACATGAAGTCAAGGTGCGCTCTGACTCTTCAGTTCAAAGGTCAGTACAGGCAGCCCTTCTCTAACGGGGGCCATTTCTCTCTTATCGTTGAACCAGGAACAGCGACTTTAACTAAGGCAAGCGAGGCCTGCGGTGTCTTAGACGTTGTTCTGGGCTCTTTTGTGACCTCCTGTATGCATCAGCAATGGGCTATTGTAGTACTTTTGGCAGGCTGGCCTCTTCTGGGAAGCTTCCCGCTGTCCATGTTTTCTCCATGTGGTTCAGCGGTAGTCCCGAAGCCTTTTGAATGGCTTTGTAACCCCTTCCACACCAATACATGCCGATGTTTCTCACATGTTATTGAATTTCTTTGAGGAGTGCAACGACATGTTGCTTTTTAGGTCTTTTTTGCCTGCTTCGTATTTTCAGACGGCTTCTAATGAAGTCTTGACTCGGACGGCTAACTCATGATTTAACATGGAAGGCGATTACGTTTTCACTTAGCGCCAGGCTGACCTGTCGTAAATGAAATCACCACTAGAAACAGGATTTAGCTTTAGTCATCTTATCTTTAATATTACCACGAGTTAGAATCTGAAACACCAGTGGTGCAAAAACAGATGAAATGTGTTATTCACTGTGGCCAGATTAAAAGGACAACGCTATAAAGACACCTGACCATAAGCGCACTGCTTTAGATGTGAATACGGTGGAAAACCAAAGAGCCAAAGACTTAAAAACCTCTCCTATTTTTTTTGAAACTTTGCCAAGTTGACTAAAAATGGCAGCATGAGCAAAATGTTCTTAAAATGCAGTCGCAGGTTTCTGCCTTGTGGTGACCTCACAGACACGGGATGGCCGCTGGTATCAAAACCAAAGTTTTCTAAAGCGGCTAAAATCTCCCTCACACTTTCCCTAAAGTTCATTTAACGTGTGGCATGAAAACGTGTCGCTGCACACTGTCAGTCAGCTGGCTGAAACAAGACACACAGATCCAGCTGTTTGAAAAACTCTGGATGTTCACGGCATGGAAACCAATTACTGTTTTTAAGGTAATGGCGTTTTAAACCTACAGTGGAAAAGCTACAGACAGGTTGTCTGCCGAGCCGCTGCCTACAGGAGAGGTCCCTCGGAAACGCTTTGTGTCTTTTATGTGTCCCGTTCAAAACAGGAAATGTTGGCACTAACACTTTTAAAACCACAACAATCGCTGTATTATTTTAGTTTTTAGTTTTAAATGAAATGTGTAAATATCTGTTGCTACACCACCGATATTAAACAGCGCAAGTGGGTTGCCAAAAAGTACCCATTAGGAATAGTCTCATCATGTTCTGGAGCCTAAATATAGCTTTTATTGATGTCGTCGTTGAGCCAAAAGCTCGAAAGCTAAAGTAACAATCCCAGTCACACTGTTAGTTTCTGGGGTTTGCAAAGATTGTCCATTATTTTATTGTTATTGACAAATTTTTACCCCCCGCCCGCTACAGGAGTGGTGTTCATTCTCTGTTTGGAGACATTCCTCTGAAAGCGGTCAATATGGACAGAAAATGAGCGGAGTAGCAGGAAAAGTCCAAAGAAAAATAATGATAATTTAAAAAAAACTCCAAAAAGCTTTGAGTTTTATCGATCAAACCACTTTAAAAGATCCAGAGAAGGTCTGTGTAAAGCAAACAGGGACAAATCAAGACTTCTGCATCGTGCTGCATATTAAGCAGCCAACTTCACTGACAGGCGTTTACACCCAAATCTCACGTTATCGCTCCAGAAAAGGATAAACCTGCTCCGTTTTCAACAGCAGCATGTGCCGCATCCAAAGATTACGCCCGGGGTTTAAAGTCAGAACCAGCCGCCAGTAAAATAGAATAAACATTTAAAGTGATCAAGCTGTAATGTTTGGCTTCTACGTGTAAACTGGAGTCAGTGAGGGGGGTGAACACGTTTTCACAGCCCTGTAACTGAAAGGAATACTGTTCAATAGACAGTTTTCTTTTTTATGATTTTATGAGCTGCTATTTATAGCATTCATAGCATTAATCTTTACCCTTCATAGCTTTACAGGAGACTCCAGCGCCCGTATTCCTAAGACTAAAAGTAGCTCTTAGTGATGACATTTTAGGAAAAATATTAGAATTTTCCAAATTCAAAGATTTTTCTTAGAGTTTTACCTCAGTAATATAAAATTTGTTCACAAATAGAGTCTTAGGCCTTCAGAGAGCTCCTAAAGTGATAAAATGTCAGTGGTGTTGAGGAGGATGTTTAGCGAGGCTAAGAGTGTCTGAAGCAGGAAGATGGTGGAAACGGATGGAGCTGATTGGCTGATCCACCGCCTAAACAGTGGAGGAAATGAGGACAAAAACATCTTTAACAATCATACAATTATTAATATGCAGATAAGATAAACTTTATCATCCCCATAGGTGGGAATTTATCAGTTTCAGCGGCTCGACGGGTTAAATACACGGGTGTGGTGACTATTTCACCGATAATAAATAAATAATTGGAAAAATATCGAATGATCATGAATAAAAAGTCTAAGTTGCACTAAGTTTGCTTGTGTGATGCTATCTCCTCACGTTTGATGGCTGCAGGTGAGCTTTTCACTTTCTGCTCAGAGGAAAGATGCATCAGGCCGGCAGCGCGCTTCAATGTCCGTGTGTTTGAGCCGTGATCCCAGGGACCAGTTTACTTTTGGACGCCGCTCTGTTCTCCTCTCAGGGCTGTGAGCCATGCGCTGCTGTCCAGGTCGCTTTACTCCACCTTTTGTTCTCCATTTTCTGTCGGTCGTTTAGCGCTTTATACCAGCAGGCTCTCCCAGCAAAATGCTGACAGGTGAGAGCGCATCAACATCACGTAGATCAGGGGTCTGCAACCTTTACGGTCTAAAGAGCCATTTCACCTACAATCCAGTTGAATTAAACTCGTTCAGAGCCGCAAATGTTGCCTGGCCTTTTAAAAAAAGACAAGTTATAATTTGTGATAAAGATCTACTGTAGGAAATATGTTTTCATCATTAAAGAAACACTCTTTTATGTCTATTTTGAGGTTTAAAAAAAGAGAGATGGATGGGATGTTGATATTAGTGGATAAAGATTTAAAAAAAAAAAATCATAGTTTCCAACATAATGAAAAAAATATTGATTTAAAATTAAATATTACTGGCATTTTCAGCATCATTCTGTTGTGAAAATTAAAAGCAATTATTCCAAGAAGAAAAATGCTAAAACCTGCATTTATTATCATTATTACAATTAAATACCATATACAAATATAATTTGTAGCCAAAGTTATTAACTGTGGAAGGTCCAAAGAGACACTTGCGGCCCCAGAGCCACAGGTTGCAGACCCCTGGACTAGATAAAGCAGTAAAATGAGTGAACATAAATAAGCAAATCAAAATAATGACGAGCACATAAAATAAGGTGCGTTTAAAACATTTTGACGCTGTGTGACAATCAATTAGTTTTGCTAAATTTCATCATGGTGACACATTTCTTAATCCAGTCTAATCGCTCCTTTGTTTTTTGTTTTTTCCTGGTACCATCAGCCAATCACAGCTCTTGGAAGACAGCGTCACACCTAGAAACAGGGTCAACCAGATAAAACTTCCTGTCGTCTCCTCACTCAGAGTCGCTCTCTGAGAGGACCGAGAATCTCTGTGAACACGGGCACCCGAGTAAATAAGACAAAACTCAGGTCAAATTGAATATAAAAAGGATTTTTGCACATTTGTTTTTTTTTTTTTCCTATACAGATGAGACATTAAAGCATTAAAGACGCAGAAGCGACTGCTCTCTGTGCTGTTCGGCAATCAGACAGATTAGCGGCAGGCAAAACAATAATGATGTCCGACTGTGAAACGGAACAAAACCCCCAAAAAAACGAAATGTAATTTATGGCAGAAAATCTTTGTAGACGGAACGTTTCGACCATGTTGAAAGCTGCTAATTTATTTGGTAGTGGAAGTGTTTATTGCTGAAGTGTTTAGCTCTAATTAGCTTTAAACGGTGTGACTTCAGACCAAAGAAAAACGCTTTATTACGCAACTTTTCTTTGCACCTTTACGTCGTGTAGCCTCAGAGAAAAGGCAAGAGAGAGGGACTAGACCTCTTTAATGTGAAGAGCTGACTTGTAGATGGTGTTAAATGCTGCCTTTCACTTTATTTCACCACTTTCTCCTGTCTCTGGCCGTGCCTTCATTGCAGACAGTGCGATGTAATCCAATGATGCAGCCTCCATCTGGTTTCTGCCTCCATTACTCTCTCATCTTCCCCTCCTCGTCTCCTTCCGGTTTTACATTCGCCTTGTGGAGTCTCTCTCTCTCTCTCTCTCCATTTAGCTCTCCCTTTGAAGTCTCTGCACATTCTTATCTCCATTAACTTTATTTGCTGTCACATCGACACGGCGTTCTGCACGCGTGCTCACACAGGCGCTATCACAAATGAGGCAGATTGATATTAAAATGGCAACTTTGGTTCACAGGTTGCCGCGCGGAACCAAAACATGAAAATTAGCCTGAAAGCAGACGGTACTAATCTAAAAAAAGCTTACAATGATTATTGCTGTGCTGACGCCTGCAGCTTTACAGCCACCACGAACCAGAAGGTGTTCGATTGCTTGATTCTTGGAAGTAAAATGTGCAAAACCATGCTTAAGGTTGTTAGTCACTGCTAAATTATCATCAACGTATGATACTTAATGAAATCTTTATTTGAAAATATACTTCTCAACTAACTGAAAAGGAAATTGAACATATTTCGATGTCAGCTATAGCTGCACAATAAACTCAATCACGGTCATCATCATCACAGTGTCAATGTGTGCAATGCTGTCGTCTCATATGGCTGCTTGGATAATATTTGATATTATTTATTTCAAGTTTCATGCTTGCAGGTTTTGCATGCAAATTATATTTTTAGATGAGAGACTTTCGCTGCCCTTGATGCCCATGCTTGATGTTTATTTTTGGCGTCTGAGATGCAAGAGCTCACAGCGAGCGGTGGTGGACGCTGCGATTTCAGGAAAAGCAGGAAAAGAGTCAGAAAGGTGGTGGGTTGATCATACCAATATTGCCATTGCAATAATCGTCACGGACATTTCAATTGCGTGTTTGTTTTTTTCTCAGGTCACGCAGCCCCATTGTCAACCAATTTATTTTCCTCCAGCAAAGATAAAAACATTAGATAATAATTAGATCAACTCCTGGTAACTGCAGCTGGTGCCGAGCAGCAAACCAGATAAAAAAAAAGTCCGGACCGGTTTGTGTCCATAACTTGCAAAACTATATTAAGGGTTTTGCTTAATGCATTATTCTATCATTCTAACAAATCTAGGTTTTGCCCAACAAACTGCATGCAGGGTCCGAAATTAACACTCGCCAGACGCCAAAGGCGAGTAAATTTTCCGTTTGGCGAGTAAATTTCAGAGAGCTAGCTAGCTGCCACATGGCGAGCAAATGTCTGCACCAAATAAGTCGTGTTTTTCAGTCACACTCGCACATGTGACGTGAGACCTACAGCAACTACGTCATGTTCGTTTGCTAACAACTAGCGTTTAGCTCAGGCTAATTACGTAGCGGGATTACGTGGAGATATTTAGCAGAGGTCAGTCAGAATTAATATTTTGGCCGGTAAAAAATATGCTTGGCCAGTTGATTCTTACATCTGCCAGCCAACTTGGCCAGTGAATCAGGGGGTTAATTTCAGACACTGCCTGCCTTCCACCCTTTATGACAGTAAACTATATATATATATTGGCTGCTGCAGCCAAACGTCTGCTTGCTTGGTAGATGTCTGTGTAGAAGAGGATCTCTGAGAGCGCAGCTGAGATGTGGCTTTCAGACCTGAAGGGATTTAGTTGTTGTTCATGTTTCCTTTGGGATCAAGGTGAGACTTTAATGTAATGTTGAATACTTTGCCAAGGCTCCCATCTCTTCCAGGGTTCCTCCAAGTTTGCATGAGGACTCTCACCGCGGTTTACCGGAATTTCTTGAAATCTGGATATTATGTGTTTCATCTTTTAGTCAACTTCATGTTGCCACACAGGTTCTATTTGAATAAATCATTTATTTAGTTTGCAAGTCGTACTTTCTCAGGTCTGGTGGCTGGTGTAACTGGACAGTGAAAAAGTTATTGATCACAGTAAAGTCATGCTTTAAGAAAGGGCCGCTAACTTTTTATTTCACTTAGGACCAGCTTGGTTGGTTTGGTTTGCTTTATTTCCCTTGATAAATAAAAATCCCTTTTTGAAAACTGCCTTTTTTTATACATTTGATATTAAAATTTGTTTGATCCTAAACATTTAAATGTGACAAAGGGCAAAAACCGAAGAAATCTGGAAGGTGGCAAATTCTGTTTTTACAGCCCTGTAATTAAAACAAAGGAACACGACCGTGAAGAAGTACAACATATGTATGTAAAGCCACACGGCTGCAGGTGTAAGGTGGAAAACTAAAACTTATTTCAGGCACTTGAGCTTTAAAAACCTCTCAGACGGCACCTGGCCAGTCTGCTCCTACATGACGGCCTCCAAGCTTCTCACAGAACGGGCTGAAGTTCTGGGTTTCCAGTCGGGTCGTCAACTTGAGACAACAGTGCTTAGACCTGGGGAAGAACTCACGGAAGGATAATGAACGATTCGAGGTGGATAAAAGAAGAGTGAGGTTCACACGGTATGTCCAGGCAAGCGAAGTCCTGAGAGATTAAAGGCAAAGTCAAAACCCTGCCAGCCCACTGGCACCTGGAGGTGTTTCCAGCCGAGCAGTGACACGGACCCAACACGACGACGCTCCTGGACCAGATCACCCCGTTAATTTCATCATCACACGGTTCTGGTACCCTGAGTCTGTAGGGAGTCGTGAAGAAATGTTTCTCCAGCACTCTGGACAAAAGTTCAGGAAGAAAGCTTGAAAAGCTGACAATACTGTTTTTATCATTCTTTAAAAACAAATTTATTGGATGGTCTGAAAATGTTTGTTTTCAGCGTTGAAGTTAAAAATCAGATCAGTAACGGTTCATTTCCGAAAGCCTTATTAATCTTCTTAATTAAGTGTTAATGCATTAATACGGTAATAAATAGCTTTCACAATTGCGTTAGTCGTTCACTTTTTTATATCTCATCTAAAGGGCTGTGCAAAACTTGTAAACCACCACTAAGTTTCTTTTACTTTCCTTGCAAGGAGATATTCTTTTTACTACTTCCAAACATTTTTAACAGAGCAGCCGAAATAAAAGTCCGAAGAAAGACTTTTAACATAATTCGGAAAGCCTGGAGAAATGATGATCAAGACTAAGTTATAACATTTACAAGGAACATCTTTCCCCCAGAAAGCAAAACATAAAGAACAGAGACTATTACACAGGATTGTAGTTTTCTGGTTTGTTTGTTTTTCTGTCTGTGAATTTTCTCCCTAACATTTGTTGTCATCTCTGGAAGTGACTCGCATGCCGCAGCCTGCGCTGAACTGCATTTTACGGCTGGACAATTACACCAGCTGATCGTTTTCAGGCAGAGGGGTGACGTCTGTATCATTGTTAGCGTGGGATGACACGCGGCTGCCTCGGTAAGTGGCAACAATTTCCCTGTTATTGCAGCCTGACACTCCAGAGCGGCTCAACGCTCTCCTGATAAAAGGAAATACATTTAAATTCTGCTCTGCAGGCATCAAAAGCACATTTTCCTCACTTCCCTACCTCATTCGCCACCCACGTACTGGGGCGGCTAATTATAGCTGCTCCAGTCACACCTAACGAGCTGAATCAGTTTGAGCACAGAATCAATCAGAGAGAGAGAGAGAGGTTCATAAAGGGAGCGACGTGGTGCACAGATGGAGACGTGTGTGCAAAGTGGGGATTTGAAGTACACCTGGCCAGGCCGGCCACCAAACACCAGTAAATGAATCTGTAGCTGCAGGTGGTCATTTTGTGAAACAGGAAGCTAATTGAGTGTTTGCTGTGCTCGTAGTGTGTGGCAAAAATACTCAAAGTGACTCTGCAAGAACATCAATATGCAGCAAACGGCCAAAATAGCCTGGTGTTTGCTGCGTGAGGAAAGCCAGAAACTTTTCAAGCGAGCTTTCCTCACATCGGACACACAGAAGTGGATCCAATAATCTTGATAATGTTGCTGCGTCTTATATTTGCGTATACATGTCTTTTGTTATTACAGGTTTATTATTGGCTCTGCTGTGGCTCTGGGGCTTAGCTCTGTCGCTGTGTGACCCGTCGCTGCATCTTGGTTCCTCGCCCAAAGGGACCTGGCACAGGAAGTGCAAACACGGATAATTTGACTCCTGCCTTGGGGCGGCCTTTTTGCCCCACCGGCTACATTCTTGCAGACTCTTGATGAAATTGTTGGATAGCTGGACGCCAACTGGTGCTTTTTGCTATTGCCAAAATGTTCTGCCCCTCTTGCCGTTTTTAGATGGAAGGGATTCTGTCCGCAGAGGTGAAGAGAAATAAGACTGGGAATATCCAGTCAGATTTTTCCGTGCCGGGGTGCAGTCTCCTTTACATTTTCTTCCTGTCATGTAGTTCATGATCATTTCTGTCTCTCACATGCTCCTCACCACCTCTCTCTCTCTCTCTCTCTCTCTCTCTCTCTCTCGCTGCACTTTCAGCCCGATCAATCCACTCGGAGACAGACCTTTAAAGAGGAAATAAGAGAGGAGGTCTATGGGTGGGGACAGAGCGGGAGGAAAGAGTCAGACGTGTTATACAGTGCCTCGCGAAAGTAGTCCTAACCTTCAAACGTGTACAGATTTTGCCACGTTAGATTTATGTTTTTGGGATCATTTGAACCTCTCGCAGAGCACTGATCCATGCAGCATCTGAAAATAGAAAAAAGTACGACACAACTGCAAAACATGGCCGCCCACCTAAACTGACAGGGCAGGCAGAAAGAGGACATTGATCAGCGAAGCAGTCCAGGGGCGCATAGTGACTCTGGAGGAGCTGCAGAGATCCACACTAAGGAAGGAAAACTATTAGCTGTGTACTCCACAAAGAAGAAAGGGTTTAAAGAAAAAAACAGCATTAAAAATACTGTTTGGAGTTTGACAAGCCGTCTAGGGGTCACAACAAACATGTAAAGGAAGGTGTCCTGCTCCTGTGAGACTAAAATCAAACTTTTTATGTTGATAACAAACACTTCATATCACCCTGAGCACATCAACAACCCCGTGGTGAAACACGGTGCTGGTAGTATCATGCTGTGGGGCTTTTCATAGGGGTCAGAGTTGACGGATGACGCTAAACGGCGTGGATTTCTGGAAGAAAGCCGGTTGGAGGCAGCAAACCTGTGGAGACCGGGGCCGGTGTTCACCTTCCAGCCTGAGCGATCCTAAACCTACAGTTAAATTGTTTAGATCAAAGTAGGGCTGGGCCATATGGCTTAAAAATAAAACCTCCGATTTGTCTTTTACCAAATTCTCAAAGTGCAATTACGAGCTTTAAAGGATCATTATAAAACAAGATGGTGGCCCCACCATAGTAGATAATGAAAAAATCTGAGAACAATTTTCACTTCACTTGTTTAACTTCACACCAATTTAAAAATAATAAATGAAAGTGCCTAGCCTGAGAGTAAAAATGTTTCTTCATAGGAGTATTTTGACAATCTACAGTATTTTCCTGAACATATATTCAGCATTGCTTGCTATTACCAAAACAATTTCCCCTGTCAGGGCTGATATGGCGCAAATTTCATGGAACCCCAGGAGAGTGCATTGGGAAGAAAAAAAATCTAGATTTTCTAAAATTAAATCTTCAGGAGTTTCAAATTCAAGTTAATCGATAAAATCGATTATTGCCCAACCCTAAAACAAAAGCACATTTGTGTTTTTGAATGGCCGAGTCAACGCCCAGACCTGAATCCAGTCCAGTGTGTGCTGACGCTTGTAGATCCATACTTTCAAAAATGTCGTTCTACAAGGTATTCCCTCAGGGTGGCTGAATGCAAATGCTCCTCACGCTTTTTTTAGACTTTAAAATCTATTCATCATTTACCGTGGGCTTCATGTCTGGGCACTACTTTGCGTTGGTCTGCTGCATAAGATCCCAAGGAAACAGGCGGACGTCTGCGGCTGTAACATGTCAACATGTAAAAGGGATCGTGCGTTGGAGGAGAAAATAGGAAAAGCAGCCAGAGAAAGGCTTTCGAGAAGGAGATGATGAAGGTTACAAGTGACTGCTGTTATTTTCATGGAGGTGAACACCTGCCTGGGGGGTCCCATTGATGAGGAGATAAATGGGGGGGGCTTTGTGTCCAGTTTGCCAGCAAATACCACGCTGTGGCTCAACTGTGCTGAAAAGAAACGAGCGTATGAGAGAAGGAGTGAGTGGTGATGACTGAGCGATCGGGGGCTCGTGTGGTAGATGGATGGAGGGAGAGATGCTGGCAGACCTGACAGAGGAGAGAAGGACGGTGGTGTCATCCCATCTGCTTCTTTTTCCTATTTGTCATCTCCCTTCTGGTCTTATGACATTCCCCACGAAGTGAAACGGGCAACAAACACTCGCCAGTCTTCGTCGGGAATGAAACCAAACATGTCCACCGCTAGCTTACGTGACACACATGGCCTTTTGCTCTTTTGCCCCATGCCGGCTGTCCCCCTCCGTCGTTGCATCAGCGCCCGCGTCAGTCGGTTGGGAACTGCCTAGAAGCATCTTTATCTTCTAAATTATTCACATATTCTCCTCTGGCTGCATTACAATGCAGAGGAGGAGCATGCGGATTGAGAAGGAGGCACATTAAAGCAGCTGTGATTGTGTATGTGAAGTGAGTGCGGCGTAATGGGACGTGCTTGTGAAGCTGCGTGCACTCAGAGCGCGCTGTAAGCACGGTGCGTGTGCGTCTAATGTGCAGCACTTACCCTCAGATGGGCACGGAGCAGCCGTAATGCGTTCCTTCGGTCGAGGCCTCAGCCTGCACACTTGGTTGGAAATCTGACGCTGTTTACCAAATAGGAAGGCTATTAATACTTTACCAGAGCGGGGCCTGAGGCACATCTTTATTCCCTCCTTGGCAAAAAAAAAAAATCTTTTTCACATGATAAAATATTAACACAGAGGGATCCTGCATTATTTATTGCAGTTTTGAACGTTAGTGTGGAGGCATGTAGAAAGCAGTCGGACATGCTAGCTGCCTCGCATAAAGGAACGCGCAGTTAGCAGCGTCTCAATATTTATTGGCTCCTCCTCTGTGTTTCCACAGCAAAAGCCCACCCAGCAGTCTCTGGCCTCCTCCCTGTGCAGAGAGTCCCACTGGAAGTGCCTCCTCCTGACCCTCCTCATGTACGGCTGTTTCGCCACGCTGGCTTGGTGCGCTCTCTGTCGAGTGCCCGTCCTCGGCTCGTCTTCCTCCATCCCTCTTGGTGTCGACGACGACGCAGCATCCGCGGCCTACTACAATGACATCCTCCACCTGGAGAGTCCGTGCTCCAGCGGTTACGTCTACATCCCCCTGGCCTTCCTGGCGATGCTGTACGTGGTTTACCTGGTGGAGTGCTGGCACTGCTTCTCTAAGACGGCCATGTTGGCTCACGCTGAATTCCAGGTATCTGACATTTAGCTGCACTGTTCAACTCTGCACACATTGTTTTTCTGCAGAAACAGAAGCAGAAGATACTCCAGCTTCCAAGCCACTTCCTTGTTTTAACCCCTGCTGCGCATGCGCAATACAAAGTTCTGTTAAAATCGTAAATAAACACAAAAGGTTTTATTTTCAATTTTTTTTCAATTCAATTCAATTCAATTTTATTTCTATAGCGCCAATTCATGAAACATGTCATCTCAAGGCACTTTACAAAGTCAAATTCAATCATTTTATACAAATTGGTCAAAAATTTCCTATATAAGGGAACCAGTTGATTGCTTCAAAGTCCCGACAAGCAGCATTCACTCCTGGAGAAGCGTAGAGCCACAGGGAGAGTCGTCTGCATTGTACATGGCTTTGCAGCAATTCCTCTGGAAAACCTCCAGCAGAACCAGAACCAGGCTCAGTATGAACGGTCATCTGCCTCGACCGACTGGGGGTTACAGAAGACAGAGTAGAGACACAACAAGAGAGACAAACAAGCACAGAAGCAAACATTGATCCAGTAATCTGTTCTACATTAGATGGTAATAGTGGGTGATCTGTCTTCCCTGGATGATCAGCTAGCAGAATGCCAGACCAGGTGTACCTACTATGAAGAAAAAGAGAGAGAACAAAAAGTTAAAAGCTGAAATGACGACAAGAAATGCAAAACTGGAGAACAATAGAATTCAGTAGAGTGAGGAAAATAGGCCCTGATGTCCTCCAGCAGCCTAAGCCTATAGCAGCATAACTATAGAGATAGCTCAGGGTAACATGAGCCACTCTAACTATAAGCTTTGTCAAAAAGGAAAGTTTTAAGCTTAGTCTTAAAAGTAGACAGGGTGTCTGCCTCACAGACCAAAATTGGGAGTTGGTTCCACAGGAGAGGAGCCTGATGGCTAAATTTACTAACAAATTGAGCCAAAGTTTGAGCATGAGTCAAATATGCACCTTTAAGATGTATTCCTGGGGGATGCTCCAACTGATGTCTACACATTAAAAGTGATAATCATTTTACTCTAAAACCACACTGCTTCTTATGTAAATAAATTTACTGCCTCCAACTTACTGAAGATGAGGTTCGTGCATTTTAGCTTAAACTACTGAACAGTTTGACAAAATCAAAAACCTCACAATTTTTTTTTTAAATATTTTATTAATCAAACTGAATGCTAGGTTTTTCATGGTAATAATGTTTATTTAATATTGTATAATTAATATACAATTAATTTCGTTAAATAAATAAATCTCTCAATTATAAAATTAAAATATATTGCTTAAAGATGAAACAAAATAGATGCAGAAATACATATTGCAGATCCCCAGAAAATGAGAAAGTTCAAGGTATATCCCAAGGTTTTTTTTAACAGCTGAATTGGATGAAATATGAATCCCACATTGGAAACATGATCCATAGGTAATGTATCGAATTTGTTAAACATCCAAACTCCAGGAAACAGTTTATGTCAAGTTTATGTACCAGAAATAACAGATTTTCATATAATTTCATTATTATGTGTATGCGTTACGTCAAAGACAGATAGAACAGTGCGGGACACTAAAAACAATAAGCTAAAATCTCTCATAAATGGCCCAAAAACAACTTTTAACTAACTACTTTTATCAATCATGACCCAATGCAATAATTTAAATGGGGGGGGGGGACATCATGAACAGAACTGGGTGGGACGTTTACTGTGAGTTGTCCACTTCCTTTATTTTTCAACAGGCTGCATATTATGCTGTCATGGTTAGGTACAGGAACTGGATAGAAAATTACAAAGATAGCAGCCAAAATCCAAACCAAAGCGTCTCTATTGACCCCAGAAGACCGCTTTGCAAAAGTTTTGAACTTCCCCTCATTCCTAGTACTCTGACTAAAATAAGGAGCCCAGGAAAGGTACAAGCAAACCAGCAATGCGTCTTTCTTTTTACTAAATGTTCACTGCTTAATCAGGAAAGAATATTTACACATTTCCTCCATGACTCCAGGGACAAAGATTGCTCCTATCATGTAGAAAGAAATCTGAACTGCCTCAGTCTGCTTTTCCTGTGGTGTTTCATAATGGAAAAGCTGCCTATTGAAAAATGAGTTAGTTGCTTCTACCAAAAAAACAATAAACATGGCAATATAATGAAACTTTGTCTTGGGCATAGTAGCTATTATAAGCAAGCAAACAATAGCCATCTTATTGTTACAGCTTGTCTGCTGTTGTTTTTTTTCAGGCAGTTGTCTCAGTTTTAACCTGTCCGTTGCTGATAATAAGACAGATTATTTTGTTTAACAATGCCATTTAATGGTTTGGTCTCCCAGGAAGTGTACGAGCGGGTACAGAGACTCCAACAGGCCACTCCATGTATTTGGTGGAAGGCCATCAGCTATCACTACGTGAGGAGGACCAGACAGGTGACCAGGTACCGCAATGGAGATGCATACACCACCACACAGGTGAGGGCACTCTCTTTCATCTTTGCTTTTTTTTTTGCCAAATTTAAAGGTAGAAAAAAAACACCTAAGTAATAAAACTATTCAATACCATGTGATGAAGTAGTATCATCCTTCAGGTAATTAATCAGCCCTTGATTGGGGGAACAACATATTTCAGAATCAGAAATACTTTAATAATCCCAGAGGGAAATTATTTTCGTTACATGCTCCAGATATACAATGCATATTCATGGGTCTTCATGCCCAAGCAGCAGGCGGAGTTAATTTAGCAATCTAAGTCCTTGGTTAGCAGTGTTTCTCCACCAGCCTGCGTCCCTAGTCTCCATGAAAACCACCTTCTGTCCAGGCCAATTGGAGGCCAGAACAGCTTTAAGTTTTGTGCAGAACAGAAAGAGGACACAGGATTTGCAGCATAGGAACAGTTTTGTTGCCAGCAGGGAAGTATATTTAGATGTTGTCCTGTTAGCACTTCCAGCAGAGTCATTGAGTCAGAGATGTTGTTACAGAGCCGGTCAAAAACAAAAACACGGCAGGGCCAAAACATTAGCAAGCTGGGCTGTAGCTGTTTTCAGCTGGTCAGCTGTGGGTCCTGACTCAGTGAGCTGGCTGCCTCCCCAGCAGTTCCTTTTTCATAATGAGAGGTGTCATCCTCCATAAAAAATAAAAGGTTTATGCTAATCTCCATTTAAGAACACAAAGACGTAGCTTTACCGAAAAAAGAGTGGAACAAGAGCTCCACATTTAGTTACATTTTGAATTCTGTAACAATTTAAGAAAAAAAAACCCAAAAAACTATTTTTTTTCCCTTATCTTGTGTCACCTTTCCTCCTCAGGTCTACCATGAACGAGTGAACACTCATGCCTCCAATTCAGAGTTTGACTACGCCCGCTACGGCGTCAAAGATGTGTCAAAAGAGCTGCTCGACCTGGAGCGGCACCCTGCTGTTCGCCTCCGCTTCACTAAATGTTTCAGGTACCAACATTTGTTAGGAACTACCAAGTCAGAGCTGTAGTTGGTTAAATAAAAATTTAGTTTAAAAATAAAGCTAATCTTTACTTGATTTTGGTCTAATGTGTTAACTGCCTGTGCTTTAGCTTCTCCAGTGCTCGTGCTGAAGCTGCTTACCTCACTCAGGTAAGTTTAAGCAGAAAACGTGTCTAACCTTACGCCGTAGTTGCTCATAAAGTGCCTTTGTTACCACAACAAAGGTGTTTTATTAGGAGTTTATGTGCGAGACCAACAGTTTAGGTTTACTCTGCTTTCCGTAAATACAATTGGTGCCTTTAGAAGGTTCCTAATTACTAAATAGAGCCTACCTATGTGTGACTTAGTCTCTGAAGGCCTGAGGTTTGTTAGAAAACTTTAGTTTACAACTCATTATGAAAACTAAGGAACACAAGAGATAGATCAGGGAGAAAGTGAAGACGTTTAATGCAGGGTTAGGTTATAAGACAATATTCCCAAGCTTTGGCCATTTCACTGAGCTCTGTTCAAAAGGACAGGGTCAAGAAGGGAACCATTTCTGACGTTTGCAACTTGCCAAAAGCCAAATAAGCGTTACAGAAAACATGTGAAAGAAGGTGCTCTGGTCCGGTCGCCAACAGAGTTTTACTTTTTGTTTGTATGCAAAATGCTATGAATGACCAAAATCTGACATTGCATATCACCCTGAAGACAAAATGCCCACAGTGAAGCACGGCGGGGGCCGGTTCATGCTGTTGTGATGCTTTCTCTCAGCTGGTAAGAGCTGCTGGTTGCAGCTAAATGCAGAGCAATCCTAAAAAGTTGTCAGAGGCTGAAAAAGGCTTCACACTGACCCTTTAAATACAGCCAGAACTACGATGAAATGATTTGGATCAAAGCATATTCATGTGTTAGAATGGCCTAGTCAAAGTCCAGAGCTAAATTCATTAGATAATCGTTGGCAAGACTTTAAAATTGATGTTCTCAGATGCTTCCCATGACTCAACTTGAGCTATTTTCTAAAGAATTGTATTTATAGTGAAATTACATTGTTTTGGATTTTATTATGGGTATCAGTTAAAGTTCTATGTTTTTATTTGCATTACTTTGTGTTGGTCTATCACATAAAATCTCAATAAAATACATTAAGTTTGTGTTTAAATGTGACATGTAAAAATGCTGCATGCTTTTGCAAGGGCCTGCATTGTTTAAGCAACTTAAAATATTTATTTGATCATAAATTCTTTAGAAAAGGACCTACAGGCTCAACGTTTTGAAACTGTGTCGGTGCAACTATATCCAGTTTGTCAGAAACAGGCCAAACCAGTTAAAGTTTAGGCTTTTTGATTCGTGAAAACTTCTAACCGAGCATGTTTTTGTTGTTGTTTTCCTCTGTGACTCCAAGCGAGCGCGGTTCTTCGGGGAAAACGAGGGGCTTGACGACTATATGGAGGCCCGGGAAGGAATGCACCTAAAAAACGTGGATTTCCGGGAGCACATCCTGGCTTTCCCAGACCCGGCTCACCAGCCATGGTTTTCAAGGCACAGGGTGTTCTGGCTGGCCTCTGCCTTCCTGCTGTCCTGGCCGCTCCGGGTGGTGTCCGAATATCGCACGGCATACGTGCACTACCACGTGGAGAAGCTGTTCGGTGAGGACGAGGACAGTGGCGGAGGAGGGGGAGGTGTTGGAGGAGGGCAGGGTGGAGGCGGGAGAGGCGACTTGGTCGAGGGAGCGACCCAGAATGGAATCCATCCGGGAGGAATCGGGATCGGGTTCGGACTGAACGGGACGAGCTACCGAGCCATCTCTCGTGTCAACACGGTGGACATGACGGAGCTGGAGTGGCACATCCGCTGTAACCAGCAAATGGTCCCGAGCTACTCCGAGGCGCTCCTTATGGATTTAGAGTCGAATGGGAGCACGAATCCTACCGCCTCCACGCCCATCTCCGGAACTCCGGGGATCACTCCCACCCAGGGCCCTCACCCACCACCTCTGGCTCTGCCTGTGGTGTTCAACTCCGCCTACCTCCTGCAGAGCTGCCCCAGATGCAGGAGAACCACATCGAGCTCCAGTCTTCCCTCCAGGATCAGGGCTCCGATGGGGACCACGGCCCTCCTGAACGCCACCGTGGCCGGGATCCGGGCGGCAGGGCCGGGAAGTGGAGGGATAGGAGGAAGACTGGTGCTCAGCCGAAGCGGATTCTCTCTGGGGAGGCTGGGAGGTGGGCGACAGAGCAACTTGTTTCATTCAAGAAGCATCGGAGGAGGACTGGGAGGCAGCAGGGAAGACGGAGGAGGGAGCGGGGGTGGAGGAAGCATTGGGGGCGGTGGAGGAGGAGGAGGGAGCGGGGGATTCTTAGGTATGGGCTCAAGACAGAACAATGAGGAGACCAGGGGGGTCCTCGAAGGAGATGGGGATGAGGAGGAGGAAGAGGAGCAGGTGAGGAGACGGGAAAGCGGGGGAAGAGAGAGGGACGAGGAAGCAGAGCAGGGAGGAGGAGGAGGAGGAGGAGGAGGAGAGGCTAGGGACGTTGAGAGGGATCGACCTCCATCCTATCAGGACGCTTTCTTCTTTCCTGTCCTCATAATACACGGGGAGGAGAGCTGCCACGCTGGCGATGACATGTGAGACCGAGAACAAACAAAAAAAAAAAACAAGGCGTCAAGAGCAGCCGAAGGAAAGCAGAGCGCACACAGGAAGGAGCGTGCTCAACCAGAGCAGGCGGAGACGGGCAGGGCAAAGAGAGAAAGACACGCTTGGGTCTGAAGCAGGTGGAGCTAGAGGTAGAAGAGTGAGGCTGAACAGACGAGACAGGGATAACAAATGGTCGGGGTTATGAACACGCACAGCACAGTCTGTCGGCCGCCAGTAAATCCACAAGTTCGGGAGATCAGAGTTGTTGCAGAGTGCAGTTACGAGATAAGATTGAGCGCGAGTAAACCCTTGAAATTGCATGCTTTACCGGGAGGAGGTGAGGGTGACTGGAAGCTCAGAAATGTGCGTTTCCAGATATATCTATGCAGGAGCTGGAGTGGGAGGGCTGACGGTTCTAAAGATAGCCACTTGAAGCGCAGTTAGAGCACACTGAACGACGGAGGATGTTCTTTTTACAGACCAAACGGAGTTAGAGGAACTGGCAATGGCTCGATTAGGCAGAGATTGAGATACAGAGATGAACTAACAATATTTATTATTCTAAAGAACAATAAAACAAAGAAGATAAGGAATAAAATGAGAGGATAAATAGAAAAATCAATGCAGGTTAATAAAAGTTAAAGCTGATTGTGATTAATTAGAGCTACAAAGCAGATAATCCCAGTGCAGCGGATGGGTAAAGCCCTTCTTATGACTATGAACAGCACCTGACCAGCTCCTCTTACAGTAAACCGTGCCAATGAAAGACAAGATGCATTCATTTCCTCCTTGTCTCGTCATGCTGTCCTACTTCACCATTAGCTTCCCAACCACTCAATCCATTACGTCTTTGGAGGAGAGCGATTAAAAAGGGCTCCAAAAAGTGGAGCAGTTGTTGCCTCTTAAACTCAGCCCCTCTTTCTCCCCTTTCCTCCAAAACAGCGCGATTGAACGTCAATTTGCAGACGCAGGTCGTTTGGTTTGCTTAAAGGGCATATATCATCATTTTACATGCCTCTCACGTAATGACTGCCTATCTCCGACAGTCATTGGGCGAGAGGCAGGGTACACCCTGGACAGGTCGGCCATTACCAAATCTCGCCCTCTTATCCTGCATAAATGATCTTTGATAAAAGTAAGAGTGCTCACTTCGTCGTATTCTGTTTTCAACAATTAACTGCAACCATACAGTTCACAGTCAGGTATTATTTTTTTTTTTTACATTAAAACAACCGATTTTCTGTTTATAAACGTGTCAGTTCCTTGGCAACACGTCCTCACTCCATATATGGTCATGCCGTTCCGATTTCAAGAGGCGTTTTTCTTTTTGTCAGAAAAATTCGTTTTAAGGTGCGTTCACACCAGGCGAATTTTTCGTCTCGCTCCCAGCGGTTCTGCCATCCTTCCAGGACCCAACATGAGAGCCTGCTGCCCCGCGTCTGGGACGCGAACTCCAGGCGTCTTTGGTCAGTAAATCCATAATTTCTCAATAGGAATATAGCTTAATCCACCTGTACATAAAAATGGTAAATGGACTCTGCTTATATAGCGCTTTTCCAGTCATACTGACCACTTAAAGCTCTTTACACTTTAGCCACATTTGCCCAATCGCATCTTGGGGTCAAGTGCCTTGCCCAGGGGCACATCGACATGTGACAGGAGGGAGCTGGAATCAAACTCGAAACCTTGTGATTGCAAGACGACTACACATTGTGCCACAGTGGCCCCATTAAAAAAAATACAGCAAAACATTTTTCATTCATAAAAGTGTTTCTGTGCTTAAATGGACGAGGAGCGCCCTTAACGCGACGAGAATTGACAGAAAAGTTCAGATTGTTGAACTCGAACGTTGAACTCTTTGCTCTGTTTGGCCAGTTCGTGCCGTCCGCATCGCTCTAAACGTGTCGTTTGCATTGCAGACCGCTGACCTGCTCCTGAACGCACCTTTACATAGGATAACATGTAAATCACCTGCTCTAACAGTCTCATTCATGTTCAGTGTGAACGAACCCATCCGCCTTAAAAACCATTGGACGGGTCAGTTGTGACTTTTATACTTGGAAGATTTTTTTTTTTTTTTGGCTCTAGAAAATGAAATTTGCTGTTTGCAGTTAAATGCGGCTTTTGCAGTTAGTGTGTGCTAAAAACACAAAAATAGACCAGATCTATCTATCCCCAAAAATAGTTTTTTTATGGATTAAACATGCTGAGATTAGGTTTCATCTCCGCTCATTCCACATATCTAATTTCCCAAAGGCTCATATTTCATCAAATGGATATTTCCCATTCACTGAGTTTTTTTTTTTTTTTACCTTTTATAAAGTTTAAAAAGTTAATTTACACTTAAAAAAGACCTCAACCGAAATACTTTTATGGTTTAAACCAAAATCTGGTAAATTTCCATTTTTCATATTTGTTCTGTTAGATATAGCATTTTCCTACTGAGAAATCTGTATAATATAAATTAAAGACATCCAGAAAAGTGTCTCATTGTTAGCATATTAAATATTTAAACACGTTTAGGCATGAAATACCCCCACTTGTTCTAAGTCCAACATTTTTGACTGCATGAGAAGCTGTCACGGTAAGCTGACATTACTGACTTTAAAAAAAAGAAGAAGAAATTGTTGAGAATTATTAAATAAACCCCCCGATCTTATACTGATTACCATTTTCAGCCCTGTAGAAAAATGCTTTGGATAGATTAAGCCAAGCTGCTACCTCCCTCTATTACTGGAGACACAATCCTCTCTGAATATTTCCCTAAAGAGTCAAGACTTTGCAGGCATAGAAATGCATGGAAACACACGCTGCTAGCGAGGTAGCATTTCACAGCTAAAATCAGCAAAAAAAGAACAAACTGTAGTAATCCACTGGGATTCAGCACCAATACCAGGACACAGACAGGAACCCAGAGGGATTCGGAGATTTGTCCTACTTTTTGAGTCTGTTTTCCTGGACACTCAACCCGGGAGAGGCCGTCAGCATAAAGCGCTCAGCCACCTGTGCATTGTTTGTATTTTCTGTACAAAGCACACTAGACCTGCTAGAGTAGCAAGAAGAATTAGTTAGGTAAGCTTTTCCTGACCTCTCCTGCTGCCTCTGCTTACTTTTTACACACGTTCATGAAAAGCACATTCAAAACAAAGCCGGTCCCTCGTGTGACGAGGACAGGAGACCTCTGCAGATGGAGAGGACTCTTATCTCAGCGCAACTTTCTGGGAAAGTGGAGCGGCGACCGCTGGCCTGGTTAGACGGGGGGGGGGGGGGGAGACACATCCTGACACACTTTCTCATCCGCTGAATCTGGTTCATGGATCTTCTGTAGCTTTTTTCCTGAAAAAAAAAAAATCGAGCAGAAGTGGGCACAAGGAAGGAGGCTAAACACAAGGAGTGTGGCGGGAAATTAACGGCAACAAGGACAAGACTTTCTGAGCGCCTAAAGACTGGATAAGACTGAAAACGTGAAGTTAAAGGCAGTTATTTTTACAACTAGCTCAGTCTCTGGACTTCTGTGTCTATAATAAACAGAAAGAAGCACTATAAAAAGCACTCTGCCGCATTAATTTGTCTAGGAAGTCATGTTGCTTTCACTGCTGTTCATCACGTGCAGCTGAAACCTGTAAATGTAATGTACCCTTAAAGCAGGAAACGCTTATTTCCATCTGTAAATGGCTGCTCGCGCATCATCTTCATATCGGGGTAATATATCAGGTTGTTCAAGTAAAACACAAATGCCTTTGTAAAGTTTTTCCTTTTTTTTTTCTTATTGGTAAAAATGACCGTTTATGTCCACTTCTACTTGCTGATACGTCTTATTTGTTCATTTGTGTGTGTCGAAACCTGTGTTCAACACTTCTTGCTGAATATTTATACGCAGTTTTATTATCTTAAGTGTCGCTCCAGATGTGCCAAGAGAATTATTTGCCCATGATGTCTTACACAAACATACGCACCATCATGCCTGTTTGCATGCCTGATCACCGCAGTAAAATAGCCAATATATCCGCCTTTTCTGTTTCATGGCAGCCCCAGACATGTAATCACCCCACACACACGCACACACGTTCCTTTAGCATGGCGTTGTGCAAATGAGGTTGCCTTTTGTTTCCTAGGTTGCCAACATGTGTTTGCTCAGGTGTTTCGGTGAATGCTGCATTTCCTACGAATTCATCAACACGCCGAAGCGAAACAAAAGACGGGTTCCAGGGCGAGCAGGTTGTTTTCACCAGCCTGGCCTGGGCTGTAGAGTCCAAACATTTACAAGAAGGGGGAGAAAAAAAACACACATTAAACGGCTAAATCATGCACAGCATCTCGCAAAGGTGAGTACACTCCTCGCTTTTTTGTAAATAATTTATCTTTTCGTGGATCAGCACTGAAGAAATGACACTGAGGTATTCAGCGTACACCTTGTGTAACTAAACCTGTCCCCTAATGAAAACACTGGCAGCAGGGGAAAAATGTCCAAATTAGGCCCAGAAGTGTCAACACCTAGTGTGGCCACCATTGTTTTCCAGCACTGCCTTAAATCTCTTGGGCCTGGAGTTGACTAGAGCTTCACAGGCTGTCCTCTTCTACTCCTCCATGAAGACACCGTGGAGCTGGGGGACGCTCCTCCATCTTCCGTTTCACGATGCCCCACAGATGCTTCACGGGGTTGAGGTCTGACATGCTTAGCCAGGCCAGCACCTTAACCCTCAGTTCTCTTTAGTAAGGCAGGGGTCTTCTTTCGTCTTGGAGGTGTGTTTGGGGTTGTTATCATGTGAGCCCAGTTTCTGAAGTTTATTGTTGTCTCATCAGACCACAGGACCTGGTTCCACTAATCCGTGTCTTTAGTCTGCTTGTCTTCAGAAAACAGTTTTTCTGGCTTTGTTGTGCAGCGTCTGTAGGGACGACGGCCATGCTATCAAACTGTCATGTCTTCAGTGTTGGCCTATGAAAAGATATAAAAAAAACAAAAATGTGCGGGGGTGTACTCACTTTTCTGATGCGGTCTATGTATAGAGAGCACTTATCAGACGACTAGTGTTTGTGGACAGTTTTGTTGTATTTGACCGACATGCAGTTTGTGTGTAAATCCAACCAGAATGTTTTCCACATGTAATGTGCTTGGTCTAATTTAAAACTGAGATTGTGTCCACTAGATGGCAGCAAAGCCTTAAGTATTGTGACAACACAGACGCTATAATGTATTTAGAGAGCACGCCAACAGTGAAACAGACCAGGGAGAGAGCGGCATTGAGACTAAAGTTTGTCAAACAGCGTCACCACACCACATGTGTTTATTGGCTGGAAGGCCACAGCTTGACTATGTGACCACGCTGCAAAAAGGGAACTAAAAATAAGTAAAATCTTAAAATAATAATAATAATACATTTTTATTAACAGCGCCTTTCTGGACACTCAAGGTCACTTTATAGAGAATAAAAATGAAAATACAAAAATACAAATACAGGAACATAAAAACAGTTATGGGAAGGGACAAGAAAATGCTGTATTTGTCCTTTATTTTAGCAGCTAAATAACACGATCTACCAATGGAATATTATTTTTGCACTTAAAAAGAAACAACTTGTCTCTATAATCGTATTTCAAGTGCAGTATATGTAATTATCTTATTTTAGGGGTCAAAGTACCCATTGCATTGGCAGATCATCTTATTTACCTGCTTAAATCAAGGACAAATACACTAATTACAAGAGAATGTTCCCAATTTCTAGCTCCCTTTTTGCAGTGCAGTGCAGCTTTTTTCCTCTTTGCCTTTACTGAGCTTACTGTTTTTGTAACACTGCATAAAACTGCTTGTGTTTTTCCATATCTGGGAGGTTTTCGCTGAACTGACCTGGTATTATCTGGAGCTTGGTTTGGACCTTCTGGTTTTCAGCTGTAATTTTTTTAAGATAATTACCAGAACTTGCCAGGTACTTTCCTGGAACCTACCACGACTTACTTTTTCAGAACTTATAGGTTACTTTCTGGACTTTCAACTGGTACTTTCAAAACGTCCTGGGACTTTACCTTTTACTATACAGGTACTTTCCTGGAACTGTAATTTAGCTTATCGAACACTTTACAGACCTTACAAACAACTTTTAACTTGAAAGAGGTTACTGCTGTCCTTACCGGGAGGTTTCTGAGAAGTAACAAGTACTCTTTGGACTAAGCAGATACGTTCCTTGTAAGTTCCAGAAAGTAACCTCCAAATTAGGGAACGTAACCTCTGAGCTAATTTTCCATAACTTGCCATTACTTTCCTTAAACTTTTATGACCCTTACTTTTCATGACTTGGATGGTATTTTCCAGAACCTAACTAGCACTTACTAGGGGTGCAACAATACCTCAATTAAACGCTTGACGATCCAATTAAGTCGATGTCAAGTTAAAACATCGATCCACATCGTTTCCTTTAAGATACGCCTTTATTTTGAAATTCACAAGGCACAAGACTATAGTGAGCGGGTGATCTATTAGTATATTTTTATATAATTAAAAGAATGCTGTTTTTGACTTAAATGCCCGACACATGGAAGAGCTTAGAAAAACAATGGTCAAATCACATTTGTTCTCTTTGTGAGTTGATATCAATGTAAATAATTGTGTTAGATGGTCAGATGATACATCGATCGCAGATCTGTTAATTGAATTTACTGGATATGGTTTTGTGACGGACCTCACAATCATTGTATCGTAATCCCAACAAATCGATATAGCATCGTGTCGCGATAAAGCTGGTGATTTACACTGTTTATCAATTGTATGGTAAGTTCTGGAAAGTAACATTGGACTTCAGGGAAAGTACGGACGCTGTTGTGTGGTGCTACCTTACTTTCTTTTTAACTGTGACTGAATGTTTTGCGAAGCAATGTAGTTCATATCCCTGCTTCTGGCTGGACTTGTATATGTTGCTGAACTTATAATCACAAGCAATGGTCGCTTCAATCACTGAGCTGACAGCACTGTTCGATGAAGACCGTTTACATTTTGTGACTGAGCCTCCATGTTCCACACACTCATTGTCTGGCCGTGTTGATCTATATGACAGAAATAAAGTGATAGAGTGGAAGACGGTTGTGGTCCACGTTTTTCCACCCGGAGGGCTTATAAAACGTTCTCCAGGTTCTCACCAACGACTCCACTGCACTACATCGTCTCCACGTTGTTCTCCGGGATGTCTGAAGGTCTGTCAGTTTTACATTGGCTGCTTCTTTTTAACTACTTTCCAGTCCAGTAAAAGTAGGTTGCTGGTAATGACGCGCCTTCATCAGTTCTTACTTTTGCAGTTTTTAGTTTCTGTTTACGAAAATAATTTGTCAGCCATCTTTGAACCGAAACCATGACTGAATGAGATTATTTTCTTTCACAACAAATCATTTAAAAGTAACTTTACCTAGTCCACTCAAAGTACACTGTAAGGAAACAAGGTTATGTGACGCTACTAAATGTCCACCAGCAGATGGTCGCTCACATTTATTTTGGTTTGATCAGATCAGAACCGCAATCAATAAGGGTTGCAATATAATATCCTTAACCCACTTACCTAAGATATAAGCTTTAAAATGGGTTAAGACAATACGTTAACATGTAGGTTTAAAATCCTGGTGTGAATTGGTGAAGGGGTGAGTAACCCACAGCCCTTGTCTCGTTCCTCTTTTCTCCAAATACCACTTTGGTTTTTCGTTGCGTTTTCTTCATTGCTGACCCTGTTTGTGGTGTTCATGAAAAAGATCGAAGCTGCAGTGGTCGAGTGGAGGGCGTCCAGTTACGTGTTTGTTTCTGCGGTTGTTTTGTTTCTGTTTGGGGCCTTCAGCGAGTTCTGCAGAGGTTTTCAGCCAGGATGAGCACCAGCCCCTCTAAGTCTGGGGCCTTGCTGCGCCTACAGGGTCAGGGCGTCAGTTTTGCTTGAAGCGACGGACTTGAAGTGTCTTCTTTACAAGTGATAGTGGGATGCGGGCCTCCTCCAGTCTGTTGAGGTGAGGCAAAAGCTAAAACTTACTAGCTTTGATTGGCCAATTTCTTCATTATTAAACAGCAAACTCAAATGACATGGACTGTGGCCGCCTGATGGCAGTATCAGCCAGATGTTTTATGCCTGACTAAATTCAGATAGCTGGGATTAAGGCCTGCCAGTCAAATTATAAAAAGCAGTGATGACTTTAACTTGATTCTGGCAGCCATTAGCAGGCAGAGAATAACACTGAAGAATCCTGCCTGTAAACAAATGTGACACATTTCATACAGACTAACGCAGCTAAAAGTGGTTTACAAGAATTACAGGCACTAAATCTTTCAAACTAAAGCTTTAAATGGTGTCGTTTGGTTTTATTAATGCAAAACAGAATCAAGAAATGTAACTGTTAGATAATAAAATTATTCTTCCTCCTCTTTTTCAAATCAGAGCAAATTATCTATTGCTTTAATTTGTTTTTCGATATTTGAAATTGCTGGATGAAGTGTGAGCTTCCACCCGAGGTGTTTTTATTTATTCCACACACCGCTTTAACAATCAAATCACACAAAGTTGTTGACATACACAGTGATGTGTGATGTCAATAACAGCCTTGCTTGTTTCTGTGCCGTCTAGTGAAATGTCCTCAGGGTTTACAACTAATGAACACATTTTGTGAAAATCAGTTTGTCAGTATCACCCCGTATAATGCAATTTGTCCTGAGTCCCTCAAAAACAGGGAACAGGGAAGCTATCAGAGATGTGCCTTGTGAGATCTTGAACTCCAAAACAATTTTATTTTCAAATTCAAAGAAAATGTTGATATTTAGATTGGTGACTTCATGACTACTTACATAGGCATCAATAATTAGGTTAAAGGAGCCATAAGTAAGATATTAACTGTAAAATCAGCCTACATTATTCTCATTTGTCACCTGGAATGGAAGTAACATTCTTTATAAACAATCAGTCCTCTCCATCAATAATGTCTTAGTCACATTTTCTCCTTTCAAAACTAGAGGTACGGTCTGGAACTACTTTGGTTCAGGGTGTTTACTTCCTGGTTCCTGAGCCATTCATATGAGAGTTCTCAAAATAGAGCGCAGCGTTTGGTATTTTATGCTGCCTGCTAACATGGAAGCCAGTAAGAGAAGCGAACCAGAAGTAGAAGAGAATAAAACATCATATATTTATCCTGTGGAAGTAAAAATTCAGCGGAGTTTCATATATATATATATATATATATATATACTGTATATCTATATATATATTACTTTTTATGAATGCCATTGTTAAGTATCCTTGAAACATACAATTATTTTTTTATTTAATTTTAAATTACAGTTACACGATATATCAGCATCAACATCGGTATCGGACAATGTTAGTAATTTTTTAACATATCGGTATCGGTCTGATAAGTAAAACTGGGCCAATATTAAAAAAACTATGTTTATTTCCATTTAGTTGCCCTTTATGCCAGTGTTTCAAGAGAGGGTGTTTGTCATGTGACAGTACTGCATGGCAGCCAGGATTGTGGGGTTTTCTAAATGAAGCTGAGATGCAATGTCAGCAGTGTGGTTGTTTTTCATGGTGTCGAAGGAAACACATGTGAAAAGTAGCGTGTAAGTCTAGACAAAAATGCACATTCAAAAATTCATTTAGCATAGTTTTTAGTCGGTACAAAATTTGACCATCACTGAAATTAATAAACGTAAATGTGTGTGCACACACATTGGTAAATATCGGTTATCAGACATAACAGCAATATTAATATCGGCCCAAAATTTCATATTGGTGCATCCCTACTTTAAACAGCTGTTTTAGTGAACATTTCTCTGTTTTTTGTCGAAAATGTAAAAAGTAAATTTTTAGATGGATATTATTTGAGCTTGGGAGAGCAGGAAAATGGCAGCGATATGGATTCTCATTTAGATTAATTTTCATGCAAGGTTGTAAAGAATAAGTACATTTTCTTTCACCATTTGATACTTTTAAATTGTTAGATTTACAACAGTTTGGAGGGATTTCAACAAAACAGGAAAGAAAGTAAATATTTAATTGCAGTATTTGGCAATTGTTTGCACAAAAAAATTCAATCCCAAAGGGACACAGACTTCTCTATTAAGTTTAAAAGGGCATATGAACGACTTACATAAAAAAGAATAAAAAAAGAAATTCCTTCCTAAAATACACAGCGGAACCAATATGCATATGCAATTTGCATCATCACAGCCACATTTGAGCAAATATAAAGTAAAATAAATGTGCAGGGGCCCACGTGTAATCCACATGCTGTAAATACCAAACTAATTTGAGCCAAGTTACAGTAACCAAGATGTTAAATCCTCCTCCATGTGAAATCTTGCAAAAGTGTTCCCATTGAACTGTACGTTGGACAACTAAAACTACAAACTTTGACGGTTAAATGGAAGTTTATCACAAACATAAAAATCACCCACATTAAACTGGATCACCCAATACTAATAAACGGGGAACACTCCAGCGTAAGATGTAGGATGCCAAGTGATAGATTACTAATGGTGTAGACTAGAGGAATGGGGTAATATGTTAAATCAATAGCTCAGAGTTTAGAGATGTCAGAGGTCACAATGCATAGCAAAGAAAACATCCACCCATATAAACGTGTCAGAATGAGCCCCCTCATGATCCAGCTTTAAGACTCAAAACTCAAAGTTTTAATAAATGACCAATTAGCAACCCAATCAATTTATTGATTGAACAAAGATTGACCTGGCAACTTCCTTAACTAATAATCCTTATTAAATCCTTAAAGTGGTTAAATCCGGTTTCTCAAATCGGCGCTGTGGCCCATTAAGGTGCATCTCACAAATATAAACCAGAATAAAAACATTTAGGCTGATAGAAAAGGTTCAGATAAGATTCTTCTGTTGGCAGCCACTGAGCTCCGTTGGGATTTCACTTCCTATCTCTGTGCTGCTCCCAGGAGTGTCTGTGTGTGAAGATTAAAGTCCGTTTTCCAGGCTTGAAGAGATGAATGCAATCACAAGAGGAAAGTTTAACAAACGACGTCTGCATGTTGTAATACTTGGTGTAAATTTCAACATTCGATGAGGATGGGGACGCGTATGTTTAAGCCATGAAAGCTGAGATTCAAAGAAAACGGACAGGAAAGAGACGGTTCTGCTGCCTCCACGGCTCAGAGCTGAACAGCAAATGTCCTTATGTGCTCTTCAGTGTAGAATACTGCATTGTTTTCAATGCTTTGTGAAATATTTTTAATGTGCAAAAAAGCCTGAATGCTTTGTGAGCCTTAAGGGTTTTTAGTTTTCTGAAGTGAATTTTGCTTTTGTTTTGTTGATTTTTAAAAACGTGTGTACATTTATTCCTTTGTTTCTATCTGCAGTTTTTGATATGTTCTTGTCCTTTAAGTCTACAAAAAGGTTTCATATGAGGCTTTTTAGTACACAAAAGAGACTAAACATAAATATTACGTGTATTTAACATAAACAGCCATAACATCATTCATTTTATGCAGTACTGTGCAATCTTTTCAGGTGATCTTAATCAGATGTTCTTTGGACCTTCTGAAGGTCTTCCAAAGCTTTTCTTTGGACCTCAACAGCTTTTTCATTTATGTTCAATCCAGTCCTCTAACTCTGTCATGAAGGCTTGTTGTGGAGTGCATTGCTTAAATTATGGTAAGTGATCAAATGTAGGAGCCCAAAGAAATATTAAAAGATGGACAGCTTCTGAAAGTCATGTCTTTCACCCCTAGGAAACTGTTTTTGTAATTTTGCCACAAATCACCTCAGAGCCGAGTCAGATCTGATTGAGAGTAAAAACCCACACCTCATTATTACAAAATCTCTTGTCATGCCGGGCATATAAAAAAGAAATAAAAAGGTTTTTGTGAAACAAAATCATGTCATGAATTATATGACGCTAACTTGGTTTGTATAGTAGAGGTATTGGGATGAGGAGTGTAACTGGAGCTATACTGCTCCAGGGCAAAGTTCTGCTCATTGTGATGTCTGTTTTTTTATACTTAATGTACATCTGACCATCTGAGGCTGAACGTTTATTTACCTACGCAAGTCAATATATGGTCTCTAGTGGTCAGAAAATCAACACTCTTCACACTGCAGGCAAACATGACCCACATGTGACTTTTTCATGGCAGTCTGAACGGCCCAGTTCCAATCTTTTCATTTAAATAAAATCAGATTTGTGCCACTTCAGTAAACAGTGCGCTGCTAACAAAGCCTACTGTCTCCTTCTGCTAACAGCGGTCACATTTAGTAAGTACTTTTAACAATCACACACAAAAAAATCAATTTCAGCAAAGAAATTGGAATTTTGCATCAAGCCCTGCAGTGAAAATGCCAAATCAGAAAGTAGGTCAGACATGTTTATAAGACGGTGTGAAAGGAAGGGAATACTGGAGGATTGTTTTCCTATGGCCACTGGTGAAGTGGTCTTATTTACATGTAGGTAAGGATTGTCTATTACTCAGATGTCAGAGTTAAAAGAGAAACATCTAAGATATATATATCTATATCTATCTATATATCTATATATCTATATATATATATATATATATATATATATATTCATTCATTCATAATATTGCTATAGGAATCTGTAGAGAATTGTTATTTATGTGTCCAGGCGTCCCACATGAAGCACAAAAGGAAGAGACACAGAGGGTTAATGAAAGAATCGGGGTTCATCGCCGTTAAAATCCTCATTTCCATGTCCTCTCCTGTAAAATCTTCTTTTGTGTAGTTGTTGGACACATTCTCTTCAAGCTGGTAAAATTTCAAACAGTGAATACATGCAGGTGTTGCATAAAACATTATGACTCCCAATGTTTCCTTGCAGGAATGATCGAACCAAAACAAATAAATAATAACTAAACATGAGCTGCAGCAGTTTATGACGTACTTCACAGTCGGTAACTGGAGCCGAAAGACTTTACAACATTGCCCTTGATTGGTTGTAACGGTGCTGAAAGTGACACCAGCATAAACAGCTTTTTGTGTCGCCATCTCTATTCTTCGGCTCTGATATCTGTGTCTGTTTGCTGCTTTCCAGCCTCTCAGCTGCTGGTGTTGACAGCCTCTTTGATGTTGCTTTACAGATCTGCCTTTGTTGTCTTTGCTCTGCTGAGTTCTTGACAACAGCTGCAGCTGTTTGCCCATCTCCTTCCTCTTCTTGACTGAAATAAATAGTGGTTGGAGTGACAGAGAAAATGCATGCACTTCTCAGGTGAGGTTGGTGAAAAGGCAGAGCATGTCTATTTGTATAGCACCATTTATTCAGGCACTGGAGACGAGAGGAGAAAAAAATTAGATTTTAAAACAAATAAATCGCTAAGCGCTGACAAAAATGGGCTTCTGTGTCTACCTTTAAGGAAATGTTTAAACAAGGCAAGAGTTTAAGCTCATTTCAGGTTTTCAAGGAGTTTGGAGGAGAAACTAGCAGGTTGCCCTGGGCTGGGAACACTGAGTAAACATGTCTGCTGACCTGAGGGGTTTTAATGATTTAAACCCTCACAAGTAACTGGGATGTTTACAGACACAAGAACCTTCAGTGTCTTATGGACACTTGACAACACTTAAAGCCCCTTGTTACGCAAAAAGGGAGTGAGAGCAGTAATTTGGGAAGAGTACAATCTATTTTCCTGGTGTTGGTCAGAACTAGCGTCATCTTTTTGGATGATGCAGCTACCTTTTCTTTCCAGAGACCTTTAAATATGCTGTTGCAATAATTAGACTTCTTATGTGTAGTCAGGATCATACCTCTGACAATTTTTTCTTCATCAGGATGCTATTTAATAACCTGACCCTAGCCAGATGTATTTCGCTCCGCCTAGCTTCACTCACATACATCTGGGACCTCTCCCATAGAGAGTGATTTCTCCAACCAATTTTATTGTCCAACCAATCAGGACGCAGGGCTGGAGTTTCATAAATGTGACGTAGTGGAGAAGCGACCGTGAGACTGTTTTGATTCAGACAATGGCGGCTCGCTTCGAGGAAGCAAGCGTTAACATTGATGCTGCTTTTTCTTCCGTGTTGTCCAATCTACCTAATATTGTTTCATTAAAAGAACATCAGAGAACGGCTCTGAAGGCTTTTGTTGGTGGAAACGATGTTTTCGCCCTTCTCCCGACCGGATTTGGCAAGTTTTGTTTTCCGGGGCGCGCCCGTGGTGGAGCGGTTAGCGCGAACCATGTTTGGAGGCCTTTAGTCCTCGACGCGGTCGGCCCGGGATCGACTCCGACCCGCGGTGCTTTGCCGCCTGTCTTCCCCCTCTTCTTGTCAGCTCACTGTCAATGAAACGCGTGCCACTAGAGCCGCAAACACATTTAAAAAAAAAGTGTTTTTTTTCCTGCGTCGCTCTCATCAGCGTCACGGGTTAGCTTCGATAAAGATGACAGACAAGTGGCTTATCCAATCATATGCAAGGATTTTTGATAAGGCCCAGCCTTCTGAAACGCCATTCCTATGGATCTGTCCCAGATGGATGAGTGGAGCTAGGCGGAGCGAAATCTATCTGGCTAGGGTCAGGTTAGCTATTTAATGCCTCATTCTGAAATTTATATTATCGACACACTCCCTCAGTAAAGGACATTTATTACATACCATAACAAATAAATCTAAAGTTGGTGAGGGTGTGGTAATACTCCAAGCTAATCCAAGTGGGTTCAACTCAGGCCAGTACTTCACTGTTTAAATTACAGAAACATTCAACCTAGTCCAAAACACACCAGTAAAAGCACTGACCAAGATCAATCAGCTGTGTTTATTAAATGATATCAACCACAAAATAACGATCTAACATTAAGAGAAACTCTGCATATTTTTCTTTTGTTAAAAAGCAAAGATCACATCCCAAAGGTCTGCTGCTTTAATACCTTTTAGCATCCTTGTTTCTTTTCTTTAATCAGTCGACACGACACCGGTTCATCCATCGGTTTTAGGAGCCTTTTTTTGCTTGACTGGGTCACCAGTCACAGTTTATTGGCTTAACAAACAGCATCACACTACTTTGATTACGCCCAGGCCATGGAGGGGAAATTAGTGAACTAAGTCCAAACAAAAACTTTGAAAGGCCTTCAGAAACCTTGCAAAACTGTCAATGAAAATCACTTTAAAAGAATTCAAGCTTTGCAGCTTGGGAGCAAAATACATTTAGAGGTCGACTCAAGACATTTGCAGAGCCCAGTGGTTATTTGGGTTATTTTCTGTGGTGCCATGCTGTTACCAAATATCCAGAATATGCTTTGATAAAAGCAAATACCTAAGGCCTCATATAAAAAAAAAGCTCTGTCAGGTCATCACAGCTAACTTACTTTTGAATTAATTTAGCACAACCTATTTCAAAGAATGTCCTAGAAGACTACAGTATATGTTGTCCCTGCATTTCCTCTTAGTCCTAGATAAAATGTGGACTGTGATGACATGCAAACGTTTTGTCCTTCACATTTCTCTCACCGGTCTGATTTCTGGAGAAGTGTCAGTGGAACCAAAACAATCTCCCCTTCCAGTAAAACATTAGTCATTCAAGTTTCATCCTGTTCGGACCCATCTGACCACTTGGTGGCAACGCAGCTCCACAGCTTGACAGTAAACCTTCTCTTCTTGGTTGGAAAACAAGAAACAAGTGGATCTCCATGTCGAGGCTGCAGCTTTTTCGATTTCTCAAATACTAGAAAGACAAAGCGGATTAGAGCCCATTTGGAGAAGTTTATTTGAGAGAAGCTCTGTTATAATTGGTAAAATTAAGCCCTGTTTCACAGACCTTGAGCTGTAACACTCAATGAACTGAACTGAACTCAGCTTCTGCAACAGCTCTGAATAATGTAATTTAAAGAAATTGTCACGAGGATTACTGCTACGGAAATTTACAGTGTCAATCCTGACAGTAAGTAGGAAGGTTTTCATGGAAAAAATAGAAATTAATAGCATCAAATCTGATAGAAGGGAGACTAGTTGGAGTTTAAACAGCGCTTACTGTCTTAAGAGGGGAACTTTTTTATTTTTGAAGAAATAAACTGACACAAATGTACGTGAGATTGAGAATATTTTCCTCACATGCATGCATGCCTTAGATTTTGAATTCTTCCCATTCTTTCCCCACTTTCTATCCACAAATTTAATGGTTGTTTGCTTTTTTATTTATTTATGTGATTGACCCATACAAAGTGGTTCATAAATCAAAAGTGGACGGAAAATAGTCATGGTCAACTTTAGTTATGTAACACATAAAAAAAAAATGTTGTACCAAAGTGCTTTACAAGCCATATGGAAAATTCCTAGCAGAGTACTAAGTGCCAAACTGGGAATGCTTAAAAGTAAATAGCTTTAAGAAGACGAAGAAAAGATAGTGTTTGAAAGAATAATTTAAACTCAAAAGCCAGATTGGTGTGTCATTCATTTTGTTTTGCCTTATAAGATTCAGAGCAACCAACTGTCTTTAGAAATCACCTAAAGACAGTGTGGACTAGAGGCGAGAAGACAGCCTCTGTCCGAAGAAAGTCACATGCAGTCAAACATGTGAAAGAAGGTGCCATGTTCAGAGGAGACCAACGTTACTCCTCTTGGACCATTAGTGCCAGAAAACAAATACTGGATATCAACATCAATTCAGTGCTGTGAAGCACGGAGGTGGCAGCATCATGCTGTGGGGATGCTTTTCTTTAGCAAAGACAGGGGAGCTGGCCAGAGATAATGGGAAGATGGGGAAAACCCTTACATCTTAAATTTAGATTTTATTCCACCTCACAATTTAGCTTTTTTTCCCCTCTTGGACTATGACGTTAAAGATCAGTCAGATATAACGAAGTTAGTAGTTAAAGTTGAAGTTAAAGGGTATAAATACTCTTCCTGGACACTGCACTTCCCAGCAAAATATCATCCAGAGCAAAGCATGAAGGAGGAAGGAGAATGTTGTATGAAGAGTTGTAATAGTTCAAGCTTCACACACTCTGGTGCTGAGAGAGCCAGTCAGAAAGATGGAGAGTGGGGACAGAGGGAAGGAGTAGGAAATACAAAATAAACGTGGAGTGACATAACGAGACGTGGTTGGGCACAGCTCAGACTAACCTCCTGATCTCTGCTTCCTTTTTATCTCCCTTCTCTTGGTCCTCCACCAGAGACTTGTTCACCTCCACTCCCATTCCCCTCCTCCTTGCTCTCGGCCACTGCATTTATCAGATTTTAAAAGGTGTATATCTCTTTAAAAGGAAGGTTTTTTTGTGACCTCTTATGCTCAGGCTTATTTGTGGTTCTTACTCCCTAAACCTCCCCTACCCTCTCCTCTCTTACTTCCTCCCGCAGATGTCTTCTCTCTTTCTAATATTAGCCAGAATGTGTTATGGCTGTGTCTCTCTTACAGCAGCTCCACATCCCTTCTCTCTTTCACTCTTTACTCCTGTCTTTCTTGCCTCCCTTGCGTCTCCTTTTCTTTCCCACGTTAGCTCCATCGCCTCTCTCTTTCCGCGCACGCTCTGTGGTTGGTGCTCTCTCCCCACCTTCCGTCTTTCATTCCCACCATCTCCCGCTCCTCCTGTTTTCTGGACACATTGCGTGCATGTGATCTGCTTCTTCACCTCCTCCCACTCTGCTTCTCCTCCTATTTTCTGGTCCCAAACTCCCCACAAATCTCTGGCTCTCGTTTCCTTTCTCCTTTTGATTTACTCCTCGTCTCTTTTGTGCTCTTCTGCAGGCGTGAGTGCACCTTGCAGGCTGTCTCCCACCTATTTTAAGTACTCGTTCTTTTGTTTCGGAGTCTGCAAGCCTTCCTCATTATATCTCTGCTCGCGCTCTATCTGTGGCCATGCATGCATGCTCGCATACACCAACCCACTCCCCACAAATGTTCCTGTTCTCTTTCAAAAGTGTGTGCACCTGCTTTGTAGACTTTTTTGTCTTTTTATTTAAATGAGGCAACCTTTGCATTATTGCTGCTTGTACACACAATCACATGGACCCATGAGGGCTGCCATAAATGAGAGCAGAGACGTTGTCCGGCCCTCTATTTCTGTGTTTCCATGTGAACCTCATTATTGTACCTAGGTAGGACATGAAAGAGGCGAGCAGATTGTTTTCCTGAATGTCTTGGATCATCAAGATGCTGTCCTACCCACAAAGACAATCAGAGTGTTCCCTAGCCAGAAGCCATGGGTGGACAGCTCGGTGCAGTCCCTACTGAAGGCCCGGGGTGCGGCGTTCAGATCTGGAGACAGACTGGCCTACAGCAGGGCTAGAAGTGAGTTGAAAAAAGGCATCCAGAAGACAGATACACATCCATGCAACGCATTGAGGATCACTTCAGCAGCAGCAACAACCCACACGACATGTGGAGACACGTCAGGACCATCACAGACTACAAGCACAGCGACCAGCGGCTGAGCAATGACCCGGCTCTCCTCGACACCTTAAACAGCTTCTTCATACACTTCGACTCTCCAAGCAGCAGGAAGTCTGAACATCTGCCCCAGCCAGATGTTCAGCATCAGCCTCTTGTCCTGCAGCTGCATCAAGTGACCTCCTCCTTGAAGAAGGTCAACACCAATAAGGCTGCAGGCTCAGACACGGTGGGACACTAAATCATGTGCTGACCAACTAGCAGGGTTTTTTCTCAACATCCTGTCTGAAATCCTCCATCATCGTGCCTGTTCTCAAAAAAACAACCATCACCTGCCTCGGTGACTACCCCCTTGTTGCTGTGACCTCCTCCTGAACTACGTCAGAGACGCCATCCCTGCTGGCCTGGACAGCCTGCAGTTCACCTACAGGGAGACTCGCTCCATGGAGGATGCTGTCTCGTTTGCACTTCATCTGATTCATCTGCAGCATCCAAACACCTACATTAGGAGTGCGTTCCCTAGTGGACTTTAGCTCGTGCTACCAGACATGTTGGCCCTGAAGCTCCACAGCCTGGGATAATCCTGAACACCAGCAAGACCAAGGAGGTCATAATGGACTACAGGAGGGCCAGGAAGACTGAACACGCTCCTCTCTGCTGACGATGCACAATTAATTGCATTTGCAATATAATTGCAGTTTTAAAAAAAAACGCAATTTCCAAATTGCAGAGGTCTACAATTTTTGTCTATGTAACAATTAATGGATCAGACACATCCTTTAGGTGTTGGTAACATGTTTAAAGTTGGTTTTCCTCCACATGGAAGGGAAGAGAGTTAAAACAGTGAGATAATCTAATTTTATTACTTGTTTTAGAGTTTATACTTAACAGAATCCTTCAGGAATCTCACCATAGCATTAAGTACTGATCAAACTGTTTAATACATAGACTTGTTGGTTGGTCGCTATTTATGTTCAACAAGGATTGATGTCCAACTCACAAAGCTATTCTCTTGAACAATAATATTCTGATTAATAAAAAAAGTTAAATTTCTTATTTTAAATAGTGCTTGTCTACAAACATCTTTATCTGCAGGCCATTTTTGTTGCTTGAGGTTAATGCAGAGAAAAGTCCAAATTAAATCGCAGTTATGGTTGAAATATATCACAATTTAGATTTTTGGCAAAATCATTCAGCCCTACTCTGCATACGGGGGAGGTGGTGGAGCGTGTGGACAGCATAAAGTTCCTGGGTGCTCACATCTCCTCTGACCTCTCCTGGACTGTAAACACCTCCCATCTGGTGAACAAGGCTGCTCTTCTTCCTCAGGAAACTGAAATGGACTGGACTTTCCACTAAGCTGTTAAAAAAATGTTTACCGAGCTACAATAGAAAGCGTTTTGTATCTCAGTGTGACAGTGTGGTTTGGGAGCTACACAGTGCAGGAGAGGAAGGATTTAGCACAGGTGGTGAGGACAGCACAGGGGAAGATGGGGTGGTGTCTACAAGATCTGGGCTATGCTGCACGAACGCAGAAAAGGGCCAGTTGGACAGTGCAATTAACAGATTTCATTAGAAGAAATAGATAAACTGTGTGGAAATATGTCTTGTGTTTGCCTGTTACATGATTCTTTTGGAAAATGTAAGGCAGGTCTCTTTGGTCAGCATTTTTTTTTTGGCTTTTGAACTCTCCCATTTTTGGTACTTAGGTCTTTTTTATGGAGGAATAGAAAACAATTACCTTAAATGAGGCTCTGGTGCTTAGATGTCGCTCTGGGTTGTTCTGCATCCTCCTGGATGAGACAGTGATGAACCATTGGAGTAAGTTTGGCAAGTCCTGTGAAGGTTCTCCAACATTCCAAGCTTTAGGTTGTGGATAATGGCTCTCACGTTTGTCTGAGTCTCAAAGCTTTAAACTTGGCTTAGTATGAGTTCCCAGAGGGATAGATGTTATTGTTTCTCATCTGATGTTGAATTTCGTTAGATTGGTTTTGCTTTTTGAGATTGTTTCACCTACTTCGTGTTGTCAGACAGGTTTTATTTAAGCAATTTCTTGATAATACAGGTCAGGCAGTAATCAGACCAGGGTGTTGCTAATGAAACTGAACAAAAAGAGGCTAATTTCATTTCATAATTTAACAAAGGGGGTAATTATAAGATAAGATAAAATAAGGATTCCTTTATTGTCCCGCAGTGGGAAAATTTGGGTGTGACAGTGGCAAACATACAGAGAGTTACACACAATTATTAGCAAGAAAAAAAAAAGAACAAACTAGTCTAATCTGAAATTAGCTCTAAAGCAACATCAAGAGTAGAAGATTAAAAAGTGAATACCAGAGTAAATAAATATTGCACAGTGGAAAAAGAATTGAGTGGAAAAGACTCCAGCCTATTTACATAATACACAATATGCGATATGCAAGATAGTGCCGCAGCAGCCCGAAGTAGCTAAGGCGTGTGCAAGTTACCTTAGCATTTGGGAACAGTGTAAACGGTTAATCCACAATAAGTTTAAAAACAACTGGACTTCTATTCTGAAGCTAAAGATGTTATGCTTCCCATCCAGGAAGCCTCATTAGAGCTTGGATTCACATGTAGATTCACCTGGAACTGGTCGCCCCAACAATGGAGAGTTGTTAGGTTTATTGTTTGCCTGGGTCACAGGAGGAATGTTGTGAATGGAGTTTAAACAGACGTGATTCTCCTCATAGTAGGCAGTCTCGGTATGTTGAAACAATCAGGGGAGAACAGTTGTGTTTTTTTCTGTTTTAACCCACTAACTGAACAATAAAGTGTCGACACTCCTCTTTCACCTTTTAACAAAAGTGAAACATTTCTACTTCCATGTCTAGTTGGTTATAAATGAGACGGAGTTGACTGGATCCACTCCTCCTGCGTCGCTCCCGATCAGTGTTGCCAGATATCGTGAGACAAACAAGCAACCAGCGCTATAAAAACAAGCCCAAAAGAAGCGACAACTCCAGGGTACTTATTTGGCAATGTGATTCAGGCTTAGTTTGTCAAATACAGAGACAACAAATTAATACGCATTAAATTGTGGTTTATGGGTTGGGTTTCTGCAATGTTATCAGTGCGTAAAAACTCATCTCCAGAACCAATCTCAAAATGGTGATCTGCACAGCGTAATCTACTTTCAGCAGTTATCGGCGGTTATTGCAACCGTAAACGGCATGAAATCCGGGCAAAATTGCTCCTTCTGCCTTTACTCCCGTCGGCTGCTATGTCAGCGTAGAGTAGAAAAGACCCAGCCAATATGGCGGCGATGCAGAATGCGCTCCAGCGCGTAATGAGGCCTCTATTATATTGTGTCTTATTGGTGGGAGTGTGTGAACGCGGAGAGGTGGAGGGATATTTCAGCTGGTTATAATCACGGTGTCTGTAGTGCAGCAGTGCAAGCGGGTATCTTTATAACTAGTGTTTATCGTCACTTGTTTTAGAGCCCAAACTTCAAAGGTAAGGACTCGGGGTGGGTTTTGTTGGATTGTAGCTTTCGAAAATGCATAGTATCGATGTACGTTCAGGCCCGTCCATCCATCCATTTTATAACACGTCTTTCCCTTGTGGGGTCGCGAGGGGTGCTGGTGCCTATCTCCAGCTGTCAATGGGCGAGAGGCGGGGTCAGGCCCGTCCACGCATGAGATATAACATTATTTGATTGGGTGGGTTTTTGTGTGTTCTGGCGGTTTTTAACAGATTTTCGAGCTGGAGAACCTCAATCCTATCTACACTGCTTCGGGATCAACTTCTAATCAGTCATGGATGACAAGATGCTAATTTTGGAAGTCAAGAGTCACAAATGTTTGTATGGTCCCAAGCATCCTTTTTACAGAGTCACACAGCAAAGAGAAAATGTGTGGGCGGAAACTGCCCGTGTGCTGGATGCCGATGGTAAGTTTTAATGATGTCATACTAAATTAAGCTTCATTACCCCATAATGTACTCCTATGTATTAACAAGTAAGCAAACTGTGCTGCCTGGTACTGTATGCCAGTGATATACAATTACATTTGAACTTGTCGATGTTTTATAAGTAGTATCTCTTGATCTAAGATGTCCTTTTTAAAATTGGAAAGCATGCTGGAACAGTGGGGTGTTTTTCACAGAGCTGGGAGAAATGTACAAGCAAGGCTGCAGGCCTGTTCTGATGCAAATGTTGTTAATAGCTGCACTGCTACAGAGCTGTGACCTCTCCCCATCAACACACAGAGCTGGTATCAATGTTTTCAGTAAACTCGTGTAATGAAGTAAAAAAAAAAAAAGAATAGTTTAAACTACTGAGCATTAAAAATGTCTTAACACGCAACATATTTACAGCAGAATTTACAGTTTATACCATTCTGTCTCCCTTGTGGAGAGTTGAAATATGTACAAAAACACAAAAACAAGCTTTACGCCGATGTCCCGCGGAGCAGAGCGGGGGGGGGGGAGACAAGCTTTGCGCGACCTGCGGAGCGGGGGGAGACAACCTTTGCGCGCATATGGAGTTAGTTTTTTTTTTTTTTTTTTTTTAATGTTGGGAGGCGGTAGCGTGAGGGAAACCCTACAATGTTACTTACAATCGCATCAGCAGAAACGCGAGGTCCGCGTCAGCCTTGCAGCCTTCTCTTTCTTTTAGCTCTCGCCATTCGGAAACAGGTTCCCTATATTCCAGAAGGAGTGGGTGACAAGACATATTTCTTTGCACTAAGTATTGTACCAATGATCCAGAGGCTAAACAGCAATACTAGACAGCAAGCAAAAATGACAATGCACTCCACACCTTGGAACACACAACAACAGCCTGCTCCACATTTGCCCTCACAGTCGGTGTTCTCAACTTCATCCACTCATCAAGGAAGCCCACACTAGCAACCCCAGCCCCCACTCATCTACACTTTCCACAGAGATCGTCCTACTAGACGGGAATCAATGACCTCAACCTCCCCCCTGCTACTGTCCCAGCAAATGTGGGATCATTCATGAGAATGCTCTCAGACACCGATCCAGAATGGGAAACAGAGGGCGCCAGTCCATTGCTGGATCTTTAACATGTTACTTCTGTTTGATTTGTAAACTTTATTTCTTATTTATAGTTGTGTGGTTTTAGTTATTGAAAGACAACTTGTTCGGTGTGGTGTGGAATACATTTGATCAACATTACCTCAGGCCAAATGCTAGTCTTTGATTTGGTTCAATGGCTGCCCTGTAAGTAGAACACGGTCATCTCAGGTCTGAACCAACAATGGACAGAAGTTTGTCCATCTTCTCAACAGAGATACATAAATACTAGTAATGTCTTTCAGAGTGTAGCCACAACTCTTGAACAAGATGATAAAAACCGCCTTGGTGTCTTCTTTGTTGGTTGACTGGATGGACCCAATTGCGACTTCTTCTCCTCTCTGCCTGTACCATATAGACCAGTTCACGCGTGACGTCAGCGCTACATCCGGATCTCGGTGGTTGGCAAAAACAGCGCTGTTCTCGTCTACTACTGTGACAAAACGGGTGATTTAGAGCGTATTTTTAGTTAGTTTATTTTTGGAATCTAAACAATGCCTACGACTTGTTGTGCTCCCGGTTGCACACAGAGGCATTCCAAATCGTTGGATGTACGTTTCTGTCGTTTACCGAAGGAGGAAACACGAATAAAGAAATGGATATTTTCAATGAAAAGAGCGCAGGCAGACACTCCCAATGGACTGGGGGATCCATCATACTGCGACAGAATATGCAGTCTACACTTCATCTCCGGTAAATACAACTTAATTCTGCTCTAGTCATTGTTGTACTTAAATAGCGGCGGAGGGGAGATGGTGATCGCTACTCGGGCCGGAGATGCGGTAGCAGCAGCCGCTGACTATTCCGGCCCGTGTAGCGATCGCCACCTCCCCTCCCCTCCCCTCCGCCCTTTCACGGGCGCTACTTCTGTGTTTACGCTGCAATGTCGCCGACACCCCCACCCATTTTAACAAGAGAAAAACACCAAAATAATCCGTAGTGAACTATGTTTTTTTTAACCTACCGGGCGGGTCTTCCTGTCCGACTCCGCGTTCGTATGTTACACAAACATGTCTGAACATCCATCCATCCATGTTCTGACCCGCTTAATCCCTCATGGCGTCGCGGGTGTTGCTGGAGCCTATGTCCAGATATAATATAATTGCAGCCGTCCAGTGGTTTCATGCTTCCATGCTCTCTCGTGTGTACTGGCCTGCGTGTTTATAAGGTAGCTGTATATGTCGCGGTACTGAACGCTTGGCAGCATTTCACAGACTCACTCCGTCCCTTCAGGCTTTTGCTGTGTGGATCTGGCAATCTGATACCATCAACCATCAACTTAGTCTTAAAACGATCTTGTGATACGTTATCTAAAGAAGAAAAATACGTGGAGAACTCGTCAGTTTCTCTGTTTGCGTCCGCCATTGTGTTCGTCTTTTGCCAACCAGTCCGGCGCGCATGCGCGAAAAACCCGAATCAAAACAATAACAATGAACTGGTCTATTGCCATCAGAGCGGAGTGACCGCGGATGCAGTAGGCGTTGCTTTTCACATACTCACGGAAAAAGTCTGGAACGGAGCAGAGGATGTGGAATTTGCCTCCAACCTGTTCAGAACGAAGCAGCTCGCCTTTTAACTCACACTCCCAAATGGGAAGACATTACACTAATTTAATTTTCACTATATTGGCTTCCAGTGTTTTAAAATAGATTTATAGTTTATTATTTGTTTTAAAGCCGCCCCCATCAGAGTTGTTGAGCTTTTGTATTTGTGCCAGGTCTTTGAGGTCAAAACAGTCAACATTTACTCACGGTTTCACGGACAAAGTGCAAACATTGGGGTGACCACGCTTCTCCTGATGCACCTCGACTCTTCCACTAGAGCTTCAATCCATAGCTGAACTGGGCCTTTTTAAATCAAACCTTAACATTTTTTTATTCTGGCAAGCTTTTAATATTTAAATGTGTGTTGGCACATATGTTTTATAATTACTTTAATCTTCCTTGTTTTTACCTTGTTTTTCTCTTGTCTTTTTTGTTATACATGGATTTTTGTTGAGCATTTTGGTCAACATTATTGTGGATGACAAAAGGGCTATACAAAGAAGAAAAATTATAATTTTGGAGTGCTAAGGAAAGGTAAGAAATGTTTTTTATATTCAGCGCTTTGTGTTTTGCTGAGACTGATGCTGGGGGTGAGGTTCACTTTCCACCAGGACAAAATCATTACTCATACAGCCAGAGATCAAAGGGTTTTAATGTGTTATAATGGCCTAGTCAAAGTCCAGGCCTAAATGCAATTGAGACATGAGTCTGAGCTCACATCAATTTTCAGATTAAAATTAAAATTATACTTTTAAGAAAAACGTTTTCCTTCCAAACCACAATTGTGCATCACTTGTGTTTGCCACATACACCCACAGTAAAATGCATTCGCTAGTTGTAACGTGTCTAAATGTGAAAAAGTTCAGGTGGTATGAATAATTTTTCAAGGCGCTGTATGAAGAACCTCATTCAAGATGCAGGGCAACGTAAACATGCCTCCTTTTCCTCCCAGCATCTTTCATCAGGAGAATATCAAGTGCTGCTTATTATTTTCATTGTGAAGGAATGTCCGTAAGGAAATCAAATTGTTTTTCCAGGCTTTTCATTGCCTTTGGATATTCAGTAAAAAATCTCTTTATTAACTTTTTCCACTCTGAAGCCGAGATTGGAAATTTCGTGCACAAACAACAACAAAAACTGCCCAGTATTGATGAGCAATTTTAAATAAAATTATAAAAATGTCCTTTCCTTTCATTTATCCTCTGAAGAATGAAGTGAAAGTTTACTTTGGGGTTTATCTTTCTTTCCTGGCAGCGGAGAAATGCTCCAAGCTCAACATCATGCTCTTAAAATCAGGATTACGCACAGATGAGGGATCAGAGAGAAGGAAATGGGTTGTCTGATAGCAGGTAGCATTCAGACAAACTTGGAGTTGTTTAGTGTGATAAGAAATGTTTACAAAACTTAGGTAAAGTCTAAACGTTCGTGCATTTTCTGCTCCATTGTGATAAAGGCTGATTGTTATTTGACTGTTGAAATGCATCTCTGTATTTCAGAGCTATCTTTTCCATCTTCATCTTCTTTCGTTTTTTCTCTTTCAGGGGTCGCCACAGTGAGTCATCTGTCTCCATTTAACTCTATCTTCAGCGTCTTCTTCTCACACACCAACTAGCTTCACTGCCTTTTTCACTCCATCTGTAAATCTCTTCTTTGATCTTCCTCTAGGCTTCTTGTCATCTACTTTAATAATATAATTTTAGTGTTAACTCTTTGAGGAAGGCTCACAATGTGTTGATGTTACCTTGAACATCTAACTATAACTTAAGCATACAATAATATTTTAGTTAAATGTTGCCATGTGTCCACCAGTCATTAGGTACAATAAAAACTGGCAAATATGGCAACACTACATTCGAATACCAAAGTTAAAGTAAAGCTAAGTTGCTGTATTTGTATTTGCTGTCAGGACAAATCAAAGAAGCAAATATCAAGAAAATTAACTGGTTGTGTTTGGGTTCTAGAGTTAATCATTAGTACCCATTGAACTTTTTTTAAGTTAGAAGAGCAGTAAGTGAAATTTCATTATTTTTGATAGAAAGAACTAAAAATAGTTTTGTGAAGAACTAAAGGTATCTTTTTAGATGGACTATGGTTAAACATCACACATTATCTCTCTGTGTTGTTCTCCAGTCTGTTGTTTACATAGCCAGGCTGGCCGCATGTGAACGTACGTGCACGTGAACAGCTGCCCCTTCCCTGTCCATAAAATGCCATGCCAGGCACAAAATGGTGGAGCGCATGCCCATTGGATCAAAACGTTCTCTTGCTAACAACATTATAAAGTTTTGAGTTACTTACTCCTTCACTAAACATCTTCGTCTGAAAGGTGATGCTGTTTTTAAATTTTTTTTATCCTTTGCAAATAGGCTCATACGAGCCGATGGGTGAGAAGAGGAAATGGATGCCGAGTGCTGGAGCGGAAATAGATGTGGCTTGATATACATCTTGTTTTGATCTAAAAGAATAAAAAAATGAATAAAATATCTTGTTTTGGTCTACAGTGCTCAACCTCCAAAATCGCTTATTGCTCCTTTAACTTTAGAGTCAAGAGTATTTTATTGTCACCGCGTGTTACCGAGGCGAAGTTTCTCTTTGGCTACTCACTCATATTACACATAATGAAGGCAAACAGACAAACAAACAGGCAATAAACAAGGGTTATATATTTTTTGTGTTCAGGAGAGTCACAGATAACAGATAATGAGGTAGTACGGTGCTTATTGAACAATGATTGAGGCTTTGTTTACAGCAATGTGCATGTAGCTATTCATAGACGATAGTGTGTAAGTAGGCAGGAACATTAAGGTGATTGTAACGTATGACGGGCTAGTAACCGTGGGGGTGATTTTAAAGCGTTGGACTGCAGTGTCCCATCAGGGGGCGATTGCCCTCCCAGCTCTTGGGAAGAAGCTGTTTCTAAGTTTATCTGTTTTAGCTTTGAGACTTCTGAAGCGTTTACCTGATGGGAGAGGGGCAAACAGCGCATTGCCTGGGTGGGTGGGATCAATGGAGATGCATCTGACCCTTCTTTGGACTCATTCTGCATAAATTGAGTCTAGATCCTGCAGACGGCATCCCACAATCCCCTGCGCTGTTCTCACCTCCCGTGCTCCTTCCTCTCCTGGACTGTGCAGCTCCCATACCACAGAGTTATGCTGAGACATAAAACACTCTCCTTGGTAGCTCTATAGAGGTTATTTAGCAGTTTGGTGGAAAGTCCAGACCTTTTCAGTTTCCTGAGGAAGAAGAGCCGTTGTTGGGCCTTCTTCACCAGGTGGGAGGTGTTCACAGTCCAGGAGAGGTCGGAGGAGATGTGAATGCCCAGGAACCTGATGCTGTCCACGTGCTCCACCACCTCCCTCTGTATGTGGGGAGGAGTGTGTTCAGTCCTCCTGGACCTCCTGTAGTCTATTATTACCTTCTTGGTCTTACTGGTGTTCAGGATCAGGTTGTTCCTGGAGCACCACTGTGTGAGATTGCTGACCTCATCCCTGTAGTGGGACTCATCATTGTTGGAGACGAGACCAACATAAAGTAATGCACCGCAGTGAAGTGGAAGGTTTTCTAAAAGCTTAAATGAAAATCTGAAATGTGGCTTTCCCTTATATTCATTTTCTTTTAGTTAGCTTATCCCTTTAATCATTGCATCTTATTGCCTTTAGAAGTTATAATAGTCCAACTGTTATTTAATAGTGGTACAGATCAACGTTTGAACATAGCCGTTCATTTAAATTGTGGAGGGGGGAGGGGGGGGGGCGGCAAGGAGAGTGTTAATTAGAGAAGCAACCATTCAGCACATTTCAGCGTAACGTCAAAATAACACTCTATTTAGGCGGTGACGCGGTGTAGCGGCTCTTTGGCTGATATCTGGGCTCCCTGTACGCAGGGTTTACCTCATTGACTCACAACAAAGCGAATGAATCAAGTGAATTGGTGAACTTACAGGCTTATAGGTCGAGAAATATCTTTCCAAATGAATGCCAGTTCCCCTGATTCAATCTGATTCAGTTTAACAAATATTTTCTGGGGGAGACAGACAAAAGGTTGGGATTGTCAACACGCTGTGACAGTCAGGCAGACCAAACATGGAGTTTCAGGTTACTCTCTCCTTTAGCTCTACTTAGCTGTCAGAAATGTCAGCTCCTTGTATCAATAAAAGCTAAGTGCTTAAAGAGGCTGTGACAAGGCTCGTTCCCACTTCCCCACTAACACATTAAGGTTTTCTGTCGTCTTTGAACCTCTTGTCTGCTTATAAACTGAGGTTTTAGTAATACATATATATAACAATAATAGTAACAACATCCCCTATTAGTTTTAATCCCACTTATATTTAGTATTTCTCACAAAACGTAGCTTAAAATTAGATGATATGACTAAGCATGACTAGAGATTTTAAAGAGCACAATGCTGATGACCTGTCAATAGAAACTGTGTTGCCCAGTATTAATGCAAAAGCTGCCTTATCCACAATAAAGGGTCAGAGAAACTTTTATCTGACCCTAAATTTCTATAATAATGGTCATCAGGCTCCATTTCAGGACAAATTCTAACAAAAAAAAAATTCAAGCTAGGTTTTAAACTTGGATATTGAGGAATGAAAACAACAAACACTGCTGGTCTTACATTTGCCACTACAGATGGCAATGATCGTAAATTAAAAATGCATTTCAGTAAATGTTTTCAAAAAGTTAAACTCCCGTTTAGAGTCATTACACGCAGGGGGGCAGATACACAAATCTATTTAGGGGAGCTAAACGTTTGCAAATCTGAGTTTGTGCGCACTCATAATTCTAAAACTAGAGGCAAAGGCAGATCTGCTCCAAAATGAGTCATATCAAACTGTTTTGAGACAGTATGAAGGAAATGTTGCCTATTTAGAGAAAAAATATGTAAAGCTAAGCAGGCCCACATAATACCTCATCCTAGAAAACCAAAGCTGCTGGTAATTTAGCCGCAGCAGAAGAAAAAGAAAAAAAAAAACAACCTAGCAATATTCCTGTTGCTATTTCTATTTCTGTTTCTATGCTTGCAACTATTTTTTTCTTCCACCAACCCAGTGGTTCTGAAATGTTTTCTGTTGCACCACCCCCATCCCAACAAAATGAGTCAAAAATGTAACATTTATTGTTTTCTGCTCTGATGCATTGAAGCTGTCGTTCTGAAGATTACCCATTTATAACAAATAATGGTTTTTAACAACTAGAAGGCTTCAAGATTGCCACACTTTTATAATATTCAAAACAATATAAAAGGCTTTTAGCCCGACTTGTACCTGCAGTCACTTTTCAACTACCCAAGAACCTCATATGGCAAAAATAATATCAAGCCATTAATTTTGAAGACAAACGTCAGTTCCATTAAGTTTTGCACTTTTTTAGGAGTTTATCAATAGTATTCATCGTACTACTGACCGCAGGTGCAGATCAAACAGCAGGGAGTGCTGTTGTCAAATTTAGAAGGCCTGTATTTTCTGGACAAAAAAGGCTAAGCTGTTCTTGCTTGGGTGCGCCCCACTATTAGAGAAGCACTGCACTAACCCGACCCTTAATGTGCTTGAATTCATCACCCAGCTTCTTTAGTAATTGCCCATAGTGGTGCAGTCTCTGTGGAATATTGCCAAAATTAGAAATATTTTTTCCATGCATTTGTTACATCAAAGATGGACTATTGTAATTCTTTACTATCAGGAAGTCAAATATAAAGTCCTTAATAATCAAGTGCATCAGAGCTATGATTACCCCGTATGTTCCTAACAGACCACTTCGCTCTCAGACTGCAGGTCTGCTGGTGGTTCCTAGAGTCTCTAAAAGTAGAATGGGAGGCAGATCCTTTAGCTATCAGGCTCCTCTCCTGTGGAACCAACTCCCAGTTTTGGTCCGTGAGGCAGACACCCTGTCTACTTTTAAGACTAAGCTTAAAACTTTCCTTTTTGACAAAGCATATAGTTGGAGTGGCTCATGTTACCCTGAGCTACCTCTATAGTTATGCTGCTATAGGCTTAGGCTACTGGAGGACATCAGGGCCTATTTTTCTAACTCTGTTGAGTTCTCCTACTGTTCTCCAATTGGGGTAGTTTGTTATTTCATTTTTTTTCATTTTTATTCTCTTTCATGTTCCTCTTCATAGTAGGTACACCTGGTCTGGCGTTCTGTTAGCTGTGACATTATCCAGGGAAGACAGATCACCTGCTATTACCATCTAATGTAGAAAGGATTCCTGGATCAATGTGTGCGTCTGTGCTTTTTGTGTGTCTGCTCTGTCTTCTCTAACCCCCAGTCGATCGAGGCAGATGACCGTTCATACTGAGCCTGGTTTTGCTGGAGGTTTTTCCTCCCTGTTAAAGGGGAGTTTTCCTTTCCACTGTTACTTCATGCATGCTCAGTATGAGGGATTGCTGCAAAGCCATTGACAATGCAGACAACTGTCCCTGTGGCTCTACACTCTTTCAGGAGGAGTGAATGCTGCTTGTCAAGACTTCAGGGTTTCCTTAGAGAGGAAACTTTTTGACCAATCTGTATAATTTGATTCAATTTGACTTTGTAAAGTGCCTTGAGTTAACATGTGTTGTGAATTGCCGCTATATAAATAACATTTTATTGAATTGAATAAAATTTAAGAGACAAACACTTAAAATAACATCCCATTCTGTGCAAACTGTATCATGAGATTCACTATTTGAACAGAATTCTAAACATTTTCAATAATATTGAGATTCACCTGCATTCAACAAGGCATTATTTGATAATGGATAACTAGTGTAGTCGCAGCCATCCTTGTGTTAACTCGGAGTCAATATCCAAACGTTGCAACAGCATTTAGGGCTGCAGTTAATTTCTAATACCATGTTTGCACTCTTTATGATGTGGTTGACCTTTTGTAGTTCATACAGCAAATTTCATGCATGGCTGTCTTCAAGTAGAAACAATAATACAGACAAGAACACAACTTTTATTTAAAGTGATTTATTTAATTTTTTTATTTAGCCACACAATTTTTTCCACAGCAGGAACAAGCTCTTCATCAATTAGCTTTGAGCAGCTGTTGGTTGTGCGATGGCATTTCACCAGGACAGACGGTATCCTAAAAAAACAGCTAAAAGTGAGTCAGCATATAATTCTGATCACTTTTGCAGCTTATTTTCTGTTTTTCTTTTAGAATCCTCCAAGATTTCTGATTGTTTTAAAAAGATTGTCTTTTTTATTTCTGATTCATGCAAATGTGAAATCATATGGATTGCTAGATAATGAGCAGCCGCTTACAGTGATTTGTAGTCCAAATAGAAAGTGGTTGTATTCTTTTCTCACAATTATAACTTAATACTAAAACTAAATACACAAACTAAAACAAATTTCAAATAATCACGTTTTCTTTTCCAGTATTGGAAAAACATTTAAACTTAGCAACTTAAGAGAACATACCCCTTTAACTCCTTTTTAAATCGTCCTGTTATACAACCAGAACCTTCAAGATATTTTATTTGTTGTTGTTTTCTAACACAAAGTAATGTCCAGTCGTAAAGTGAAAGGAAAACTTTAAATTGTTTTCAAAATGGTGTCAAGCGTATGGGTTGCATTTATATACAGCCCCCTGAGCTGATACCTTAGGTGCAGTTAAGGCTACAGGCCTGTTGGGGTATGTCTCTACCTTGTTTTCACATCTGCAGATGGAAATTCGTTCCTGGTTTTCCTTGCAAAATAACTCAAGTTCAGTCATGCTGGATAGTACGGAAGAGGATTAGGGCCACTCAAAAAAAAAAAAAAAAAGTCTACTCAATTCTGACTTTAATCTCAGAATTCTGAGATTAAAGTCAGAATTCTGACTTTTTTTCTCAGAATTCTGACTTTTTTCTCAGAATTCTGACTTTTTTTCTCAGAATTCTGACTTTTTTCTCAGAATTCTGACTTTTTTCTCAGAATTCTGAGATTAAAGTCAGAATTCTGACTTTTTTCTCAGAATAATGAGATTAAAGTCAGAATTCTGACTTTTTTCTCAGAATTCTGACTTTTTTCTCAGAATTCTGAGATTAAAGTCAGAATTCTGACTTTTTTCTCAGAATTCTGACTTTTTTCTCAGAATTCTGCGAAAAAGTCAGAATTCTGAAAAAAAAGTCAGAATTGAGTAGACTTTTTTTTTTTTTTTTGAGTGGCCCTAATCCTCTTCCGTAGGATAGAGAGAGCATGCGAGTGTCATCGTTTAAGTCTTGCCATAGATTACCAGCTAAACACAGGTCTGTACTTTGACTGGACCACTCTTAACATGTTTGATTTGATTTATTTATTTGAAAGGGGACAGTGCAATTTAATTAAACACATGACATGACAATTCATGAGTTAAAAAAGACAGAATTAGCCAAAGGCTATTTTCCATCTGTAGCTTTTTGGCCATGATGTTAAAAAAAGCAATACAATACAGGAATATAAGTACACCATCGACACACAGTTATTAAGGACAGGAGATTGAACTAGACCAGGGGTCGGCAACCTGCGTCTCTTTGATCCTTCTGATGCGGCTCAGCTGTTGAAAATAATTATGTCGCAGAGCCGTTTACCTCCTGCAGGCTGTCGTCAATGTTGGCTGATGAACACTCCTCACCAGTTGGTGGCAGTAATGCACACTGAAAAGATGTTTGTTCACCGCCAATAAACTCAAGAAGAAGAAGAACTGCTAGCTGACTGGCTGCATAGAGACGAAATAAACAGCAGGTGTAGTTGAGGCGGCATTTTTAAATTTGTAGTAAATTCTACAAATGACAAGAACACCACGGTGACACAGGACCTAAAATAACATGGAGTCATTGATGAGGGTAAAGAGAGCTAAACAGCAGGGTAAGTCGTTTCTATATCTAACGTTTGTTCATTTTCAAAGTGAGGAAACGCGAAAAGCGCTTGGCTCGGCACTGTGAGCGTTTTCCTGCGTGGCCAAAGTCTAATGCAGCTGTTAGCTTGTTAGCTGGTTAATGACAGGAGCTCGTTTACGTGCGTAACTTTTCCGGATGTGATTAAAATGTGTTTGGATTAAAAGAAAAGAAAGTATTCTGGATGTACCGTTTATATGGGCTGAAAATCAAATAACCCGACCATGACGTGGGTTTACTCGCACCAAGTGTTATTCAAAATAAAAACTCTGACATTAACAGAGTTGATGATTTCCATAAAACAACAGTAGAAGTTTTGTATTTCGTGCGGAAAAAACAACAACAAGCGCAGATGTGCGTTGGTTCTGCTGCGGGTCCATTGTGTTGCAAAAAAACCCTGTTATATGCAGCGTTATTTAATTTAAAATTTCAAAAGGGTTTTGTGGCTCCCAGTGTTTTCTTTACTGTGTGAAGCGGGTCCAAATGGCTCTTTGAGTGGTAAAGGTTGCCGACCCCTGATCTAGACAGACCCTGACACAAAGATCAGAGTAAAGGGGGCTGAATACAAATGGAAACACTTGGAAACAATTTTTTTGTCTTACCTCTAAAATTATGCAATACTTTGTGTTGATCTGTTGCATAGATTGCAATTAAGTATATTAAAGTTTGTTCTTGCAACATGACAAAATGTTAAGAGCTAAAGGTTTAACTTTTCATTCCTTTTAGAGACCACATTTCCAAAGAGCAACCTAGTTTCTTCTTTCAATTCAATTCAATTTTATTTATATAGCACCAATTCATGAAACATGTCATCTCAAGGCACTTTACAAAATCAATCATATTATACAGATTGGTCAAAAACAATCCTATATAAGGGAACCCAGTTGATCTTATCAAAGTCCCGACAAGCAGCATTCACTCCTGGAGAAGCGTAGAGCCACAGGGAGAGTCGTCTGCATTGTCCATGGCTTTGCAGCAATCCCTCATACTGAGCAAGCATGAAGCGACAGTGGAAAGAAAAACTCCCCATTAACGGGAAGGAAAACGTCCAGCAGAACCGGGCTCAATATGAACGGTCATCTGCCTCGACCGACTGGGGGTTACAGAAGACAGAGCAGAGACACAACAAGACAGACAAACAAACACAGAAGCAAACATTGATCCAGTAATCTGTTCTTTATTAGATGGTAATAGCAGGTGAGCCGTCTTCCCTGGATGATGTCACAGTTAACAGAACGCCAGACCAGGTGTACCTACTATGAAGATAAAAGAGAGAGAACAAAAAAAGTTAAAAGCTGAAATGACGACAAGCAATGCAAAATTGAAGAACAAGAGAACTCAGTAGAGTGAGAAAAATAGACCCTGATGTCCTCCAGCAGCCTAAGCCTATAGCAGTAAAACTATAGAGGTAGCTCAGGGTAACATGAGCCACTCTAACTATAAACTTTGTCAAAAAGGAAAGTTTTAAGATTAGTCTTAAAAGTAGACAGGGTGTCTGCCTCACGGACCAAAACTGGGAGTTGGTTCCACAGGAGAGGAGCCTGATAGCTAAAGGATCTGCCTCCCATTCTACTTTTAGAGACTCTAGGAACCACCAGCAGACCTGCAGTCTGAGAGCGAAGTGCTCTGTTAGGAACATACGGAGTAATCAGAGCTCTGATATATGATGGAGCTTGATTATTAAGGGTTTTATACGTTAGAAGAAGAATTTTAAATTATATTCTAAATTTAACAGGAAGCCAATGAAGGGAAGCTAAAATTGGAGAAATATGATCCCGCTTGTTGATTTTCATCAGAACTCTTGCTGCAGCATTTTGGATCAGCTGAAGACTTTGAACTGCATTTTGTGGACTTCCTGATAGTAAAGAATTACAATAGTCCAGCCTTGAAGTAACAAATGCATGGACTAGTTTTTCAGCATCACTCCTGGACAGAATGTTTCTAATTTTGGCGATATTCCTGAGGTGAAAAAAGGAAACTCTGGAAACCTGTTTAATATGGGATTTAAATGACATGTCTTGGTCAAAAATAACACCAAGATTTTTTACTTTATTTTACTTTATCTTTATGATTTAGTTTTCCATTAAGCCGCTCTGCTGTTTTATACTGACAGACTGGCCCTTTTTTTTATCAGACTTATAAAATTAAGATCATAGGGGCCAGACCAATATCTCAGGCAAATACGTTTTAATCACCTTAACCATTACAAAGCCAAATCTGGTCTTTAGGTTTCTTACTGTGATGACACTTCCCTTAGACGTTTGTCTGCAAAAAGCTGCACGTTTCTTTATTTCCAGCACAGATTAAATCAAAAACAAATGTCTGCTGTTGATATATCGGTCACAAACCATGATCCCTTCCCCCTGGTGTTTGCCTCTATTTATCAGCTTCCTGCTAGTTTTCCTGTTGACTTAAAACATATTGCTCATTTTAAAAGTGTGCACTGCTGGGTTTGACCTGAACGTGATCTCCTGACTCTCCAAACCGGCAGCTGGTGCCCCGCTGTTTGCTTACCGGCCAAAGTTTGTGTGAAAACGTGGTCGGATTTTGTGTATTTAAGCCTCTTCCCGGTACTTTTTCTGTGTTGGATTCAGAACATAAATCTCTTGGTACTATTGGGTTCTGCCTGAGCAGGCCTATTTTAGGTGTTTTTTTCTTTTTATGCATTCTTTTAAACTTTTCCTGAGTGAATATTCTCTAGCCTTGCAGCCATTTCTCCTGCCTCAGTTGGTTTGTTTTTGTTCATTCTGTTGAATTTGATTTTTATCACCTGTGTCCTCTGTGTGGTCTTATTTCTTCTGGCATTTTCTGTCTGGTTTATTTCTTTGTCTAATCTTTTTTTTAAAAAAACACTTTGTAAAACTGCACTTTATAAAGTTTTGCAAACGAAGTTGAATCCAAGTCTGCACTTGATCATACAATCGGCCGAGTACATGCTGATTATCTGCTTGGCCGCATTCTTGCAGCATATGCGCCGACAGCTGCTGCAGCCCACCGGCTTCAGCTGTTGCATTAGTTGATCTGGATATACTTTTAGCTGGTGATGGTGATACATTTACATGAAGCATGTAGATGTTCTCTGTAGATTGTAAAAGGAGATGATTACTGGTGTTCTATCTAGATGGTAGAAAAAAAATTATAAACGGACCAACGAAGGCCAATAAAAGCAGTATCAGAACATCTTTGGAGGCTGTATGTAAAAAGATAAACAGGTTGCTGCAGGCAGACCTTGAAGGGTAGAGATGGTCAATATTACCTTACTTAATGAGGAGAAAATGTTGGATAATAGCCATTTTGTGATGATGGTAAACTTTGACCAATCACTGCAACATGAAAAATCAGATGTGCTGTTGGGTTTGTTACTTTTGCTGTCCAGGCTGTTTTTCAGTTGTCCATGTTTTAAAATGTGATTAAATGCAGTTGTTTGCTGCCTGACAGCACAATTGAACTACTTGATGTTTTTGGTGAAGTGGCCCATTTGATAATAGGTCATTATTAATTTTGGAGCAATAATTATATTTGCGAGGCCCTGACTGTGTGTGGCGTACAGTGATTATAGCTAGCATCACTTTTTATCATTTAATGCGATAATGTTCTAAATCTGTATTTCTCATTACAATTAAAGGGCCAACATCTTTGTCAATTAAAGTTGGTAAATGTAATGTAAAAAAACAACTTATTTCAGCTAACTCAATAATATTTTTATGTTTATTTATTGTACATTTTTAACCTTACTTATTTGGGGCTAAGATTTCCGTTTAATTGACACACAGATGTCATACATATTATAGTATGACTAACAAAACTGCCTAAGATATAAATGCATTTGAAGAAATCATACATGTTTACTTTAAAAACGGTAAACACCCACCTCGATCACAGCTGTCATTTTTCAGGGCACAGTTGCACCTGAAGAGGCTTTGCTGTGTTATTTGCAAAGAAACGTCTGCAGAGGCAACACCCTGCCCCCTACCCAATAAGTATTTAACCAGAAACCAAACAGGGCTGCACTCTTCCCTTTAGCTGTTCGGATATTTTCCTGTACAGTAATGGCAAGAACTGCACGTTGAAGACCTTAATAAACGGAGAGAGTAGGCTGCAGATTTTTATCTGCACGGTGGAATGTGATAGCAGAGATGGGGGAAGACCAGATGGGCTGTTGATGGCAGATAAACCTCATCAGCAGCCTGAAACCACAGATATACCAGTATAGAGTTTCAGAGAAGATAAGGAAAAGCCCAGAGGATTGTTGTGGCTGACGCATGTTTATTATAGTCTTAGCACCCAAATATGAAGAAATGTGAAGCACATTTTTTTAGGTATTTGTTTTCTTGGATGTCTAAATGCTCAACATATTTATTCTATGTTAAATGCTTAACATATGTAAATGCCATTAAAAAAATGGAAAAACAGTTTGCTAAACAATTACTAAATAGCCATTGCATTAGTGATTAGTGATGGTATTTTTTTATTTTGAACATAAGTCTGACTAAGAAAGAAGCTCTAAAGATTATTGTGTATTCAGGAAGGGCTGGAGGGTCTCAGTCTTCTACAAAAACACAATGAAATGATGTTACATGGCTAATTAGACCCAACGGTTACATATCGCATAATTATATTTAGTTTGTAGCTGTTCAAGTCTTTTCTGTTAGCTTAGCAAGCTTCATGTTTCTGTGCAACATGTCCGTGTTCTGCATTAGCTATTCAACAGGAGTTTCTGTTGCCACTTAAAGCATAATGACCATTTTTACTCTTAGGCGTAACCCCATCATCTTTGTGTCGATGTGAAGTACCACTAAGCTTGTAAGCACAGTGGTATTTTAAAATTGTGCTCACAACTTGTTTTTGAATGTCGGACCACTTTAGGGATTATTTGAAAATTTGACATGGCAATAAAAAAAAAAAAAGAGTTAAGAGCCAATAACCGAGGTACTTGTTTTGAGGAGCTTAAGTGAACTGAATCCAAATCTTGTTAATTTACAGCTATGCAAAAAAAATATTTACATAGAAATATGAAATTAGGTATTCTGAAAGTGAAAAAAACACATCTGAATTAGAAAAAAATAAAGTAAATTTAAAATAATAGAAGTAAAGGAGAAATAAATATTTTGACAGTTTAAATTAAAATGTTTTCTTCTAAAAAAATGAAGAGGTTGTCAAAACTGTCAGTTCTAGTAAAAATTCAAATATCAATAAAATATCAATAAATTAATTCATCCACACTAATCTAATGGTGTAACTTAATCTGTCTTGAGATAAGGCTCTCTGTTGTGGACATCTTGAGGGCTGAATAAAGGTTAATCCCTGGGTGATTTATTTATGTTCATCGCATAGAAAAGAGGAACAATTTAGACCCATTTGCTTTTACCAAAGCATCATGTTGGCAATGAGTTGTTAAAACTGTGGCTCTCTAAGATTCAACCTTTGTTTTTGGAGTCCGATTAGTTTTTTCACATAGCATTAAACTGATTATCAGTTTAAATGTACTCGTGGTTGATACTATTGTACATCTACCTCATGTATCTGTAGTGTATAAAGATCCTTTTTAAGTAAACACCATCCTTGCATTGCCTTTCTGTGCATCTTTTAACTGTAGCCTTGGCTGTCACCAATTTTAGTTTGAGTAAATGGAAACATTTTGTGGCATGAATGTTGCATAAGCTTCAAATATAATTCAATTCAATTTTATTTATATAGCACCAATTCACAACACATGTCATCTCAAGGCACTTTACAAAGTTAAATTCAATCAAATCATACAGGCAGATTGGTCAAAAAGTTTTGCATCAAGTCTTGACAAGCAGCATTCACTCCTCCTGAAAGCCACAGTAGAGCCACAGTGGACAGTCGATATACATATGATGGAGCTTGATTATTAATTCAATTCAATTTTATTTATATAGCGCCAATTCATGAAACATGTCATCTCAAGGCACTTTACAAAGTTAAGTTCAATCATATTATACAGATTGGGTCAGATTATACAGATTGGTAAAAAATGTTCCTATATAAGAAAACCAGTTGATTGCATCAAAGTCCCGACAAGCAGCATTCACTCCTGGAGAAGCGTAGAGCCACAGGGAGAGTCGTCTGCATTGTACAGGACTTTATATGTGAGGAGAATTTTTTTTTTTTTTTTTACAGTATACACCGTAAATACTCACAACTGCTACATAATTTGTTAGTTTATTTTAGTCCCGGTGCAAATTCTCAGTTATCTGGATCATTGCAACAGCAAACAAGCTTAAATCGGAGGCAACCACTTTTGAATACTGAGCCGGTCCAGTTACCTTCAGAGTTAAGCCTGTTTGCAGTTAGTGCTTTTCAAATATCTAGCAATAACCCACTAATAATGTTTTTTTTAATCTCATGCTACACTATGCACATGCTCAGTCTGCCCTGATGAAGATTTAATCATTCAGACAGAGGCACAAATCCTGACAGTATAGGAACAGGCTGTTAGTATAAAAGCTATAGAAGCCTGGATCTGTCACAGAAGAAAGGATGCAAGATGCACGCTGGGCGGAGATGCCCCTGAAACAGCACACAGTACATAACTACTCAATTCAATTCAATTTTATTTATATAGCGCCAAATCATGAAACATGTCATCTCAAGGCACTTTACAAAATCAAGTTCAATCATATTATACAGATTGGGTCAGGTTATACAGATTGGTCAAAATGTCCTATATAAGGAAACCAGTTGATTGCATCAAAGTCCCGACAAGCAGCATTCACTCCTGGAGAAGCGTAGAGCCACAGGGAGAGTCGTCTGCATTGTACATGGCTTTGCTGCAATCCCTCATACTGAGCAAGCATGAAGCGACAGTGGGAAGAAAAACCACCCATTAACGGGAAAAAAAAACCTCCGGCAGAACCGGGCTCAGTATTAACGGTCATCTGCCTCGACCGACTGGGGTTACAGAAGACAGAGCAGAGACACAACAAGAGAGACAAAAAGCACAGAAGCACACATTGATCTAGTAATCTGTTCTACATTAGATGGTAGTAACGGGTGAGCCGTCTTCTCTGGATGATGTCAAAGTTAACAGAACGCCAGACCAGGTGTACCTACTATGAAGAAAAAGAGAGAGAGCAAAAAGTTAAAAGCTGAAATGACGACAGTCATTTCAATGTAATACAATGCAAAACTGGAGAACCGTAGAATGAAGAACAGTAGAAATCAGTAGAGTGAGAAAATTAGACCCTGATGTCCTCCAGCAGCCTAGGCCTATCACAGCACAACTATAGAGATAGCTCAGGGTAACATGAGCCACTCTAACTATAAGCTTTGTCAAAAAGGAAAGTTTTAAGATTAGTCTTAAAAATAGATAGGGTGTCTGCCTCACGGACCAAAACTGGGAGTTGGTTCCACAGGAGAGGAGCCTGATAGCTAAAGGATCTGCCTCCCATTCTACTTTTAGAGACTCTAGGAACCACCAGCACACCTGCAGTCTGAGAGCGAAGTGCTCTGTTAGGAACATACGGGGTAATCAGAGCTCTGATATATGATGGAGCTTGATTATTAAGGGCTTTATACGTTAGAAGAAGAATTTTAAATTAAACTACTGGGTGCAACATGCCAGCACCTTGCCCAACATCAGTGCCAAATGTGGGCTAGAGGTCCAGGAGTGAAAGTAGGATGCGCCACTAATAGCAATGGAGAATAAATCTATGAACCTGTGGGACTTCTAGGCCAAACAACTGGACATTGTGGCGGTTGACAAAAGAGAAAAACTTGCAACAATCGAAAATGTAGCAATCCAAAGCATCAGCAGCCTTAAGATCAAAACTAGCTTGAAAAATATCAACAACAAAAAAAGTACCATATCAAGGCCGGTTATCTGTGCACGTGGAGCCATGACCCCCTGAAACTTGGCAAGTGGCTAGATTCTTGGAACAACAACAAGATCCCTGTCCAGAAGAGGGCAATCCTAGCAACAGGTAGGAGACAACTATTAGTTGTGCTCTCAAGAAAGCCAAAACTGAAAGGCATAATAAGTCCAGTTCGTATTACGGAACGGCTCATATAGGAGACATAGCCAGCATGTGAAAGTAAGGTCTCTGGTCAGATGAGGAGGTAGGGGTGGATCTCTCTGGCTTGCATACAAAATTTCTACGTGTGGTGAAAAGCTAATAGCATACATCATCCTAAACAAGCCATCCACATAGTGAAACATGTCGGTGGCAGAACCAGAATGCAGGGATTTTTTTCTTTACCTTCTTTCAGATCTGGTACCAGTGCTGGTACAAACCGTTCAGTCTGTCCATGTTTATGTTTGTGGATGGAAAAGCTATGCTCACATAAAAACTGCAGTCTTCTAGATTCCTACAAATTGTTTTCCTGTTACCAGTCTGAGAAAGTCTGAAGCTGAACTTTCAGTCTGTACAATTTCCATATGAATATGCCTACATCACATGTGCACTGTCTCGCTGTTAGTGATTACTCCAAATGGGCCTATGCTGCATTTATACATTGCTAGTAATTGCTTTAAAAACACATTCAATAATATGGGCGCATAAATACAAAAAGTGTGAGTCTGAATCTAAATGAGTTTTCCTCTGTTTATGTTATCACAGAGTGTGATTTGGTGGCATGTGTATTCTGAGGTAGGCGTTTACTCTGTGTGTACGTGTTAGTCTTTTTAGCATGCATTGCAGGCACTACCCAAGCGGAAATGACAGTAATTAACTAAATGAGCTACATCTGCATCTGGGGGGGCAGCGAGATCGAGGGAACCATAAAATAACGGGAATCTGCTCCTGAAAGGAGGAATGGAGAGTCTGTACAGAAAGCGGAATTAGAAGAAACTCGCTCTCAGTAAAGATGACAAGAGGGGAAGAGGTGATGAGGGGAAGAAAAAAAAACACGGGGGAACTGTGAAGAGACTGAAATCGTCGAGCAGAGTAGATACTGTACATGCACACGCATACCTCACTCTCATTTCCTCCGCCATCTCACCCTTTACATTTTTTTTGTCTCTATAAACAACAGGTGAGGAGAAGGAGGTGCTGCAGGCCCATTACCTCAGTGGGGGTGGGGGTCTCCCTACACGGGGCCGCCAGAACCGCCGGACCCCGAAGCCTAAACTAAAGGCCACGCTGGGCTCGGAAATGCTTACCATATCACATTGGCCGGTGACCTAGAAAAAAAGTTGTCAAATGGAAATAATTCCTCCTAAAGCGCTGGATTAAAAAAAAAAAAGTTTTTTGACATGGGAGTCATGGGGATGTGGGAGCTGGGATGCGGAGTACATTTCTCTTTAGTGTAAAATCAAGCAGACACCCCTCTGTGCTTCAGGCTACGCCGCTCTCCTTCAAAGACCTGTACTGAAAGTTCAGCCGCTTCTTTACTTTTCATAAGCTTTGCTGCAGACACAGTTGGAATTTGCTCCTTTTTATCGTACGCATTTAATAAAGTTGATCGAGCTAATTTTGTCCCAGCATGAGGTTAAAAATAAATGTTAGTGTTGTAAGTTCCCTTAAAATAGTCGTAAAATAGCTAAAGGTTTTTGTCGTTTTCGTCTGCTGAACAGTACGTCTCTGTGCCACAGGGAAGCTGTTCTGCTGATGCATTTACCATCAAAACTGCTGTGAGATCAAATACAGCAAGCATGGAAAAAAAGACCTTAGAGGGATAGTCCTTTTCTTTTGAAGTGGGACCGTCAGGAATACTTATGAGTGGTTGACCTCCTGCAGCTGACGGCACCCACGGTCATCCTAGCTCGTAAAAAAGTGGAGAAGGTCTCTTTGTGGAGTCAAGCTAGCTGGTGCTGTAAAATAACAAATGCTAATCACACTGCAATATTCTTTGGTTTTATCCCAACTAAGCATCAGTTTTGATATTATCGTAGCGTACGCTGAAGCCTTATAAGGTCACAAAAAACTGGAAGAAATCCCACCTTAGCACCAAATCAATATTTTTTAAATATAAAAAAGTAAACTAATTGCTAACATTCACAGTGTTCCCTACAGATGTCACGTTGTCTGGTGAAAGTTTCGACCCAAAGGGTCGAGGCAGATGACCGTTCACACTGAGCCTGGTTCTGGTGGAGGTTTTTCCTCCCTGTTAAAGGGGAGTTTTCCTCTCCACTGTCGCTTCATGCTTGCTCAGTATGAGGGATTGCTGTAAAAACATCAACAATGCAGACGACTGTCTCTATGGCTCCACGCTTCTTCAGGAGGAATGAATGCTGCTTGTCAAGATTTTGATGCAATCTGCTGGGTTTCCTTAGAGAGGAAACTTTCTGATCCAGTCTGTATGAAGTGATTTCTGCCACGTAAAAGCTCCCTCATACTCGCCTGGCACACAGGACTGTTTTATAAGAAACACCAAGCTGCTCTGAGCTGGCAGGCACAAGGACACGCAGCGTCACTGGCCCTTTCTGTGCCGCCCTGACCCGTGTGGTGGGTGTCTGGTGGAGAAGAAACAGCGCTAGGCACTTAGCTAGCACATCAAAGTTGCTACTATCCACTCCCGTACTCCGTCCCACTGGCAGAAAGTGTGGGAAATGTAGGAATTTGTCACAAGGAATTGTGACAGCATGTAATTCTGATCACTTTTGCAGCTTATTTTCTGTTTTTCTTTTAGAAAATTGGTACGCTCGACTAAAAAGTCAGACGACAGTCTGCGCACAGAGTCTGCCCCCGGACTGAAAAAGACCTGCGCTTTTCAATGGCGGGCTTTCAGATGTTTGTTTAAATTTATTTTAACTTTAGTTCCATCAGGTAATTTCATAGTACTTTGATGGAATGTCCCTTCCTGGTATGTTTCTGGAAACTATGCTGTGCTACATTAAAAGCTCCAATTAAACAACCAGGTATAAGTTCCAGGAAGTTTCCTTGAAGGTTCCTTGTAAGTTTCAAGAAAGTATCAGGAGATGGTACCCTGTACGTTCCTGTAAAGTAATGTCTAAGTTATGGGAAAGTACATGCTGGATTCTGTAGTACTCTTATTTATTTTTATTAAATTAGGTTTCAATGTCTCTTCATAAGTTGTATTTATGTAAATGTTAGATTTTGAATAAAATAGCAGTGAAACAAATAATGGCTTTATTCTAAAGACGTTATTATTATTATTATTGTTTAGAGGTTTTGTTTTCAGTTGTTACTCATGACAGGTACACTACATAAGTACTCCTCTCACTCTCCTGTCCGCTGCAGTTAAAGTATATTAACTATCATAATTACAATTAAACGCTATGCTGGATAAATACTGAAGGATTTGGGAATATGGACCTTCACTTTTTTCCATAGATCCTTTTTAGAGCAAATCATTATTTGTTGTTTGTTTAACCTTTATAGAAACGGTCAAGGTTAATGTTGTTGGTTTGTGGAAGAGGGATATTGTCACAACTTATGGCAGTAATAATATTCATGCTTAGTTAAAGGGAGGCAGAACTAATTGCGCTCATTAGTCGAAAGAACAAGTATCTAATCATACTTTTTAATATTTCAAGCTTTCACCGCAGAGTTACTAAGCTGTTGAAATAAACATGGCATTGCCAGATGGTAGTGTTAGGGGGTTTCAAGTTATGAAACTGAGTGGTTGTGACTTTCGGATGATTATGGCCTGTGTCTTGTGTATTTACAGGATGCAAATTCCTGCAGATGTTCACTGTCACTGGAAAAAAAACAACTGGGTTTGCAAATGCTAATATGATGTTTGCCAAGACATTGTGGATATGGGTTAATGATTCAGACAATGAGATCCACCTGTTCTCTCTTGTGAGAAGACGCAGCTCTCCAAACTGTCAGTGTTTGTGAGAGAACGTTTGTTTGTGTGTCTTCTGCTTTTTAGTCTGCGGAAAGTTAAAGCCATGGGATGGTAATGTGCCCTCCTTACCCTGGTCTGTCCGACATCCAGCTGCCACGGTTGGCTGGTGTCTGGGAGTGGGGTTGGAGGGTGGGGGGGCTCGGTGTCTTATGTCTCACCCTAAGACGAAGGCTCAACCTACCTCTGTGCGTGGGGTATGGCTTCCCTGGGGTGATGCCTTGTATCTGTCCGCCTGGGGCTGCTGCGTCCTTCCAGGGCCCAGTCTCCCCTGTCCTCTGCTGCTCTTGGGTGATGTGGGTTTTAGGCTTTCCACCGTTATTACCACACACCTACAGCTGTGCACCTGCACTTGACAAACTCGCTCATATACACCCACTCAACACAAAGACCCTTGTTTCTCCACTTATGCTCACCCACACACCAGGTATTTACCTACACTTTATATGAAGACGCATAGCTGTTCTTTTTCTCACTGGCTGACATATGAAACTAAGCTTTTCCTGTTTTTGATCTGTTAGGATTACCAGAATTATTTTTATTTTCTAAATCACAGAATAAGGACAATTTTGTTTTAGCTCCCTTTAAGGGCTGGGCGAAATGGGCGAAACATATCGCGATATTTCAGGGTTTTCTGACGATAACGATACGTTTGACATGATAACAAAATACGAAAAGGAAATGGCTGGTATTCATTTGACAGAACAAACGGTACAGATTGTCACTTCATGCTTGCTCAGTATGAGGGATTGCTGCAAAGCCATGGACAATGCAGACGATTCTCCCTGTGGCTCTACGCTTCTCCAGGAGTGAATGCTGCTTGTCGGGACTTTGATGCAATCAACTGGTTCCCTTATATAGGACATTTTTGACCAATCTGTATAATCTGATTGATTTTGACTTTGTAAAGTGCCTTGAGATGACATGTTTCATGAATTGGCGCTATATAAATAAAATTGAATTGCGTTGAAATTAGAGAAGCACTGATCCGGTTTATTTTTTTGATCCGATACGATACCTGGGCTAAGCGTGTCGGCTGATACCGATCCGATGCTACTGTTGAATGAATAAACCGTGTACCTTGCCACGTGAATGAAGTTATCAGGCTTGAAATAAACATTGTTAAAAAAAAGTTCTGTATGTTCTTTAGCATGGTGCTTTTGGAGGTGCTTATTTAAGTTTGTGGTGTTGAATTTACCAACTTTATCACCACCTCTCAACGTACACATTGCAGATGCTGCATGTTGCTGTCGGACTTGTTGGTGTATCAAGTTTGAAATGTTTCCAAATAGCAGACTTGGCTCGGTCCGGCACCTACTCCATGCTGCTCCATGTCTGCTCATCGCTAGCTGCTGTGCGTGCTCTGCGTGACCGCCGCTACAAACATAGAATTGAAATGACTAGATGCACTGTAACTGTATCGCTGTGTCTGATATTAATAAAAAAGAAATGACTGGATCGGAATGCTGGATCGGCATCAATCCGATATCCGATCCAACTAATTAGTCAATATCGGAGCCGATATGCGATCCAAGTATCGGATCGGTGCATCTCTACTTGAAATGTTCTATAAAATAAAAAATATATGTATATTCCACGTGTAACTTTTAGTTCAATAACTTTAGTAAGTGTAAATATAAAAACAAATTCTCCCCCTCTTGGTTGGATTGGAAAAGCCTGTGTATAACAAATAACTAAATAAAATCCACCATAAAATCTAAAGTGGGGTTTACAAAAAAAAAATGTAATTTGTCAAATTTCCTTATATTCAGATTTTTAAGAACATAGCAGTAGTGAAATCTAAGGCTGTCTGTCCAACATTTTAATTGCTCATTTATCATTCTTAGAGGCCCAGTGGTTGCTGGTGTTGCTTGAGACCGGCAGGTCACACGGTAACTTAAATGAGAGAGACTCATAGAATGCATGAAAGCATTGGCAGCAGGAAATGGAATAAAATTTCTAATTAGTCTAAATGTATGTAGGTAGATTTGCTGCCCCTGGTGTGACAAGTGTGCATTAATCCCCGAAGGAAAGAAAAATAACGTGTGACTAAAGCAGAGCGTCCACAGTTGAAACAAGTCCTGTTTGGAAACGAGTAGATGAAAAAGCTATTTCTCCTATCGATATTAAAAATGATTACAGTTTAGCAACGCACTGAGGAGCAGATACGTTTTGGGAACTGACAGGACGGCCGTCATCACATGAAGCTCACACACTGAGTACACCATCCCAGCTGTGAAGAACGGAGCTGGTAGCTTCATGGTTTGGCTTTTCTTTTCCTGTGGGAAGGACTGGTGCATTTCACTAAATAGTAGGGCTGTTCATAAAAATTGATACAAAGATAATATCAATCTTTTTAAAAACGATTTAATGTCGATATTCTGGCTTTCAATATCAATATACCTCCCAACCCCTAAGGAGCGTTATTACAGGGCGCAATTACTGTTGACAGAGAGGAAGTGTAAGTGAGACAAATTTGCAGAACGGCCGACAGGATTTTAGAAGCGTCATCATCCCTAAAATCAGACGTTTGGGCACATTTTTGGTTTCTGTGATCCGTTAAATGCATTGAACCAAATGCACTTTATTTTCCTGTTAATATATCAGTGTTCAATAAATGGAACATAAATATAATATTTGGCTGGTTTTGTTGATTGAATGACTGACCATTAATTTTAAAGTAATAAATATCGATATTGGAGTCAAATCAAATGAAGCTGAGATATATTGAAAAATCGCATCGAGAATCGTATCGAATCGGCTCATCCTAGATGATACACAGCCCAACTAAATAGGTGGTACAATAAGAAAATGACGCATGTTAAAATATCAAAGCAACATTTCCTACAGTCTGGAAGTTCAAGATTGGGCATAAATGTTTCCTTTTATAGTCGCACAGAGAGGGAAATTTGTCTCTGAGTTTAACCCACCCCTTAGGGAGCAGGGGGCTCCCACACTGAGTGGCGCATGGAGAGCAATCTGGGGTCAAGGGTCTTGCTCAGGGACCCAGAGTGACAGACTCGAGTTTTTAAACCACCGACCTTTGCAGCTTCTCCAGGATGTCAATTCTGTTTCATTAATCTTGCACTTAGGAATGATTTTAGTACTTTAGCTGGCCTTGTTTGAGTCAGATTTAATGTCCAGCTACATTTTCTTTGCTTTTCTTATGTAAACAGCTGGTTTCATCTGTAACTAAAACCTTTATCCTCATAATTAACCTGAGGAGACATGTTTTAAAACCAGCGTTGACACAACGAGCTTAGCTTTTCGTGCATTAGTTATGGAGCTGACCTCTATGGCAGAGCCTTTGTCAGATATTTGGATCAACCGTTTTTATGTAGCAAAATCCTTGGTTGGGTTTGCATAATGAGGCACAGTTGATTCACACTTTTGTACTAGCCTTGAAAGCTCTACAAATAACAGAAAATGAATGCAAATGAAATCTTCAAAAAGCATAATGAATTAGGTTATTCTGTGCTTTGTTTTACATGGTAGTAATAAAATCAGTGTTTATCCTAACACGGCATCATTTTTACTTGGATTTGTAAGTAAAGTGTGGGTCCTAATTGGGCAGTATTAAACTTGATTCATGGCCTTTGACACAATACCCAACTTTAACTACAATAAAAAGCTCTGAATAGATAACATCTTCAGCGAATAGCATGAGAAAGGTTTTCTTCAGTAATTCCATTCAAAAAGTAAAACTTGCATATTATATTCATTCATTACACACAGTCTAATAAATTTCAAGAGTTTATTTTAATTTTGATGATTATAACTGACAACTAATGAAAACCCCAAATTCACTATCTTAGAAAATTACAATATTATTTAAGACCAATAAAAAGAGATTTCCAGAAATGTTGGCCAACTAAAAGGTATGGAAATGAAAAGTATGACCATGTACAGCACTTGATACTTAGCTGGGGCTCCTTTTCCCTGGATTACTGCAGCAGTGCGGCGTGGCATGGAGTCCATCAGTCTGTGGCTCTGCTCAGGTGTTGTGAGAGCCCAGGTTGCTCTGATAGTGGCCTTCAGCTCTTCTGCATTGTTAGGTCTGGCGTGTAGCATCTTCCTCTTTACAATACTCCAGAGGTTTTCTATGAGGTTAAGGACAGGTTTCTAGGAGTTTACTGGTCAGTTAAGAACAGGGACACCAAGGTCCTTAAACCAGGTACTGGTAGCTGTGGCTCTGTTTCCTGCTGGAAAATTAAATCTGCGTCTCCATCAAGTTGGTCAGCAGCAGGGAACATGAAGTGCTCTAAAACTTCCTGGTAGACGGCTGTGTTGACCTTTGACCTCAGAAAACACAGTGGACCAACACCAGCAATGTCACGGCACCCCAAACCATCATTGACTGTGGAAACTTTACTCTGGACCTTAAGCAACATGGATTCTGTGCCTCTGCTGTCTTCCTCCAGACTCTGGGACCTTGATTTCCAAAGGAAATGGAGAATTTACTTTCATCAGAGAACATAACTGTGGACCACTCAGCAGCATCCAGTCCTTTTTCTCTCTAGCCCAGGTGAGACGCTTCTGACGCCGTCTCTGGTTCCAGAGTGGCTGGACACCAGGAAAGCGACAGCTGGAACTCATGTCCTGCAGACGTCTGTCTGGTGGTTCTGGAAGCTCTGACTCCAGCTGCAGGCCACTCTTTGTGAATCTCCCCACATTTTTAAATGGGTTTTGTTTCATAATCCTCTCCAGGCTGCAGTCATCCCTGTTGCTTGTACACTTTTTACCACATCTTTTCCTTCCCCTCGCCTCTGTTAATGTGCTTGGACACAGAGCTCTGTGAACAGCCAGCCTCTTTAGCAATCACCTTCTGCGTCTTGTCCTCCTTGTCCAAGGTGTCAATGGTCGTCCTCTGGACAACTGTCCAGTCAGCAGTCTTCCCTGTGATTGTGTCGCCTACAGAACTAGACTGAGAGACCATTTAAAGGCCTTTTCAGGCGTTTTGAGTTAATTAGCTGATCAGAGTGAGGCACCAGGTGTCTTCAATGTTGGACCTTTTCACAATATTCTAATTTTCAGGGGTACTTAATTTTGGGTTTTCATTAGTTGTCAGTTATAATTATCAAAATCAAAAGAAACAAACACTTCAAATATTTCAATCTGGTTTTAATGAATTAATATAATATACAAGTTTCACTTTTTGAATGGAATTACTGAAGAAAATCAACTTTTTCCTGATGTTCTGATTATACGACTGGCACATTTAAAACAGCTCTTAACCTAAATTGTGGTTGCCAAGGCTTTTAAAAGTTCTTTAACAAAGATATTTATCTCTGTTTTTCTTTTCCTAAAGTAATTATAAAAAGGGATCCATGAATTAAAGCTTTATCCCAAATGTCCCACCGGCATATTATAAAAGTATAATTCTAATGCAACATAGAAAATATTGATATAAATGATTTTGTCTCATATCTCTTTTTTTAAAAATCTCTATTTTTAAAATCTCAATATATCGCCCAGTCCTACATTACAGGTTGGTTGTCGGAGAAATCTTTATTTTACGAGGAAAGTCATTAATTTAAGTGCAATTACTTCACTTAGTTTTTCTAATTTATGTACCCAACATCAACAGCTAAGGGCTCTTAGTGTTAATTTAAGAACAGCAGTTAATTATTTATTTTATTTTATTTTTGCAAGGTCGTTCCCATAATTTATGTACCCAACATCAGTAAAAAAAAAAGGAATTTGTTTATTTTTATTTTGCAAGGTTGTTCCCAGTACTTTTAAAACGCTGCCTATATCCGACTCCAGTGTGAACTGTTTGTGGCTCCAAAATGACCCGCAGGCGCAAAATAACTTAATTACTTTTTCGACGGGACTGATAACGACCAGCTGCCCCCCTTTAAAATGTGATGCGATGGGTTTGCAACGAGTGAAAACATCTTCAGCGCTGCAAAGTCTTCGTTGTGCAGATGGGACACAAGTTTTGCACGGCCGTGCACTACGTCCCTCATCCAAACGGTTCCTATGTGAGCCGTCATGAGTAGACGTTTTCCTGAGGTCTAAAATCTCGCTGTTTCTCCGCCGAGCGGCGCTTGCTGTGGCAGGCAGCTGCCGTCTGTCTTGCTAACGCTAACGGCTATCATCTTCAGCTGCTGCTGGCGCAAAGTTGTGACACGGGTTGATTGAAAGTGACGTCAGAGATGCATCAAATCCGCCCTGGTTGCTTCCACTGGAGTCACGTTCAGAAAGATCCGATACGAATCGGATTCAAGGTCACATATGGAAGTGGCTCAAATGTGACTTGAAAAGATCAGGATCGGGTCAGATCAGTTCCCACTAGTTCTAGAACATCTGATCTGGTCACTTGAGTCATGAAAAATCAGATTTGGGCCACATTTGCCTGCACTGGGAACTGGGTGGTTTCTCCACAACATTATGCCTGCTTTGATCCTTAGGCTTTATGAAGACGTTCACTCATTTTCTCTAACCAACATCTTCGGTCTTCATGGAACTGCTTGATTTAAACTGAGAATAAATAACACTTAAGAGGACTCTATTTACTGCTCTGCCTTTTGTGTGTGTGATTGTTGTTGAATTCTTTGCCGGCTACTGCAAGCTGTAGTAGAACCAGGTTACTTCTGAAGACAAAGTGGTTGAAAAGGATTATAGTATTATTATAGTAAAGGGAGCTGAATACAAAGGCATGCATACATTTTCAGATTGTAGAGTAATTTTGAAGACTGTCTCATTATCTTTCCACTTCACAAATCTTCATCCCTCTGGGTTGATGTTTTGGAAACTTGAAGGACTATAAATACTTTTTCAGGGAGCTGTAAAATATGTTTGGGATCTTAATCACTGCCTTCATTACTGCATTGGAAGACTGCCTAGATCTATCTATCTATATATATATATATTTGATTTCCAACCAACTTCTCATGTACCAGTGCATCTCTTGCTATAAACTCCCTAGAAGAGGGATGAATAAACAATGGTCAGGTTCCTGTATGGCCCCAGTCAACTTCAAAGCAAGAACTGATGTTGCAAAGGACCTTCCCTCAAGGTGAGTTTAGCAATCTCATGAAATTCTGTACATTTCCCCACCATAACAAATATGTCAACCAAGAAAGGAGTAAAACTGCTGAAATATAAACGCATCAAAATAAAAAGTGGACTTTAATTTCACATGAGAAGGAAACACTTGAGTCATTACTCATTGCTTTCCTTCACACATAACTTGCTGATTTTTCCATTACCTTTCGGTCATGAAATGATTGAGCAATGTGTGAACATTCGGAAACATATTTGTTACACATCATTCAGATTGGTTGAATGGAGTAAAGAAGCAGCAGGTGAAGGCGGAGAAGCAGCTGTGAGTTTGTTTAGAAAAAGATCACCAAGCCAAAAAAACATTTAAAATTTTTAATGGTGACATATTCAACATTGAATTACACATGAAACATCTGCTTGCTTTGCAGTAATGCACAAAGAAAATTCAAAAGGTTGTTGTGATTTGAATGTGGCAGCTGAAATATGTTAAATTTTGTACACGTGTAGCTTTTTAGACTAGAAATTACTAATTTTGTATCCTCAATTTCACGTTTGTTTTTGTTGCCCAAATTGCTCAAATATTTCAGGAGCATCTCTTTATTCCTACTTTCTATCTATGGCATTTTTAACTGTTTCTGTGCTACACTGTATGAATTTGAACGTAATTTTGTACTACAGTGTACTGTGGAATGACAAAGAAATCTTGATTCTTAGGTACCAAAGATGCTTAGACTGCCTATTTAGGAGAATATAAAGTAATGCAAACAGCAAGAGATGTAAGATTTCCTTAACTTTAATTTTTATACCAAACTGCAATTTTTATTAGGGTTGGCAAACTAGTCGATGTTTAGATGCAATAAAACTACAAAAATATTCAGATAGATATTTGTGTCAAAATTTATATAGACTGACCCATTTTTATCTTCCCAACTTATTGTACTTCTTCAAGTGGTAGTGAACTAAGTGTACAGTAACACAGTCAACCCGCCCCTACCCTGCATAGGCCCTCCTGAACAAGAGTCGGTGTGCTGCAGCACTAAGATTGAAACCCCGCTAACCCGGAAGTGTGTTGGGAGAAAAGCCTTTGCTGCTCTCTAACCAACGAGGTACATGCAATAGATGTGTCCTTAAGTTACTTTGCCCATGAGACAGCCCAATAGGGACTAGCAAAGGATGCCAGATGCTAAGCTATGCTAACTCTACAACTAACACTCTGAAAGTCAATAATGCTCTCAAATCTGCAACATTGAGGGGGCAAATCTCCCAGACAGCATACACTTACGTTCTTTGTTTAAATATCTGGAGTTGCCCGCTCCCTGGTTGAGATGTTTCCCAGTTGCGGAGTTAGCACCGCGTAGCATTCCATTCAAAACGGAAAACAAAAACAGAATGAAAACCTTCACTAATGAACACACACAAAAAACATTTTTTTTTTGTGTGGCTCAAATCAAACTGGGAAAATCCCAACGATCTACATAAAGGGTGAAGCACTAACAAAAATCGACCTTTTATGGAATTTGTTGAGCTAAATGCCCCATCGCCTTTGAAGCTTAAGTTACAAAATATCCAAAACCACCTACTTCAATCCAAATAATTTAAGTTAGGGAAACAAACTGTTCTTAAGCAAGCCTGTACATGTTAAAAGGGGGATTGGTCACTGGTTTGTTTCGCTGCTTCAGCTCAAAGGGGGACCGACCAACAGAACCCAGTCATTGGGCTGTTGGTCAAGCTAATAACAGCTAGCCTTGGCTTATGTTGTCCGAGAGGTTTATAACGTCACTGATGCAGATGTGTTATTGACCTTTTTATGTTGCTCTCAAACATCCATGTCGTATTGTTAGTTTAGCATGTAGCACCGTTCAGCATTTTGTTTTTCCTGTCTGCCTGCCTGGGAAAGTTCCTCCGAACGCCTTTTTGTTTATCTTGACTAGAAATAGGATTGCGTGTTTTCTTGTGACATGTTAGTAGACTTTAAAACTTCCTGCAGTCTTTATTTGGGTCAGGTGAGCGGCTGCAGGGAAGAGACTGGAGTCCCCAGTCGGTCGAGGCAGATGACCGTTCACACTGAACCTGGTTGTGCTTGAGGTTTTCCTCCCTATTAAAGGGGAGTCTTCCTCTCCACTGTCGCTTCATGCATGCTCAGTATGAGGGATTGCTGCAAAGCCATCAACAATGCAGACGACTGTCCACTATTACCCCGTTTACACTACCCCTTTTTAACCGTGCCGAGAACGGTCCCAGCTCGGTAACCGAGATAACTATCGAGTGTAAATGGACCGCTAACTGAACTGAACCAAGCCAGACACAACCGGACCGCGCTAAATGCAGCCCAGTTCCAGGGGTGGGCTCGGCCCGGTTCTTTTCTGGCCCGGTTCTCTAATAACAAAGAGCGCATGAGCAGACCGCATCATCTCCTTACAGCCAGCTGACATTTCAGACATTCATAAAAATACTAGCTTCCCTACCGTGACACACGATTTCCAGTGATGATTCTGCTTAGCAGTGTGATGAACCTCAGCGTCTGTCTTTGTTTCCTGCGTCTGTAAATCCTTATTAGACGTTTGTTTGTCTGATCCACGTCCCAAAAGCCGACTCTATCAAATAAATTCACCAAAAGTTGCCGTCTTCGCCTGACTCTCCGCAAACAACGAAATATAACCAAACATAACTTCCTGAATGTTACGGGTGCTGCCATTTCTTTTTGCTTGATTTCCTCCTTCAATCCCAGAGAGCAGTAGTACCGCAGATCGTCACCAGGAGGCGAGGAAACCAAGGAGATAGCGTGATGTGTAAACGGTCGTCAGAACCAAGCTCGGCTTGGTTTACTGATCCAAGCTCGGACCGAGCTCGGCCTGGATCGGTTTAACAAGGGTAGTGTAAATGGGGCTTATGTCTCTACACTCTTTCAGGAGGAGTGAATGCTGCTTGTCAAGACTTGATGCAATCTGCTGGGTTTCCTTAGAGAGGAAACTTTTTGACCAATCTGTATATTCTGATTGAATTTGACTTTGTAGAGTACCTTGAGATGACGTGTTGTGAATTGGTGCTATATAAATAAAATTTAATTGAATTGGAGTGTCTGTGTGTTGCTGCCGGAAGAATTGCGACGTTTTGGGCAGATGTGAATGGGTCAGTGGGGGAAACCATGCAGAAAGGCAGCCCAGATGTCAGCCAAAGAGCCGTTATGGCGATTGTCAGCGTAACGGCCTAATTACAGTGTAATTGCGACGTTACGCTGAAATGTGCTGAACCCTGATTTTTGTTTTAAATCTGTAGTCAAGGAGGATGAACATTTATGGTTCCACAGACATCTCTCAGTGATGGAGATCACGCAGAGCTGGGAATATCATCAAGGTCTCCTCCCACCCCAGTTACCACCTCTGTGACCTGTTACTGTCGGCCCGACGGTAACGGGTCACACAAAACCACGACAAATAGACTCAGGGATAGCTTCTTTCTGAGAGCTATCACTGTAGCCAACAATAACAAAACAAAATTAACCTGAACCCCTGAATCACACATATACTGATTATATTGATCATGTGCATTAAATGAAGCCATTTCTGTGCAATTAAACCAAATACACTAAGTGAAATTAACTGCTTCATATGTTTACAATCTTGACTACACCTGCACTTACTCACTCTGCTACTGTATATCTGTATTATAGTTTTCTTTTTTTCTGTCGTGTTTATTTTATGCTAGTATTGCCTTTTATGCTCGTTGTAATTTGAACCAAAGGGAGTAGCACTCAAATTTCATTGTACAAAGACAATAAAGGCTATTCTATTCTTCTGATATCCAACTATTTGTGAAACCATTTCAGTTTAATCTTGCAGTTATTCTCTGAGAAACTTCATGGAGCTGAATACTATGTGGTACTGGTTTCTTTGCCATTTGGCATACTAAAAAGAAATTGAATCTGCTATTTGATATCATTCATGAAAGTAACTGTCCGTACCAAAAACACTAATATTAGCTTCTTTTCAGCTGCTTCATTAAAGTTGGCATGCACTTTCATCACAAGCAATAACTTGTGTGCTCATCAGCAAGCTCCAGCAAGACACCCAAAGTTGCACAGGTTTTTTTTTAACTTTTATTTATTAACAGAAACAACAGCATATCACACATTACATGTATTATTTTTAACTTTAGATAAATACGTCCTTTCTTGCAGTAGAATGTCGCACTAGAAAAATTCAACCTTTAATTGGAGTGTTCTTTTTATTAATGGGGGAAAGAAAGGTGCGACAGCTGGAGGCTGCTGACAGTAACGACTATGGAAAAAAAAAAAGTCTTGGCGGCGAGGTGGAAACTACCTCACTGTGGTAGCTGACAGCAGCGTTAAATGTTTAAAACGACTGACAGAAAACTCTTTCTGATTTATTGTTCATAATGTGGAAATACCTGTTGCTGCTCACTGGTGATCTACTGAATTAGTTGTTAATGTTGCACTAAGGTTCGTTTTTTTCACCTACTAGTCCGATTTTATGAAAGTACATTAAGATTTGCCACCCGGTGGTGAAATGTAGTTGTCCTGTGGCATCGATTGAAATCACCGTTTACCCTAAAATCACTGAATTAAGTTGCGTCGGGATAGAGGAATGGATAGTTTTGTGGTGGGGTTTTTATCCCGTTCAAATGAATCGGATCATTTTTCCACAGACCAAAGATGCAAAGGCCTTATAAATATGATGTAACATGGAGGCTCGTCTCTCTTTAAAATGGGTTAAACAAAACATGTCGTTAGGGATGGCAGAAGCGCTGTGAAGCAATACTTGAACATATGTATTGCCAACATCTACAGGCAGGGATTAAAATGGAGAAGTAAAAAAAAAAAAACAGGAACTATGACAAACGAGGCTTAGTGATGATCCAGGTTTAATTCAGGTCCTGATCCAATGTGAGAATGACGATAAACGACATACATACAGCACTGTGCACTGTATAAACATTCAATCTCTCTTATGTTGAGGATGTGTTAGAAATAAATGAGGGCAGGGAGGTTACAGAGATCAGAGTAAACAATTAAACTATTCCAGCAATTTTGAAAATTAGTTTACCATCATTACGATTTGAGAAGAGGAAACAGCAAACCCTGACAAGAAAATATAATATATAACAGATCAATGGACCAGAGTCCCCCCCCCCAAGCAGAACAGACTTCACAAAAAAAAAAAAAAGTTTCTGCCTCAGAAGAAATCGGAAAATGGTGTTACTGCAGCTTTTTGAACTAGACCAAATGAGCTCTGTTGTGTTAAGCCAACGTCTTTGAACCATAAAAACACAACCTTGTGTATTTGTACGACTGACAGCTCTGTACATCGCATGGTTGAGCAGCGACACTGGGCGACCCCTCAGCTCCGTTTAAACCACTCAGCTTCAAGGTCAAACGTAAGTAAACGGTGCAGTCGTCGCAGAATGTTAAATCTAGGAGCTTTAGCTTGTTTTCCTTTTCCTTATCAGCCGGCTAATCTTCATGTCTCCCAAGTCCTGTCGTCTACCAGCGTATAAATCATTCTTATCTAACATGTCTATTCTGTTTCTGGGTTTGTCGTCGCTTTGCGTTCCTGTCAACTGATCCACTCGCCTGTCTGTCGAGGCAGCTTCTCCTCTGCGTTCTCTATCCATCTATCTGAATGTCTCTGTCTTCGGGCGATCAGTCAGATCAATCATGCCCCCTCCACCTGTACCCTCAAAAACTCCAGAGTCTCTCTTGTTTACCTCTGACAGCAGAGACAAGAGCATCCATCACTCTCTCATTTTGTGTCAACTCCACGACCTCTATGTTGACATACAGTACAACATCATCCCCCACTGTAACTGTCCTCTTATCCCCTGTATGTGCTCTCTATCCCCCCTGTCTGTCCATCCAACTCTGTCGGCCTCCGAGCACATCTCACCGTTAGTGTTTTTGAGTCGGTGCCGTAACGCATCCATCCCTGCCTTGGGTGCCTGGTAACTCTCCGCGGCGTCATCACCACCGGAACAGAAAAACTGTCCCCTTTCATTACGGAGCTTATTAATGCTAAACGCATAACGACTCGAAAACAAAAGCTGTTATCGGAGGAGAACATGTATGTTTCTGCACACATCCAGACACACTTGAGTTGAGGTCAACGGATCACTGGGTGTCTCTAAAATGCAAAGTACTTCCTCCATCCCAGTGTTTCACTGATTTGTTTCCTTTCATGCTTGTGTGTGTTAGACCCTTAATATACTGCAGGGCACACACTGCTGGGTTCATTTTAAAAGCACCGTGTGCACTTCAAGGCGAACTCTATACTGTAAAATAAAGGAGCAGTCTGCTGGCAAACCACAAGCCCAAAGCCAGTCTAAATGGCTGAGGTTAGGGGAGGGATTCACCATATCATATCCACAAAATATACTAGTATAGATTTTAATATGATAGGTAAGGTAGGGATGAAACAATTACTTTGATAAAATGTCATGATTAATATTACCATTTTAGAGTAAAATTACCATTAAAATCCTACGAGATGGTCGTGAAATTGAAAACTCCAATATCTGAACACAATTGTCACAGAGACTCAATGAACTAGGAATGTTTTAACCACCAAAGAGAACTAAGTGTTAGATGCAGCTGGTTTTTGGACATTATAACGGCCCAAGGAAGGCTTTTTGAAGACGTTTTTATTTTCACTACACGCTGAAGAAAACGGCATGAGTAATCCTCATCCACTAGCCACCCAGTGGCTAACAGTAAGTAAGGTAACTCTTGGCTAGGTGTTTGCGATCTGCAGAAGGTACAGTTTTTCTGTTTCACTGCTTTCCAATTTCTCTGATTTCGAGTGCCACCGTTACACCTTAGTGTCTGCTCTGTCTCTGCAGGAATGGCAAAATAATGTGATTTTTGCCCTAAGCAGCTCAACAAGTTTCTACTTTTTTTTTTCTTTAGATTCTGTAAAGATGGATGAACTGAGACAGGACCTCCTGCAAACCTTCAAAGTAAGAGCGTTTAGCAAATATTTTCTGTGTTCTGAATTTTTAAAACACATTTTCAAGACAATAACGTTGCTTACAGTACCTTTCATTTTTTGCTCATAAAAACATAAGCGTTGCGAGGATGAATACATCGTGCCTGTTGTCTCATTTGGAAAAAGCCAGTTTTCAACCTGGGTAATGTAGATAATAAAACATTACTACTACTACTACTACTATAAACACTACTTATTAAGATGATCATTTTGAAGCTTTAGTTCCAAGCTTTATAGACCTGTAGACGAGGCCTCATCGGAGCTTAAATTCAAATGCAAATTCACCTGGAACTGGCTGCCCCAACAATGGAGAGTCGTTAGGCTCATTGTTTGCCTGGTTTACAGGAGAAATGTTGTGGTCACCTGCATGGAGGTGTGAATTGGGGTGAAACTTATACCACAATATATAAATATATAACCGTATTTATATACCATATAAATACGGTATTGATATAAACAAAATAAAAAACCCAGAAACACTGACAAGAATGCCCACAACAGATGCCTGTACAAAGGTATGACAATTATTTTGCCATGTATATAAAACTACACCAATATAACATCTTAGAAATATTTGGTTAAAAAAATAAAACGCGTCAAACTACATAAAACCCAGAAGGTCTGTCACTGACAAATCCTGTATTCATAGACTATGTACAGTGAAATATTGGAAATGTCATATCCCTGTTATTGTATATATATCTGGATAAATATTGATATTGAATTATTGTCCACACCTAGATTAAAAAAAAATCATCAAATTAAAAAGGAATTTACTGGGTTTCCAACCAGATGGTGGTTCTTTTGTAAAGGCCCTTTTGCCAATATTCTCTCACAATTTTATGGCCAAGTTAAATATTAAATTAAATGTTTACAAAAAATAAATTAAGTTGCTTTTGTTTCCAAACTTGTAGTTAATAAAGGACATATTAGGATAAAAATATGGATTTTAAATCGTACTATTTTGCTCTTTCTCGACTAAGAATTGCCTCTAGTTGTCCTTAAAGACGACAAATGTAGTTTTTTAATCTCACATTTTGAGTTTGAATCCGTCGCTAGCACCCTCTGCTAATTTGATAAAGAAGAAACCTTTTTTTTTATTTCCACAAATGTTTTACTTGGAAAAATATGCGTTGATAGAAATTCAATATATTCCTGTGTTGGTTTGAGAAAACCTTTGACAACCTTTGACTCAAGCTAATAAACAATCATGATAAACGAGATTTCTGATATCAAGACTACTTCTTTCCAAAACATGTTTGGGTACAACCCTTCATTGCTTCTATATATATTACTCTTTTTGAGTTATAGTTTTTCATTATTGTGGTGAAAATTGACTGAGCTGTGGCCAAAGATGTTGTTTTGAACTGACACATGAGCTTTTCTCAAGGAGGTAAAACTCGCTGAGGGTGTATATTAAGCTGATGATACCACTTTTTACCCAACTCGGTGGTCAACTCAGTTGTCACTGTTTTCCCCTTTTTGCTTGGCTGGGCAGTATGAACTCTGCCAAAAGAAATTGGCTGAGAACCGTAGCAAGTGAGATTACAGGTGTCAAATTTACCTCAGCTGGCTGACAGCTGTAACAAGCAGTCTGTCAGGAGAGCTCCAGCTGCCTTAAATCACACCTCTGCAACTTATTTAGGAAAGGTTAAAGCGACTTTCCTCCAGGCTCAGACTCGAGCGTGCCAGGTGCAACAGACGAACAAACACGAGTGAAGGCAATGTGAGGTGCGCAGCGCACAGGAAGTTGACAAACTGAAGGAAAATCCTGTTTGAGGTGACGGAGGTGCACGCATATTCATGTACTCTGGCGTTTTCAGTGAGCAGACTCCACCCTGACCAAACAGATTTTGCAGTGATCTGTGATGCAGTGCTTGTCCTCAGCTTACAGTTGTTTCATTGCGTGCTTCGCTATGCTTTTTAACTCACCGGGTGTCACACACTACTAATCACAATGAAAGGAAAATGGATTATAACAGCTTCTGTGTTTTTCATGATGCCTTGTAATAGTACTAGTACCTCTGGAGCAGCTTCACATTTAGTCAATTTACAACTACAACCCTGAAGAGTGAGAAAAACCTGAGGGAACCACAATCAATATTGCCATTGCAATTTGCTACTAGATTTCCTAATGCTGTGCAGCCCTGATCTTAAACCATTCTGGCTTTATATTAAGGGTCCCTGTCCTGCTGGAAGGTGAACTGCTGCCCCGTTCTCAAGTCTTTTGTTACGTAAAACAGGATTACCAGCTTGAATCCCAGAGGGATCCCCATACTAAGACGTAGTAGTGGAAATTTGCAGATTGGCTGTGTTTCTATAATGATTTAATAACTCACAGGTGGGCTCTGCTTACTAACTGGGTTCCTTCCAAAAGGAATTATTTTGGCTGGATTTTATGTAGGGGTATCAGTGTAAGCTGGGACTGAGTATAAATATAGTAGCTTTTAAATTACCTTGATGAATCCTTAATCAGAAAAGACACGTACCGTCTCTGAGAGGACAGCTGGGCTTTGAGCTGTCTGTGAAAAGTGCATTTAGGAGGTTAATTCAGGTTGATGTACAGTATGGTTACTGAATGTAATGACCTACTGAACAGCTATAGACCAGTTCATTGTTATTGTTTTGATTCGGGTTTTTCGCGCATGCGCGCCGGACTGGTTGGCAAAAGACGAACACAATGGCGGACGCAAACAGAGAAACTGACGAGTTCTCCACGTATTTTTCTTCTTTAGATAACGTATCACAAGATCGTTTTAAGACTAAGTTGATGGTTGATGGTATCAGATTGCCAGATCCACACAGCAAAAGCCTGAAGGGACGGAGCGAGTCTGTGAAATGCTGCCAAGCGTTCAGTCCCGCGACATATACAGCTGCCTTATAAACACGGCAGGCCAGTACAGACGAGAGAGCATGAAAGCCATGAAACCACTGGACGGCTACAAATATATTATATCTGGACATAGGCTCCAGCAACGCCTGCGACGCCATGAGGGATTAAGCGGGTCAGAACATGGATGGATGGATGTTCAGACATGTTTGTGTAACATACGAACGCGGAGTCGGACACAGCGCCTCAGCAAAGAGGAAGACCCGTCCGGTAGGTTAAAAAAAACATAGTTCACTACGGATTATTTTGGTGTTTTTGTCTTGTTAAAATGGGTGGGGGTGTCGGCGACATTGCAGCGTAAACACATAAGTACTAGCGCCCGTGAACGGGGGCATAATGCAGCTGCTGCTGCTGCAGCGCATCGACTCGGCTTCTCCCGGCTCCGTCTAGCGATCGCCACCCCCCCTCCGCCGCTATTTAAGTAGAACAATGACTAGAGCAGAATTAAGTTGTATTTACCGGAGATGAAGTGTAGACTGCATATTCTGTTGTGGTATGATGGATCCCCCAGTCCATTGGGAGTGTCTGCCTGCGCTCTTTTCATTGAAAATATCCATTTATTTTTTCTTTCGTCGTCCTTCGGTAAACGACAGAAACGTACATCCAACGATTTGGAATGCCTCTCTGTGCAACCGGGAGCACAACAAGTGGTAGACATTGTGTAGATTCCAAAAATAAACTAACTAAAAATACACTCTAAATCACCCGTTTTGTCATGTAGTAGACGAGAACAGTACTGTTTTTGCCAACCACCGTGACCCGGATGTAGCGCTGACGTCACGCGTGAACTGGTCTATTTCTGGGTTTAGGCTTGCATACTTTTACTCTTTTTGATTAAAGGTTCTCTGTAACAGCAGTGTTAATGTGTAACCTCAGTTTGTCTTACATAAGCATAACTTATCTATTTTAAATGCTGCTGATTCAGTCTAGGGCCAGACAATAATTCAATAACAATACATATCGATCGATAGGCATTTGGTGATAAAAAGAAGGGTCAGTAAAAAGTTCAATCGACTTTTAGCAGTCTACCCTATCATCTAGGTTAATACTACACTCCTTACATACTCCCAACCAATCACAAATACAGACCCAGGAATGCCCCGTCACCAGGCTCCGCCCCTTCAATTAGTTCAGTTAGCAGTGTTAGTGTTTTATTCCTTTTAAAAAACTTTACTTTTGTTAAAAAGTTGGTTGAATAGAGGGTTGAGTTTGAATTCAGTGTTTGTGTGTTCTTTATCAAAAAATGTCATTAAGCAACAGCACAAAATGGCCAGAGCTACACTTAAAATGTATGTTTTGAATTTTTTGATAATTATTTCTTATCTCTTGTTACTTTTCTGCAATGTTAACATTGTTGGAAGTGAATTCACAAAGCTGCTTTAAATATAGGTGTGCCCAGTCTTGTTTCTGAGGAAATGGAGCATTTAAGAGGGCAGATGTTCAAACTTTGTAACAAACTTGTATTCAAAGGAATTACAAGACTAGGTAATGCATTTTTTATACAAGTAAAAAGAAAAGAAAAAACAAACAAACCCATACAGCTGTATGTGTACTACACATGTGCTACACACAAGGAATCACTGATAATAAAACTTCAGCGCTCAGCAAACCTGCTCGTGGTCAAATTTGTTTTCTTCAGAAATAAATTCTGTTTGTAATTGGATCTTGAGTCTGAAAAAAGACAAAATTCGGTTTTAACAGCCATGAGGAGGTTTTTCTATTCTTCCAGAGAGATGTTTAATAGTAGGGGAGCTGCACTATCTCTCAAAAGTGAGTACACCCCTCACATTTTTGTAAATATTTTAATATATCTTTGCATGACATTGCCGAGCTGGTGGACGTTGGAGACCTTGTGCTCCTCCTCCACAGATGCTCAATAGGGTTTAGGTCTGGAGACTTGCTAGTCCAGTCCAGCACCTTTACCCTCAGTTCTCTTTAGCAAGGCAGTGGTCGTCTTGGAGGAGTGTTTGGGGTTGTTATCGTGTTTGAATACTGCTTTGCGGTCCAGTTTCTGAATGGAACGGATCATGCTCTTCTTCATGGTTCCCTTTACGAACTGTAGCTCCCCGCTGTCGGCAGCAATCACCCGGCCCCAAACCATGACACTCCCACCACCATGCATGACCGTAGGCAAAGCACATGTGTCTTTCTACTCCTCACCTGGTTCCCGCCTCTCACCGTCGAAGCCATCTTAACCAAATAGGTTTATGTTGGTCTCATCAGACCATAGGACCTAATTCCAGTAATCCATGTCCTAGTGCCGGGTTCACATGCCAGGATAATTGGCCTGATTTTTGCCCCGATCTTCCCGATCATTTTAAGAGCTCCCCGATTATTGGGATGGCTGTTAAGATCATCTCTTGACATGCCGTTTGTGTTGTGTTAGGGATCTTGTCTGTTTGGAAGGACGTTGGGACCGCTCCGACCTCACGACGGGGATATGCGACATGTTGGATTGTCTAGGCCTGATATCCGAGCGTGTTTCCCCGAGGACAAACGAACACGCAGCCTGTTGAATATGACGTGTAGCCAATCAGAAAGCGATGTGTATATTGAGATTCAGTGGTCTGCTGCATCATGGCTGGGTAAGTTTATTTTCTGCAACATCTCCATTTTGTAATGGATATTATTACAAAATGGGACCAGATACTCTCTTGATCATTTGATAATGATCAAGGGACTATCTGGGAGTTAAATTCTAGGACTCTATGGTCAAATGGTTATATTATTATTATTAGCTGTTAGAGAGTAAGGAATGTCCCAAGTGAACTCTTGTTGACGTCGATGAAAAAGGGAGGTAGGTTGTCCCACGTTTCCTGTTTGTCAGACCAGTGTTGAGATCCCAAGGATATTGGTGAGTTTCAATGCAAGTTTTGAACCAAGAATTGACAGGAGGGCTGTAAGGACTCTTCAGTAGAGATACAAGGAGAGATCCAGGAGGCAAAGTAACTAGAGTTCACTGGAGGTAAAACGGGACGAAGGGCTGGATTATTGCAACCAAATCAGAGACTCTGGCACTGGAAAGGAGCCCCGCTGGTTGTCTTCTACTGTGACTGGATGAGTTGAGGATATGCAGGTGGGAAAACAGCACAACAGGAAAGGAGGAGGAAGTACAAATGCAGACAATATAGATAAACCAGAAAAAAAACACCCAGCAAAAACAACAAATGCTGTCAGTAAGATAATATGCAAGTAGGTGTAACAAAAGCACGTGTATAATGTAATTAAATGTATTGTAATAGGCTTCTAAAATAACTTGCAAAACATTTAATGTAACTTAGTCTAATGCTAGTAAAATAACTTTTTTTAAATGGCATTCTTGCACGGCAAAATTCTTCACATTGAGGCAGAGTGACAAGGTTCAGGGTCATTGAAAATATTTTTTATTAGGCTTAATTAAATTTTTTGCATAGTGCCAATTCACAGCAAAATGCAAAACAGTAAACAGGTCCTCTCCATACACTTCAAAGTCTGCTTAGGACAAAATCACATTTTCATGGCCAAGTTTCTCTAGGAAGTTGATGCTTACAGCAGCTCGGTTTTCTTCCCGTTAATATCCTGAAGCATGTGGGCAAGTTTGAAACTAAAAACGAGAGCAGGATGAGATGCCTGCAGAGGAAAGGTCAGAACCATTAAGTTTGTGGCCCTACTGCATGCCGCCGAAGTCACGCGTACAGCCGAGTCTGTCCTTGTTTGCGCTTTGAGTTGTGACAGCAGTTATAGGAAGCAGTCTCAGAACCGCGGAGGAAGACGGCACGATTGTTTCTGTGTGTAGGTGGCAGTGCAGCAGTGGCCTTGCTAGTTACCAGGGGAAAGCTGGCTGATGAAAAAGCATTTTTTTTTGACAAATAAAGTGTGTTGTTTGTGTGCCTGTCTATCTGTGCACTCCTGTAAACGCTCACTGTTCATTATGAAGTGACGGCACAGGTTGTGGATGTGTATGCTTGGTGTTAGCAGTGAACCCGTTGGGAGGAACCCTCCCAACGGGTTCACACACAAGCTGCAGACGAAACAAAAAAATAATATCATAATTCCTTCACTTTCAAATATGTGCACAGTGTGAGAAAGATGATGAAGTCTTGTCCACCCCGACTGTTATTAGAGGCATCCATTACCAGCAATGATGAAATGGCTTTAATCATTATTAGAGAGGAAAAAATCAGCAACGTGTCAGACAGAACAGTTCGATAATTTGTTAAACATTTGTTTTGTTTTCGGTAAGTGCCAGACTCCCCGAGGTACGCTTGCAATCAAATATGAATGCAGCAACAGTCGCAGCGCTACAATATTGATGTTGTTTACGACCGGGCTTTTCAGATTCAACAGAATCCTTCAAATGGATTTACCTCCAACTTCGAAGGTAATCTTTTAAAACGTAGCAGGTTTGCAAATATTGAGGGAAAATCGAAGCAGGGTGGCATTTGGGGACAGGTTTTGAGGCGTTACGCTGCAGCCCTTTTGATTCCCTCTATAACCAGAACTGAGAGGACTGTCATATTTAATGTGTTGGTCAGGGTATTGTGTTTTTTAGAATAACCTTTTGCTTAGATTTGTCACTTCTGAAGTGTGCAAATCTATAGGATTCACATGTAAAATCTTTTGAAGCGAGCCTTGGACTTTACTTTTACACGTTCAATGTGGATTTATTCTGCTTTTCATGATTCTTTTAGTAGACGAATGTGATCTTGTTCATAAACTCTTGTAATTGCACAGACACTGCGTGTGAAAGTGTATTCAGTCTAGCACATGTGGGAGTTTGGTCACTGAATGCTTCCTTTCATGCTTTGCATTGGATGCATTTTCTAATGGCGTGGGTGGGCTAAAGTTTTTCTTTAAACAAGTAAATTGTATGTGCACAATGAGATAATGATTTAAACTCAAAGACTTTGGGACTGAGCTGTGAAATATCTCCTATATGTACTCAAGGAAACAATAAAACGGTCAGCAAATGTCCAAGATATAATGCAACTAAATGAAAGAACAACCAGTGAACCAGTTTTGTACCCCATGAACTTTTTTGCATCTTGTCTCGTTGCAGCCACAGACTTCAGTGTGTTTTATATACGGTTGACCAACACAAAGTAGTGCATTGTTGTGATGTGGAAGGAAAACTTGGATTTTTCAAAAAAAATTAAAACAAAAACCAGAAAGGTGCGTCATGCATTAGTATCAATACTTTGTTGAACCAAGTTTAGCTGCAATTACAGCTTCTGGTGTTTTGAGGTACATTTCTAAAACCTTTTTCCTTCACTCTTTGTAAAACAAATGCTTCACCTGAGTTAAAATGGATGGATATCTGCTCCCCTAAACACACAGATGTAGTATTAGCTGTATGGTTTTCTGTCAGACACCCCAAGGTCTGGTAATTCAAAATGTTTTTATCCGCTCTCGTGAAAGAGGGCTGTATCCGTTTGAGCCATCAGATCAATCAGTCGTTGCGGTCTGTTCAGGTGGCGCAGTCCTCCAGAATCAGCTGAAGATTGATTCTTCGCAGTCTGGATAATACGATATCATGACTTTGCATAGAAATAGCGAGCCGCTCCAGTCGCATTTTGCATGTAATTCCAGCACATTGTAAGCTGTTTTTGTGTCAATTTGCTGGCTTGAAATGACAGGAAATTGCTGTGGTAAAAGTTCAGAATGTGGTGCTATTCGCCCCGAGTTTATGCTGTAGAAGGATTTGTTTAAATCGGAGGGTAAAATGGAAGAAAACCCGCTGTTTGAATAGCCGCGTTATTCAGATCCCGTTTCATGAGATCAGGCAGACAGCACATCATGTTTACTATGAAGGATCTTTTAGCTGAACTCCTGAATAATTTGCTTGTACCACAACTTAAAATCTCCTATTTTTGTATTTTTGATCTGCTTTCAAATCACTGGCTTCTCCGCCTCGTTTGGTGTCATAGAAATGATGATGCCTCCCTGTCCCAACCAGCTGCCCTCTCACTACATTTTATCGGAGAGATTTTTCTGCTGTAATGGAGTGTTAGCGGGGGTCAGTGTGGTCTATGTTGTCATAATTGGCCGCCAGCTGGTTAAATGTGTGGCTAAAAGCTGCTCATCATCATTCCTGAAAAGTGCAATGTTGATTGCCGGGCACAGACAGCCTTTTTAACATTATTATTGGTTGATTTGTAGCCATAGTGTGTTCTGGAGTGCTGCAGAGAAGTGATTTCATGTTGTCAAGCACTCATTTGACTTTTCATTTTGATAAAAAAAAAAAAAAAACTTTCACCTCAGAGTGGGAGTGAAGTGTGAAAGCCACAGACACTCTTGCCATCTTGCCTTGTGGATTTATGCAGTCATGTCGCACGACCACACACACACACACACGACCACACACACACACACACACACACACACACAGATTCACTGCTACCAGCTCTGTTTGCTCGGTCATGAGGTTATCTTAACAAGGATGTTTGATCTACCACAGTCAATACATGTCTGCAACAGTGTGTGTGCGCCGCTGCCAGTAATTGAACAAGTCTGCGAGCAAAAAAAAAAAAAGTGTTTATGCGTGGAAATCACACACCTTGAGCTAAATACATTATAATGTGCATGTTTACATATGTATGGATTTTTAAATTTGCAGCGTACTTTGTATTCCTGTCTATTGTTGCCAACGTTGCAGCTCTTGTGTTTGAGAAATGATAGAATTTCTCAAAGCGGTGTTAAAATTACACATTTATTTAACAAGGATCGTAGCTGCGATGTTGTTTGATGTTGCATAAAGAAACTGATTACAAAAAAAGATTACAAGCCTTCCAGTCAGAGAAGTGGGGATGAAACAAACTGAACGGTTATGGAGATGCTGAGATTTACATCGGAGCTCATTTTACCTTGTTACCTCTGGTTATAGTGGTGTGTTATTTTCTTTGACTGATAAAAATGACCTGGAAACTCCAACCAGGTCTAAGTTTAGTTTAGTTGAAGGGTCAGAGAGATGGCCTCAGATTGGATTTACATGTAAGCCCACAATTACTCATACGTCCGACAGATTTTAAATTCTTTTGTTTGTTTCTGATTGAAATTGATCTCTCAGCATATAATAAAACAATGAAACTGAAAGATCAGTTTTGAAGAAAATAATTGATCTGCTCTCACTGGTATTTTAATGGTTTATGTTTGAAAAGGATCTCTTGAGATGGGAAGGTGTCCATCACCCTAATCCTTAGCACCAGCAGTTTCCCTCATATTCTCAGCATTTACTACCAGTCATAATCATTTTTGCCTCGACTGCCAAAATACTAGCACATTGCGTGCTGTATAAGTCCTAAAACAAGCCCAAATGTTTGGAAGTGATGGAAATGTTATAACTGCAACAAGCCCATTAGTTATAACAAATTAGTTTCTTTTATACACTGACTCAACAACAAAATGTTCATGTATTTTATGCAGGTTGTAACTTTTAAATGCTTGTTAAGCTTGATGGCTGGTATTACTAAACGTACTACATCAAAATAAACTTAAACCTTTGCCAGGGAGACTATTTTTGCTATTTTCATGCTTCTCAAGAAATTGGGAATGTAATGCTTAGACGCTTAATAGTTGAAAAATCTCGATGGAATGAGCAACTCTAAATAATAATAAAAATAAACTTGACCACAAACCTGAGTGTGCAGGTTCCCGGGGTAGGAACCAGGAATACGGTGAGGGATTGAAATTGAATTTTTGTTGTTTGTGGCTTTCATACAAGGAAAGAAAAGCAGCACATCTTGCTAAAAATCCATTACCTGGAGAGCCAAGGGACGAAATAGCTATTGAACATACAAAAAAAGTAGCTTGTTAGTAAAGTCAATGTAGACTCTGAGTCGTTTTGAGTTTCCGCCATCTGAAAATGAGCTCTGGCAGACATCTTTCTTACAGATTTTCTTTATTTCCTGACTTCACTCTTTAGTTTTCGGATGGAGACCATTTTTCCGATTGAGACTTTGAGCTGAAACTAAAGGAGATCTATTTGAGTCGGTGTGCTCCCACCTGACCTGACCTCCCACCTGATGAAGACCATGGAGCGCCTCATCCTAGCTCACCTGCGCACCGTGGTGAGCCCCACTCTGGACCCGCTGCAGTTTGCCTACCAGCCCAACATCGGAGTAGAGGACGCCATCATCTACCTGCTGCAGCGGGCGCTCACCCACCTGGAGACCACCGGGAGCGCTGTGAGAGTCATGTTCTTTGACTTCTCCAGCGCTTTCAACACCATCAGACCGGTGCTGCTGAGGGGGAAGCTGGAGGACGCTGGGGTGGACAAACATCTAGCTGACTGGACCATGGACTACCTCACTGACCGCCCTCAGTACGTGCGGCTGCACGGCTGTCAGTCAGAGGTGGCACTCTGCAGCACCGGGGCCCCCCAGGGCACCGTTCTATCTCCGTTTCTCTTCACCCTCTACACCTCGGACTTCACCTACAACACGGACAGCTGCCACCTTCAGAAGTTCTCTGACGACTCGGCCATTGTGGGCTGTGTGTCTGAGGGGAACGAGCTGGAGTACCGGTCGGTCATCATGGACTTTGTGGACTGGTGTGAGAAGAACGATCTGTGCTTAAACACCAGTAAGACCAAGGAGATGGTGATGGACTTCAGGAGAAGACCCCCACCTCACTCACCTGTGAACATCCAGGGGCAGGACATAGAAACAGTGGAGAGTTTCAAATACCTGGGTGTTCACGTCAACAATAAGCTGGACTGGACACATAACACCGACGCCCTGTATAAGAAGGGCCAGAGCCGGCTCCACCTCCTCAGGAGGCTGAGGTCCTTTGGAGTGAGCAGGCCTCTGCTAAAAACTTTCTATGACTCTGTGGTGGCCTCAGCCCTCTTCTACGCTGTCGTCTGCTGGGCTCCTGGCAGTGCAGAGCGGGACAGAAAGAGGCTGAACAAGCTGGTGAGGAAGGCCACTTCTGTCCTAGGCTGCACTCTGGACTCTGTGGAGGAAGTAGCTGAGAGGAGGGTGTTGTCCAAGTTCACATCCATCATGGACAACACCTTCCACCCCCTGCACCAGACTGTAGAGGAGCTGAGCAGCTCCTTTAGTGACAGACTTAGACACCCTGTCTGTAAAAAGGAGCGCTACCGCAGGTCATTTATTCCTGCTGCCATCAGATTTTACAATGCTGCACTGTAACTGCAACTGTGACCATAACTGTAATATTTAATGTGCAATAACTAAGGTGCAATAATCTATTTAATACACTGTCCTACAACCCGTGCAATAATCCTGATGTAGTGACTTCTGCTGCTATCAACACTTGAACATAAGTCAGTACACATGTATGTATGTATGTACAAATGTATACAATGTATATGCACTTACATACGCGTAGGTGCGTATGTAAGTAGGCGCATAGATATATGTATATATTTAAGTATATAGATATGTTTATATATATATATATATATAGACCACTAAGAATGTAAATGAGACATTTACATTCCTATTTCCTTTTTTGTATTTTTTGTTTTTGGTATTCTTTTGATCCATTGTAGATATGAAGATTCACTGTATATAACTGAATGCACCTTCCCTACTCTGCACCTTCTTGTATGAGCCGATGTGACGAGTGAATTTCTCCATTGTGAGATCAATAAAGACTATCTTATCTTATCTTATTTGTGGATCAAGCTGTACCAGAAGCTGCATTTGTTGTTGCCACTGCAGCAGAACTCGTCATTCTCCTATTCAGTCTTAGCAAAACTGCTCAGATTCAACTCTACGTGGATTATATTATGTTGCTTGTTATCCTTTATACAGTTGGTTTAGATATTCACTCTTTTACAAGCTTTTCATTGAACTTTAATCCTCATTTGTGTACTAGGTATAATGGGTGGAAAAGTAAAAAATACAATTTAATGAGATTTCTAAGTATAACAGCTGGCTTTTAAAGAGTTTCACAAAGGCAGTACTCTGAGTGAATATGCTATTAATATTTATTTTTAGTGTCTGTTTCTGTGCCTCAACTCCAAGAGGAGGTATGATGTGATTACTATGTCCTGAAATATAACACATTTCCATTTCTGCTTTTGCAGTCAGACATCAAAGTTTTATTATATTTACCTGGACAGAACTTTGCTAATTTCTTTCTTAGCACATGCACGCTGTTGTTTTACTCACAAGTGCTATCATAGTGATGCTAGGAGATGAAGTTTAAAATTAGCTTCAGTAGGGAGGCCAAGACGTCCCTCTCCCCAGCCACTTGGGCCAGCTCCACAGCGCCCGCTTCACAGCAGACGGCGCACCAATCCGCCTGTCGATCTCCCTCTCCATCTTCCCCTCATTCGTGAATAAGACCCCAAGATACTTTAACTCCTCCACTAGGGGCAGCACATCCTCCCCAACCCGGAGGAGGCACTCTACCCTTTTCCGGTTCAAGACCGTGGTCTCGGATTTGGAGGCACTGATTCTCATCCCGGCTGCGAACCGCTCCAGTGAGAGCTGTAGATCACGCCCTGATGAAGCCAATAGGACCACGTCATCCGCGAATAGCAGAGACGCAATCCTAAGGCCACCAAAACTGATCCCCTCAACACCTTGGCTGCGCCTAGAAATTCTGTCCATAAAAGTTATGAACAGAATCGGTGACAAAGGGCAGCCTTGGCGGAGTCCAACTCTCACCGGAAACGAGTCCGACTTACTGCCGGCAATGCGGACCAGACTCTGACACCGGTCATACAGAGACCTGACAGCCCTTATTAAAGGGTCCGGTACTCCATACTCCCGGAGTACCCCCCACAGGATCCTCTGGGGGGACACAGTCGAATGCCTTCTCCAGATCCACAAAGCACATGTAGACTGGTTGGGCAAACTCCCATGCCCCTCCAGAATCCTGCTGAGGGTGTAGAGCTGATCCAGTGTTCCACGGCCAGGACGAAAACCACACTGCTCTTCCTGAATATGAGATTCGACCATCCGACGGACCCTCCTTTCCAGAACCCCTGAATAGACCTTACCAGGGAGGCTTAAGAGTGTGATTCCTCTGTAGTTGGAACACACCCTCCGGTCCCCCTTTTTAAATAGGGGGACCACCACCCCAGTCTGCCAATCCAGGGGAACTGCCCCCGATGTCCACGCAATGCTGCAGAGCCGCGTTAACCAACACAGCCCCACAACATCCAGAGCCTTAAGGTACTCAGGGCGAATCTCATCCACCCCCGGGGCCTTGCCACCGAGGAGCTTTTTAAACACCTCGGCAACCTCAGCACCAGGGATGGGAGAACCCGACCCAGAGTCATCAGGCTCTGCTTCCTCAATGGAAGACGTGTTGGTGGGATTAAGGAGGTCTTCGAAGTATTCCGCCCACCGAAACACGACGTCCCGAGTCGAGGTCAGCAGCACACCACCCCCACTGTAAACAGTGTTGGTACTGCACTGCTTCCCCCTCCTGAGACGCCGGATAGTGGACCAGAATCGCTTCGAAGCCGTACGGAAGTCTTTCTCCATGGCCTCTCCGAACTCTTCCCAAGCCCAAGTTTTTGCCTCGGCGACCAGCCGAGCCGCCTGCCGCTTCGACTGCCGGTACACATCAGCTGCTTCCGGAGTCCCACAGGCCAATAAAGCCTGATAGGACTCCTTCTTCAGCTTGACGGCTTCCCACACCGCTGGTGTCCACCAGCGTGTTCGAGGGTTGCCGCCGCGACATGCACCGACAACCTTGCAGCCACAGCAAGCATCCACAAAGATGAAGTTATTTCCAGGTCCTTAAAAGCCACTAAGTGTTCAGTTTAGACAAGCTAATGGCGATTTGTAATAGTTCTGCAGGTGGAGGTGCAGTATGGAAAAGACCTCTTTATCAGTAGAGTCCGGACTAGGGAGGCAAGATATCGATTGAGTTAATCTAAAGTTGATTGATTTTATCAATCAACCGACTTTAATCTAATAAAGTCGGTTGTTGCCCCGGGCGCCACACATGGCAGCCCACTGCTCCCCAAGGGTGATGGGTTAAAAGCAGAGAACAAATTTCGTTGTAATGTATGTTTCAATGACAATAAAGATTATATTACTATTACTATTACTTACTATTACTAAAACATTAAGCAACAATTAATTGTAAGTTGATTATTTGTTTGCATCCGTAGGGGATGCAACCCTTGCGACTGTAAACAATATCGACTTCTGCTTTTTGGGCCGGCGGCGAGGAAGCCGCTGGCCTCACTACCATGTGAATCAGAAAAAATCCATACATCAGGCTTAGTTCACTGACTGAGTACACAACAACTTCATCATGGATACACAGTGGGCTAAATCATGTACACAACATAGCTGAGATTGTATTGGCAGGTTCAGGAAAATAGAAATTGACCTCCTAGTGTGAAATTCATGCTACAGTAATGATTATGTTTGAACATACAGCAAATCAGAAAGTGTGGAGTCAGAGAAATGTATCGACTCCACGTTGCTTTTCTGACATGTGTTATTTAAGAAAGACATGTATTAGAGAGTGATCTGCACTGGGGATGTCAGCAGTTTGGAGCACAACGTAACCTAGGTGTACTGTATTTGATAGCACATATTAAAAAACAATTTTGGAAAGCTCAAGAGAAACTAAAACCTGTGATTGTGTTGAAGGTACTTCCAGGCTGAGCTCCCATCTCCAGTAAATTGCGGTCTGGTTGCAAATCATAAACAGTGGCCATGGGAGTGTTTAGCTCTGCAGGTATAGTCCTTATGCGCCTTACGCCAAACCAACAGATTCCAGTAATGACCGAGGCAGAGCACCAGCGGCACCCCAAATTAGTCCAGAAGAAGCAAGGGAAGCAAGCGGGCAGACATGGAGGCTGTAATTTACTAGCATGCACAGCTTGTTTCTTGTTAAAGGCAGGCCTGAGCCTGATTATCTGCTCAAGTGATGTGTTAAATGGATGGACCCTTTTACTTGCCTCAAATGTTTCTCAGGTCTTTTATGATAAACAAACACCACCAACATGTAATTTGTGCTTAGAACTACCAAAAGTTAATGCTAATAAACTACAAAAAGTGTAGAAGGACTGTCTGTGGAATTAAACCCCTACTTGTTCATCTAACCCCCCCAAAAAATGTTCCTTTATTCTCAAAATATTCTATTTTTGATTAGTGCTATTCAGTTGTCCATCCATCCATCCAGTTTTTCATATATATATATATATATATAAATAAATTTTCCCCCACCAACGGAAAAATAAAAGGTGTGCCTTCTTAAAGACGTTTTTATTAATAATTTATTTCTGTAACCTCATTGAAAAACTCTTGACATCTAAAATGTGCCTCCGGTGCTTTCTTGCTAAGACGGGCAGCTCAAAGTGCTACATCGATACAATACCCATAGGCAACAGGCAAATGAATATAAACATCACAAGAGGTCACAAAAGAGCCACGAAAATTGCACCGCAAGTCAAATCAAAGCTTTGGAGTTCAGTAAAGCCAAAAAGGTATTCACAACCCATCAGATTAAGCTTTAAAGTCATTTAAATGTTGCCAGCACGTTTCTTCTGCTGACTGGAAGTTGTATTCATGTTTGGTAGAGGCCAACTCAGAATCCTGGGTTGAATCTGATAAAGAATCTGTGGGCTGATCTTAAAATTAGGGTGATGGCCAGGATCACCTCCAGAAATAAATCATTAAAACACCACGAGAAAGATGGGGAAAAAAAGAGAAGATGTACTTCGGTAGATATTTGAAAAGGGTTGTAAATATTTTAACATGTGATTTTTGACAAAATGTAAGTAAATTAAATGTTTTTCTAAACTGATGCTATTTTTTTTACACGTTTTAGCATATTTTCCTATCAGAAACAAACTTTTAAATCTTAAACACCTTTATTAATAACTTTCCTATTGGTAACTGTTAGAAGCTATTTCTATAAGTATAGAAGGGGTTAAAGGAAGGAGAACAATGCGTGTGTTGCTCAAAAAAAGGAAAATTCAAAAACACATGGGATCTCAATTTTCATGTGGAATGGGTAATGTGAGGAACGAAAGGATGCCACATCATTTGATGAAAGTTTTCAACCCTCAGAAGGCTTAATCCAAAGTTGCAGAGAAAGTAAAACTGAAACTGATGCGGTAAACTAGCCCAATTTGTTGAAATGTCATAATGATCCCCACATGCTTGTATGCATGCCTGCCGTTAGGGCAGGCCCCTTATGACAGAATGTGTCCTTCTGCATCTCCTCTTTCTGTATCCTGACCGGGACATCACTGAGCTCCTGGACAGGCTTAGGTGCAATCTGCTGGCCTCAGCTGGACCTAAACATTATGTTATGGTTGTTCCAGAGATGTTCTATTGGGAAGCGTGGGGGTCAGTCAATGGTGTTAAGTCCTTCATCCTCCAGCAGTGATACTGAATCTGGTCAGATGCAAAACTACAAGGAGACAGTCAAAACAGTGAGGGGAAAAATGCTTGTGACCTCCTCTACTACTGACCTGACCAGATCAATAGTCCTCAAGTTTAACCGTCTTTATATTATACTCTGAAAAGTGCTCCTTTGATTTCTTTTGAGCAGTGTATATATGTGGATCAGTGTGACCCTACTTAAAATACCCAGCTCCCTTTAAAGGTATATAGTCACATAATATGCTTATAAAAAAAGACCAAAAACGTTTGATCAAGATAAAATAAGGTTATATACACCAAGCCTCCGTCTTCATGGTTTTGATGGTCCTTTTTGTGGATAAAAATAGACCCAGTGCCGGGCACGATTAGCAGATATAAACAGATGTGATGACAAAACTATCATAATGCCGGTTTGCTTAATTTATAAATCAAAATTAAATACTGCCAGACCGAGCCTGACACTCTGAAATGGCTCGCAGTAAAGCAGGAACTTGGCTTGATTGAAGACCAGCGATTATTAAATAAATACACAAATCTACAACAACTTTAAAGCCTCATATCAGAACATTTACTCACGTCAGTCAACTCTGCGGTCACATCTGAGCCTCACCAGGTTTAGCGTCCGCTTCAGTGAACACCAACATTCATACTGTATTCCCAGCGACATTCCAGTCTTTTCCCTCTAGGAATCATATTTTTTGAATTTTTTTTCACTGGATCTTGGACCATTCTTCATTGTTTCGCATGGAGATGCTAGTAGCCGCTTCCTTGTTTTAACTCCTGCTCTGCATGCGCAGTACGTACTTCTGTTAAAATCATAAATAAACACGAAAGGCTCTATTTACTAACAAATTGAGCAAAAACAAAGCATAAAACACTAAAATAACAGCTAATACACCAGCAGGACGTGATAATCTTTCATAAAAACTTTGTATGCAACCAGAGTGAGCTACTGACGTATAAATAAATAAAATAGTCAAATAACGTGGCTATGCACCTTTAATGTAGCCGACATTGCAGTCAGACCATCACCATCATTGGAGTGGATAACTTTCAGCTAAAATGAATAGTTCTCACGCAGAAACAAAAAAGGATTTCATAATCAAACATAAACAGAAGAGACTTTTTTTTTTGTCCTTGCCCTGCGGCTGTGTAGGGGGAAACTTTTTTATCGGATGCAACATGCATCATCTGCCTTTGATGACGCCGTCTTGGAGTAACGTTGTGATGAAGTGCTGTAATTTACCTCTTTTTTTCTTCCCTTCTGTAACCACTTCTGCTTCACCTGCTTCTCCTTATGTTGCTGATTTCCCAGGACGGCTTGTGCTCTCAGAGAGGGAACAGCTTTGTTTACATTTTTCCGTCGAGCTGTGGATGAATGGTACAGTGATGGCTGTAGAGTTTTCCAAGTTTGTGAAAAAAGTTCTCATGGCGCGTCCTTTTGGATGCTGCATGTGCTGCTGCTTTCGAGCTCTTGAAGGTTGAATGCCAGATTATTTATAGGAGTGTTGAGGAGAACCCCGTTCTCGATCTGAAAGGTTATATATTTTAAATTCTATGTGAAAGGATGTTGTCGGAGGAATAAGTCATCCAAAGACATGACGGCAGCAGTTATGTATTCTCTTTTATTTGTTATATGTTTTAGAATCAATTCCCAGACTGATAGCTTACTTAAACTTAACGTATTCTATATAAAAAGTGCTCCAAAAAGGCATTTTTTTCCTTAAGGTCTCTTCTGTTTGCTTTTTCACTCTTAATATTTTAGATCATGCAAATTAAAAGGGAAAACATGAAAAAATAAAAAGATGTTTCTATTCACGATTTCATGTATTGTTAGGGGGTAAATGCTAAAGATATGAAAAGCAAAACAATAAGTGATAAAATGTATTGACTTCTATCAGTCTGCATGGGGTTACAAAGCTACGAGTAAGTTTTGTGGACTCCAGTCAACCACAATGAGGGTTATTATCCAGAAAAGGATAAAAGATGGTAACACTTCCCAGGAGAGGCGAACTTACCTACCGGAGTAACTCCAAGAGCCCATTGACTCATACAGGAGGTCACAAAGGAAGCCCAGAACTACAACTAAAGCTCTGCATGCCTCGCTCACTTCAGTTAGAATCAGTTTTCATAAAAAAAAAAAAAAAAAAAAAAAAAAAAAATATATATATATATATATAAAAAAGCCTTCTCCATTGTTCCTGTTTTTTTGTCAGCATCTTTTTCATTTCCGGTGTCGGATCACTGATTTTAACACACATCTAAAATCTGTTTCTATGTGTTGTATGGTGCATTAAAGTCGCCCTCAGACATTTCGTGCTTGAATACTGAGTGTTCAATTTATGCAAAAAGGGAACTGACAAGAGACCCAATGGTCATTCCATCAGAGTTGTTAAAGTGCTCTCCAGAGATGCGAGAACCTGTTGAGAGCACTCCATCAATCAAGCCTTTATGTTTGAGCCGCTAGACAGAAGCCTCTCGGAGTAATGGACGCAAGACAGCACGCTGTTTGCCAAACAGCTCCAAAAAGAGAAGCTGCGGAGCCTCATAAAATCGTTTGACTGACCTGGTGAATCAAAAGACGAGAATATTAACACAGAGCCCAAAGGACAATGTGGCTGATGCAAAGTCTCTCCATCATGGTGGAATGGTGAAAGCTTTTTAGCAGCAGGCACACACTTGAGTGAGATCCTAAAGATCATGTAGGATGTCGGGTTGATAGCAACCGTGCTGTTGAACACGGAGCCAATAGAGTTCAGTGGCTGCAGCTGTCCTGCGATCCAACCAAAGCCCAGACTTAAAGGAACAACTTGCATCACTTTAAACTGGGTTTTTTGTGGAGAGTCTATTTTCCTTTGGTAGAATAAAAGTAATGAGGATGCAAACGTAAATTAATACAGCATGTAATTTACATCATCACTCAAACGCTCACTCCTGTCCAGTTTTTTATGACAGAAACTGATTTCTTTCTTACCACAGGAGTTCAATCTTCTCTGCTCCAACACAAGGTTTAACCTGACCCTAGCCAAATGAATTTCGCTCCGCCTAGCTCCACTCATCCATCTCGGACTGATCCATAGGAATTACCTTTATTGAAAAACATTTTTTTTTAAATGTGTTTGCTGCTCTAGTGGCACGCGTTTCATTGACAGTGAGCTGACAGGAAGAGGGCGGAAGACAGGCGGCAAAGCGCCACGGGTCGGAGTCGATCCCGGGCCGACCGCGTCGAGGACTAAAGGCCTCCTAACATGGTTCGCGCTAACCGCTCCACCACGGGCGCGTCTGCCACGGGTGCGCCCCGGAAAACAAAACTTAACAAATCCGGTTGGGAGAAGGGCGAAAACATCGTTTCCACCAACAAAAGCCTTCAGAGCCGTTCTCTGATGTTCTTTTAATGAAACAATATTAGGTAGATTGGACAACACGGAAGAAATAGCAGCATCAATGTTAACGCTTGCTTCCTCGACGAGCCGCCATTGTCTGAATCAAAACAGTCTCACGGTCGCTTCTCCACTACGTCACATCTATGAAACTCCAGCCCTGCGTCCTGATTGGCTGGACAATAAAATTGGTTGAAGAAATCACTCTCTATGGGCGATGTCCCAGATGGATGTGAGTGAAGCTAGGCGGAGCTATGTTTGCATTAAAAGGACTTGGAACTGTCTGTGCTTTTCCTTAATCTGAATATGTATTAAAGAAAAAATGTCTATAAAGAATCTGAAACTGAAAAAATAAATCTAAACAAGTGTAAATTTAACATGAAAAACTTGTATGAACCCTAAACTCTGTCCAAACCCAGAGATGCACCTTGCAGGACACCATCCGTGTGCCGAGCGAAGCGGCAATATTTCTAGCCACATAAGTCCAGAGGAGGGTAGTAACTAGTTAATAGGAATGGATGATAATTCAATAACAATATATATCGATCGATAGACGTATATTGATGATAGAAAAAAAGGATAAATAAAAAGTTCCTTTTGCATTCTAGCCATGTAGGTTAATATTACAGTCATTACATCCTCCCAACCAATCACAAACGCAGAGCACTGGTTCTTTTTTCTTTTTTAAAAACTTGCAGTTTTGGTTAAAAGTTGGTTGAATAAAGGGTTGAGTTTGAATTCAGTGTTTGTGTTTGTATCTCAAAATAGGTAATTAAGCAACAGCATAAAATGGTCAGGGCTGCACTTAAAATATATATTTTGTTTTGTTGATAATTATCGATATCGATCAATATGATTTTTATTTTATCGATATGCTTTTTTTTTCCATATCATCCAGCCCTATTTGTTACATTTACTCCGTTACATTTACCTGAGTAACTTTTTGAACAAAATGTACTTCTGCGAGTAGTTTTACTGTACTTTTAACATTTACTTGAGTAAATATTATGAAGAAGTATCGCTACTCTATCCACTGTGATTAACTTCACTGAATAAACCAACTTGTTTCAACCAAAAATGCACCAGAGAGACACATCTACAGCTTATAGTAAAGTGAAACTTCTTGTTTGTACACCAGCTTCGTTGTTTTAATGGCATCATTTAATGGTATTTACAGGTCAGATAACCTTACAGTGAACAGTAGATATTACTGGAAGTACTTTGCACTGTCCTAACTTACTGCATGTACATTACCTGCTTGGTTTATGTTATAAAATGCTGTTTATAAAAGTGTTTCTTCTGCCTGAATGTTACTTTGTTACTTTACATTTTTTATATTAGTTGTTTAAAATGGCAGAATTTTTACATAATTTAATATTTTCGCCTCATTTTTAATGATTAAATCAGTTCTGATAAATATTTACTCAGTACTTGAGTAGCCTTCTTGCCAAATACTTTTTTACTCTTACCCGAGTAATTTCTTGGTTGGATACTTTTCACTTTGACTTGAGTAAAAATATGTTTTTGCTACCGTTTCTGAGTACAATTTTCTGGCCACTCTACCCACCTGCGCAGAAGTCCGGCGCTCTCAGGTGGATCGTGGCGGCCTCCGCTCCGACGCTGCGCGCCGCTATCCGCCGCAGGTGGAGCTCTCCCGCCGCCAGCCCAAGTGTGACTTCTCACTTCCTGAGCCCCGGATCACCAGCTGTGACTCAAAGCCACCGAGCATCGCTCGTCTGAACGCACATATAGACCATCTGTGCTCGGACCACTTTAGGAGCCACACTCACGGGCGACCGTCAGCCGCTCCACTCGCTCCTGTTTCCAGAACGGTCGCTGGCACGTCCGCGTGCAAGACGAGTAGAGTCATAAAGAGGAGTATTTTATTTTATTTTTTTTTGGTGGAGGGGGCATTATACCCTGAACACGCCTGTTACCATGGTAACAATGAAGGTTTTTTTTTTTTTGACACCGAGGTAGAGAATGATGAAGCTGCACAAACAGACACCTAATGACTGTCTGTGTTTCTCTGACGCACTGAGAACCGACGCGTGATCCGGCTCTCCCCCTCTTTCATCTCTTCCCTCGGTTGCCTGCCTGACTCGGATCCGTGTCGCAGCCCGAGCCCTTCCCCTCTCTCTCTCTCTCTCTCACCTCTCTTCCTCGGCTCGCTCGCCTGTCGCACTGAATCCTCCCTTCGTCTGCGCCTCTTTGTTTTGGCTCCTCAGCTTCTCTCTCTCTGCCGCGGCGCTTTGATTCAAGCCGGACTGTCGGGGGGGGGAAAGGCCACAATGACGCTTTCACAGACGTACACTTGAAAGCATCGGCGTGTTGAAGAGCAAACATATCCTCATCATCATCATCTGTGTGTGTTTGTTGACGTGTGGCCTTTAAGACCAGAGAGCGTAAACCTGAGCTTGTCCTGCGGAGCTATTTCAGCTCTTAATGAGATGTCTCCTCACACACGCCGTTTACTTCCTGCCGCCGTTCTTTGACACAGACATCTATAATCACTCGCATCCACGCTGGGCGTTGGGTAGCGGTAGCATCAGACAGTGTTGACAGAGCCCGCTTCTGGAGGGGCAACAGGAAATGATCCATTGTCGGGCTTGCCTCCTAGCCATCTTTTGACGCATTCATTAGAAACTGAACTTGCCAGCGTGGTCAGCGGGCAGCATCGATTTTCTCCTGTTAATTGATGTGTACGTTGTTACTCCATCGCTCCTGGTCGCCCGTGGCTTATCCATGCGCTGCTGATGTTCATTGATGGAGCCGGATCTGCGTTTCCTGCTCCTCATCATCTCAGCATATTGTAACCACTGCGGCCTGTGAGCCATGACTCCCGCCGGAGGTCAGAGTTCACGGTGTCCAGAGATCCGGCGGCTCACTGGATCTGCTTGGTCATGTGTTGGTCTGTGGGCCGGCATGTTTTACTGCTCTCTGAGCCCTTGTGTGCACGTTCTCAGACAGGTGGAAAATTGGTCCTGAAAGCAATCTTTGAAAAAAAAAAAAAAAAAAAAGAGGGATGGCGAAGAAACGGTTGTGGATCGCGTTTCTTTTTGGTCCGGCGGGTGCTAAAGATAAACACGGTTCCTACAGCGTCTGGAAAAGACAAACATATTTGGAAATGCATCTCCTTCCATGCATCCGAATATATACATAAAAAAGTAAAAACTGTGGATTACATGACAAACACGTATTAACCCTGAAGAAAACCCATAGATCCAACTTACAGGAGCGTTGCCTGTGCTGACATTTAGGCCCTCTGACTCGACTGCAGGTGATGCTGCGGCATAATCAGTTTATAGTTTAATTACATTCTCACTTAGGACCAGGCTGATAAAATGAAATCTGTTGAAAACTATCTTTTGTATTCACTCGGGTTAGTTTGTCTAAGATTAAAATTAGTTTGATCTGAAGGATTTAAACGAGACACACACACACAAAAAGTGCGCAAATGGAGCCCAACGCTACACGAATATTGCATTTCTAACAGTTATGCTACCAACATTATGCTAATTTACATCCCGCGGTATAGATAATTAGTTTAGGATCCAAGATGGGTGTCTGCAGTAGAGGAGGAGCACTTAGGCAGCGTTAATGGATGGATCACATTGTGGATGTGCTGATTGAACGGAGCCATCCGCTCCTCCTGTCTGTGCTCTCTTCTCATTCAAGCAGGGGGATTACAGTAGAGAAAGCAGCATAGGAAGAAGAGAGGGATTATCAAACAGCCGCAGAGGGATTAAAGGGGGAAGTTGTACCTCAAACGCAGCAGCGGACCCCCCCCCATGGTCCATGTAGGAAACTCGTGTATGGGGTTAAAAAGCTGGCGCCCCGGTCGGCTGCTGCTCCACAGCTATAATATGTGCTGCTCATTGGGGCGGTGGCAGAGCAGAGAAAGGGATGAGCTAAAGGAGAGCCACATAGAGGACTTGAACTCTGGCTCCCGGTTATGGATTGGTTCTCCGACATATCAAGAGTCTGGGATCCAAATTAGAAATTAAGTGTGCAGCCTCGGCACCAAGCGAGATGAAAACATTAACTTCTCTTGTGACGCTGAGACCTCATCAAAGCACGCGGTTGACCCTTTTTTTTTTTAAGTCAGAAATGTTAGGTTTGAATCAAACAGTGTTCAAATATTACCATAAAATGCTGCATTCTTCCTTGAAAACAGTTGCATCACTAAAAACAAGTGGCACCTCAGAGAAAAGGTCAAGTTAATTTATTTTACTTGAATTGTAATGTGCAATAGAAAGTCACCAAGTTAGTGAAAGACTTGGGGCGGGGGGGGACCTGCTTTAGCTCTTAAAGCAAAGGTGCGCATTGTGAAGCCGTAGCTGCCGGGAATGACAGACAAAATGTGCTTTACACATTCATGAACAGTTGCTCAGAAATGCACCCAGCAGTGAGAAAAGCTTTCAAAGTTGTGCTGACGTTGCACTCGTCTGACGTGGATATACTTAATTGGACTCAATCAAGCTTTAATCAGTCGATGCTTCTGTCTCTAGGCCATAGTCTCAGTCTCCTGGGCTTGCTTCTTTGCAGCCGTTTAAACCACCTGCTTCCAGTCAGCGTTCACTTATTCCCATCACACGGATCCGTATGCAAGAATATTCAGAGCCCTGCATGTTGTTACAGCACTGCCACAACCTGACTTTTTTCTTCACTGGGGCCTTATGTTTTAGATTAACACAGTGCATAACTCGCTACGTTTCCATGGACAAAAGTAAATGGAATAAAGGGACGATCAGAGTAAAAATGCGTCGTGTAAACAAGCCAATCGGAATATTATGATGGGATTAAGCTCAATCAGAATTAAATTGTAATCTGAACGAGAGGGATGGTCTTTGCCTATTGATAATCCGATCAGCGTGCATATAAACACTCGTCCGGATGAGGTTATTCCGAATGTGGAAAACCGAGGAGAGTGCGCCGGACGTAAACGTGACGTATTTCCGTGTTGTTGAGTAATTATATCCCCTTGCAAGTCCATCCTGGGCGCTCTGAAGACAAACTCGTATGATGCTGCTTTGTTTTCTATTTTGTTTGAAGTTCTTCTGTTTTTTTTTTTGGGGGGGGGGGGGATTTGATAACTGCACATGTCAATGTATATGCACCTGGCTTTATTCAGAATATAACCACTCTATGATCAGATTAATTAATTGTGTGCCCATATAAACGGTAGAATCAGACGTTTCTTTAATCCGAATACATTTCAATCCAATTGTAACATTTTGTGCACGTAAACATAGCCGGGAAGATCAGACTGCATATACACATTTTTAAACTTTCTTCAGCCCCCCAGTAAATACTTTGTAGAAGCCTTTCTTGCTGGTATGCATCTTCACGATGTGGATCTATAAAGTCTAGGACGTCTATATGTTCCAAAGGGTTTTCATGGTGTTTTGCAATCTTTTGAAAAAAAAAAGACTCAAAACTTGATTTCTTTGTTTAATCACATAAATCAGACACTGACATTTACAATAGTGGTTCCACTGGAAAATTATTCCTTATTTTATTGCCTTACCTTCACATAGATACAAAAGTTTGTATTTCCATTTTATAGCTGTGAAGCTGTACCTTTTTTACTATCACCCAATCACGGCTCTTAAAAGACAGCGTCACGCCTACCCACTAAGATAAACATTATCATTATATAACATTATAGAAATGTCATCTCCTTCCTCAGAGTTGCTCTTAAGCTAAGACTCCTCAGTAGGAGTTTTTAGGCAGAGATAGGACTCTAGGGCTGTGCATAAAAATCGATACAAAGATTAATATCGATGTTTTTAAAACAATTTAATATCAATATTCCGGCTTTCAATATCGATATACCTCCCAACCCCTAGGGGGCGTTATTAAAGCACGCCCTTACTGTTCACAGCGAGGCCGGCAGGATTTTAGAAGCGCCTTCGTCCCTAAAATCATTTTTGGTTTCTGTGATACGTTAAATGCATTGAACCAAATGCACTTTATTTTCCTGTTAACATTAATAGTGTTCAATAAATCGAACATAAATATAATATTTTGGCTGGTTTTGTTGATTGACTTTGAGCATTAATTTGATAGTAATAAATATAGATATTGGAGTCAAATCAAATCAAGCTGAGCTATATCGAGAATCGTATCGCCTCCTAGATGATACCCAGCCCTAGCGATCACAGAGGTTTAGCATCTAAGCTTCTCCACAGACACGTTGTGGAGTTCTGTGACCAAATATAGCCAATTGCATAAATAATCTTTGTGGCCTGTTGGATGGCATTTCCCAACCCTTGATGCCATTCCATACCCAGTATAGACATTAGTCACCGAGATGCTAAAGTGCTCAGAACATTATGATATAAAAGAATGAAGAAAAACAGAGAAAAATGGGAAGCAAGCACTTCTGTCCTCACAATATTCCACCATTATATCACAAACGGGTATTTCCCCAACATCGCAGAGCCCTAATTTGTACTCAGTATAATGATATTCCCTTTGGTCTGGGTGCCTTTATACGGCCCCTAGTACCAACACTAATTCATCATGACATCTGAACGCCTCTGTTCCCCATAAACTGAAGTACTTAATGATGCTCAATCTACACCGTCCAGTCTGGCTGCTGAACCTGTTTTCTGCTAGTGCAGTCAAAATATTGAGGACGGCAGCACACCTGATTGGCTGTGTACAGTTGCTGGTTGCCCCTCAGATCAACTTCTATCTGTAAAAGATGGGTTGGTGACATGACTTATAGACAGCTTTACCTCCTAGCCGCAGTTTGCTAAAGTTTTAGCAGCTTCAGGAAAGCTGCGGTTTGAAGAAATGTGCGTATGTCATTCAGTGAGTTGGCTGCCTGTCAGAAATGATACAACCTTTCAGAAAAAGCCTGTTGGAGGAATGATTCAGGACAGTAAGAAAAGCATTTGGAGACGCAAAAACATCTTTATGTTGAATGAAATGTGACATTTAAACTCTGTTCGGCTGCTGATGGCAGGAGCAGAAACAAAACGAGAGCACAGCATCGCTTCCTGTTAAAATGACTTCACTTTGTGGAACTACATGATCTTATTTAAAGGGGCGCCTCAGGCCACTTGGCAAACTGCGGACAGATATTGAGATGTTGACTCAGACGCCTGGAGGACAATACCTGGATATCTACACGTTGGTCACTGCCTGCTTGTAGTTTATGGTTCTGTTGTTCCATTCATTTATGGAGCAGACCTAAAAAGACCTGGGTGACCTGGATGCCAATAAATAGCTTTACTTTCTTTTCTTTTTTTTTTTACAATTCGGAATAGATTATTGTTTTATTGTAGATTAACAGGCCTTCCATTAATGCGATCATCAAAAGTGGATGAATATTCAGTTAAAACAAACGAATCCTTTGACTACAAGGACGCCACCGGGGGCCTCATTAGGAGAGCATTTAGGAGCCTTTTGTTGTGTTAATGTGTTTCAGGCTGTAATGAATGCCAATCATCACTCAGCTTCTCTGTTTGTGGAACCTGCAGCCACTTTGCATACAGTATTCACACCCTGCAAACTTTTTCACCATTTTTCACATGACAAGGAACTTCAATGTAGGATTTCATCGGACAGACGTACACAAAGTAGTGCATAGTTGTGAAACGATACGTGGCTCTTGATAAGATGGGGTTTTACCGGCTTGCTGTTACATGTCTATTAAAAACCCATCTTTCCCAGTTCCGGATTTGGCTATAAATGGGGAAGCATTGATCAGAGGTAGAACGGTTTAAATACATATTTAATTCATAGAAATTAAATATGGAGACAGAGTACATACCATTACAAGATGTTCTCACCGGTGGATAAGTCTGTCTGTCTGTCTGAAGTAAGTTTTACCAAGACATTCCTTTTATCAACTTTAAAACTCCTCCTGCAAACTCAGAGGGAGGATGACTGACCCCCTCTCCTGCTGACCACCCCCTCAGGGCAATAAAACTCCATGTTTATCTTACGCTGGAGCAGGGAAGGACAGACCCAGCTCTGCTTTCCTCAGTAACCCTAACTAAGATATATTTTTAATTCTCAACACTCTCAAGTCTTTTTGACAATTATCTGAAAAGTGCGGCATGCATCTTTCGAGGTACGTCTCTAGCAGCTTTGCGCGGCAGATTAAAATTATTTTAGATAGATAATTGCTTTATTGATCCCCGATATGGGAAATTCATCTGCCCGATAGCATAGATAAAAACATCCTGTCCCTACTAGTAATATTGTTTCCCCAGCATACAACCGCAAACAGAGCAGCGCTGGCCACAACTGACTGGTAAAAGAGGAAAAGCATATCCCCACACATATCAAACGACCTAAGTCGTCTGGGGAAGTAGAGTCTGCTTTGCCCCTTTTTGTATGCCGCGTTTGCCTGCACCGACTAGTCCAACTTGTTATCAAGGTGGACTCCGAGGTACTTATATGTGGAGACCACCTTGATTTCCACATCGTCCATGATGACAGGTCTATGTTGAGCTCTTCTCTTGCTAAAGTCCACAATCAAATTTTACCCATTATTCTTTGCAATATTCCTTGTTCTCAATCATATTGGCCTGTGAAGGTCGAGTTCATAGATTCTCGACTGCACTTAGGCCTGGACTTTGACTAGGCCATTCTATGCTTTGATTTAAAGTATCCCAATGTAGGTCTGGTTGCCGTCGTCCCGCTGGAAGGTGAACTGCCACCCTCGGCTCAGATCTTAACAATAATAATACATTTGATTTAAAAGCACTTTTCTGAATACTCAGACACTTTATAAAAAAAAGGGCTTAAAATCAACAAAACAGTCTGAAATAATACACTAAACGCACTAAAACAAAATGTACACTGAGCTAAACATTAAAAGCAAGTTTAAAAAGGTGACTTTTAATCAGAGATGTGAAGGTGGGCATGTCAGTGCTGTCTTGGAGGTGTTTGGGGAGGGAGATCCAGGGGGAGGTGGCAGCTGCAGAGGCGGCTCTGTCGCCCCAGGTTCGTTACTTGGTCCTGACTGGTGGAGTAAGGTTCGCATCAGAAGAACGGAGGCTGCCGGGTGGATTGTGCCGATGGAGCAGGTCTGAGGTTGTGGAGGGCTTTGTGTGTGAGGAGGAGGAATTTTAACTCAGTGCGCCGTGGAACCGGGAGCCAGTGGAGTTCCTGGAGGACAGGAGGGACGTGGGTGAGGGTTAGCAGACGCGCAGCAGGGCTTTGGATGTTGTTCTGTAGAGGATGCTGTCGCAGTGGTCAATTCTGGAGGCGATGAAGGTGCGGATAAGCGTTTTAGCAGTAATGTTCCTGAGATGAAAGAAGTCAGTTCTAGTGATTTGCTTTATGTGACGTTCAAAGGAGAGGTTATCATCAAAGATGACTCTGGGGGGATGGAGACGAGGCGGTGAGGTGGAAACTGTCTGTGGGTTTGTTGAGGGATTTGGGCCCATTAATAATAAGGTCGGATTTGTCACAGTGAAGTTTGGTCTGAATACAATATTTGATGTCAGCCAGACAGTTTGAGAGAGACGAGTTGGTGGAGATGCCTTTCACAGGCTTTCTTCTATCATGGTCCTGTGTTTGGCTCCTTCCTCCTGTCTATCGACCTTCAGCATGATTCTTCCCCCACCATGCTTCACCGTGGTGGATTGTGTGTTTTACACCATTAATCCCTCCCACATACAGCATTTTGCATGTAGGCTTCATCTGATCTGGGGCTGCATGATTTAGATCAACCTGCATTTCGCTCAGTCACAAAATCCCCACCACTCTCTGCAGCTTTGAGTACCACAGCAAAGGAGGCCGTACAATTTTAAGATTTTTATCTGTAGTTCTGAAAACGTCTCCGTCTTCTTTCACTTTACAAACACTATGCTGTTTATTCATGTTTTAGCAAGGCACTGAAGGTGATATGACGTGTAGAAAATGTCTTCACAAGGACAACGGCTTAGGAAGGCCTCTCAGTTGTTCTAAGTAGTTGGATCGTAACACTTTTGAGTTTGATTTTATTCAGAGCACGAGAAGAATCTGCCAGTTTTTATCTTCCCCTCATCTAAAAGTGGCTGAATGCAGGCGATGCTTCAGTAAACTGATTCAATTATTGCTTTGTCCTGCGTTATCAGCCAGGCTGCTGCCCTCTAGCTCTCAATTCAGTTATGCAAATCTGATATCAAAGCCGTCATCCTGCTTATTAAATAAATGGGTCAAAACACATTCGTGGGGGGGAAAAAAAAAAAAAATTAAAAAAAAAAAAAAAAAAATCGCTGCTGCGGTTCTGATCTGATCCCAATTACACATCAGGAAATTGTTCTATTCTGGCGCCTTGACGCCGTTTCCCCTCTGAACAGCAGTGAGAAGCTGCTCAGTCTCTCTAAAGCCGTCCAAACAGCTCCAACTGCAGACATTGGACCGACTTTACCACCAGTGGAACGACGGACTGGACTGATCTGGAGCGGGTAATGGGTTCTGTATCAGATGAGCTCCACAATTAGTTTAAAGACAACACGGTGTCAGCAGACCCGCGTCCGAGCACACAGGGATTCACTTGTTTGGGTAGGAAATCCTTCAGAGGCGGACAGCGACTGAATGCCAACGACGGGGACAACTGGCTGCAGCTCAGCATTAAAACAAACATCGTTTAAATAGTAAATTACCTGAATAAAATTATTTGAACCGCTTTTATATATTTTTTTACTAAAGTAGAAACTTGGTACTATGTCCAGTATTCAGTTTAACATGTTTGGGTTGTGGTGTCTCCTGATAATATTTGAAAACAGAAAATGTTGCCCCTCACCCGAGTCTGCACCCTTCTCACTGTTTACGACACTTTTTTAAAATCTCTGGGAGGAAATATTTTTAATTCTCTCACAAACATGTTGTACAGTCACCATTTGGAAACCTTGAAGTCCTGAGATTGTCTTTTTTTCACATGTTCCATCTCTTTAAAACATTTGTTTTAAAGAGATGAGTTTATATCATGTGTATCAAGATGGTCTATGTTACGTTATACTTTTATGTATCTCAGTAGGTTATTTTTCAGCCATTTCTCATATTTATCTACAGCTGTTTGTTTAAAAATGTGCCTGAGGGACATTTGGGATAAAGCTTTGATCCCAGAGATGCCTTTTAATAATTAATTTGACAGGAAAAACCTAGAGATAAATATCAGCATTCAGCCTAAAACTATCAATATTTCTGGTCCATATTGCCCAGTCATAGGTACTATAGAAATGTTTGTCTTGTGATATCCTTCACATCTTTAGTTCTCTGGTTTTCACCTAATATCAAAAGTATTTAGAATCATAAGTAAATAATATACACAAAAAGATCAGGATTTCTACAAGTTTGCAGTTCAAAATGAAATACCTGGACAAATATTTACAGTAAGTCTAAAAAGAAACGGCGTACAGACTCCTGGTAAAATGCCATGTTTGGAATCAAGATAAAAACCTTCATATCTTTAAATGTGATAAATGTCTGTAGAATTCAGCTGTAAACCATTAAAAAAAACATTACAAAAATTATTTGCTAAAACAGCTACACATTAAAATGAACACTTTGTTGATTTAAGTAGCTCTTATTTGGCCATTATGCCACATCCACGGTCCTCCAAAGGTGAGCCCACCGTGTTCCTTTTTAAATTTAGTCCAATACTTTGGCTTTCTTCTGGAAATCCTTTTCCAAGTTTGATGTAGGTTAGAATTGCAGTGATGCTGAGAAATTAATCCCTTTTCATCCTTCCAGGAGACACCAAGAGGTGTTGGCTCAAAACAGATGCTTGAAAGTATTCAGAATTAAAATCTGCATCAACTATTCCCTTTGAGAGCTAGAAACCTTTCTAAAAGCACCACAGCATGACGCTTCCACCGCCATGCTTTACTGTGGGTATTTCGTTCTTTAGGTGATCCGCATTGTTTTTATGCCAAAGGTTGAAGTATGGGAACTTTTTTTGTAAAACACTTAAAACAGTTTTTTAATATAATGCAACCTATATTGTACGGCGTGGTGTGAATTTGTCTGTGAAAGCCACGTTGAATTCTTGAAGATTTTATTCAAGCGTGGAGGTTTCCTTCAGAAGAGTCTTCTGTGTAGCAAGAATAATATTGAGTAAGGGTTACCAACGCTCACTCTTCTGGAGGGAGACTAAGTCGCTCTGCACAGACAAATCTCACTCCAAACATAAGTGGCTACACTCAAAGCAAAACACTCCCCCCCCCAAAAAAAAACAGGCGTTTTTTTTTTTAAAACATTTTAAATTTTTTATAAAGAACCAAGGTGTGCATGTACACAGCTGCTGATATCTTGTTATATTAACCACTAGTTTATGTGGGGACTTTTTTAGCGTATTCCATACAATTATCCGATGCAACCTGCCTCTTCAAAAGGTGGTAATCAGATCATTCATTTAAATAGTCGAGAGCTACAAATATATTCTAATATGGATTTTTTTAACATTACTGCTGTTTTTGTATCTTTTCCATGGACTTTTAGTATTTAGTTTAAGAGCCTCAGAGAGGATAGTCTGTAAAGATAAATGAGTATTAATAGCATAACCCTTTGTTTTAAAATACCTATCCCACCCCTCGGTGATCCCTCTCTGCTCCAAGCTAGACTCAATGTCTTCCCCTGACTGATACCTTTGTATAATGAGACTTCACCTTCTCTGTAATCACTCCGTCAACCTGGGCTTTAACTAAAGGATCCAGCTGGGCAAATATCAGTAAAATCCATTCAGGACATCCGACTTTATATAATTGATGGTAGGCGTGGACTCAAAACAAAAGGTGGTTCAACAACAACAACAACACTATTAAGCCACCAGATCGCTGCATCTTTCATTTTTATTCCCCCCCCCTACAGAATAAATGTCTCAGTACTCTAGATGAGAAAAACTTTCTGGCACAAACATTTTTCACAACACCGAAACTTTTCACATGTACTGAATTGTGGGATTTATTTGTTTTCAAGTGAAAACAAAGAAATCTTAAATTCATCCCCACCTGTAGATACAATTCTCTTGAGTTCACACCTGTCATCAACTATGTTGAATAAAGTGTCTGTGCTCGTTAATTTCTCCTGACTTTTTCACTCTTTTGCATCGTTTACCTAAATAGATATTTTGGGGAGAATTGACAAAAGTGCCATAGGATTATTTACAGACCACCATACAACAAAGAAAGTCCTCAACACTTGAAGAAAATGTGAGACGATAGGCACATTTAAAAAGGCAATAAGAGGCCGACAGCAGCACTGAATGGTTTGCAGGAGTTTCTAACAAAAAAAAAAAACAATCTCCTGTATTTTCCATAAGTCTCAGGTAAGGAGTCGGGTTGTTAATCAGACCTTGTTCCCAAAGAATAGACCCAGGCCTGGCTAAAGTCTCCTATACCCTTGTATAAGAGACAGTATGGTCTGCTGAAACTAAGCTTCTAGTTATGAGCAAGAATTCCCGAACGCATAAGACAACGGCACTAGAAGAACACCATTAACACTTTAAAGCACATCATGCTCGGGGGGTTTTGGTCAAGTTGGATGAAATTCTGAACAGCCTGGACCAAAAACCTCACAGAAAGCTGAGGATAGTTGAGAGCCACATCAAGTCCAACTATACATCTAAATCAACAGTAGAAGAAGAAATGTCATGATTCGTTAAACTTTAGAAAACATTTGCTAGGCAGGACGGGCAGATCTTACCAAGTCCAGATGTGGGGCGCTAAAAAAGGCATAAAAGGCAACAACATTTTAAGGGTGTTTATACTTACCCAACCAGATTTTTGCACTTTTCATTCATATTCTTCATAGCAAGGATAAAAAGTGTAAAAGACATTGCAGCAGGGGTGTGAGAGCTGCAGTATAAGATGATTTGTGAGCAAATATCTGCTTGTTTAAGTCATTTTTTTTTTTTTTTTTATAAAACTCAGTCACATCTTTGTTGAAAAACAGCATATGCAAACAGAAATTAGTCTCCAGCTCTTTGTTTTCCTCCCAGTACTATAAGATTGAAACTGCAAGTGAAAACTTTGACAGCATTTCAGATTGTTTTCTCAGTCTACATAAAATTGACGAGACTGTTTGCATGTAGAGAGGTGGTTACATCACGTCTTCAATTCAAAGCAGGACAAAGAAAAAGTCACACCAGATTTGAGTTTTTTCTCTGGTTTATTGTTGGTTTTTTCTTTGACAGACATGGGTACATAACCAGAGCAAGGCTGTTAAAGAGCCGCCTCAGGCTGAGATGCACAGAGTTACGGGACAGTTTACATTATTGCATTAATCGATAACAATATCTTGCATGTGCAAAAACATGGTAAGCAAACAGGAGGGAGGGTGAAAACATGGGGCGGTGATAGACAGGAGAGGACTTCACTGTAACGTACAACAACTCATCAGAAACGGTCATCTTTACCTGTTTTATCTCTACAGGCAACAAAACAGACATTTTATCCAAGTTTGTCAAACCTTCACTGTAAACAGTAGAAATAAGCTTTACCTCCAAGTTGTGCGTTAGGTTTTTTAACATTCGGTCAGGACCTGCATTAACACTGAATTCAGACTCGTTACGAAGCGACAGTCATCTCCACGTTAAATGTTTTTGGACGGTGTCGTTATGGAGACACAGCCACACCAAGAGACTTTGTTTTTTTCTTTAATGCATGCAGCACACAGGGGCCAGCAGGAGTATTTCTGAACAGGGGCATGTGTGAGCATGAATATTTCATCTGCGTTCGAATGGGTTTTCATCTCAGGGGTGTGCTGCAGAGGCCTCATGGAGTCCGTCCTTATATTTGACTTGTTTATGCAAACACACACGCGCACACGTCGGAAATATAAAGACAAGCGCTGCTGCCACCAGGAGTCTCCAGAGTCTCCTTTTAGCCCGGCTAATTTCACATTAGTTGACTGACAATTTATTCGTAAGGGGAAAAAATGTGACCCCATTAAAGTGACATTCTGTAATCCCATTTAACAATGAAACCCAATAAAAAGCGTTCATCACGTTCTGGCCATGAAGAGAAAAGGGCAAAATTTTGTTTTCTAGAAACCTAAAACAATACGACAGGTGGAGCTTAAGCGGTTCTACCGGTTCTGAAACGGCCCATTTGGGAATTTTAAATCAACTGTATTTGGGACGAAACTAAAAGTAATTACTGATGCAGTAACAGAACGTGTTTTTTCATTTTGTGTCAGGAGAGAATAACTGTTGTTGCTGTGCTTTGTGTTTTCTAACTATTTTCTGTGCACTTTTTCACCTTTGAACTCATTATCTTTGGAGAAAAAAAAGGGAGAGTTAAACGCTTGCAGTGATTACACGTTCCCAGAATGCAGCGCGACCAGGGCCAAGGATTCATATTCTTCTAAAGGTGAGCATAAAAGATTGCGTTTTGATTTCACAATATTTGGTAATACCTCCCCAGAGACCCCTGCTAGTTAAAAAAACACCGCGGCAGTCTGTTGAATCTAGCCGCTCTAAGAGCACAGCATCAGACGAACGCCGCTGACCTGGAAAATGTGGCGTTTTCATTTCAAGTAGGTGTTTTACGACCCCGTTAGTGTTCCACGTGGTTGGCTCGTTGCAGTGCATCACATTTAAGACTATGCAGAGGAATGTATCACGGTTTAAATATGAAATATTCATTCAGCTTAGTTTCCACAATGTGACAGAAGATTAGTAAAGACGTTGAACTGTTAAATTTCATGACCGCCTCTACATCCATCAGGTGCCATGATATGCATAGAGCTTTATTACTCGTCTGTGCTGATGGCTAAGCCTAATATGTACAAACCCAGCCCCTTGCTCCACCTCCATCAGTTTTTTCTACCATCTCATCGTCTACGTCCCGCTGCCCCCTCCCTCCCTCCCTCCCTCTGCCTCCACCCCTTCCTCCCTCTACTCCTCGATTTCCAGTATCAGGTCATCTCCCTCCAGAGAGGTTTCCGGCTCCACGTGGACCGCCTTAACCGTCCCGCTTATGGGCGAGTTGACCACCGTCTCCATCTTCATGGCCGACAGGACACAGAGCGGCTGACCCTTCTCCACCTGCAGCAGATATAAGGACGGGTTGACATTCAAGACCAATGAATTACAATATGACTGAAAAGTCATCAGTTCTATTAAATTTGACAGTTATGGCTCAGTTTCTCAGGAAATTGCGCAGCAGAAAACCAGATTTCAATACAGAAACATCTGCGCCATGTTAAGACCTTCCAGGTAGGCCAAAAAGGTCACTGCTTAAAAAGCCACCTGTTCACAGAGCGCTGTTATCCAAGACGACAGATGGTTGAACAGCAGTAAAAAGCTTTTAGTGGGGTAGGAAAAGGCGATCAGTCTGTGGCACTGCTGAGGTGTAAAGGAAGCCCAGGTGGCCTCCAGCTCTGGTGCCTCGTCTTCCTGCTGGAGAAGATCCAGTTTCTCCGTCAGGTTTAGGCCATGATCGTTTCCTGGCCGATAGACAGCGGTGATACCACGTCATTAAAGCAGGGATCGGTACTTGCTGCGGTGTGGGCAGCCCTGCTGGGAAATGACATTAGCATCTATATAAAGCTTGTCCACAGATGACGGGACTCCCCAAGTAACATCCTGGGCATCTCCTCTTCTTCAAGACCTCTGTGACCTCGATCTTCTAATTAAATGCACCGTTTACTTTTTATCTGAAAAGGGGGGCTTAGAACGGCGTAGTCCTTTTTCTCCTTAATCCAGGTAAGATACACCTGACGTCCTCGATCTGTGTGCGGCGGCTTTTGAATCTCCACCAGACTCTTTAATAGGGTTTTCAAGGACGCAGTTATCTCTGTAGCTTGGAAACCTTTATCACACCTTTTCCTTCCACTCGACTTTCCATTAATATATGTGGATGACCTGTTATGGTTCTCCTGCCTTGTGGAGCCAAAAAACAAAATTAAATGTCTAAAATATATCCCTGAGCAGTGAATCTATACTAGTTTCACTTTCTGAGTTGAACCTGCATGACTGACCTTTCCAGAGGAAAAGGAAACCCATCATTAGTGGACAAGGTGAAGTATGATTGTGTTTGAGGTAGCACCTTACTGCATGAATATTGCAACAGAGCACAAGAATTGAGAATGTAAAAATATGTGGCAAAGAAGAAGGTGGCTAAAGCAAAGCTCGGATTTAGGAATACAACCACACCACCTTAGCAAATCAAGGAATTTAGAAATTAATCATCACCTGTCGAGGCTTACCCTGGTTTTCACTTTGTTTTCTTCAACATCTAACCTGCCAAGCCCAGTTTTTAACAATTCATGATGTTTTATTCTAAGGACTATAACACAAATGAGAAATAAATGCTTTGCAAGTTCTTTGGTAGACCTAGAGGTTTTGAATCTAACAATAAATGGAGGAATAGCGTACCGCGAGCGAGCTATTTTTAGAAACGTAACGTCACGATGACGTCACATCACGTGGTACGCGGTAGGACAAGCTTGCATAGTCCGCCGCTGTTTCGCTGTAAAAGAGACGTGCGTTAGCCTAGGTTTTACTCGTTTAAACGACTGCTTTTTCCTAAATCTAAGACCATGGTTATTGAACATTGTTGCTATGGAACGTGCAACAGCAACTCGAGGTACGCTGATCGGCCGCATATGAAGGATGTTTTCTTCATTACTTTCTCGAAATTTAAGAGTGCCAAGGAGAAATGTGTGCGATGGGTACACCGGTGCGGGCGGCCTACACAACATTTCAACCCGGAAAAAGTTACGGATAGGCACGATAGGAGGCCGACATGTTAATAATGAAGCGCCTGCTACCATGATAGAATATAGGCTATCATGGTAGCAGGCGCTAACATGATACCCTGCTACCAGGATAGCCTACTCAAAAACATTTAAAATAAGACAAACATTAAACAATTCGCCATGAATCTCTTAAGGGAAAGATTCTGAGATGTAAACAGTTGTTTTGTAGCTACCAATTGGCAACATATACCGATTCCTGGACGGTGATTACAAACAAAAAAACGGCCGACGACAATGAACGCCGCGAAAAGCAACAAAGCTTACCGTTCGATCAACTCGGCCTGTTTTCCGGTCTTTTTAAGCCCTCGACACTCAAGCCATCGTTTCAGCTGAAGGTTGGTGTGTTCTTCGACTGTGCGACCAGTAAACCGTGCGCCTGGGACATCGTCTTGGGAAAGTTTAATGGCTGCAAACTCGGTCATATCGCTGGTTCTGTTGCTGGTTGCTACGTGCGTTCTCTATCGGTTTGTCCTACCTAAGCGGCAAAAGGGGCGTTGCTCTTGAGACGGTGACGTCACGTGCGCGGTACGCTATTACAATTTTATTAACACTAAAGCATCAGAACACATGTCCCTAACCTCTATTAAAACACACAAAAAGGTGCATTAAATGAAACGATTGGTCGATGCAATTATAGAATGAAAAATATGTTCTTACTTTTGATTAATTTAATAATTAAACCTTTTGGTGTTTGCTGGGTAGAACCACTGTAGGGAGAAACTGATTCTGATGGTTGGGAAATTGATTTGTACATCTCTAGTGTTGAGGATGTCCAAATGAATCAAAAGGAAAGCAGCAATGGAAGAGATTACATTTCATACTATTCTACTAAACCGCTCCTTTCTTTGTCAGGCTAGGCTGGTTGTTTTTAGCTGCATACAACACGTTTTGTGGTGAGGAGACAAAAGATAAATATTGGTGCAGCTATGCTGACACTGTGCAAACGTCAGATGTATTGAAATGGATCACCGTGTCAGGAGTGGTGGGGCAGAGATCCTGACGACACAAACTGCAGTTTTACGTCTCTGCAGCTCTGAGTTGACATCAATCTCTGCACTGCACAGGTTCAAAACCTACGATGTGAGTAACGACTTGAGGATTGAAGAATAACTCAACCCAAGGTAACAGAAATCCTGGCCTGAGCGCTTAGAAACTGACCTTGGATCCGACTTTAACTTTGACCTCCAGGACTTTTCCAGGCATCGGCGCTCCCACCTGACCCTTGATGGACTTCTGAGCCTTGGGATGGAACTTCATTTCCTGGAAAAAGGGATTAAAAGCATGATTCATCAATGCAGTCAGTCATTCATACACATCTGCCTCCATTTATCCTCTCAACCAGACAACTGCTCATTCAGCTGAACAGTCAAACATTCCTGCTGAGCCTCAAACCACGCTCCACATGCGTTTTGTTCCCATGAATAAAAACTAGTGACTCACCGTGTCAGTCGTTTTAGACGGTCTGGTGTCAGAATAAAAGGTCCCCTCCTCCACCCACCACCCTTCTATTAATAGTTTACCCACAGAGGTCTATTCATCTCTGAACCAGCTCATCTATCAGACGTCCCTCGTTTATCCCTCCACCAGTGCCTCCATAAACCCACTGAACTACCCCGGCTGTACATCATGGCCCCTCCGTACCTTCATGGCCACGGTGTCTTTAACCAGCACCGATCTCAGCTGTCCGTTCATCTCAAAGAACACCTCTCTCTGCCCGGCCTTGTTCAGGTCGCCCAGCGCCAGGGCCTTGATGTGGAGGGTCTTTCCTCTCTCCAGCTCCACCTGAGCAGGAAGGAGACATGTTACCGGACTGGACTGAATGCACCTGAAGCAATAAAAGACAATCAGACAAGAACAATGTTTCCCCTCGGTGCCGTTCTTACTGGACACGTATCCCAGTGATGAAGCTAAAGATCTAGCAACCTTTCTACTGTATTCTACAATTAACTACTCCATAATACGACACACAGTAATTAAAATTCAATATTTACCACTCTTATATTAGGTTTAGCTTTAAACTGTTTTCAGTAAGTTCTGGAAAAACGATCAAACTGTGGATGAATGTAGCAGTTGTACATTTTTAGGAAAGACCCATTGGAGGTTTTTCACCGTGTTATGGTTCTCTTGGAGAAGAGTTTAGAGCAAAGAGCAAAAAGTATAATAGTCCAACGTGAGATGTACAGAGCTTTAACTGGCCCTGACTGATGATTGCATGGTCAGTAACCAAAAAAAGCTGACATTTCTCCCCGTCAGTGAACACATCATTTGGAGGCACTTCCATGAAGCAGAAACACTGATGTGTCTTGGTGTGGAAATAGTGGAAGGGATACTAAAAGTTAGCCATGTCCAATATAAGTGAGATTAGGGCTGGACAATATTTCAGTAACATTATATATTGATTGATAGACATATTTATAGAAAAAAGGAGAAAGGGCAGCCTCTGAGCCAGTTTAACTTTTCCCCAAAAAAAAGACAGAAAAGCTTGTATTATCTAGGTTTTGAATAGGATTTTTAGTTTAAATAATCCTTTTGGCAGAAATGCAGATTAACTGTTAGACAAAGGAGAATACCCAATAGTGTGGAAACATATTTTGCTATACTTCGGGTCTGTAGAATACCTAAAAACACATTTGGCCCTTACTCGAGGACTTCCATCAGTGTGCTACCTCCGCAGAAATAAAGTGATTTATTGTCCGACAGCGCGGTTTATGCTCCCTTTTCTACAGCGTTGATCTGTATGCAGGCAGCAAAAGGCTACACTGTGTTATTAGCATTTCTGCAGCAGGGCCACAGCGTCGCCGTGGTTAGTCATCAGAAATGCTGCACGATTTCAGGACGTTCAAAAGAGATCAAACCAGACAGGCAGATTTGCCCTCGCAGCAGGAAAACATGTCAAGTGCTGCCGTGGGCGTTAGGGCCGCCAGTTTCATTTGGAGGCGCTCGTGTCTGCCGCTGGTCTATTAGCGATGGGGTGCAAACTAGTCCCCAAAACGTTCACCTTGGTCGGGAAAAGCTTTGTGTTTACTCGTCACATCTTAACTGCAGCCGACCGCTCTGCTTTTAGGTGTTTAGGATCCCGCGTGCTGTATGATTTCAGAGCTTCAGCTGCACCAGCGTCCCGTCATTACAGCTGCATCTCCACGAAAGAGAACATCGTTTAAAGGTTTCTTTCAGTATTTCACTTAAACAACTGAAGCTCATATTATACAGATTGACTGCCAACTGATTTATTTCAAGTGTTTATTAATTTAGTTGATTATGGCTATTAAGCTAATGAAAAGCTCAAATGTAGTTATTTTTAAGAAAACCAATACAGGAAAGGATTTTCCATTCAGAAATGTTACGTTATTTCGACTGTTGACAGTGACCCAACAATCGGACGACTGGACAGCACAAACGCTGGCTGTATTAAAGTATTTTCTTGGAAAGTTTAATGGAAGGAAAAAGGGGATTAAAAAGGTGTACAAGGATAACCATAACCCTAGTATTGAGTGCATATACTGTACAGTACATGGACATTTGTCTAAATAAATCCTCAACAAGGACGGTAAGTCACAAAAGGTTATTGTTAAAGAGGAACGTTGTGTGTAAGGAAAAGGTGTGGTAGAAAATGAAATGTACTGCGATTGATGCACCTGTACATAAATCATGGTCTGAACGGGCCGGTGAAGTATCCATGTGTTTATTCCAGACAGGCTTCTAGCAGCCGCTCTTTGACATCCAACAGAGGAGTAGGAGAGGAAGACTGACAATCACAGAGATAAAGAAAAGCTGGCAGGCAACAGGAAAGAGATGCATGAAGTCAGACTGGAGGAAATAAAAAAACATCTCTCCTGTCTTTAGCTGATCTGTACACGGTTTCTTACAACATGTAGTGGCTTTTCAGATAGAGACACTCTTCCATGTTTGTGTGTTGACACAATACGCACCTTTTTCCTTCTCATAACAATTCTGGTCACTGCTGCAGGTCTTTCCCTCCTGATGTTTACCGTCGCACCTCTTAATTTATCTCACGGCTGTTCAGATAGCTCTTTGCATCTGTCTGAAACGTTTTCTGATTCTGTTTGTTCACCTCTATATTTGTCAGTCCTCCCATGTGTCACAGTTTTGTATTGCTGCTCTGCAGCATCTTTACTATCAGGCTCCTTCATCGACCCATTTCAGCTTCTCTTTTATCAGCCGTCCGCTGGCTTGTTTTTCCTCCCCCTGCCTTGACCCTTCTGTTTATTTCAAGCTGCCTGGTTTCCATTGATATTCCAAACTAAGAGTTGGTGCAGAGACAAAAATACACCCCGCTGCAGATATGCACTGATCTCTATTTGTTATTATACCTCTCTGACTCTTCATCCCACATCTGGTGACAAAACACGTTTTCTTAATGCTTGTGTTTTCTCATCTCTTGCCGTTCTTTTCTGAAACTTCCTTTAATCCGAACTCGTCTCCTTCTTTGGGTGTTTACCCAAACTTATGCAAGGAAACGGTTTTGCTTTCTTTAGCCATGCAACTTCCTCATGATATTTCCTTACTGCTGTTCCTATTAAAAATAGAGAGTCTGCCTGTGGAGTGTTTACAAGATTAATTAATCTTTTTAGTGAGGGTTTAGTCTGATATCACCATGTACAAGTATAATGCAGCTAAAATTAACTCCTCTCTGCCAGCTTACAAGCCATCAGACCAACTAAGGCTTTAGTTTTTCCCCAGTAATAACCTCCCTCTCTGTATGTGCTCCCAGTCAAAAGGATGTTAAAAGTTACAGGCTGATTTCAGGTGCTTGTAGGGAGAAATTATATCTCGTAAATAAGGTGTGACAAAGGTCATGGAGTCAGCAGTGATGATGGCTGCCACTTGGTGTTAGAATTGGACGACATCTCTTCAACCTCTAAAGAAGGTATTCAGCGCGACAAAACTCTTGCTTTAACCCTCATCCCAAACCTAACTGGTTGTGCTAATAAAAAACACTCTTAGCTGTAGATGTTGTTACTGAGGGAAATGGACCCAAAGCTAGCTGTTCTCAGTATCAGCGAGGCATTTAAGAAGACAGAGGAAACCATTCTCTGAGGTTTGAGACTTCAGCAAATAGTTTAAAATACTGCAGCAGATTTGAGCTTCTATTCTTTTAAAAATATGATCCGTCACAAGACTAGGAAGTTGAAAGTCTTTTTTTTAGAAATGTCACGGTTTTGGTGCTGCACAATAATCAAGGGAACACAAACAGACTGATGTTTAAAGTTAGAAACATTAACAGTGCCAATTATGCTAACCCTGCTATTCACCAATAGAAGATGCATAAAGCAACTTAAAAATGCTGTTTTAAAATGTTAGTGAAATCCCTTTCAACTGCAAAGCGGTGTAACACAAACTGCTCTCCGACACATGAGTAACACAGCGATGCACAGATACGGATATCGGCTCAGGAATCGACCAATTAGCTGGATCGGATTTCGGATGAATGATGAATGAAATGAGTGGATGATTCCGATCCAGTCATTTCTTTTTTTCTTATCAACATCATACACTAATAAAGTTACAGCGATCTAGTCACTTCACTTCTAACCGCGACGGTTAGGTCATCACGCAGAGCAGCTAGTGATGAGCAGAGCAGCATGGAGTAGGTCTCAGACCGAGCCAAGTCTGCTACTTAGAAACATTTCAAGCTTGATACGCCAACAAGTCCGACTGCAACATGAAAACAAACAGGGGGGTGATAAGGTTGGTAAATTCAACAACACAAACTAAGTAAGCACCTCCAAAAGCACTATAATAAAGAGCATGCAGACCTTTTTTAAAAACAATGTTTATGTCAAGCCTTCACTCGCGTGGCAAGGTGCACGGTTCATTAATTCAACAGTAGTATCGGGTGTCGGCCGATACGCTCAGCCCTGGTATCGGATTGGAAAAAAACCGGATCACTGCATCTCTACTGTGACGTCACCTCTGCTCCCAATCTGAGTGATTAATGATCAGTGAGCCAAGGGCGTCTTCCGGCTCTTGTACTGTTATAATGACTTAATGACAGCTGGAGTTGAAACATTCAAATATCAGACCACAAGAGAAATGATGGTCATCATTTTGGGCCTCTGGGACAATTAAGACATGTAGAGAAACCTTTTTATGACGCAAATCAAATGCTTTAAGTATTCGTATTGCTAATGTCTGTTTTTTGTTTCATCAAAGCAGGTCTCTTTTGTAAATGTGATCTTGGATCTCAATGAGACAACCTGTATAAATATATGTTAATATATTAGTAAACATAAATATCAGTAATTAAAACAGCTATGATTTATCCTCCTCCAGTTTTACCAACGTAATCAAGCTCTTCCTGCCTCCTGTTTTGCTCTCTGTTACCCCTCTCGACAGCACCCCTGGTGCATCATACATGTTTCATATCAGTGATTCATCTGTGGTGTCTATATACAGGCCTCCCATGCTGTGTACATTTACCTAAAGAGGCCCCTCGAGCACCCAGCTCCAATCTGTCACATTCAGCTGCTTATCTCTGCGGAGCTACAACTTTCAACTTGTGCCTGAATCAGGCCTTTGATAAGATTTCATTAATGACTGGCGTCAGCTTTGCCTTCAGAGTCATGATGTGCACAAGTAGGTCCCCGCTTCTGAAGGCCTGCGTTCATAACGCCGTTAAATGTCATTAATATTGTGAGTCATCAGCACATAGCAGTCACAGGCAGTCTAATGATCTTTCTTGTCCTTTTTGTGCTAGAAGTACACTTTATGTGGGTTAATGATAGCAGTCAGAGTAATGTGAAAGGAGGTGTTGCAGGAATTTAAATCAACTATAGCCCTGCTTTTATACAGCGTTTCCGTCTAAAGTGCTTGAATCCATGGTCAGGGAAGAACTGCGGGAATATTTAGCCACCAATTTGATTCTCTCAACAAGTCAGTCAGGTTTCAGTAAAAAAAAAATCACAGCAGTGATACTTGTTCAATCAAGCCTTGAGAAATAAAATCAGACTGACGTTAAAAGCTACTGAAATGTGAGACCTTTACAGGCCCTTAAGGGACTGTTCTCACAGCAGGGAGCCACTGTATAAACCCCTGGCCACAGTACAATCGCCCTCTTCAGCACGCTGCTCCTCAACAGCCGCATTGGAGAGACAGCCACCTGGGTCCACATGGGTTTGGACACCTACGAACATTTGCAGTGCCGGCCAGGCTAAGTAAAGTCTCTTTTCTGTGAAACCAACATCTGAACTTAGCAGCCGACTACACTGGAGACGGTCTGCTTGTAACCTTCCTCTTCCTCCAAGTAATGGTAAGGAGATGGTGCCAACTTTTAAGTACAGCGGATTTCTGATTAAACTTGCATTTAAGAGATACATTCATCAATTTATGAACTCTTAACAGGATTTCATAAAAATAAGTGATTGAAAACAAAGCCATTAGAATCAGTTTTTATTCATTTTCCTCCTCTATATGTAAACAAACATGTTTTGAAAAAGCAAGTTCAACGAGTAAGAATTCAACCAGGAAGGAAAGATTTTGGGTTTTTCATCACTTTGTCTGAAATAATCTTTAATCTGAATCTTACCTGCAAAACCCTGGTTAAAACTCTAGCATCACTCTGAGCAGGTGTTCCTAGGTGAGTTTGCATGCATCTTACTACTCCGTTGTGCAATTGTTGTAATTAAAGTGTGTTGCTGTTATCTCGGCCTGGTCTCCCTTGCAAGACAGGTCTGTGGTAGAAATGGGACCAAAGTGGTTAAATGAATAGGGGGAGAAGAAGTGAGTATTTATGCAGTGCTTGCTGTTGCAATTAGCGGTTATTGGCTTGTGAGCCTAAAGAGGTTTGATCCAACCTAATTTGGCAGAAGTAGAGATGAGATTTAGATTACTCTGCAAAACTTTTCAGAAATCCTGTTGAAATATGTTGATGCAGCACAAAAAAAAACAGCAGTGTTCCAGCAGTGTTCAGATTTGAAGAGATTTGAAATAAACTGCTAAACATAAGTAAAAGGATTACTGTGAGAGCCTTTTCTTTCTTTATACACAAGTCCCACACCATCAGCAGCTCCCCGCCTTCACTGTAGTCTGGCCCTCAAACAGATTTGCTCCTTAAATCTGCCCTGATAACCACGACGGCTGCCTTAGAAGCAAAGTGTTATCTCTCTCCGTCTGTGCTTTGTCCCGACCTCCCGCGGTTCAACAAATCAGCCAGCGCAGCAGAAGCTGCCACGCTCGGGCACAGAAATAAACGTCCCTCTAAGGAGCGCCTAATAATTACCCGGGCAACCTGACAAACACCGCCACCTACATGATGCGTCTGTGCAGCTCCAGCTCACACTTCAGCGTCGGCTCTCATGGGAGGAAGCCAAACTGAGCCAACTCGGTTTGCCCCTCAGTGCTGGTTAGCTCAGTTAAACAGCTTTTTGATCACCAGGTCATCAATATTTAACACGCAACGGCAGAGCGATCAAAATACTGTAAAGAAAATGTGCCATGTGAGGACAAGGAGCAGACATTTATTGTAGGGTTAGGAGCGCTATAATTAACTGAGCTTCAAAATATGATTATCAGACCTTTACCCTGCAGGCGGGAGTTAAGGGATAATTTCATGCTGCTGGGTTTTTAACTACTTATTTTAATTTGCATTACTTTTTAGAGAAGCTAAATAAACCAAGAAGATTATTTTTATATGACAGGATGCAGCAGCGCTGTTTGCTCCTTGGACTCATGTGAAAGGACGTTCAGACGGTGTTATTGCACAGACTGGTCAGTGAAGTAGTCCAGTCAAGTTTTTATCATCTGAGGCTAACTAGCAAAGTCCAGCCCTAGCTTCCCCGTGATACCCTTGAAAGGGTCATTCATGCTTTTATCTTTTCTAGACTGGTCTCATGATGCCCTCTCAAACCAGTGCAGGTGGTGGGAGACAGAAGGACAATAATAGCATCACTCTTGGACAGTGGTTCCCACCCCATGCATGAAGCTGCTGCTGAACTGGAGAGCTCCTTCAGTTCAGCTGCATCCTAAATGCACAAAGGAACATTATCACAGATCCTTCCTCCCAGCAGCTGTTAGACTTTATAACCCTCATTGCTCACAACAAACTTAACGTCCATGTTGTCATAGCATATATTTTTCATTCCTGTAAAGAGTTTAAGTTGGTGTTTTTAATGCATAAATAACCACATTTTTGAAAATTATAATTTTGAATTATGAAATGTGTGCTCTGCATTGAATCCATCCCTCGGGGAGCAGTGGGCTGCCACTGCACGGCTCCCATGGAGCATTCTGGGGGCTACAGGTCTTGCTCAGTAACAGAGCAGCAGTCTGTGGGATCAAATTATTAACCCATGGAGGTCTGGATTTGGAAGTGGAAAAACACACTACAGGCGGATCTTTGATGTAATGTCCTTAAAACAAGTCAAAATGAGGCTCAGCAGCGTGTGTGGCCTCCCTGTGCCTGTATGACCTCCCTACAACTCCTGGGCATGCTCCTGATGAGGTGGAGGATGATCTCCTGAGGGATCTCCTCCCAGACCTGGACTAACGCATCCACCACCTCCTGGACAGTCTGTGGTGCAACGTGCCGTTGGTGGATGGAGCAAGACATGATGTCCCAGATGTACTCAGTTGGATTCAGGTCTGGGGAACGGGCGGTTCAGTCCATAGCACGTTCAGGCCAACAGCACCAGCATATGGTCTCACAATGAGTCTGAAGATCTCATCTCTGTACCTAATGGCAGTCAGACTACCTCTGGTGAGCACATGGAGGGCTGAGCCACCCGCCAAAGAAATGCCACCCCACACCATTACTGACCCACTGCCAAACCGGTCATGATGGAGGATGCTGCAGGCAGCAGAACGTTCTCCACGCCGTCTCCAGACTCTGTCACGTCTGTCCCATGTGCTCAGTGTGAACCTGCTTTCATCTGTGAAGAGCACAGGGCGCCAGTGGCCAATTTGCCAATCTTGGTGTTCTCTGGCAAATGCCAAGCGTCCTGCACGGTGTTGGGCTGTAAGCATAACCCCCACCTGTGGACATTGGGCCCTCGTACCTCCCTCATGGAGTCTGTTTCTGATCGTTTGAGCAGACTCAGGCACATCTGTGGCCTGCTGGAGGTCATGTTGCAGGGCTCTGGCAGTGCTCCTCCTGTTCCTCCTTGCACAGAGGTGGAGGTAGTGGTCCTGCTGCAGGGTTGTTGCCCTCCTACTGTCTCCGCCACGCCTCCTGATGTACTGGCCTGTCTCCTGGTAGTGCCTCCATGCTCTGGACATAGCAGAGCTGGTGTTGAATAAATGTCAGCTTCACAGGGGTGTTCAAATGAAAGGCAGTATTTATTCAGTTGCCATGGCTGGCCTAGCCTAGAACAGGGTTATTGTGAAAGGATTTGGCCACAAGGTCAAACATCTAGGTGAAAAATCAAGTGTAAACGTATTGCAATGTATTTTATAAAAAATAAGCACAGTGATTTTATTTTTTATTTCTCTACCCGCTCACTAAACAAAATGTTAATAAAATTAACAAAATAGGTCGATTTTTTTGTTAAAGTAGGGACCTACAAATTCAACACCGGTCCAAAGTGTAGAAAGAGCTTCACTGAATGTCGACAACCAATTCTGCACTGGACTTGCACAACTTCATGAGTTTCTGGGGAATCAATTGTTTTCTTTAGAGCATACACATGATAAAACCTTGACTATTTACTTAGATCTCCATTAAATCTTTGTAAAAGTCTGTACTTGAATGTAAAAAGTTACCCCAAAATGATCTCAGATGTTTGGAAGTTTAAGTCGAAGAAAATTGGAAAATGTGGGAATTGTGGTCTGATCGTCAGCTCAAGAAGTGTCAGAATATCCAGTGATTGTGACAGATTTCCTTTTTGTTCAAGAAAATACGTCATAATATAAAAATGTCATTTTAAAATTGAGACAGTTGAAAAAAATCAGTTTCTTTCATTTTTTATTTCAACATGCAAAGCTCTTGCTCTGAATGAGTAAAATCTGACAGTTCTCCTGCTGGGAGAATTTAAAAAAAAATTAAATAAAAAATTAAGATTTTTAAAGTAAACAAAAGAACTGTGTAAGAGAAACAGCTTTGAGCTGAATGATGCGTTTTCCTTGGACATACAACCTAATGCTGCTAAAAAGATGAGTGCAGATTAGCTGTCTGAAAGCTGTGAAAAGCAGCCACAGAGACTAAAGACGAGGGTTTCATGGTTTTCCCTAAATGCAGATGGTTATTTGATCTGTGCACATTGGAGCTTTTAACTTTGATTTAACCAAAACAAACAAAAATATTCATGATATCGAAACTAAAGGGAAAGGATATTATTCAACTAACCCTCCAGCCGCCTTATTCAAAACATTTTTTTAAAACCTTGAAGTTCCTACAAAACGTGGATTTTAGATCACCTCTCCCATTTAAACTGTATCACACCAAGAAAAGATGGGAATATGTACTACTGATGTTTTGTAATCTATTCTAAAAGTGGAAAACTTAAAACCTTTAAAGGGTAGATTATCACAAACAAAACAAAGTCAACCAAAACTGATACAACAGTTCAGTAATTAGGAAACTGTCTCAGCTAAAGAAGGTTGTTTAGCCAAGGCTGGGTTGGATCAGCACCACTGCCATGGAGCAGAGTCAATCACATTACAGCACTCAAGCCCCATTTACACTGCCCTTGTTAAACCGATCCATGCCGAGCTCGGACCGAGCTTGGATCAGTTAATCGTGCCGAGCTTGGTTCTGACGACCATTTACACATCACGCTAGCACGGCTTTCAGACAGCTAATCTGCACTCATCTTTTTAGCAGCATTAGGTTGTATGTCCAAGGAAAACGCATCATTCAGGCTTGAAGATTTTGCTTTAGTTCGCAAATTATTCTCCATATTTTCCACTATAGCTGCAATTTTTTACATGAACCAGGGAAAAGTTCTCACCAGCAATGCACAGCAACAGATGGGGGAGGGGCCGCCATCTGTTGCTGTGTTACTATATTAATTTGTACTCCGTACAGCTGGAGAAACCCAGCATTTTTCACTAAAATATGTCCAAACAGGGACCCTTCTAGAGTGCTTTAACTGTTTTGACTACTTGTTTTCTACGACAATTGGCTTCCTAGCCAATAATGTTCCCCAACAATAGAAAACGTTGAACAATATTAAGCATTTTTCTCTGCTGCAGTCTAAAGCTGCACCCCAGGATGCCCGTCTTCATCGTCCCTGCAGTCTGTTGCTGAGGCTACCGGCGGCTGTCTTTTCTCTTTGGAGTTCACGCTTCAGTCCTGATTTGAACTCTTCAGTCTAAAGTTTTGCTCATCAAACAGCGCTCTGCTGTCAGTCTGCTGAAGCACGCCCCCCCCCCACTGCGCAGCACTTTCTTGGTAAAAACAGCCCCGTTCAGAGAGAAACTTTCTGTCAGCATCAGATGTCTTCAGAATATTTCTGCCGTGTGCGTACAGTTGAAGAGGTTCAACCAGTTTAAACCCAACTGATGACAGTGATCAAGTTAAAACAGAGGCTGGATGCAGATCTCGAAAATTCCAGGAGGAACGTCTTGTTTCAGATTTTCTTCTCTCTTCTAGCCCCACTTTGTATGCAAAAGGACTTCGACCTGATATTTTGTCCCCTTTTCACTCTATATTCCACCCACACCAAAATAAACAAACAGTAATCTTCTCAAGTCAGTGTAAATTATTTTTCCCTTAGAGATGTTTGGCCACAGACTCTCCTCTAACTTGCTCTTTCTTGCACTTCTTCAGGCTTCCTACACATTAGTTGTATAATATGCACTTTTCCAGACTTCTCAGTCCTTTACAGTCATTTTAACACAAAAACACAAATGTGTGAATGTGGCAGAGTTTGATACAGTGGCGACAGAAATCTGCATCCAAAAAAAGGAAGGACATATAGAAGGAAGGTAAGAACACAAGGGAAGAATGATAGAAAGAAGGGAGGAATGATAGAAGGAAGGGAGGTAAGAACACAAAAAAGGAATGATAGGAGTGCAGGTAAGGGCACAAGGAAGGAATGACAGAAGGGAGATAAAGACACAAGGAGGGGAGGTAAGGACACAAAGGAAGGGCACAAAGAAGAGTAGAAGGGCATGGAAAGACATGATATAGAGGCTGTAGGGAACATGTTTTGAAAAAAAAATTTGATCTCTTTTCAAAACTTCTTTTCTAGGGTCGTTCCTAACATGAAGGAGGCATTTGTTTTTACAATTGGCAGAATTTTAAAAGAGACAAATAATATTTAAACAGTTTATTGAACCACCTGCATTAAATACTGACTGAATAAACAAAAAATGTGGTTTTCTCACATTATTAAACTTGGTCATATTTATAAAATATAACAAAACAGGTGCTTTGTGGATCTGGAGAAGGCATTCGACCGTGTCCCCCGAGGGATCCTGTGAGGGGTACTCCGGGAGTATGGAGTACCGGACCCTTTAATAAGGGCTGTCAGGTCTCTGTATGACCGATGTCAGAGTCTGGTCCGCATTGCCGGCAGTAAGTCGGACTCGTTTCCAGTGAGAGTTGGACTCCGCCAAGGTTGCCCTTTGTCACCGATTCTGTTCATAACTTTTATGGACAGAATTTCTAGGTGCAGCCAAGGTGTTGAGGGGATCCCGCGGCCGGGATGAAAATCAGCGCCTCCAAATCCGAGACCATGGTCTTGAACTGGAAAAGGGTAGAGTGCCTCCTCCGGGTTGGGGAGGATGTGCTGCCCCTAGTGGAGGAGTTCAAGTATCTTGGGGTCTTGTTCACAAATGAGGGGAAGATGGAGCGGGAGATCGAGGGAGCCAGTTGAGGTGGCTCGGGCATCTGGTCAGGATGCCTCCCTGGTGAGGTGTTCCGGGCACGTCCCACCGGGAGGAGACCCAGAGGGAGACCCAGGACACGCTGGAGGGACTATGTCTCGCCTTGGGATTCCTCCGGAGGAGCTGGCCCAAGTGGCCGGGGAGAGGGACGTCTGGGCCTCCCTACTGAAGCTGGTACCCCCGCGACCCGACCCCGGATAAGCGGAAGAAGACGGACGGAACAAAACAGGATTATATTAGGTTACTGAATAGAAACAAATAAGTTTAATAGAATAAAATATGTGAAACACTAATAATTCCCACAAAGGTCTTCACCATCAACAGAGCTTTTGGCATGTCTTTGTCTATCATGTGGCCATTTTTTGCATAATGCCCTCTGCTTTTCTGTCATCACATCCTTGCCTTCCGAGCACATCAGTAAGTTTTGGTTGAGAAGTTGACTCTGCTCCGCCATGCAACCTGGCTGAATGGTAGCTATTCAGCTGACATCTTAAGGGGCTTGTTGAATGTTTATATTTCCCTAGTCCATATGTTTTATTTTATTAGTTTTGAATTTTACTGGTTCTATTGGGTTTATCTACATTATGCTTTTATCTGCAGAGCACATTGGCCTTTGTGTTTGTATTAAATGCTTTATGAATAAAGTGGGACTGGAGGACAAAACCTCACGAACGAAAAGCTCTTTAGCTGGGGATGTCTATTTTAGCGATAATTAATTGGATCAATGGGTAAGTTATTGAGGATAATATGTGTAATCTTAGTGAATGTGGCACGCATATATTTAGAAGTGAAAACAAATCTTTTATCTTCCCATTATGACCAAACCCGCTAAAATCAGATGAAAACAAGAATGGCATCTATTCACAGCAAGACTTAAAAGCCCAAATTCCTATCAAAGTGAAAGCATGCACCTTAATAAGATTTGTGTTAAATATTTCAGTTTGAATTCAATAAAACCCCTGCGTTAGTATAAAGCGTTGTATGAAAGTACCTCAAACTCCTCTGCAATCTTGGGTCCATCCAGGAACAGCCTGGTGCTGAGACAGTCCACTGGGCCAAAGTTAGCTGAACAAACAGAGAAACAGAATAAAAAACGTTTGTCTACAATTTGTGGTGTTGTTAAATATTGCTAACATTTACAGCAAAGGTGCACACAGTCACACACAAAGAGGCTTTGAGAACAAACAGTGTGTGCATGTGGGGGGGGGGGGGGGTGACAGTTTCAACTGCAGGTGTAACTAGAAAAAACACTGCTGAAATGATTTTGGTGGTTGTCGACATTCAGTGAAGCTGTGAATAAAACACCGTGGGGGTAATTACAGAGCCTCATAAAGGAGCAGATGCCTTTTATAACCATCAATGGTAATAAAGCCGGGGTTAATCAAGGTATCTGAACGTTCCTGAGGCTGCTTAGATTCTCCTGGATCATTCAGAAAGTAAGCCTTTTCTGGTTTAGCGCCTCTAAACAGCCAAACAAAAGCCCCATTTACACTACCCTTGTTAAACCGATCCATGCCGAGCTTGGTCCGAGCTTGGATCAGTTAATCAAGCCGAGCTTGGTTCTGATGACCGTTTACACATCACGCTATCTCGGTTCCTTGGTTCCTCGCCTCCTAGTGACAATCTGCGGTACTACTGCTCTCTGGGATTGAAGGAGGGACTCAAGCAAATCAAAATGGCGGCGCCCGTAACATTCAGGAAGTTATGCTTGATTATAATTGCTTTTTGAGGAGAGTCAGGCGAAGAATAACCTGACAACAGCCAGCTGCATGTCGCTCCGCCTAGCTCCACTCACATACATCTGGGACACCGCCGATAGAGAATGATTTCTCCAACCAAATTTATGGTCTGGCCAATCAGGACGCAGGGCCGGAGTTTCATATATGTGACGTAGTGGAGACGCGACCATGACGTGAGACTGTTTTGATAGCAATGGCGGCTCGTCGAGGAAGCAAGCGTTAGCATTGATGCTGCTATTTCTTCCGTGTTGTCCAATCTACCTAATATTGTTTCATTAAAAGAACATCAGAGAACGGCTCTGAAGGCTTTTGTTGGTGGAAACGATGTTTTCGCCCTTCTCCCGACCGGATTTGGCAAGTTTTGTTTTCCAGGGCCAGCGGACGTGCAGACGCGGACGCGCCCCGGAGCGGTTAGCGGTTAGCGCTAACCATGTTAGGAGGCCTTTAGTCCTCAACGCGGTCGGCCCGGAATCGACTCCGACCCGCGGCGCTTTGTCGCGGCGCTTTGTCTTCCCCCCTCTTCCTGTCAGCTCACTGTCAATAAAACGCATGCCACTAGAGCCGCAAACACATTATTATTATTATTATTATTATTTTTTTTTCCTGCGTCGCTATCATTAGCGTCACGGGTTAGCTTCGGTGTGAGTGGTTGAAATAGCACGTCAATAAAGATGACAGACAAGTGGCTTATCCAATCATATGCAAGAATTTTTGATAAGGCCCAGCCTTCTGTAAATGCAATTCCTATGGCGGAGTCCCAGATGTATGTGAGTGGAGCTAGGCGGAGCGACATGCAGCTGGCTGTTGTCAGGTTAGGCGAAGAAGGCAACCTTTGGTAAATTTACTTGACAGAGCCGGCTTTTGGGAAGTGGATAAGACAAATGAACGTCTAATCAGGGCTTACAAACGCAGGAAACAACAACAGACGTTGAGGTTCATCACACTGCTAAGCAGAATCATCACTGGAAACCGTGTGTCACGGTAAGGAAGCTAATATTTTTATGAATGTCTGAAATGTCAGCTGACTGTAAGGAGATGATGTGGTCTGCTCATGCGCTCTTTGTTATCAGAGAACCGAGCCACTGAAAAACAGGGCCGAGCCCACCCCATGGAACTGGTCTAGATTTAGCGCGGATCAGTTGTGTCTGGCACGGTTCAGTTCAGTTTGCGATCCATTTACACTCGATAGTTATCTCGGTTACCGAGCTCGGACCGTTCTCGGCACGGTTAAAGAAGGGTAGTCTAAACAGGGTAAAAATCATTTCCAGCAAAAGCTCAAATTAACTTTAAGCACAAGAACAATGGGTCGTTATCACTGGCTAAAAACAATCTGCTACTAGGTCTGCCCACTCACCAGTGAAGTCCTTGAACTCCTGGAACACCTTGGGGTACATGGCTGCTGACATTACATCCTCAGGGGTGATCTCGTCCCCATGTGCAGCTCGGAGTCCCTCCTCCAGGGACTTAAAGTCCAGTGGCGGCAGTGAGGCACCAGGACGACCTTCAATACGAGGCAGGGACTTCAGCACCTGAGGTTAAACAGAACGAGATGATTTAGTCCAGAACCTTTTTGCATCTTCACAGCCTTGAGGCCGACTCCATGTCTTCTTAAATCTTTGAACATCCCCTGTAGGGCCACAGTTCTCCAACTGTGGTACAACTCCCCCTGGTGGAAACTTGGTAAATAAAAACAAATTAACCGATGTGAAGCAAAAGGGCACCACCGGCACAATAAAGTAAAGAGTTATTTACCCATATTGATATAAATAAATGGAGACCACCAGGTACAAGCTGAAGTGGAAAACAGCAAACCAAGAAGAAACCAGTCGATGCTGGCTATGCTGTGCTCCATTTGTCTCAGAAATTAACACTTTGCCTTGAGAACCACATCAAATGGTGCTTTAATTTAGCCCCAAGGTAGAAAAACCAATAAGATTATCTGACTGAGCAATGACCAGGCTAACAACCATCATCAGTACAAGCTAACAATACAAGTTCTCTGTATTTCGTACTTTCAAACATTAGCTACAGTTAAGCTTAAATTTACTGATACTAGACTGATAAAAAAATAATTAAACCAAGAAATTTGTTTGATAAAAAAAACAGACCATCTGAAAAGATAAATGTAAACAGTGTGCCAAGTTTGAGAAAACTTGGATTTTTTTTTTTAATTATTTATGCTCTTCTCTATAATCAATGAGAAAGTACTGGAATTACAGCTATCAAAGCTTATAAACACTTATAATTGCTGCGTTTTCCACTGGTATCTTGAAGATTTATCTTTGGTGATGAGCTCCAAGCCTTCGAGGTTAGAAGGCCTCCTTGCCATCACCCTAATCTTTAGCTCCCCCAATAGATTCTCTCCTAAATTTATATCATTTCCAGTCATGAAAAACATTTTGGTAAAATTAAGAGATTATAATTAAAGAGAAAAGCTCAATCAAGAAGTAAAACCCAAAGCTGCAGTTTGTTGATCTCAGAGTTGAAACCTAAATTTAATATGTAAAGGAGACGAATCCCCCAGAGAAACAACTGCTGTAACTGTGGTATTACACAGATTTTGGTTTCAGCTGTGGCTCGGCTGGCCAATCAGTCTGCTTGACCACTTAATTTGATTCAGTTTTTGCTCCTTACAGACAAACCAAATCGTGCCTCGAAGGAAAAAGATAGAGCTGATTCAATAAAAGCATCGTAAAAGGGAATCGTTGTGTCATCATTCTGGGAGAGAGCAAAGGCTTCTCCAACAAGAGCAGCTGAAGCCCTTGTTCGCCCACTGCTTCACAGTTTGCTTTAAACTCAGTCTGAAACCAGTAGTAAGACTGAACACATTCCTCCAACTGACCTCTGTGACCTGCTGTGAGAAGATGTTTTGAAATCGAACATCTCTTTAGACTTGGATACGTTTTAACGATGATGGGAATAACCTCATTTAACAAGTAGGCCGTGGCTGTTGTGTGTCCTGGAGAAGCAAAATGGTTCCTTATTAATGTTTGTTCTGATAGATGTTTGTGTACGGGATCAACAGTAAGGGTCCTGCTAGCTAAAAAGTTCAGACCTACAGGTCTGACGTCACTAGTTTTTCTAGTATCGTCATCACAACTACTGTCAGGGCTTTGGAATAACGGGACTTGAGCATCCATCGGCACACCAGGTACATACATGTTAAAGTCGCCGACCACAAACATCAAATTTGATTGACTTGTTTAGTCCTTTGGAGTAGAAGGCCTTTTTCACATCCGTTTGACCAATGTTAAAATGTCGGCGGTGTTCGCTGGTCCTACAACAGAACGTTTTTCCAAGTTATATCATGAAAATATCAACTTCTGAGGACAAATGGACAGCAACCGAATCATATCCTATAGCCAGAGAGTTGGTGCCAATTAACAACTTTTTTCTTTCTAATGGTTGCACTGTATTATACTGAGGTGGTAATTGGAGAACAACTGAGAACCACTGCTGTAGGGGTCACAGTGCAAAGGGACAGTTCATCGTATTTGTGTTCACATCCTGATACATTAATGTCAGACTGATTTATTAAAGCAGTTTGAAATAGCAGGAAATCTCTCTTGATGTTCTTTCTGATTTACAATGTTTAATGCAATGCTTTTTCACCCAGGTTTTATAAACACAACCAGGCGTTAAGAGAGGTGTTAACCTAGGATAATGCATCCCTCCACATTAGCCTATTTAAATAGCATGATGTGCTATCAAAGCAGCAGGTGGATGAAAAACATGGAGCCTACACTGATTCCGCAGTAAGCAAATGTATTCATGCTTGAGTTCAGTATTTCTGCACCTCTTCTGCCTTTAATTGGGTCAATAAAGGGGAACTAAGGGTGAACTTTTATACATGGAGTTTATTCCATTTTAACAGGTTTTTGGTCTCTAAATCAGGCTCCAGCGGCTAAGGCTATGTTCACACTATAGGGAAATGCAACCTAAATCCAATCTTTTTCCCCATATGCGACCCATATCTATCTTTTTCATGGCAGTGTGAACAGCCCAATTCCGATTTTTTCACCCCCCAAGAAATCTGATTTGTGCCACTTCTATATGAGGTACTAATTTGTATATCCGTCCGTCCGTCTTCTTCCGCTTATCCGGGGTCGGGTCGCGGGGGTAGCAGCTTCAGTAGGGAGGCCCAGACGTCCCTCTCCCCGGCCACTTGGGCCAGCTCCTCAGGAGGAATCCCAAGGCGTTCCCAGGCCAGCCGGGAGACATAGTCCCTCCAGCGTGTCCTGGGTCTTCCCCTGGGCCTCCTCCCGGTGGGACGTGCCCGGAACACCTCACCAGGGAGGCGTCCAGGAGGCATCCTGACCAGATGCCCGAGCCACCTCAACTGGCTCCTCTCGACGTGGAGGAGCAGCGGCTCTACTCTGAGTCCTCCCCGGATGACTGAGCTCCTCACCCTATCTCTAAGGGAGAGCCCAGACACACTACGGAGAAAACTCATTTCAGCCGCTTGTATCCGGGATCTCGTTCTTTCGGTCACGACCCAAAGCTCGTGACCATAGATGAGGGTAGGAACGTAGATCGACCGGTAAATCGAGAGCTTCGCCTTTTGGCTCAGCTCTCTCTTCACCACAACGGATCGGTACAGCGCCCGCTTCACAGCAGACGCTGCACCAATCCGCCTGTCGATCTCCCGCTCCATCCTCCCCTCATTCGTGAACAAGACCCCAAGATACTTGAACTCCTCCACTAGGGGCAGCACATCCTCCCCAACCCGGAGAAGGCACTCTACCCTTTTCCGGTTCAAGACCATGGTCTCGGATTTGGAGGCACTGATTTTCATCCTGGCCGCTTCGCACTCGGCTGCGAACCGCTCCAGTGAGAGCTGTAGATCACGCCCTGATGAAGCCAATAGGACCACGTCATCCGCGAATAGCAGAGACGCAATCCTAAGGCCACCAAAACGGATCCCCTCAACACCTTGGCTGCGCCTAGAAATTCTGTCCATAAAAGTTATGAACAGAATCGGTGACAAAGGGCAGCCTTGGCGGAGTCCAACTCTCACCGGAAACGAGTCCGACTTACTGCCGGCAATGCGGACCAGACTCTGACACCGGTCGTACAGAGACCTGACAGCCCTTATTAAAGGGTCCGGTACTCCATACTCCCGGAGTACCCCCCACAGGATCCCTCGGGGGACACGGTCGAATGCCTTCTCCAGATCCACAAAGCACATGTAGACTGGTTGGGCAAACTCCCATGCCCCCTCCAGAATCCTGCTGAGGGTATAGAACTGGTCCAGTGTTCCACGGCCAGGACGAAAACCACACTGCTCTTCCTGAATCCGAGATTCGACTATCCGACGGACCCTCCTTTCCAGAACCCCACACACTCTCCGGTCCCCCTTTTTAAATAGGGGGACCACCACCCCAGTCTGCCAGTCCAGGGGAACTGCCCCCGATATCCACGCAATGTTGCAGAGCCGCGTTAACCAACACAGCCCCACAACATCAAGAGCCTTAAGGTACTCAGGGCGAATCTCATCCACCCCCGGGGCCTTGCCACCGAGGAGCTTTTTAACAACCTCGGCAACCTCAGCACCAGAGATGGGAGAACCTAACCCAGAGTCCTCAGGCTCTGCTTCCGCAATGGAAGACGTGTTGGTGGGATTAAGGAGGTCTTCGAAGTATTCCGCCCACCGAAACACAACGTCCCGAGTCGAGGTCAGCAGCACACCACCCCCACTGTAAACAGTGTTGGTACTGCACTGCTTCCCCCTCCTGAGACGCCGTATAGTGGACCAGAATCGCTTCGAAGCCGTACGGAAGTCTTTCTCCATGGCCTCTCCGAACTCTTCCCACGCCCGAGTTTTTGCCTCGGCGACCAGCCGAGCCGCCTGCCGCTTCGACTGCCGGTACACATCAGCTGCTTCCGGAGTCCCACAGGCCAAAAAAGCCCGATAGGACTCCTTCAGCTTGACAGCTTCCCTCACCGCTGGTGTCCACCAGCGGGTTCGAGGGTTGCCGCCGCGACATGCACCGACAACCTTGCGGCCACAGCTCCGACTAGCTGCCTCAGCAATAGAGGCGCGGAACATGGTCCATTCAGACTCAATGTCCCCCGCCTCCCTCGGGACGTGTTTGAAGTTCTCCCGGAGGTGGGAGTTAAAGCTCCGTCTAACGGGGGACTCCGCCAGACGTTCCCAGCAAACCCTCACAGTATGTTTGGGCCTGCCCGGTCGGACTGGCTTCCTCCCCCGCCATCGGAGCCAACTCACCACCAGGTAGTGGTCGGTGGAGAGCTCCGCCCCTCTCTTCACCCGAGTGTCCAAGACATGCGGCCGCAGGTCAGATGAAACGACAACAAAGTCGATCATTGAACTGCGACCTAGGGTGTCCTGGTGCCAAGAGCACATATGGACACCCTTATGCTTGAACATGGTGTTTGTGATGAACAATCCATGACGAGCACAGAAGTCCAACAACAAAACACCACTCGAGTTCAGATCAGGTGGGCCATTCCTCCCAACCACGCCCCTCCAGGTCCCACTGTCATTGCCCACGTGAGCGTTGAAGTCCCCCAGCAAAACGAGGGAGTCCCCAGGAGGGGCACTCTCCAGTACCCCTTCCAAGGACTCCAAAAAGGGTGGGTAATCTGAACTGCTGTTTGGCGCATAAGCGCAAACAACAGTCAGAATTTGTATATAATTTGTATATGTATCAGATTTTTATCAAAGCGTCCGCTGAACGGTCATGTCACATTTTAGCCGTCTTTCACGTCACTCTCCTGTCTCTTACTACACATCCACACACAGTAGTAGCAGTTGGCGCTCCACAGAAGACCGTTAATAGCTGGGCTGCTTTCTTCTTACCCAACATCATCTTGCTACGACATGCTCTTAATATTGTCGGCTCCCATTGCTCAACAGTTTTTTAATAACAAGGAGAGATCCTGGCTGGTATGTGTGTTTTTTTTTTCCTTTGGGGTGAATTACATTTACCATTACTTCCGCAAACAGTGCGCTACTCTGTGACGTCTCCTTCTGTTATCTGTGCATGCTGGTCGCTTTGCGGTCTTGAATCGTTCAGACAGAAGTCTGATGATGGCCACATTTAATAGTAATACACTCCTATTCAAAATCTTAAGACCAGTCAAAAAATTGCAAGAATTTGCATTTTGCACTATTGGATCTTAAGAAGGTTCTAAGTAGAGCTTCACAATGTTAAAAGGACAAATCAGTGCAAGATTTTTTCAGCTGATCAAAAGTTTAAGACCATAGCTCAAAAAAACCCAAAAACCCCCCAAAACAGAAATCAAAATGTCAAAAAAAGGACTCAGTAATGAGTAGCTCCACCATTCTTGTTGATGACTTCAAACAATCGTTTAGGCATGCTCGATGCCAGTGTTTCCAGGAGGCTAGTGGGAACGTTGCTCCAAGTGTTGAAGATGGCTTCACGAAGGGCATCCATTGTCTGGAACTGATGTCCATTTTTGTAAACTTCCCTTGCCATCCATCCCCAAATGTTCTCAATTGGGTTTAGATCCGGGGAACATGCAGGATGGTCCAAAAGAGTGATGTTATTCTCTTGGAAGAACTCCTTTGTCAGGCGGGCATTGTGAACTGCACCATTGTCCTGTTGAAAAACCCAATCATTACCACACAGACGAGGGCCCTCAGTCATGAGGGATGCCCGCTGCAACATCTCCACATAGCCAGCTGCTGTTTGACGCCCCTGCACAACCTGAAGCTCCATTGTTCCATTGAAGGAAAACGCACCCTAAATCATGATGGCGCCCCCACCACTGTGCCGTGTAGAAAACATCTCAGGTGGGATCTCCCTGTCATGCCAGTAACGTTGGAAGCCATCAGGACCATCAAGGTTAAATTTTTTCTCATCAGAGAAGACAACTTTCTTCCACCTTTCAATGTCCCATGTTTGGTGCATCCTTGCAAAGTCCAAACAGGCAATTCTGTGGCGTTGAAGAAGACGTGGCCTTTGAAGACGTTTTTTGTTTCTGAAGCCCTTCTCTCGCAGATGCCGTCTGATGGTTATTGGGCTGCAGTCAGCACCAGTAATGGCCTTAATTTGGGTAGAGGATCGTCCCGTGTCTTGACGGACAGCCAATCGGATCCTGCGGCTCAGAGCTGGTGAAATTTTTTGGGGTCTTCCACTTGACTTTTTTGTTCCATAACCCTCAGGATCATTTAAAAAATGCAAAATGACTGTCTTACTGCGTCCAACCTCAGCAGCAATGGCACGTTGTGAGAGGCCTTGCTTATGCAGCTCAACAATCCTACCACGTTCAAAGTCAGTGAGCTTTTTTGCTTTTGCCATCAGGAGGTCTTGACAGTGTAAAGACTTCACAGAAAATGACATGGAATCCAGATGTTTGCACAGCTTTTGGCTTTTAAAGACTATGGTCTTAAACTTTTGATCAGCTGAAAAAATCATGTTTGAGTATAAATGCAGTTTTCAGACAATTCCCTGCTCAAATGTTCTTGTCTCTTGCACTGATTTGTCCTTTTAACATTGTGAAGCTCTACTTAGAACCTTCTTAAGATCCAATAGTGCAAAATGCAAATTCTTGCAATTTTTTGACTGGTCTTAAGATTTTGATCAGGAGTGTATGTACGGCCACCTCAAAAAAAAAAAATCCAATTTCAGCACAAAATCGGGCATCAAATTGAGCATCAACACTTTCAGTGTGAACGTAGCCTCTGAAAGCTGCTCTTTGCTCTCACCCAGCTGAGCTGGTGTTGAGCTAGGACTAGTGTTACGACACTAGAGCTAAACAGAAAGAAATGCTGCCAACTGAGGACTGGTACGGGTTTGGCTCTGGAACCAGTGTTTTGGAAACAGCCCCAATTTGTTCTTGAAGTTTTACACGAGGATAACGGCCTGTGAGACCTCTATATTCAATATAAAATTTTCTACTTTCATAGAAAAGGGTTCACAGTAGTTCACCTTCCAGAGCCATTAATGAGTGGCAGCAATGTGACAAGCCTTTCAGGCCCAGCACAATAAAACAGTGGGGGCATTCGCATTACTGAGAGGTTACATTCTGTAACCCTGAGACAGCAAGCTGGCGCTGCACAGTGTGGCCATTTCCTGCTCAAAAATGACCTTACTGCATTACTGCGTGCTGGGAAAATAAAATCTGTGCAAAAATGTCTCATGAAGAGTAATAACATTTTCATGTACACCAATGTCATCTTGGTTGCATTATGGCAAGAGATAAAAACATCTCCATAAGGATCAACTATTTTTTATTGTATATTTTTACACTTTTTTTTAGAACCAAACAACCTTAAATTACAGCAACCAAACTTTATGAGCAGGTCTCCACCAGCTTTGCACATCTGGAGCCTGAAATTGTTGCCAACACCCCCTTTTTTTGCATCTGTAACAATCAATTTACATACTGTCACAGGTAATTGTATTTAGGTCTGGACTTTGACTAGGCCATTCTATACCAAACCACCTTTATTCATAAAGCACTTTTTAATAATGAAGGTCAACAACGTGCTGTACATATACAACTGAAAATAAAATAGACAAGTAAAACATGAGCAAGCTTAAACAGACAAATGAGATAGAAACTTAAAATAGTTAAAATTAATTAAAAATAGAGTCAATCTCTCAGGATCATTCCACAACCTTGGAGTCACTACAGCAAGGGCACGACCTCCTTAGTTTCCGCTTTGATTTGGGGACAATAAGGAGCTGCTGGTTGGCAGACCTAAGGGAGGGGGGCAGGTGTATAGAAGTATAGCCGCTCAGAAAGGTGGGGGTGGGGGCAAACCATTAAAAAATTTAAAAGCAATGAAGATAACTTTAAATGGGGCTAATGTGCTCAGACTATCTTGTTCCAGTTGAAAGTCATGCTGCACCATTTTGCACAACCTGCAGTCGCCTGATGAATGCATCACTAAACCCAAGATACAGCGAGTTACAGTAGTCCAGCCTAGATGTGACAAATGCATTAATCACCGTTTCAAAAAGCTGTGTTGATATGAATGGCTTTACATTAGTTAGCTGCCTCAAATGAAAAAATGCTAGATTTTACAACCGCTTTCAAGTTTAAAATCTGAATTTACCTGTAACAGTGTTGCAGAAAACTGAGATTTATGTTGGAGGTGTGAGATGAGCCACCAAAAACCATCACCTCTGATTTTTGCTCATTCCAATGTATAAAGTTTGAAGCCATCCAGGATTTCATATCATGAATACATTTAAACAGTGAATTTAACGAAAAGCCCTTGGCTTTTCTAAGAGAGAGATAAACCTCGCAGTCATCAGCATAACAGTGGTAGGAAACTCCATGCTTCCTAAAGATAAAACCAAGGGGAAGCAGGTACAAGGAGAACAGCAAAGGGGCCTAACACTGACCCCTGTGGGACCCCACACTGAAGAGTAGCAGCAGAGGACACACAAGTATCAAGTTTGACTAAGAAAGTTAGTCAAGAAGGTTGACTAAGAAAGACAAAAAAGACTTGAACCACTGCAATGCAATAGCGCTGACACCAAGAACCTGCTCCAAATGAGAAATTAAAATTGTTTGATCAATTGTTCCCTAATTTAATTGCTAAAAGCACATCATTAACAACTCTTTAAAGGGCAGATTCAGTGCTGTGTAACGCTTTAAAACCAGATTGAAAAACCTCCATTTTCTTTTAAAAATGCCATTAGTTGCTTGTAAACCACCCTCAAGACTTCTTGAGATAAAAGGCAGTTTGGATAATAGGCCTGTAATTTTTAAAAGTATCGGGATCAAGAGCAGGTTTCTTAAGAAAAGGGCGAATTACTGCCCGTTTAAGATTAAAAGGAACACCAGAGGACAAGGCTACTATTTATAACTGAATGTAGAACTGGTGCAATAGCAAGGAAAACCTCTAAAAATCTAGGGGGAGAGCCTCGTGTTTAAAATAGAAATGTTCCAGTTATGGCCTCAACAATCATGGGGAAGACCCTCTCACTTATCTGTGAACCTCACAGAGGGTGTCAGTGGCCAGGTATTGTCCGAGTGCTCAATTCAAGCATGTTCGTGGAAAGATTAGTGGAGCAAAAATGTTCACAAGCTATAGCCCTCAGAGGATTTTGGCTGGAGCCAGCGCTTTAAAAAACATGTACACCATGGTTTGAAACTCAAATCCTCAGGGGCTGGTGTCCAGCAACTTTTACATGTGTCCCCTGCCCAACACACATATAGAATATAATGGCTATACTACGGTACTAGCATGCTAACAAGCTCATATTTGACTCAGGTGTGTTGATGCAGAGATGCCGACCCTCGAGAACTGGAGTTTGAGACCACTTTGCTACATTAAGCCGTATCCATGATAAAAAACTGCATTTTGGGTTTCCATGACCACTGAGACATAATCATCACAATTAACATAAAAGCTCACTGTGTATAAATCAGTATTTTGAATTATTAAACTAGATCAACTTTCTGATATTTTAAATCACCACGATGCACCTGAATGACAACTACTTCAAATATTTTGTTTAGTTACCATAACTATGCAGATGATACACAGCTCTACATTACAACGTCATCGGGTGACTCTGAACCCATCCATGCACTGAACGGATGTTTAGAACAAATCAATGCAGGGACGTGCCAAAACTTTCTCCAGCTGAACAGAAACAAAGTTATCTTTGGACCTAAAGTGGAATGATCTAGAGTCAGCACGCAGCTTCAGTTATTATAGCTACAAACAAGTGATCAGGCCCAAAACCTGGGTGTAGCGATGGACTCAGACCTGAACCTTCAAGGTCACATAAAGACGGTCACAAAGTCAGCTTTCTATCACCTGAAGAACATTTCCAGGATTAAAGGACTGATGTCCCAACAAGATCTAGAGAAACTCATCCATGCATTTATCTTTAGTCGCATTGATTACTGCAACGTGTTTTCACAAGTCTGCCCAAACAAACAAATCAGACAACAGCAGCTGATCCAGAACACTACTGCTCGTGTTCTCACTAAAACCAGGAAAGTAGAGCACATCAGCCCAGTTCTAAAGTCCTTACACTGGCTCCCTGTAGTTCAGAGAATAGACTTTAAAATACTTGTTAGTTTATAAATCATTGAACGGCTTAGCACCAAAACACATTAAAACCCTGTTGTTGCTGTATCAACCCTCCAGACCACTCAGATCTTCTGGTTCTGGTCTACTCTGCAGACCCAGAACCAAACATGGAGAAGCTGCTTTTATTTCCTATGCTCCACTAAACCTGGAACAAACTTCCACAAAACTGTAAATCAGCTGAAACACTGAGTTCCTTTAAATCGAGACTGAAAACCCACCTGTTTAGAATTTCTTTCGGCCCATAATAACAGGGACACTGACCAACATTTTTGATATATATTGATGTTTTCACCTGATAACATTTAATTTTGTTTGTTACTGGTCTGAGAACCAGTGACCGTTTCGATGTGTTTATGATGTTTTCATGATGTAAATCACTTTGAACCACCTTGCTGCTGAAATGTGATATTTAAATAAACTTGACTTGACTTCTAAATAAAGTCTTTAAAGTTTTCCGAGCGTCTCCAGACGAGAGTGGAACAAATCTCCACACAATTAATCCCTCTCCCTCAGTGTTTCCTACAAGAAGCAGCTTATAGCACACCTACACAGCCTTCTGTATGAGAGTCTGAATTAGTTAAACAGAATCACTGCTAATCATCGCCCCGAGCTCGCATACTTTTGTTAATTTTGTGAAAGTAGTGCCGTGTGTGTTTAGATAAAGACTCACACGATGCAGTCTCCTGGGTCGACACAAAGCGAGTGTGTGTTTGAATATCATTTAACAGCTGCTATATCTCATCGGTATGGGGGTGCGTGCGTAAGTGCACGTGCTTGTGCCTTGTGGAAATGTGCAGACAAAGGAGTCAGAGCAACGCCATTAGTCACAGAGCGAACCGTTCAAAGATAGCTGAGTCATTTGTGTTTGAGAGAGACACTTCAAAGATGGCAGGCTCGCTGGAGTCCCTGCTCGTTAACGTCGTCTCCTCTGAGAACGTCGTCCACTGAAACTCGCTGATTGTTCAAGTGTGGGACACGCACAGACAATGGCAGAGTGTGTGGCAAAGTGACTGTGTTAACAAATGAACCTCAAATTAAAAGGTATGTAAATTAGTCACGACTAATGCACCGAAAGATGAGGAGTCACAATCAGATTAATATGAAACAAGCTGCTTCCCGGTCATTAAATCCAGAACAAGTGAACGGGAGGCAAAAACAAAACTGATTTTAGGTGATTAAAAGGTAATTATTTAAACGTATCAGGGGAAAAAAGACGATCTGTCTCTGTGGGCGAAGTTATACTTTAAGGAAACTTCTGAAAGGAAATTGAAACTTTTGCTAATCTTATATATTTTATTTACACAGAATGGAGTATTAATGTGAGCTCCAGATCTGACTCACAATTTAAAAATTAGTCGAGCATCATGACAGAATAAAGGGCAGTGAGAAAACTGGGGGTGGGGGGTATTTTGCATTCAAAAGTGCATCTATCAGTATTGATATTTAAAATACTGATTAAAAGATGTGTTTGGAAATCTGAGCTGTCCGACAGGTTTTACAGATTGAGTAGCAGCAAACCATCTAGCTTCTACCAGAGAGCGTGTATGCAGCAACATGGACACCAAGCAGAAATCCAAACTTCTTCTCTTACCCAGGAATGAACGATACAAAAATAACCAAAAACGTCAAAGTGTGTAAGAAGACTTGGGTCCCTATCTTTGAATATATTGTGATTTTTTTTTATCAGCGTAGTCTTAAATACACATAAACCCTCCCTAAGGTTAGGTTAAATATTGCAGCTCAATCCTGCTTGTTGTAACCATCCAGAAGCTTCTGGCGTAATTCAGACTGAATAGTTGACCGCTCTCAACAGAGCAGGGCAGAGCTGGTAAAGGTCACTGAAATTGTTGGCCTCCTGCCACAAACCCAGCATTTAGCCAAAACCCATTAATTTTTAATCACAGCCATATCAGAAGGTTATTGTTAGCTGGCTGTATGCCATTTAAACCCAGTTGTGATGGGTGCTGGTGATTGTCTTTCTTCATCCAATCCGATTAATTCATCATCCCAGTCAATCAAAGTCACACCTCTAGCAGTTTACTAGATGCCCAGGCAAAAAGACAGGAGAGAATGGCAACAGGGAAAGAAAATTATGTAATTTATTTACAAAATACTAGTTTCATAAGGTTTTGGGGGGGGGGGGGGGGGGAAGACAAAGGAACTTAGATCGGACCAACTTAAAAATCCAGCAGTAGGTGAGTGAATGTGAGAGGGTTTATGTTCATGTACAGCACGGGTGTCCAAACTTCTTTTGCTTGTGGGCTGAAATTGTCAAGTCAAAAGCCCTCAAGGGGCAAAAAAAAGAATAAAAATAAATAAGTAAATTACATAACCAATCAATTGTTTAAATTTAACTGCTCTAAAGATTTTGTTATCATTTTAGATAAACAAATTAGACTATCTGTATTTAGCCAATTACACTAAATGAATTCCAATCCGATTTAAGATAAGATAGGGCTTTATTGATCTCACAGTGGAGAAATTTACTTGTCAAACATCGGCTTAATAAACAAAAAGAAAGGTGCCAAAAGGAGGAAAGGTGCATAAGGTATAAGGTTATGCACCTTTAAATGTTAAATGTACCAACGTTTGCATTTGAATAAAAGTTGCTGGATAGATGTGCTCCTTTTTACTATGAAATTAAAGAGAATGTGTAGGTATTAAAAGATAAGTGTTTTGTGTTGTATCTAACATTCAATTCTTAGATTTTAACCTTTCTATAATAATTTTGCACTAAAAATAAAAAAATGTCCATCTGTGCCTGCCTCCGGTGCAGGTCAGCCAAATTCTTCTTGCAAAGTAGCTTGGGGGGGGCGACAAATTCAGAACAGGGGATGCAAATGGCCCCCGGATGGCACTTTGGACACACCTAATGTACAGTTTATGTGCTGTGATCTCTTAATGAAGTGACATCTTGCTTCTCCAAACAGCCATAAACGTTTTTTTATCACCAGCTGCCATTTATATCCAAGTAAAAGCTTGATATTAAAAATTTTCTAGAGAAACCTGACCAGACAGGAAAACATTTGAGCCATTTGGCTACAATGGCATGAAGCATATTTGGATAGGCCTGAGTGAGCTTTTGAAACCCAAGTGTCAAACTTAGATGTGCCAGCATCATGCTATGGGATCTTTTTGCTACCAGGGGTATTGGTAAGCTGCCCAAAACGGATGAAATAATAGAGGACGACCACCTCCAAACTGCTAAAGTTGAAACCTGGACACAGCTACCAAATTCCAGTGGGGAAATTATCAGAAACACGTTTGAACTGGTTTTAGAATTGAAAAATCAGGCTAACATTGAATCTTGACAAATCTCCTCTACCTATACACTCCTGAAAATTAGAGGACCACACTTAAAAGCCAACATGTGCATTTCAATTTACTAACTTTGCCAAAAATAGTGTTTAATTTGCGATGTGGAGAAAACTTGCAACAGATCTGAACTTTGTTTAAAAAAACAAACATTAAAGCTAATCATTTATTAAAAGCCCAAAGTTAACATGGTATTTATGCCCAGTATGAGTGCATATAAACCTTTGAGTGAGACTAAATGTGGGAACTGGGTGATCATTTCCTGTCCAGGCTGGGGCCATTTGATCCTGTTATCGGCCAGAATCAGGAGTCTGGTGAATAAATGCCAAGGTTAGCAGGATGACAGGAGTTGGTCTCACAAAGGCAAACAGAAAGGAGAACAGGAGGGAAGTGATTACCAGAATGACTTCACCAGTAACTGGACAGACAAGCCTGTAATGCAGCAATTTAGCAACAGATCAAAGTAAAACAAACGTGAAGTCGACAGGACGGATTATTAAAATCTTTCAGCTTCTGCAGATTTGCAAGTGTTCATACAACCTGTTGGCAGCTTCATAGTGAAAAAATGGGTGACATTTAAAAAGAGCAGGTATTGTCTCTCAGCCGATATTTCATATATTACATACAGCCCAGTGTGTGTGTGTGTGTGTGTGTGTGTGTGTGTGTGTAAGTGGGGGTACCAACAGATTTCTTATAAAAAAAACAATTTTTCCTTTTGTAAATGTCAAGTTCTCGTAGATCTGTCGGATGGAGTTTGGAGCAGCGTGACATATTTCTCTTTATTCATGTGTTGAGATTATACAAGTCTGCCACACAGACTTCTGGCTGATGGCCACTGATGTGTAGCACAGGCCTCTACCTGGCTGTTTGCAGAAAGCAGAATAGACAAGAGGATGAAAGGAAAAGCAAAGGACAAAGCAAAACCAGGGTTTCGTCTCCATCCACAAAGCTTTCTGAAGGACTCCGTCAGATGGGAGTAGGCTGGTTTGGGAGGATTGCTATTTAGGTTTTTTTTTTGCATACATTTTTATTTAGGTTTCTTAAAAAGATGCAAAGATGAAAATGGCCAACAAGCATTTCGTCTAACTCCATTACCATTTAGGCTGTATTTGGTACATGAAAGAAGCAACTCCTGCCATTATCAGGTTATTTCTCTTCCTTGTTCAGTTTTTTATTCAAATATAGAGATAGAGATCAATAATACAAAAACGCTGAAATATCACAACTAATCTATCTAGATAGCAGAAATTCTTTCTGAGGACAGATTGCTGTTCAGCTTCCAGTTCGGGCTATTCTTTCTTTAGGAGATGCGACTCAAACCAAACCACAATAAGTTTTCATTTATTTGTTGGCATCACACAACCCAATTTCCTTGGAGTACATGTGCATCTCAGTAATAAGATCATCCGAACAAAATGTATTTCAGTAATTCAAATTGTGAAACTGTCATAGATAAAATGCACACAGTGGAAGTTTTGATGATTGTAACTTACAGCTAATGAAAATCCAGAAAGTTTCTCAGAAAATAAGACAATGTGGCAACCACCATAGAGAGGTTAAACCAAAAAATGTCATTGCTACAAAAGCTGGCTATTCACAGTGCCATTTCCAAGCCTAATAATGGAACGTTTAGTGGAAGGAAAAACGTAAAAAAATGTGCACAGCAGCAAGGATTCACTTATAATATGATACAGTTTTAATTAGCGGATATTTCTGAATTTAAAAGTGTTTTCTTATTGGTCTTATTCCTATTTTAATTTTTCATCAGCTGTACATCAGGGGTGTCGAACTCATTTTGGTTTAGGGGCCGCATACAGCTTAATCTGATCTCAAGAGGGCCACACGCGTAAACTCATTATAAGATTAAATAGAACTAATAAAAGTGAACTTGTTGTTGATTTTTATATTAAAGGAATTTCACTTTTACACAATATATTATGAATAACCTCAGCGTTTTTAAGAAAAGTATGTGCAATTTGAACAATACTTTTACTCAGTTAAACATTTACTTGGGCATTATGCATAAGAACTGATCACAGTGATTGTACAATGTTGAAAAACATTTATTCACATTTTTTGGAACTTAAAAACACTGTCCTGCATGACAAAATACATCAATCAGATAAAAATTAAGAAATGATTTAAAATCAATTTTCCACATCTGAAGCTCAGTGCTACCATTTGCTGATTAAAACACAGCGCCCCTCGTGGATAATATAGGAACTGCAGATTTTCAATTAAACGAAGTTCATGTTTTTTTCAATAACTGTTTTATCATTCTCTTCCTTTTATCTACTCTTTTACCTTTTCTTATTTTCTTCTTGTTCTTCCTTTCCTCTCCTACTTTCCCATTGTAAACTCCATATCATTTGAGATATTCCCTGCATGAATCATAATAAAACTATTCACATTCATAAATCAAGCGGAGCACTATGGCAAAAGCAGTACTGCTCCACTTGTGAAAGTCAAATCTGATGAGCTCTTTTTAGCATTAAGACAACAATTCTTATTGCCACATTGCCAGACAGGACACTGGGGAAAAAAAACAAAAAAAAAACATTTTTTTTTTTTTTGTTGAATAACGATAATGCATATAGCCACCGGGCTGGACTAAATTGTTCAGCCCGCGGGCCGTATGTTTAACACCCCTGCTGTACATCATAATCATAAAAAATAAATAAATGCATGAAGTATATCCTGGTGGTTAATGAAACTATGTATGATCATTGGTTGTCAAAGAATGTCGTGCGGCTTCTTTTTGTACCTAAAATAGCTACACCGGCCAAAAGAAGTTAAAACAACGACTGAAGACAAAGCATCCATATATGTATGGATGAATACAGAAGCAACTATAGTACCTTGGATCTGAAGGGCTCGGGGAAGCCGCCGTGTGGTATCCCGACATATCCCTGTAGGAACTCAACCACGGACTGGGGGAAGGACAGCTCATCGGCCCTCTCCTCTACCTCTGCTCTGGTGAGGTTGTTCTGCACCATGAACTGAGCCAGATCACCCACGATCTTTGAAGATGGAGTCACCTAAAGAAAGAAATCAATGTTAGTATGAGAAGCATTTTATTATATATACAAAGTTTTAAAAACTCATGAATTGATTTCATTCCAGTTAAGCAACAACGGAGAACAACTTTTAGAAGGCAATGCAACTGCCATAAACTGAATAAAAAAGATGCATTAAAATCACATAATCCTTTTTTTATGTTTCATAATTATGGCAACAATAGATCCTTTGGCATAATGTTGATTAGCTGTCTCTTTGTTGATGGAATGAGACACTTATGGACTGAAGAAATTGCTCTTCTCTTGTGATGAAGGAACAGAATCATATCTTACAGGCTTTCCTCTGGGATTCAGACCATTACATTGTGATTTAGGCCAAGTGAAATAAAATCAGACTGTTTCTAATGGTATAAGAAGCTGCAGGCACCCCTCCCCCAAGGGACTGCCTCACAGCAGGGCGCCTTCTCTATAGAGGCTAGCCCCCCGGGACAATTTTCCTCTTTGCCCGCTGCTTCAAGCAGCACAGGAGAGACGCTCTCTTTTCCGAGGACCTCGCAAAGGAGAAGGTCTACACAGGTGGGACGAAGGAAACGTGAGCCCGAATGGGGTTCGGAGACCCGCCAACATGTGCATGCTGGACCAAGCTAAGTACTGTCTGCTTTCTGTGAATCAAAATCAAAGCGGCGGGGATCTTTCTAAGCTGTGCAGGAGAAAGCTGAGAGCCCGAGATTCATTAATGAGAGTGAGAGCCGCTTCCTCGCCTGCTTTCACCCCAGATGCCCTGTCGCCACAACCAGACACAAAGGCAGAGGTTTGGCAGAAATGAGAAGGGAAAGTTAGTATGCCATTTAAAATGGTTAACTTCTAATGTGTTTTTATGGTTAGACAGGTTAGGACCTGGAGCTAAAAGGTTAAGCTAACTGCTAGCGACCTTTGAAACAAAGCTATGCTGATTTGTTTTAGATGTGTTTTACGGTTATGACAAACTGTTTCTATAAGGGTTTTCAACACTGATGGGAAATCAATGGTGTTGTTTTCTGGGTCCACTCATTATACCGAATATAGCTTAAAAGTCTTTTTAGATAAGCACTGAATGTCCGTTAGCATTAGTCGCAATTATCCTCCTTTAGAACTTACTAACCCTAGTTAAACATAACTAATGCTTGTTTTTATTTTGCTCCACCATCATCCGATAGCGCTATGAGCATTAATGGGGACATAAATGTCAAATTAATGGTGTTTTGTGTAATTTAAAATTAACCCATCAAGCTAATGGCCACATGGCCCAGATGTGCCCCGACACTATTTCAAGTCGATCCTCTGCCTACAGCGCCCTCTAGCTGCTTAAGATACCAATTTGTTTCCTAATTTTTCTGGAGAAATAATTACTAATAAAATCAAGTGTCCTTAAAAGGTTATTGATTTTTATTTAGCAAATTATTCTTTAAAGTGTTATTTCCTCAAATAATGTTTTGTTTAACTCAGGATTTCAATTGTGAATGGGTTGAAACACATACCAAATGTTCTGAATTAAGATAATGTAACCTCATTTCATATTCTTTAAGATGATCTCTGGTTCTCTAACACACACATCCAGGTTTTAGGGAAAACCTGGACAAACATGAATGAATGAAATATGAGTGATGCAAAGAAAACCCTTTCAGAATTTTAAACAAAGCATTACCCTTAAAACCCAATCACATGGTAGAAAAGCTGTTGAGGTATTGATGGACTCGGGAAAACAAAGACTGGACCCGATTTTACACAACTTCCACTTCGCCAGGAGTTAATGCACTCTGGAAGCATGCATCCAAGAACGAGTGCATGAGCAAATATGGATTCAGTAAGATAAGATATTCCCCAAAGAATCCCTGAATGAGGAAGCTGACACCTGTTTCTTAGACATATGTTGACAAAACGTCCTGTGTGAAACCTGAAGCACACTTATCCCTCAGGGATTTCCACAATCTTCTGGGATTTAGGTGCTAGTTGAAGCTGGATACCAACAAGAAATGCTCCATGATAGATGAGACAAGAGCCTACTTCCCTGCTACAAAACCTACAGCTTAGTTTGACTGGCGTTTGAAAAGATAATAGATTTCTCTCCCTGACTGTTTGCAGAAAGGCTTAAGTGATTTAAATGGGCTGTTAAAATCCCTGGAGAGGCCATTATGTTGGTGAAAATGCTGAGTAAAAGTTAATATCAGAGTTTCTTGAAAATAAAGTAGGATCTCTTGTCTGCCCATTTCCTCAGACTGCAAGTTTGAAATTGGTTTTTCGTGTTTAAAATGAACTTTATAATGAAAGTTCTGATATCGTGTTATGTGACAAAGCCTTTTACAAGGGAAATGCTGGTCAGAGACTCAGTGCCGATCAAGGCCTTTTTAAATTATCAGCATATGAGTCCCTGAATAAACAAATCACACCATATTGTCCTGTGCCCGGCTTGACAACCAATTATAGACCTCACTCATAATTGTATTTATATTAAAGCCCTAGCTTTTACTGCCGTAGAGGTGAGCTGAAACACTTTTCGCAAAATTTTCTGATGTTGAAAGAAAACCATGTAGCTTATAAAAAGGAAGAAAACAGCTGTTTCTGTTGGTTTGGCCGCGCACGATCGACTGGAACCGCAGTGAAATATTTTACGGGCTGAATAATCAATGAGTCATATCACAACAGAGTGCTAGCATGCTAGTGTTAGCCTAGTAGTCTAGCTAACTGTGCCACGCAAAACATTGTTGGGAAAAGCAAGATGTCACTTAATTAAGTCAGATTGGTACTTTAGAGGAAAAAAACACTATCATTTTACTCCCTTAAATCAATTGCGTTATCAGGCCTGTATGTAGGATTCTGTATCAGTAAATGCCTTAGATGACTTGGACCGGTATTGGGGATAAAAAACAAAAACAAATTGGGGCATCTCTGCTTTTTCCTCTTTGAGAATCAACCCTGTCCTGTTTCTAGCCCTCTTTTCTACAGCCCAGCTCCCAAATATTTATTGTTCCTGAATCAAGAGTAAGATCAAGACTGTTGATATTTGTTGATGAATCAGCCACCTCCGCCTGTCTTGGTGCAATATCAGCTGTGTATGAGATTTATTAAATGTGAACCTTCTAATATTGTTTGTGTAAAAATCAGTATTAGCCCAGCTTCTTGAAAAAAGTAATTAGTATAGAGACTTGAAATCCTCCACACCTAAAGTTTTATCTTATTTAAAAAAGGTAAAAACATTCTTTATAAACTTATTAAAAATGAACCCAACCTACAGTCTGTCTGCAGAGAAACAATTCAAAGGGCCCATTAATCACTGTTGATCTGGCAAAGACCCAAAAAACAAAACAAAAGTCAATATCTGAAATGTGTTCATTTACTAGTCATAATTTAAATATTATATATAAAGGTGGTGGGGGAAAAACATGCAAGTCTTATGAGACCATTTTGATATTTTCAGCAAAGCAGAAGAACTCCACTCCATCTGAGAAGGATCTCAATAATGTTGCACCCAACAGGCCATCAATTCAAGTTATTGGAAATACAATTATGAGCAGATAATGGTGTTAGAAGAAAAATATTGGGGTCTGGGAAGGGAAGCAATTACAAGTTTCCAGCATCTGATCCAAAATTGCCCCAACTCTTTGGGCTCATGTACAAGAATTTCATCTGAAACTAGGATTTTTCAGCTTCATGGAGGTGCTAGAGGGTTTAGTTAGAATATTGTTGTTATATAAATTTAACTGATGGAAGACTGAGCTTCACAGCTTTTCACTGCAATCGTTTAATATTTGTCGAGAGACTAGCTGCATTTACTACAGTATAAAGCTTCTGTATATAAAAAAAATCAAAGCCATCTGAAGCCATGTTTAAAAGATAGTGAATTTGACCTCAAATTCAAAACTTTTCCAAAAGTATTTGTCCATCTATTCAGTTTTGCAGGAAATTGTTTAATATTCCTTCTTTGCAGGCGGGGAAACAGTGGCTTAGCTACAAAGCCTGTATCGTGGTGCTGTGGTGCATATCTGATCTTAAATCCAACATGGTAAAAGGGTGGGTACTACCACCACCCACCAGCCAGTACAGAGGCTGCCAACCAAAGAGACTCTGGGAGTAGGTTGGAGAGAAACCTCCAACCAAGGAGTCATACCGCTCACTAAGAACACCAGACTCCCCCACTGCTTGGCTATACATCTGACAATGCTGCCTGACCCACTGGCATCTAAAGGAAGACACCGATTTAGCCAGACAAGGGAAACAAATTTTGGTTTCATTATATATTTAGAATTTATTCCAAATGATAAATTGTCAATATTTGCTAACGTGTGTTAGGCCAACTGCCACCACTGAAACTGCTGCATCCATCCTCCCCAGAACAGCTGAAACAACATAATTACTTTGCAAGAAAAGAGGATGACAGGATTAGGACTTCTAACCAATTTCTTTTGATATTCAAACAGTTTAATTGAATGTGTTACAATGTTGTTTGTTTTTAACAGCAACTCTTTTCATATGTTGCTGCTACCCAGGAACAACAACACCCTTACTTCAAGGCATAGACCTAAACTGCGAAGCTCTGCATCCACTTTAAAGTCAGATGCCATTGGTTTATCAAAAGACAGAAACAAAAATTTAATTTCTCTGGAGTTTTGGCTACAAGGTTCATGTATCAGAAATGCAGCCAGGGCAGCATGCGTCCCAGCCTTCTCAATCCTCATGCTCCAAGCCACATAACACAAAAAGCTCACATGAAATGAAAAATACATCTACTGGGCCTTCAGAAATGAGATTTCCAATGCGTTTGAAAATAGCTGCTTGCACACTTGCAGAAATTTCTTATGTTCAGGCAAAAGTTATTTTTGCCCTCCATCTTTGCTCTATGATGCCTGACGTGATCAACTATACTGAGAAGGCCGACTGAGCCGACTTCATTAGCTCACACAGGACATATCTGAACTGTCAATAAGTTAAAAGAGTTATATAAAAGATGTAATCATATTTTTTTTAAAGCCTGTCCTTCATGAGGATGAAACATATTTTGGAGCTAAAGAACTGGAGGATGAATTAAACGGGCTCAGCGCATACAGTTAAAAGCAGTCTTTGGTTAGGATTTGCAGCTGCTACATAAAATGAAGCAGATATAAGTATACAGTTAGTGTCACTAAATATGATATGAATGACAATAAAATAAATTGATATTATTGGTAACTATTTTACCGATATCAGTCGTGAAGATATCAGGGTTTTGTCTCCAACTCTTGTTTTTCCAAGTTGTGGGTTTTAAACATTATGAGACCAACAGGCTGAGTTTATATTATCAGCATGAAAAGCATGACTTGGGATAAAACAGCCATCATATGCTAAATACTCCTGCACAGTAAAAATTACACACGTTGATACTAGTCTCAATTAGAAGTGACTAAGTGTAAAATAACAGGTAAATCAGAATGACTAACAATATTGAATAGTTAATATATTTTAGATATTTGATTCAAAACTCAAAATAATGTTTCTAGGCACATTAAAATATCAAGACTAGCATAATAAATGACGTTCAACGACATCTTATTGCCACACAGTCATGGTGACGGCTGACATAACAGACAAGGAGGTTAAGCTGCTAAAATGCATTACAGGACGCATTATTTATGGAAAAAGTGTGGTAGACAAAGATGCACAAGCAAACGGGATAAATACCATGTTGCCATGTAGAATACTGTTTTTCTTGGTCTTATGAAATAGCCTACCAAGCCACCATAACCTGTGGATAACCACATTCTGAAGACTGCTATGAATAAAAACCTATTTTTGGAGGCGATTTACAAGGTGTAGACTCCAGCAGTGGCCACCTCACGCATCCATTACTTGGTGAACTGAATTACTGAAGGAAATCAACTTTCTGATGATATTTTAATTTAAAGAAGCACCTGTATTATCAGGTTTGAGTCCACTGCCTTGAAACTTTAGTGAAGTTGGTTTAAATGGTGACAATTCTCACTGGATTCAGCCCCAGCTGCCATTTTCTATCCTTCACAACAATTTCTCCTCCTTTATCCAAACAAAGATCACTCCGACTGCTTTCTACAGCAGGAAGGATCTCGACCACCTGCAGGGGCTCCGCTTAATGCTGCTTCAAAAGAAATGAACTGTTCTTTAAATTTATAAAAACCCATTTCAAGTCTCCCGCCTCACAACACTCGATCAACACTTTGTGGTCTCGGTTTCCCCCCTCGCCCCGTTCCACCTCCATCTGCATCTCGCTGTAACCTACATTTCCCAGTAAGTGGACACGCATGACTCCACATTTCCAATATTACAAAGCTGCTACAGCAGCAGGGCAAAGGGACAGATTGCGTCTCTGTGTGGAAGAATGGCAGCGATATTGTGTGTGCTTGTATGCCTCTGCGCCCCGGTGTCGGTGTGCTTTGCTCAAATTTGCTTCGAAATGCAACTCTATCCAAACCCGGGCTCCCCTAATGGGTAAAGGATTATATCACTCAGAACGGCGAGTGTGCATCTGTTTGTGTGTGCGGGTCGAGAGGCAAATAAAACCCACAGACAATAATGCAAGCCAGCCAAGCCAGCAGTGGAGTGAAGGATGGTACCTGTCAGGAAGAGGAGGAAGGAGAGAGGAGTGATAATAAGAGGCTGAGAGGAGGAGAGAAATGATAGAAAGATTAGAGATACATAAAGGAAGCCTAATCGAAATGAGAGAAGATGGGGAGCAATTGATGAGGGAGGAGATAAAACTAAATGAAAGTGGAAAGAAATGGCAGAGAGTCACAGCCAGCGTGAGAGGGAGAAATAAAGGGATGGACACAGATTAAGAAAGAAAGAAGCAGGCAGACAGGCGCCGTCGACATCTGCAGGCCCACAGGCAATACAAGACGTGCTCCACCTCCAAGTATAACAGACTGTGTGTTCGAGAGAGTGCAGGTGAGCGAATACGTGCCTGTAATTGCAAAAGGAAAGCGACAGAAAACACTGAGGCGGGCGAAAAAGACAGAGCAACCTTACAAACATGTACACAGCTCACATCGACGAGCTCAGACGGCGACAGATTTAACCGAGCGAAGGCGGAGGACGAGTTGAAGGAAATACAAGCTTAACAGAAGTTAGAGAAGAGAAATTAAACGGGGCCAAGGCTTCGGAGAGCTGGCAAGCCTCCAAACACACACACACACAAGTCAATGCCAATTAATCGCACCCTTTCTCGTATAACTCACCAAATGTTGCAGCATCGTTAGCTCTGTCAGAGATTATATTGTTAAAACCACACCGCTAGGCATCTGTTCAGGTGTGCTTGGGCTGATATTCCTGCTGTTCAACAAATACACCTTCAAGCAAAAACGATATCAAGTAGCTCAAGAGCAAAAAAACCCCCCCAAAAAAACAGATCAGTTTTTACAATTATCCTCTGGCAACGAGGGTTTTACGCTTGAGCTTCACACTGTTCTGGATGTTACACCTTTAGGGAGGCAGGGATGGGTGGACGGATCCATGACAATTAACGGATGATGGATGGAAAGCAGAAAATATCCAGTCCAGGAAAACACAAGAGGATGTAAGTAGCCTACGTAATGAACATAAAAGTAAAAATAAGTTTGCCACACTTTCCTACAGTGAGTTCCTTGCATCTAGATCAAACCATAAAGATGGATTTAGTGACAAACTGGAATCACTGTCAGTGTGGCTGAGCTATGATCCTTTTATCTAAAACCTAACATGAATAAAATAAGACAGATCTGTAATAACCACTCGTCTAAAGGAGGTTCTTCACCACAACCACCAGAATATATCATACATGGATCAATGGATGCCCTCAGGAGCATAAGCCCACCTGTTTCAATCTTCCAGCCTCTGCATTGATCATCCTCATAGTTAGCTCAACCTTTTCCCCGTTCAATTTAAAAGCCATGCATCAAGCCTCTGACACTAATTATGCTCCCAAACTACTGTACATGCAAACTGTATGACTGCTGCATCATTAACTAGACCGCTCCGGTCCGATGTAAAACTTCCCTCGCTGAAATGATCAAAGTCCCTTTAATGCTGACGGAGGCTGCAGACTCTGAGGATATTTTTACTCCCTTTATAATTATATAAATTATAAGGTTTTCGTTGCACCGCAACATAACGATTCGACTCATTGCCACGGCTATAGAGTTTAAATCAACTATAAACCAGGTTAGCCTTAAATCTTTGTTCACATCCAATCACAAAGGAGTCAATCAAAACATTCATATAACTTAAGATTTACGTTAAAGAGTAATTGAATAAAAAATAAGGAGCTTACAAACATGTCTTGGTGCTAAATACTTTCCAACGTTAGTAACCTACCATTGTTTTTTACCTGTGAGTCATAAGACATGTTGAACCACTTTCTTAATATTGGAACGTAATAATACACCAAGATAGACTTTTATTGTGGGTTTATAATTAACGTTTTCAGGAACCAGGGTAGTTTTTCTTGTCCCTATGCTTCCACTACAGGAACCCGGCCCAAATCCCGCAGACAGATTACCCTGAACACGGCCCTGTTGGAGCAGTAGCTGTCTGTCTGAGTGGACACTTAACTAAAAGGTGGAGCTTTATGGAGGGAAGATGCTAAATATTTCTGACTGGCTGAATATCCCCAGCGTTTCCTCAATGCCAACATCTCTGTCAAAATCTTTTATTTTCCATTTCAAGCCTAGAGATGGGAACGCAATTTCTGCTGCCGCTTCTGGCCAGTCAGTATGGAAAGCCTGGGATGCTGCAGTGATTACGTTGTGTTGACTTTTGGGCCCAGTGCAGAATCCTCTGGGATGGAGCAAAGACCCTGATGCCTTTCCTTAAGTCACAACGGAGGTTGTTTGTCCTTCAGAAAATATAAATGTCAAAAACCCACCTCTTAATCATCCCCATCATGTCAAGCAAGAGGTCATACCAGGGTAAATGTTTCATCACTATTTCACCATACTCCTACCAATGGTATATGAGAGGATTTATTACTACAATAGGCAGTACAGGAGTGGGATTTTATAGACAGAACATGGTTATTAAAGTTCGTTCCTTCCGATAAGATCTGCCTATAGATCTCCTTTCAGTGTTGTAGTATCCAGAAGAGGGCGCTGCCACTCATTCTAATGTGGAGCCAGACGACAGTAGTTGTAGGACTACTGACAAGACGATCATGGCGGAGGCAACGTGAAGCTGTACAGCACCCGGTGTGGCTCATTTTACAGTTTAATGTCAGCAGGGATGCAAAATGCAGTTTACGCGGTTCTGTCTTTAAATATAAACACTCAACAAGCTCCTTAAGTTACGACATAGATTGCTGGATGCATTAGCGGAGGGCATTGTGAAAAGATTTTGAACGCTAACATGATAGAAAAATACATGATGCCAAAAGCAGGGTTTCATGAGGGCATTCGTTAGGATTTTTCACATTTTTTATTCTATTCATCTTATTTGTTTCCAGGCAGTAACCTAATAGGTTCCTGTTTTGTAATATTTATACATATGTCTAAGTTTATAATGTGTGAGAAAACCACAATTGGTTGCTTATTCAGTCAGTATTTAATACATGTGGCACAATAAATTGTTAAAATATAATGTGCCCTTTCTAAATTCAGCATATTGTACAAAATAAAGTTAGCCCTTCATTTTATGTAAAGACCCTCGATACAAGCGAAAACTCAGGTTTTTAAGAAAGTGTTCGCTTATCAGTTAAGCGTTAGTCAATTGATAAGATCAATCAATTTTTGATTAATTAATCATTAATTAATAATTTGCATTCCTAATATATCTATATCGATCTAAAAAAACATACAGAGCAATACATTTAGGAAGCCTGGAGGTTAAGAGTAACAAGTCTCCAAGCCAGGCACCACTGGCATCTTGATCTCCAATGCTCTCCATTTGTTGCCATGGAAGCGCCAATTAAGGCCGTTCAGTTGGCTAAACATATCTTTTGTAGTAAATAAATATTTCCCTTAATGTTTATTAATGTTTATCCTAAAAGAAGCAAAGAGTTGGTGTTACAACAGGCCTGAATGGGTTCACGGTGTGTTTGGATACACGGGACCCAGGCCAAATGTCTGATATAGTAATTCTGCTGCTATAATTAAACTCAGAGTACCTTTAAAACAAATTAATTTTATGCAAATACCTTGGGAATGATGACTTCTTACAACAAGCTTTATTTTTGTCCTGGGTTGTTGTTTTTTTGTAGTACGGCATTGTTTTTGATATGAAAAGTTGTGTCCTTTGACGAGCACAATCCTTCACCGGCAGCTTCAGACTTCAAAGATAAGTTTGAGAGCTTTTGCCTTTGAGGGTATGCAGTGGATGGTCCGCATACAGCCAGCACATTATGTGGCCTGTCCTCTTTACGTCTACGTCTCGTAAGAACCCTCCTTTACCGTTATAGACAAGCTGACGGTGTGACAGACAAAGGCGTTGTCAAGCTAACGGGGTACAACCGAGAGCATCGCAGCACCCGTAGGCGCACGGTGCGAACATTGGCTTGTGCAGTGAAGCCCACAGAGTCTTAATTGAATTGATAGAGAACATGGAGAAAGAGAGTGGGGAAGTCAAGGGGGGGGAATTGATGAGGAAATCAGAGATGGAAAGGACCAGAAAGGAGAAAACAGAGGCAGGAATATAAAAATGGAAGGAGACAAGGAGGAGGTAGATTAATAGATATGGAGCTGACTGAGCTATAAACACTTGCAATGAAATAAGAGAACAGAGACCAGAAAGGTTTGATAAAGAGAGCAGAGGAAAATAACTAAAGTGTGAACACAGTAAAAGAGGAATGAATCTATTAGGAGGATGTGATGGTAAATAATGACGGAAAACAAAGGGTTTAATGAAAGATAATGAGAAACACAAATGCAGGCAGGAGGTAAATTCTGGGTGCGAATCAAACTGTTGAATGGATAATAGAGCTTCCCCCCATGACTACAATTAACGTTTCCTTCAAGAGATCAAACTGTGGAGATAGACGAGATGAACTCTGATTTATAAAACTGTGGCTCTATAAGTAAAAGATTGGATAAAGGTTTAATAGATTGATGCAACATTGGCTTTAGAGGCTGCAGCAACAACTACAGTCCCGGGCAGATTGGTGTCTGAAATAAATCTCGTTTTTCACAAGCTTTACTGCTTCCGTTTTTATAGCGAGTCTTGGTTGCTATGAAGCGTTATTAGATTAAACGCAAATAATGGCAAAGCTCATAAAAATGAATGAAAATTAGCTTTGGAAAATCTAATTTGCACTCTGTTTTAGTCCAGCCATCAAATGACCTACGAGCATCTTTTCAGTGATCCTGTGGTTTTAGCTCAGGGGAACGTGTTAATGAAGAAAGACGCTCATATCACTCCATCATTCTGGCTGAACTCAATGAGCAGACTGGTTGCTTTAATACGGAGTGGCACATTCAATCCTTCTTTGGTCATATACTCAAGTTTGCAGACGCTACTCTGCTAACTTTCCTGTTTTGTGAGTGCTGCTGATGCTGCGCGTCACAACCTTACAGAAATCTGGACGTCCCTACAGGCTGAAACGTCTGGTTTTTACGCCGTGCACCTCTGTTTACCTATGTTTGCCTAAAGCTGCATGTGATCTGAATTTAAAACTAGTGAGGAGAGAACTTGCTGTCACGCAAGCTGAGTAAGATGCGTTTTTCCATCAGATACAGTAAAATGTGATAGACGCCAGTGGAAGAATATTAAAAGCCACACCACGGTGATATTTGTGCATTGAGCAGAGCACTGCCGATCAAATTGTGTGTTTAGGAATTGAACCAGCCTGAACTGTTCCTGTGCCGACCTGTTTTTCCCTCTGCACTATATTTAGACTAATAGCTTTAAATAAAAAAATTGAAATCAGAAAATCCTAAACAGGCTTTTCCGGCATCACCTAAATGGAAAAACAGCGACGAGCTCTCCAGCAAAGCTGCACACCCAAACCAGGATCATTACATACATGTTTGCTGTTATGTTACCTCTGCCTGGAGTTTTGTGCTCGCGTCTCACCTTAATGAGGTCTCCTAGTAGTTTGTTTGCTTCAGTGTAAGCCTTCTTCACCTCCTTGAACTTATTTCCCAGCCCCATACTGTGAGCCTGCAATGAAACAAACCACAGCAGGAATGAGCAGTGCATACAATCCTTTTATCACCCTCCTTTCCAAACGATTGAAGTCAACATTTGTCCAGTCAATAGCTTATAATTTTCTGCTGTAGCATCAGAAGCCTCGAAGATCACCACACTGCCTATTGGTAAATGGGATTTGCAGTATTTTAGCTTACTGAGATACACATCTTTGTCAATGTATTTTGAGTGGTATACCGCACTAGAAAATTACTTTCAAGTTCTCCCATGTGCAATAAATGGATAAAAGCCAAAGTAATCTTAAAGACTTTTAGATTAAGTCACAAAAAACAATTATTCTGCAGAGATGGCACTCCAGAATCTTGGAAATCTCCCACCATGTTCTCAGCAATTAGAAAAAGCTCATTGGATTATCTCTGTTAAAGAATAATGAACCACTGGTGTTACATGATGATGACACAACAAAAGATGCTGCGTCAGCTTAGTGTACCTGGAAGTGCAGGTTGGTGTACTGTCCTCCAGGTATCTCGTTCTCGTAGACGTCAGCGTTGCCTGACTTCATGGTGGCAGTGCAGTCGAACGGAGCGTAGAGGCCTCTGGTGACCTCCCAGTACTCGCTGTAGTCGAACACCTTCTCCAGAGCAATGCCTGCAACACAAGGCAGCAAATCAATGAGCACTGCAGAGCTCTGCATGATTTGAAAATCAAGTCACCCAGAACCAGGTCTGCAAGGCCGTGCCACAAGTTTGTGGTTAGGATCAAATATAAAATGTGAAATCTTTAAGACGACTTGAGCCGAGTTCAATCCAAATAAACAGATTTTTTTGAAGCTGAAAGTATATTTCCTTTCTATGATCAGTCATTTATGTCAAAACATAACATTTTATTTGTTTAGCATTTATAGTATAAACCATTTTACAGCTTGTCACATTTAAAATACTGTAATTTATCAGAATTTATGAAGATGTTTGTCAGCTCAGACATGCCAGTCGAGGGAAATGGTAAATTGATTGGAATGCATAACAATATAAAAGTGAAATTTCTCAGTTTTTAAAGATAACTGACTATGTGACCCCTGAGGTGAAAGTCCTCCTGAACCAGAAGAAGAGGGCTTTTTACTCAGGGGACAGAGAGGCGCAGCGTAGAGCTCAGCGGGAGCTCCAATGGAGGATCAGGGCAGCAAAGAAAGACTATGGGAGGAAGATGGAGGAGCAGCTGGCGCAGAACAACGTCAGATGTGTGGAGAGGTCTGGAGAACATCTCTGGCCCACTCCAGACCAGTCACTCTGACCTCCCAGCTGATGAAGACCATGGAGCGCCTCATCCTTGCTCATCTACGCACCGTGGTGAGCACATCGCATCGGAGTAGAGGACGCCATCATCTACCTGCTGCAGCGGGCGCTCACCCACCTGGAGACCACCGGGAGCGCTGTGAGAGTCATGTTCTTTGACTTGTCCAGCGCCTTTAACACCATCAGACCGGTGCTGCTGAGGGGGAAGCTGGAGGACGCTGGGGTGGACAAACATCTAGCTGACTGGACCATGGACTACCTCACTGACCGCCCTCAGTACGTGCGGCTGCATGGCTGTCAGTCAGAGGTGGCACTCTGCAGCACCGGGGCCCCCAGGGCACTGTTCTGTCTCCATTTCTCTTCACCCTCTACACCTCAGACTTCACCTACAACACGGACAGCTGCCACCTTCAGAAGTTCTCTGACGACTCTGCCATTGTGGGCTGTGTGTCTGAGGGGAACGAGCTGGAGTACCGGTCGGTCATCATGGACTTTGTGGACTGGTGTGAGAAAAACCATCTGTGCTTAAACACCAGTAAGACCAAGGAGATGGTGATCGACTTTAGGAGAAGACCCCCACCTCACTCACCTGTGAACATCCAGGGGCAGGACATAGAGACTGTGGAGAGTTTCAAATACCTGGGTGTTCACGTCAACAATAAACTGGACTGGACTCATAACACAGACGCTCTGTATAAGAAGGGCCAGAGCCGCCTCCACCTCCTGAGGAGGCTGAGGTCCTTTGGAGTGAGCAGGCCTCTGCTTAAGACCTTCTATGACTCTATGGTGGCCTCAGCCCTCCTCTATGCTGTCGTCTGCTGGGCTCCTGGCAGTGCAGAGCGGGACAGAAAGAGGCTGAATAAGCTGGTGAGGAAGACCACTTCTGTCCTGGGCTGCTCTCTGGACTCTGTGGAGGAAGTGGCTGAGAGGAGGGTGTTGTCCAAGTTCACATCCATCATGGACAACACCTTTCACCCCCTGCACCAGACTGTAGAGGAGCTGAGCAGCTCCTTTAGTGCCAGACTTAGACATCCTGTCTGTAAAAAGGAGCGCTACCGCAGGTCATTCATTCCTGCTGCTACCAGATTATATAATGCTGCACTATAACGGTAATAACTAATGTGCAATTCTATTTAATACACTGTGCAATAATCCTGTTAAATAAGCAACTACAGCTGTGTAGTTATCTCACTACCTCACTGTTCTTTACCTGGTCGGTACCACTTAATGTACAACGTCGATCCATTTGTATATAAGTCACCTGAGTGTACATAAGTCATCCTAAATATCTGCTTTATTTCCCTTGTACTTTTATTTTTTATTTTTTGATACACTGTATATATGTAGACACTATATACCTTATGCACCTTTTCCTCCTTTTGGCACCTTCTTTTGTTTATTAAGTGTGACAAGTGAATTTCTCCACTGAGATCAATAAAGCCTATCTTAGCTTATCTTATATACTTAGAAACTAAATATCTCAGAGACTCTAAATGTTGCAATATATAATGGTTCAACGGTCACCCTTCTGTGTCTAGTTTAGATGTATTTTAAGGACTCGATTAAAAAACTGGTCTATTCTTCCTGATATTTAGTCAACCATCTGCTTCTCCTTTGTGCAACATCCTTCTGTAAGTTGCTCACCTTTAATTGGGAGAAAAAAAACTGCCTCTGTGCTCAAGCACAAATGGCACTTCACTGTCTTTTGCAAACAAAAGGGGTAAAACAAACCTGCTGCAACAACAGAGTGACAAGGTGGCAATTTGAAATTAGAAAAATAAATACCAAAGTGTTTCTGTGCCTAAATGGTGATCCCAGCAAAGAAATTGAGCATAAATGTGAAATTAATGTGCATGTAGCTCCTCAAACGTAGCTGTCTGCCAGGCTGGTGGGTAATTGGGTCCATTTGCTTCTCTGCTTGCGCACACACAATTTACACAGCTTTACTTTAAGCTTGCAGAGCAAAGCTACAGCTTAATGTTTAGATGGTGAAGGGACGTCATGATCACAGTGTCAGGGAGCAGCAATCTTAAACAAAGAGCACGGTATTTTTAACCAACAGTGAAACAATTATTTAACTATCTTCTAATGGTCTGAGATTCTGGACATTTATCCAGATTTGTTTGGTTATATTTCAGTGCTGCAGCTGGCATAATTTATTCTTTTACTGAGGCGTGAACATGATATTGAAAAATATGACATTGGTTCATTTCATATTTATCCAGTTTGTTCATTTTAATGATGAATCATTCTGACAGTTTTATAGGAGTTCCCCAGGGTTCAGTGTTTGGATCAGCGATCTTTATAATAAATGATTCCACTTACTGACGTATTACTGCAAATATGATACCTTCATTTACACGGACAAACATCAAAAGAGTGTCAGAAAGAAGTCAGCTTAGACAATCGAACAAAACATATGAATAGGTTTTAACCAAATCAGAATAATATTAAAGAGTATTCTGCTAAATTGGATTGCGTATACATCTGCAGTCTATTATTAAGCTATTATTGTGAAAAGCTTGTTGGGAATTTTACCAAATATATGTAAACTTCTGAACTAATTTTTTTTAAAAAAACCTAATGAATAAAACATGATTTTTTTTTAAATTTAGTAAATAGAACCAATTTTGGTAATCCTAACTGAGCCGAAATAGGATATTTCTGTCTGATTTAAAGTGAAACAGTGAGGAAAAGTAGTGTGTTTTTATACAGGGTATGTAAATGTCAAATTTCTAATGCAAATTTTTTTTTTTTTTTTACAGCATTTGCTTTTTCTTTTATCTTTTTTTAAAATCATTTGTTCCAGCTTTGATATTTGCCATTTCTCAGCAACACTACTAAAAAACAAACAAAAATGTATGTCGATGTAAAAAGAAATTGACTAGGCAGTAAAACCTGGCTCTGGTTCTGATTTGTGTGTCTTTAACTCCTACACCTTGATCGACTGCAGTGTTGCGGCATCAATTAAAACCATGCATGATGCATGAGGCAACTAAGAGAAGGCAGTCAAACACAAGGACCACTTTAATATGCATCATCATTCAAACTGGGAATGTGTCACACTTGAATTTGCACAAGTCTGTGTGCAGATTGGAGCTTACAGAGTACACAAAAATCACATTTTAAACAAATTTAACAGTATTTAGGGGTCAAAAATATTCTAAGAATGGAAGAAAATGAGCAGTAGGAGCAATCTGGGGATAAGAAGCTGCTAATGACATTGTCACAGATTGAGAGCAAAGGAGCGGGAGGATGTAGAGACAATATGACAGAAGCAGGTACGAAAGTTGAGAGTGAGAGGGATGGAGACAGTGCACAACAATGATTACAGGTTTGGAGCCAAGATAGGAGAAAGAGGCAGTGTGGGAGTGAAGGAAAGCAGTAAACAGGCAAAGGTCAGGAAGGTATGGAGGAATCCAAGGGAGAGCTGCGCTTGATTACGAAAGTGGTGAGGTAGGCAAGAGGAGATGGAGGAGGGAGCTGGCACTAAGTGAGGCAAGGATGAAAAGAGGACAGCAGGAGAAAGTGACTGGAATAAAAGCATTAGGTTATGAGGAGTGTGTCAACCAGGGTCACATTAGGAAACAGCGTATTGCACACGTAGGAATGAGGCAAATTCTCACACCTGAATACCAGCCTCATCCTTTTTTTTTTCTGGCTTCAAATTGATATTCTGTCACCAAACTGAACCGCGCCTCGGCAACATTACGATGCTTCGTCGGTGGCCCTGGCGGATATTCATTTGTTCCACGGCCTGAACATGAACCTGCTGCCTTCACCTCGGAGCAAACGTGTCAACGGTGAGAGCGGCGGCAGTCATGCAAAAACGTTTTCCTCTAAAAGCACAAGTCACAGTCAGAGCACAGCAGGTTTTAATGGCTCTGTTGCTGCGTGGTTTGGGACAGAAAAAAAAAAAAAAGAAAAAAGTTCTGTATTTCTGCGCGCTCGATTGTTTGAATATTTCTGCAGACAAATGAGACCAGCAAAGAAGTCAATTTAGTTGCAAGGACACCTGCAGGGACAGACTCCACCAATGTTATTGGTGTATTATGTTTGACTAAAAAAGCCCTGCCGCTCCTCTGGAAATATTGACAGGACATCATGTTGTCTGTTTTGCTGTTCATCCCCAGAAAGCTGGTTTGACAGAGGGGAAAAAAACATCCTCAAATGTGAGAAGAATTATGTATTTTGCTAGAAATACTACTTTTAAAGACGTCCTCTACGAATGTGCAGACCTGTGTAACCAGTTTAAAACTACCCGTAATTTCTGTTTAATTTGCTTCCAAGCTGCCAGACTTTGTTATAAAGTGGTCTTGATCAATAGTTCTTTTTGCAGCTTTTTATGCTTCTTTTCAATCCAGTTTTGTTCCCTGAACATGACACCATTTATTTCAATTTGTTGCTAGGAATGAGAATAGCAGAGGTCAAAATACAATAAATGTTCACTGAAGGTTTGGTTTTCAGGACAGTTGGGCAACATTTGTTTCCAGAGAAGCCATAATGACCAAATTATTCAGATAAATGGCTGAAATCATGGAAAAATGTAACACAGAGTGGGTTTTCTTCTTACTTTTAAGATTTTAAAAATCCAAGTAATTTATTTTAGGGGGAAAGAGGGTATGAATATTGAACACATTTACATGGCAATGATTAAAGATGCCTCCATCTGGCTCAAATGAAAAACTGGATTACTGCATTATAACGGTATTTGAGTACGCAATCATATCACCGATTATCAACAGGAAAAAACATCTGATCCCAACAAACACCACAGTTTAACTCGTTTAATTTTGCCAAGTGACCTCAAAGGACGATGGGTCAGCCTGTGATTAGGTCAGTATAATTAAAGGTTTCTTAAAAGTCCAGGCATCTGGAAAACTGTTTACCTTCGGCACAGATAGGCCACCTTATCAGAGCTTACAGGAAGGACTTAAACTAAACCAAGTTGTTCATTTAATGCATTATCCTAAAGCAACACACATTACCAAACTGCACATAATGGGACGAAAACCCAGACCTACAGCGGCGTACAGGACAGGGGAGAGTGAAAGTAAACAAAATTAGTCCGGCTTCCCGAGGTTCTGAGGAATGGAAATGAGGGATCAGATCGTCTTCAGATCAGAGCCGACTCGCTTTTCCCAAAAGCATTTCTCCACATAATCATCTACTTTCACATCACTGTTCATTAATTTAGCCTGTTTCATGCTCCTCCAGTGTTTAAGACCCAGGTTTTCCTGCCGCCTGCTTTCATACCTGTTCCACTCGGTGCCCCTCGCTGTGGGAGGTGGAGGTCGCCGAGTTATCAGTGGAGCGATTCAAGCTTTTTTCACAGCCCATGAAAATTATACTGTTCAGACCCACCGTGGCCAAAAGAAAACACAAACCCACAGGAGAAAGAACACATAAATCTATCTCTAAATTTATCTTATGACCTCCTCAGAGGGATCCAGAAGAGCACGAAGATCGCAGATAAAACCTGGCAGAGAGATACTGGGAAAGCAAATAAATAATAATCACAGAGAGGTTGCCTTGGAGACCCAAAACCCCCTGAAAGCCACCCGAATGTCAGCTTAAAGAAGTGGCCATCCATGGCCACAGTAAGTTTTCAGTCTTACTGTGATCAAAATATGTTTTTATCTAAAACAACAAAAGAGCCTTTTAGTATGAAAACGGCTCCTTTTATTCTACTTTCAACTATCTGAACAACTGATTCATGACATTTTTTGCTTATGGCTGCAAATATTTTTATCGACTGCAGGCTTCTTTCTCCTCTTTTCATAACGGCCCGTGTGCGTTATTACTCAGCAGAATACGCAGGTCCCTCTAGCTCGGGGCCATAATTACAAATGCGCCATTGATTTGCTGATTGATTTTTCTTCCCTCACATTAAGTAGCAGACTTTCGCTCAGAAAGACTCGAATCATTTCTGCGCAACACCGGTGATCTAACAAACTGTCTCCTCAACAAGTACGGCCTGCAATAAAAGCATGCGGAGTAAATTTAAAGTTATTATTTCATATAAAGGATTTAATCCCATCTAATGAAATTAGAAGGACGTGCCAACATTTATATCACAACAAGCATCTCGTAAAAACAATTACAGCCACTTCATGCAGTGCTTCCCTGAGGTCTCAGAGGTGTCCTGGTGGGATGTGGTGAATGAACCGTGCTGCCGAGACAGGAGTTAGTGCTGCTGCTGGATTTTATATTTTTGAGCAGGCATTTGGAGTCAGCGACCTCGAATGAGACAACACATTTATGTCCTTCAGCTTTGCTGTTGTGTTAAGAAAAGCTCTGATTTCTCAGTGGGGCCACAACCTGTGCTCGTCTTACTTGCCTATTTAGGCATTTTGTTTACAGGAGGAAATACACCGGGCGCGTAACGTGTGCGGCGCGGCTTACGGGCGTGCTTTTAAAAGCGGAAATTTACACCAGACACTGCTAACACTGCATGAAAAGTGAGATTTTCGTCCCCGTAAACTACCGCAGACCTCCCTCATTTTCGGCAGTTAACGACAATTTGCAACCCGCGCTTGTTGCCGTTTTCAGTGCCACAAATTGTCGGAACCGGACTCTGACGTATGTGGAGAGCGATCAGCTGTACTAATGGCCCTAATTAGCATATGAATGCAGCGAACCCGCGCGGCTGGCCAGGTCTGGCTTGAATAACCTACTCAGTATTGGCTGAAACCACTATTTTTAAATAAGTAAAATCGCTCCTGATTGGCAGCAAAACCACACGTGGCCAGGCCAGGCTTGAACGTTCTTACTGAGTATTGGATGGAACCACTTCTTTCAAACAAGTAAAATCACTCCTGATTGGTTGGCAGATCCCCAATAACTTATTTACATATATATATATATATATATATATATATATATATATATATATATATATTTATTTATATATATATTTATTTATATATATATATATTTATTTATATATATTTATTTATTATATATATTTATTTATTTATTCAGTCATATTATGCTGTATATTCATGTTATCCTATGTAGGCTACTACACTATTATTAGGCTACCATCAAGGACATGAATGAATTTATACAGGAAATGAACATTTGCCAGGAAGATGTTTATGCAAAGAAAGAGCTTTATTAAAACAAACACCTATATACAACGCGAGGATCCAAAAATTACAACCCCGTGAACTGTCCGTTTGCCTCCTCGGGGTTGTAGGTAACTGCTGGCGGCGTTCTTTCTGAGGCAGGTCCGATGTGCAGACGCCTACTGTGCGTGGCTCTGTACTTCGGCGTCGCCTCTAACCGGGACTGCAGCTTCACACAGAGTTCAGAGAGATCCGGTGTTGTGCGCAATTCTGTTCCCCCGTGAAAATCTGTTTCCCCTGTGTCGGGAATGCGCTTTGCAGCCGTTTTCCCGGCGCTTCTAATTGATTTCTCGGTAAAACAACTCATAATCATGTCAAGGTTGTAACAGTCAGTTTAATCGGCAGTTGTTTACAAAATTGTAGAATAAAAATAAATAAACTGTCTTCTTACGCTGTATTGTGTTATTATAAATGGCAAGATAAACGGTCTTTTTCCAACTTTTGTCACTTTAACCTGACAAATAAAAGTAAGCCATAAAACACTATTCCAGCACCTACTGTGTATTTATGATTTTACATTGCTAAAAGAGGAGGATGGGATGGCTGACAGCAGGACACAAACATTATGGCTGTTTCTCAATTCACGAGAATGCGAGCGCGTTCTCGTGAATTGAGAAACAGCCTGAAAACACTAGAGTGTAGACTTCCCAGTACACCCCTTTGTAATATAAAATATGACAGTTTACTGGATTAAGGAAATTTCTAGTATACTACATCCTATCACACATAATTTTTGAGAATTTAGAAACATTTGCTCTTTATTTCCCAAAGTTTTCGGGAGATGTCTGAAAGACCGTTTATTTTTATTTTACAATTTTGTAAACAGCTGCCGATTAAACTGAATGTTACAACCTAGACATGATTATAGGACTTGTTTTACCGAGAAATCAACTAGAAGCGCCGGGAAAACGGCTGCAAAGTGCGCTCCCGACACGGGGGAAACAGAATTGCGCACAACACCGGCCTACGAAATGGCGGCGGCCGTCCAATCCATCCAGAGCCACGCCAACAACGCCATCTTCTTCGCCAGGCTGGAAAACAAATAAATGAGAGTGGTATGAATAAAAATCAAACGCAAGTCACAATAACATTAAACAAGGAAGGAGAAGCGGTAAAAACAAGTCACTTACAGATAATGTCGTCTTTATCAACATGGTGTAAATATGGAATTGCAGGCATTGCTCCGAGCAAATAGGAGGTCACCGCCTCGCTCCGGTTCATAGCGCCTGCAATTTGTCTCCGAGTTGTGAAGACGGCATACTGCTTCCTGTAAATGAAAATACACTTTGATAAAGCTTGTTCTTTTGCAAGGCTACTAGGCTAATCTTAGATTTGGTTGTAGGCTAGGCTACTTTTAGCTTAGCTAGCAGTCACCGAACATATTCTTACCTAAGCTTGGGATTCTGCACCCGTCTTCTCTTCTTGGAGTCTCTCCCGCACAGTTGTTCGACTGCAGAGCCGCCAACTTGTCCTCTATGGACAGCAACCTTGGAGTTTACCGAATTCTGCAGTTAAGTGAACCGCTAATTCATATCGGCACTATTAGCTGACGAGACGGTCCACTTCTTCTTCTTCTTCTTCTTTCGGTTTTTATGGCGGTTGGCAACTAACTTTAATGGTGCATTACCGCCACCAACTGGACTGGAGTGTGGTACTGGAGTCTAACCTTCCCTAATAGGTTGCAAACAAATAAAACAAACACACAAACAAACATAACGAAACAAACCAATCAAAACAAAACAAACAAAAAGATCATACTAAATTATTTTAATTAGTCCTGTATTCCTCAGGAAGCCAATTACATAGTTTACACTCATTTCCCCTGTGTTTTTTTTGCAGAATTTCTTCTAAGTTTAGCCTCATCTGTTCTCCTTGTAATTGTAATACTAGTCTTTGTCTTTCTTCCTGATATTTATTACAGTGTACAATAAGATGCTCTATAGTCTCTGGACTACCACAGAATTCAGTTGCCATCAGCATGCTTCTTCATTATTAACAAAGTTTTATTTAGACGTGTGTGTCCATACCTCATTCTAGAAAATACATCCTCCTCCTCCTTGCTTCTAACTTTATTCTGAATGTTATAGAACTGTCTTCCAGTCTGCCCACCGTCCCATAATGTTTGCCATTTACCCTTAACTATGTTTTTGACCATACTTTTAATTTATTCTTTGCTGTAGTGTACTTCAACATCTATATTAGAATGTCTAGCTGCTTGCTTAGCACTTTTATTTGCTAACTCGTTTCCTATTACTCCTATATGAGCTGGTACAATACCAGAGTTATATTAATTCCTGACTTTATTAGATTATTTGCAGCTTGCAGTATATCATACACAATGTCTTGCCTTGATTTTGACTGAAATGTTTTAATACTGATTAAAGCTGAGCTGGAATCTGAAGCAATTTCTGCCTTCCTTGGCCTATTGACCTCCACCCAAAGCAAAGCTAGCCACACAGCAATCAATTCTGCTGTGTAAACTGCTAAATCATCACTCATTCTTTTTCCAACTTTAATGTTTAATTTTGGAATGACATAAGCAACACCCATTCTTTTATCAGTTAGTTTAGATGCATCTGTATATATAGTTAAATCCTCACTATACCTCTCCATTAAAGTGGGACTTATTTTTAGTTCATTAAACCCCATTTCATTTACTTTAACCTGAATGACCCAACCAAAACTTCTGACTTGAACATTTCCATGCTCTTGGCATTGCTTCAGTACCGACTGACTCATATGAGACAGTCCACTGATAGCAATCAGCAGTTTCTTCTCGTCAGTCTGCGGACTGGCTGAAAGTTGTAGATCGCGTCCAAGAGGAGTTGAAGGGGAGTTGAATGCGAGACATGGGTAAACTCCCCCTGCAACCCTGATTTGCATTTGTATAGCTCACAGCATTTTCATTTACATGTTAAAGCCTCCCCTAGAATTAGGAGGATGGGGGGACCACGCCAAGCAAGGCCCACGTCAATTTCTGACAATTCACGGCAGTTTTCGGTGTTGCCTGCAAATTACCGTGAACAGCCGTTAACCTGAACTTCCACGACAATCTACAGTGCCGCATAGTGACGAAAATCACACTTTTCATGCAGTGTAAGTACGCGCCACAGCTACGAGTTTCTGTACACAGAAGAACTTTGGCCACATGGAAAGAGCACCAAGTAGAAGGTGCACCTTGGCCTTCCTTCGTCTAGCTGACGAGGTGTTGGGAGAGAAAAGGCAGGAAGCTCAGCAACAATGGGATGCATCCCATCAATCAGCAGCATCAACAACAGGGTGACTTCTATTATGGCCAAACTAAGACTCCACTATTATTTTGGGATACTTTCGGAAGTGAACTTGAATGCAGGATGTTGTTTTCCTGTTTATTACTTGCCAACCAGGAGCGCATACACCTCTGAAATTAGAACTTCAACCTTAGGCGCCGCGTTGCGTAGCATGTTGAATGCGCGGGTTATGCCACAAGTGTACATTTACTGACCGATTAAAACAAAAAGCAAACCTACACGTAGGACGCTCGCATGCTGCATTGCTGCACTTTCGTGCTGCAAAGTATCTGGTATATTTTTCTCCTTAAGTGCTTCGTCCAGCTCCACTCCAGGATAATTGGACCAGTACCTCTGAAGACCATCTTTACTTAAATTATTTTTCTCAGATTTTGAAAACAGCTCCTCCTCAATAATAGGATGTGATGGGCCCATATTATCTGACACTTAGTTGAACATGCACCCATACAAACACGCTTCTAGATTTAATCAAAAACATCTGAAAAGTGATTCATCAGAAACTTCTGGGTTGGTTTTACTGAACCTAAGTGGTGTTTTCAATCAGATTGATCAGAATGTACTTAGAAATACCATCGTCTTCTGGTTTTGCACTACACTGGATTAGACCTTACATGTTTACCTGGCAGATGTGGAATCCTTCGTGTCATTTGGCAGCTATCTGAGTGAACAAAGATTACTGGGGTTCCTCAAGGCTGTGTTATCGGATCATTTTTAATCTCTCTCCGATTGTAAAGTGATAAAAAAAAAACATCTTACCAAGCCTTATGCTGATGACACATAACCAAGTATTTATTTGTCTCCAGATAACAGCCACTAAAAATAGGAGATTACTTTTATATTGTAAGCCTAGTACTATTTTAGTAGATCCTGCATGCTTTAATTTTCAGGAGTTAAGATTATTTTGTCTTCAATTAATCAGGCAGATACAGCTCATCTGCTTGACAAAGTAGGAAGCTGTTTGTGTGCAACGTTGAAATGTCTCCGACTTCACTCACCAGTATCCATTTTGGTCCCTTTGGTGCAGGCAACAATGGCCCCCATGCTCGGCTGAGACGTCATCCCAGCCATAGAGTCAACCTACAGAGAAAAGACCTTCATTACACCACATATACTTTTTTGTTGTGTGTATTTAGGTAAAATAATGTGAGATTCAATGAACCTACTTAGATGATAGAGTATTTGCAGAATGGGTTGATATAATTAAAATTCCCAGAATGCAGTGGGCTTGCATTCTAAGGTGGCTGCAAGAATACGGTTTCAACCCTGAAAACTGCCACTATGGGTCCTTAAGCAAGACACTTAATGCTCCCCAGGCCAATATACTTTGAGTGTACAATTGTAATGACAACTTCTTTTTTTCTCTTTATAGTTTAATGTTCAGTGGGAAGTGCAAAACTTCCAACTTTAAAAGAAAATACCTTAAAATCTTAATTTTAGTATGTGTGGTTATTCAATAAATACTCACTTTTATATTCAACTATTTATTACTGAATTTTAAATTAATAAAATTTTAGAGGTTTATAATGTTGACGTGAGCAAACAAACAAAAGTCGGCATGCAACTCAATAGCAATTACCCGGGCTGAACTTATTGAACAAAGTGAGGGAAACCTTCCCTTCTGCAGCGGTTTTTCAATCTTTCTTTCTGTGACATTTCACCAATGCAAACTGAACCAGCTTAAAAAAAAAACGACTTTTTGTTCACATTTTCAAGTTAAGCATCATATTCACTCAGAATCAGCTGGTCGATACTCACAGCTACGTCGACTACATCCGCTCCTGCTTCAGCACAGGCCAACATGGCGGCCACGCCGGCTCCAGCCGTGTCGTGTGTGTGCACGTGAATGGGCACATCTGGGAAGCGATCCCTCAAAGCGCCGATCAGAAGCTTACTGGCTTCAGGCTTCAGCAAGCCAGCCATATCCTAAAGAGAGAAATGGGGGGTGGAGGGACATTGGTATTACTATGAAACACAGTGGATGTTACCCACCTGACCAGGCTGCAGGGAGATTGCTTCAATGTTAAAGCTATCTGGTACGTGTTAACACACAAATAGACATCAAAAGGATTTTTATCAGTTAACCTGCACTACAAGTTACCAGTAATTGTTATACATAAAAAAAACATTTGGAGGAACGCAGAATCAGTCACATCTCTCAACGCAGAAGCGCAAGTAGTGAGTGCAACCGTTTGGTCAGCAATTTACCTTCACCACCCTGCTTTCCTGTTTCCTACATGCTACTCCCCACTTCCATTTCTGCTACCAGTTTAGATCAAATATTCACCACAGCACTTTTTGCTGCCCAGATTAAAGAAGATTCAGTGGAAATGTTACACAGTTATCGAGGAAAGTCAGAAGCCAAAGTACACCACTGTCTTAAATGCAGGTGTACAAACTCCGTGCGTACTTGAACATGTATAATCCATCCCTTCATCCAAGAGAGAAACAATAGCAAGAAAAAGCCGCGATGTGGTCGTTTCATGAAAGGGCCGGTCTAATGCTTCTGCAGCAAAGCCTCACATACCGTGCATCCACACTCAGTCAGCTGGCTGCACAGTTGAGAGGATCGTGAAGCAAAGCCCATTTAAGGGTTTTGGGGAACTTCACGACAAAAAAAAGCCACTAAACAGACGCATCTATGGCTCACAACTGTTACAAGGAGAGTCCTGAACCAGAGACAACATGAGAAACATCTTAACTGGGCTAAGGAGAAAAAGAACTGGACTTGCTCAGTGTTCATTACTAGTCTTTTCAAGTCACCACAGACATAAAAGTAAATTTTGGAGTTTTTCAAGCTTCTTTCTACTGACGAGCTTTATAGAAATCTTGATTTTGTTTTCCAGCGGGACTTTGCACCCGCCCACTCTACCAAAAGTAAAAACCTAACCTAGTTAACAGAATTAAATGCTTTAAAGGGATTTAAAAAAAAATTACAGAAATGAAATATTTTTTTATGAAAATCTATTGAAATGCACCTGGAAAATTTTAATAGACTGGTTTGTGATCAGCAGTTTAACCCGACACTTCATTAAATGTAAACTTTGCTCCAATAATTAGCTGCAGCAGCAGTTTTTTTAAAGCATCCAACTTTCTAAAGGAGCAGCCGAGGCATCTGCTCTCTGATTACACATCGATTTTTATTTTTTTTTAACTGCTCATATTTTCGGTAATTTCAGCACAGTGCAAGACGCTTGTTGGGTAGATGTGAATGTTAAGAAAATGGAGACTGTCCTGTTTTCCTTGAGTTTATAATAGCTTTGCTGTCACAGGGGAAATTAATTTCTCTCAAGTTTCACGCCAGCTGTGCAGTGAGGCTGAATATGGCAAAAAGTGATAGTTTCACCTGCTTTTATCTTGCACAACGTTTTCACAAACCGTGTTTGCTTGGCGTGATGCATGTGAGAATTGACTCGCTGCTAATACGCCTCTGGATGAAACTGAAGCCCCGGACACGGTGTCCTGTGACAGAGAACTTGTTCTCACTTTAATGATTAGTACAGCCCGTGACATTTTCGACACTTACCCGTTACCCCAATTATAAACGTAAAGCTTGCTGGTTAAACCAGCCTTTTTATGCTTTTTCCACTGCTGCCTGTGTTGATTCACACTCAACAGCAGAGTGGGAGTTATTAATTTCTGCTATATTATATTTTCTCATGCCTGAGTGAAGAAATTAATTGTTTGTTGGCAATATTTATTTATTTATTTAGATAACAAGCTCAAGTATGCAAGTTATTTTGCTCAAAATAAGCCGAATAATTTCAGCCATGTTCAACAGTCGACTTTTAAGAGTTTATTACGCCAAATACTTCAAGCAGGAATATAAGGTTTACATTTGTTTGTTTTGTTTTATTTGGATCCCCATTAGCTTCAGCATAAGCTAAGAGCTATTCTTACTGTATTTATTGACATGTACAAGGTAAATTTGTTATGAATTAAAGAAAAAGCAGCTATAACTTGAAGTAGGTATTAACCAAATGACCACAGGGAGGAATTTCTGCCCTGCTTCAGTTCATCTATGTTTACAGGCGTTTGTTTCTGCAGAGCTGTCTTTATGGAGCGAATTTTGTTCCAATATTGTTGCAAAGCAAAGCAAAATATGTTCTGTAAATGGAAATTTTAAAAAGCGTTATCCAGAGATTAAATTTTTAAAAAGTTCTTAATCAGAAAGAGGATTTTAGACTAACTTTAGCTGATCTCAGATGTAATTTTTTCAAAAAAGTTTAATTTTTTTTAGATTCAATGTTTTCAAGTTAAGCTTTTTAACTTTTTTTTTTTTTTTTTTTTTTTACAGATTTTACATTTTCAAATTTTTTTTTTTTAAATTTGTCTTTCAGATTGCGTTTCACAAATTGCATTGTTTTCCAATTGTGTTTTACAGATCACATTCTCTTCACTTCTGGGGGCGGGCTTTCCTCTGGAGTGAGGAGCAAAGACGCATTTCTATTGGTCTGCATGGACATTAGCAACGACATTTCTATTGGTCAATGTGCTTCAAGAGCGAGAAGTGAAGAGAACGTCATCTGTAAACCAGAATTTGAAAAGAATGCAATTCGTAAAACTCAATCTGAAAAGAAAAATTTGAAAATATACAATTTGAAAAAAAACCAAAAAAACAAAAAAAAAAAAAACCTGATTTTTTTCCCCCCCTCGGACAAAATTAAATCTGAGAAAACACCAAAGTTACTCTCAAAGCCTTTTTTTGATTAAAAATTTTGCAAAGTATAATTTCTGGATCGCATATTTCAAAATTTCATTTATAAAACGTGTTCTTTGCTTGCAACAATAATGTAACGACATTTACTCCCTGTTTCTCAAGGTCCAATCAAAACCTTTTAATCAGATTGGGTTTGACTGGGTCATTGCAACACCTTCATCTGCAGCTCAGTTTGGGATCAAACTCAGCTGCAGATTTGCTTGGCAGAATCGGAGTCAATGACTGAACTTTTTATAAAGGCCTCAAGAACATTTCCAGAATTAAATGACTAATGTCTCAACAGGATCTGTAAAAACTAATCCATGCATTTATTTTTAGTAGAATTGATCACTGCAACGGTGTTTTCACAAGTCTGCCTAAAAAGTCCATCAGACAGCTGCAGTTGATCCAGCATGCTGCTGCCCGCGTCCTCACTAAGACTATGTTCACACTGCAGGTGTTGGTCAATTCATATTCTTTTCTATTTTTTTTGAGGTGGCCGTTCATACTACTATTAAATGTGGCCATCATCAGACTTCTGTCTGAACGGTTCAAGACCACAAACATCAGAGTAGTGTACTGATTACAGAAGTAATGGTGAATGTAATTGTTTCTAGTTAAATTTTGTTTAAAAAAAAATACAGATACTGGCTGCCATCTCTCATTATTATTAGAAAGCTGCTGAGCAATGGGAGGCAACAATATTAAGACTACATGAGACCAAGGTAAGAAGAAAGCAGCCCAGCTATAAACAACGGTCTTCTATGGAGCGCTAACTGCTGCTACTGTGTGTGGATGTGTAGTGAGAGACAGGAGAGTGACGTGAAAGATATGGGTCACATATGGGCAAAAATGTGGGGTTTGGGTTGCATTTCTTTGTAGTGTGAACGTAGCCTGAGACTAAAAGTAGAGCACATCACTCCAGTTCTGAGGTCCTTACACTGGCTTCCTGTATCTCAGAGAATAGACTTTAAAATCCTTCTGTTAGTCTATAAATCCCTGAATGGCTTAGCACCTAAATACATCACAGACTTGTTATCAGTGTATCAACCATCCAGACCACTAAGGTCTTCTGGCTCCAGCCTGCTCTGCATACCTAGAACCAGAACCAAACATGGAGAAGCAGCATTTGGTTCCTATGCTCCACTTATCTGGAATAAAGTCGCAGAAAACTGTAAAAGTGCTGAAAGCCTGAGTTCCTTTAAATCAAGATTAAAAACCTAAAACCTGTTTGCTTAGAGTTGCCTTTCACTTTTCTGTTTAAAGTATCAAATGAAACATCTTTCGTTTAAGTTTGCATTCCAACTTTTCTTCACCAGCCATAATTATGCCACTAGTTGACTTTTCTTTGTTTGTTTCCTTCATGAACAACACTGAAATGTGCTACAAACAAACTCGCCTTGCTTCCCCCCCCCCCCCCAACAACTCTTGTTGGGCGTTTCATCATTTCTCAGAGTATTGCAAACTTTATCCTTAGGAGGAACCTTTCAGCGGCGTCTACTCCCGGGAGGACTGACGGCCTTTTTTAATGTTTTTCCACTTGACTCATTAACCAATGATGGAATTCAAATAGTTTACCTTATAAATTAATACAATTATCTTAGAGGCCCCACCTCCCCACAGCACCTCACCTCGATGGCCCTTGCTGATGGCATTGTGTTACGTCCACACACCATTATATTTTCACAGCAACTGCTAAAAGTCCGGCTTTTATACAGTTAGTCACACTTGCTGATCATCATTCAATCAAGAACATTTAATTAGCACCAGCTGACTGCTACATCCTTCACTAGAATACTTTAAAGGAGCAAGGGCGTACTTCATTTTTGACATTTTTTGGTTATGGCGAAACCACTTGACACAAAAAGTAACTTATGTTTGATGTAATGTTCAAAGGAATATAAACTGAAAGTGACAAAATATAGTGAAGTGAGAAAATGTGCTCTTAGATGCATTTAGTGCACACTGAAACCAGGTTGATACAGCTCGGAAAGGAACAGGAGAGAGGCTGGACTCTTAAGATGACACGTCCTCCTACCTTGTTTCTTATGTCTGCTTGTTATTCTGTGGGCAGACTGACTCACTGGGAGTCTTCTTTTTCTGTCCACTGGGTTTATTTGAAAAAACCTAAGTGGGCTGTAAGCGACACAAAGGGCAACACCTCGTCGCTGGAGTAGCATTTTTCTTTCCTCACCTTGATGGAGAGGATGTGAGTCCCGGCTTTGACGAGCTCGTCGGCCAGCTTCACGTAGTAGTCCAGGGAGTATTTCTGCCTCATCGGGTCGGAGACGTCGCCCGTGTAGGAGATGGCGGCCTCAACCACGCCGCCCGCCGCCCCAGCGGCTTCCATGCCCAGCAGCATGTTGGGCAGGTAGTTGAGGGAGTCGAACACACGGAAGATATCCATGCCATTCTCTTTGGCCACCTCGCAGAACCTGAAAGGAGACAAACCGTTTTCGAAGAGGCCAGGGAAGACTTTTCAACTAAACATGTGTCTAATGAGCTGTAAACATGCAAAAGTGAACTCCAGATGATAATCCCCTCCCATATCTGTGCTCATAACCACCGCCACACCTGAGTAAATAAAGTATTCCCAGTGTTTTCATGAACAGAGAGCGTATACAGCCTTCGAGAGCCGGCAATAACTGGAGACAAATGTACACCGGAGTCATTATCCCAGCTGCTTGTGGTAAATCCCTCATTATTGCCTTTGCCCCAGTATCTTAATCAGGTTTTTCATAACCGCGATGAGCGCCGACTGCAGACGTGTTATTCTGAATGCAATATTTACACACCGAGAGGCTTTGTTTCAACCAATAAACGAGACGCATTGTGTGGCAGTATGTTTATTTGTGCCACAAGAGGATTACCAGTCCATTATGTGTGTGAGTCCAGAGGTAACACAATGTGCTCTGGGGTGGTCGTCGTATTTGGGACCAAATCAAAGCCACTGCACTCACCAGGGCTTCATATTTAGGTACTAAAAAAAAAATCAGAAAGTTGAGCTTCATGATATGATTCGACAATCTTGGCAGTGAAACGATCCTCCTGGCGGTTTGGAAACAGCATCTTAAATACAGCGCATTGTTGAAGTATTTATACCACATTTTGCAACATTATGTTTTATTGGTATTTTGTGTGATAGACCAACACAAGGAAGAGGAAAGAATATCATAAATAATAATAATAATAAAAAAAAAAAAAAACAAGAAATCTGAAAAGTGTGGCCTACATTTTATTCAACTCTCTTTACTCTGATAGCTCTAGATCAGTGGTATCCAAGTCTGTCCTCACGTGTCCAGCATGTTCAACACAACTGAACCTAATTGGTGCTCAATTAGCAGGCCTCTGCAGACCATGATGACAGGCTGAGAAGGTAAATCATTCAAATGAATAGGATGTGTTGGCACAGGGACAGATCTAAAACTGGCCCTCGAGGACTGGAGTTTGCTATTTCTGCCCTAGATACAATCCAGCATCTCAAATAGCCCATAAACGTCACCTAATTAGTCAATTCAGGCGACGTGTGAGTAATTTAATCTCAGTATTCAGAGCTGTGACCATCTCTCAGAGCTCTGTTCAATCCGTCCTCTGAAAATGCAAAGAATACAGTTCAACTGCAGCTACCAAGACATGGGCATCCGTCTGAGCCAGTCTGTCATGGAGAGGCTTGATCAGAGAAGCAACCAAGAGGCCCACGGTAACTCTGGAGGAGCTGCGGAGCACAGGTGGAAGGAATGTGTTTTATTGTCTGTGTACTCCACAAACCTGGCCTTTATGAGTGGTTTAAAGAAAGTAAACGTTGAAGAAAGACCCAAGAGGTGCCGAGGCTCAGCAGACACAAGGAAGACTGTTTCCTGGTCAGATGTAAGCGATTATGAGATTACAGAGACTGAACTCCAAAGTCGGTTGCCATAGAAATTACAGATAAACAGACTCTGAAGGCAACGAGTCTGACATACTTAGACTGGAAAGAATGACTGATTAGGGGAAAATGTGTCAGCAAGGACACATCTGCATTACTGCATGATCTTCTCCACCAATGTGATGAACAGAACGCTGATATACTGTGCCCGCCCCTGAATGAGTGGACAAATGCTTCCTATTTAATGTCTGTGTGAGAGAACAAAAGGGGTTCTCAGGTACCGGTTGCGTTGTGTTGTTATGAGAACCCAGTACTGAAACTGTAAACATTTCTCTGCCTTTTAGATTAAATATGGTAGAATATAGTTAGGGTTTGAAGAGTCTTTTTATTATTACAGAAGTCTACAATAGAAACACCACATTACCAGATAAAAGAACCAGGGGAGACCGAGAACAGGTCTATAGTTTAACACAGATGAGACCAAAGCTTTAACTTTCTGCCTACATGCAGACGACTGAATAAACCTGGACACACAATCTTCACACTGAAACATCCCAAAGCCTGATGCTGCCACCAGGATGCTTTTCTTAAACGTGGACAGTAAAGATCTGAGTTTAAGGATAGATTGAGCTAAATACAGGCCAACACTGAGAGAAAACATATTCTAGAGCTGCACAAGACTTGAGACTCAAGGCCTGGAGGTTCACCTTCTGCAGCCAGAGCAACACTGGACTTAATGGTTTATACTAAAGGGTGTTCATGGGATACAATGACCTAGTCCAAGTACTGAGAAAAAAAGGTCAACTGAGGTATGCTTTGACAATGTTATTTGTAAAAAGCTTGAAAAATTATAATTTTCATTCAACTTTGTGCTGTTCTGCCACACAAAGTCCCAACCTTTAAGTTTGTAACATGGAGAATAAAAGTGGTATTAATACGCTTGCAATGCATTCCATGCATCATTCCTGTGTGCAAAACCCATTTTACATCGGATTAAATAAAATCAGCCTTTGATTTGATTTAGCTAATGAAGACAGTTCGGGGTTTTTGTGGTGAGCTGCAGCAAGCGAGGCAGTGACAGAGTGTAGTTGAGGATGGAGAAGGAAGCCAAGCAAACGGATCAAAGCCATTAATCACAATGATGTGCAAATTTTCAACAGCACTCTCCCCTTTGGGACACAGAGCGAAGAGAGGGGGAGACAAAGGGAAGCAGCAGGGGAGAGCGAGGAGAGGCAGAGACATGCTTAATGCGGGGAGATGAATGAAAGCAGCAAAAAAAAGGGAGGCATCAGCGAGAATAAATGACTATAAGGTTAGAGGGGTGGGCCGGGCGTAAAACAGGGAGGAAAAAGGGGAGGTCTGCGTGTGAATCGAGGAGGGGACGGCAGCATTACTCATAAAATAGCCACTACTAATTTATATCAAGCCATGGGATTCACATGTTTGAAGCTGTAGGTGTCTGAGTGAGCGCATCCCACAGCAGAGGTAGCTAGTGAATCTATTTGGAAAAAGAGGCGGAGGTGTGCGCGAGCGAGCGTGTCAACACGGGAGTATTTATGGCCTAATGTGCATGGCTGGCGTACGGCTGCATGAGTGATGTGCAAGTCAGTGAGTGTGATGAGAGGCAACAGGAACACATCAAACAAACTGGCCTGATTAAACGTGCTGGAACCTACACAAGCCTCCATATATGGAGATATATTTAGAATAACAGCCACTGTGTTGGAAGGCTTCATGTTGGATTTATATTTAAAGACGCTGCCCTGAGAAAGATGAACATATGTGGACTTCAGTCAAAAAGTCGCGCTCCGAGAGTCTTAAACAGCACACCCACACACAAAGATGAGGTTTGAAGCTCTGCAGACCGCAAGAAAAATGGATCTTCTGTTATATTTGTCGATCCAGACTCATAAATAATCATCAAAAAGTATCGCTAATGTTCAGGGTGAGGAATAATTTATAGTAAGAACAAGGCCTTCAATTCTTCATAACAGTTTTTAGATAAGACATTTCAGTTCGGCTCTACTCAAACGTGCACAAGAAATATGAATATCATTTGTTGAACTGCTTTTCCTACAGCACATTACTGCAGAGGAGGAACACATTTTCAATTACATAAAAACACAAACAACTGTATATCATAGGTAATAGAATAATGCAGTTAGCTGCTTATTATCTAAGCGTTTCTCATAGAAACAACCCCGCAGGAGGACGTTTCAATATAACCAGACAATAACGCAGAAGGGGCAGCAGCTGGTTTTAAGAAACTCATATTCAAGTTGATGTTTTGTAAAAAATGCAATCATCGTTTCCTGCACGGTTAAAGGAAATGCTAAAATAGGAAACTGATGGAGCTGCTCAGACGCACACGCCCGTTTTATGCAGAGAGCTGTACGTGATAAACATTATAGGAATAAAAATGGTTGAAGCCGGCGTGTTTGAGCAGTTCTGGTCACAGGTTCACACATCCGTCATGGTCGGGGCTCACATTATAGATACGGACACCTCAAAAAGTCTGTGTGGAACTGCAGTTCTAGTCAGAAAAAGATCTTGCTGTAGACTCTCAGGTCTTAATGTGAGGAGCGCCTTTCCTCGCTAGCTGCTACTCTCAAAGCTTTGTCAGAATTTGTCAATTCGAAATAAATCTTAACCCAGAGAAATATTCAGAAATAAATGTTTTCCTTTTGAATGTGGAGATCGCTCACCAGAAAGGTCACGAATACATCCTGTAGACTGATTTAGATGACTGAACTGCTTTCATTTAATGTAGTAAAGCAGATCATCAACACTGTTATATGTCTCTTTTCAGCTTGCACCTCTGCCTCGCACTTCCCGTAGTCATGAACAAGTTTCTTTAACAATAATCCATTCAGGGGAAAATTTAAAGTGCTAATTTGTAGCTTTTGGAACAATTGTTGCTGGATATGTGACTCTTCCTGGCAGAGTTTTTATTTACAAGCGTTAAAATGTGTGAAATCCTTGCGATGACGAATTAAGACAGCCTTCTTCACACCGTAGGTTTTACAACTCTTAACAACAAAAAACAGGCTGTTAAAAATATCAAACTGAGGTTTCATTATTTCAACTCTACAGAAATGATTTCATCGTTTTGGTTTTCTTTATTTGTTGCTTTGGTCGAAGAAACATCTGTGTGGACATGCAGAGGATGCCAAAAAAGATCCCCTGCACCAAAATAAACACATTAAAGACCCATTTAACTTTGCAGCTTCCCGCACAGAGGAACTAAATGTCTTCTGGACAGACTTTTTATGACCAGACAAGAACAATTAAGCCGTTTAGCCACAATGACGAGAGGAATGCTTGTAGAAAACAAGACAAGGCTTTCAAGCCCAACAATGCTCATCCAACAGCAGAACGGTGGTAGTAGCATCATAACGTGGGACTGTTTTGCTGCAAGTAGGAGTGATGCGCTGCATAAGGTGACCGTCTCTGCTCCGTCTTCTCTAACCCCCAGTCGGTTGAGGCAGATGACCGTTCATACTGAGCCTGGTTCTGGTTCTGCTGGAGGTTTTTCCTTCCCGTTAAAGGAGAGTTTTCCTCTCCACTGTCGCTTCATGCTTGCTCAGTGTGAGGAATTGCTGCAAAGCCATGGACAATGCAGACGACTGTCCCTGTGGTCCTCTACGCTCTTTCAGGAGGAGTAAAAGCTGCTTGTCAGGACTTAATGCAATCTACTGGGTTTTTGACCAATCTGTATAATCTGTATAATATAATTTGACTTTGGAAAATGGCTTGAGATGTATCAAGAATTGGCGCTATACAAATAAAATTTAACTTAATTGGAACAAAGAAGGACTTCACCTCAAACCAACAGCTAGGTGGTTGAAACTTGGACCATTTTGTCCGTTCCAACAGAACGATGCTGCAAAACGGACATCGACACTGGTTCTGGAGCAAATAAGGCAAGCTAGATTCAGACCTTTAGGAAAAATTCAACCTCAGCTTTACTAGCAGCATGTTGACCATGCTTAGCATATTACTCAATGTAAAACAACTCTTGCATTTCTGCCAAATAAAGTGGTCACATTTCCAGCCAAAATGTATCCAGGCTCTTTGTGAATAGAATGGTTAAAAAAAAATCCCTGGACCAAAATTGACTTTAAACAGTGACCGTAATTGGGAAAAATAAATAGAAATGTAACTTAAATGTCAAGATTCAATCCTGTGATCAGATAGCTTGCTAAAACGTGGGTGTGTGCAGGAGTGACTCACTTAAAGACAGCGTTGTCGGGGTAGTTGGTGTAGCCCACAGCGTTGGCGCCTCTCAGCAGCATCTGGAACGGGACATTTGGGATCAAAGCTCTCAGCTCCTGGAGTCTCTTCCATGGACATTCGGACAAGAATCGCATGGCCACGTCAAAGGTAGCACCTACGCAGACACACACGAGCAGAGGAAAACAGGGTTTAAGCTTTCATCTCCATCTTCATCTGTCATCTCGACTTTGATGTCGATTAAAGAATTAAAGAGCGATACTTCAAACTTATCTTATGCGCCCCAAACGGCACCCAGATAGCATAAATACACACCGATAATGGATGCTCAATCTAAAATATGGTTATAGTTGCACATTCATTGTTCATTCCAACACTTTCATCATTTCTTTTCAAAGGATTTTTTTTTAATCCAAGAAACGTTGCAGTGAATAAGACGAGGAGGGAGAAAAAAATAGCAATCTCTCATTTCCCTTTCTGTGGGAGTAGATAAGGAATTCCTATACCCGTTTATCATATCAGCCGGAAATATTGAAGCCTCTGGTGGTATTCTGCTGATCCAACACTGTCATCATTAGATTTCATTTTATGGGCACTCATGCGTAAGAACAGAGAGAAACATACCGAGCACAACCGCTGCACTTTTGAGCATGAGGGCCGCACAGCAGAAACAAACCCTCTTCATACAATTAACACCCCCCGCCCTAATTTAAATTTCAGCCTAGGTCAGCATTTCCAAAGGCCTTGAATCGGAGTGGAGCAGTCTTGATGTTGAACATATTGGTATTACCGTCTCACTGCACGTGAGATATCCCAACATGAGGAAAAGTGGGGAATTCATGCGAGACGGCAGAATCTACCCTCATGATGTGATAAAGTGAATGAAGACTGACAGGCGGTCCCACAGGCGGGAAACATGAAGCACGGCCTGCTTCTTTTTTGGACAGACAGGAAGCCTCCATCCTGCTGTGAATGTGAGCCAAAATAAACCAGATGGAAACAACTGCAATGTCCATAACACAACAGCCAAGAAAGCAGAGGTGCATTCAACGAGAAAAATTACCTATTTCAGGAAGCTTCATGTGCCAGAGGAGGTGTTCCAGGAATAATAAAAAAAAGAAAAGACAAGGGCTTGGAATTTCTATTAATGGGCAAAAATAATTATATTTTGTTGACAAAATGTGCAAAACCTGATAACCAGTACGACAAAATGTAACCGTAGGGCACTACAGGCGTTTCCATAGCTTTTTCTAATGCAGAAAAGTAATCTTAAAACATGCTTTTCTCACATCTAGAGAGGGCCTACATACAACCATATATGGAGTGCAAGCAGGACTGCCTATTATTTAAGACAGAAAACGTTGCCTTCATGACAAGAAAATAACCCATCATGAATATCCCAAATGAATGTACAGCTGTTTAAAGGGCTGGACGATATGGAAAAAAAGCATATCAATAATATAGAAATCATATTGATCAATATCAATAACTATCAAAAAATTCAAAACTTTTATTTTAAGTGCAGCTCTGGCCATTTTATGCTGTTACTTAATGACATTTTTAGATATAGAACACAAACACTGAATTCAAACTCAACCCTTTATTCAACCGACTTTTTACCAAAACTGCAAGTTTTGAAGAAAAAAAACAAATATGTGCTCTCTGAACTCTTTGAAGGAGGCGGACTTGGTGATTGATTGGGAGGATGTAATGACTATTAACCTACTTGATAGGCCAGAATTCAAAAGAAAGGAAAACTGTTCCTCTACTGAACTTTTTATTGACCCTTTCTTTTCTATTGCACCACACGTCTATTGATTGATATATAGTGTTATTGAATTATCATCCAGCCCTAAGCTGTTTAATGACACAAAAGGATGGAGTGAACACTCTTGGGGTTTATAATCATCTGGCTATGCAGGAGCAGAGGGTAACATTTGGTTAAGTAGACAGACGAAGAGGCGAGATTTCTCCTCACTCACTAAAACCACAAATTTCTGTTTGAAAAACGTTCTGCCCAAGGATGGTGCAAATCCTAGAGATGGTATGGGCTTCAAGGGAAGGAAAACATCAAGGCTGAGTAACAAGGACAACATACCACAAAAAGCAAAGTTTAGTTTTTTTGTATTATCTGTTATTGTGGTCAAGACTTTTCTGTCGTCACTCCATTTCTATGGTTGTCTCTAAGATAAGCACTAATTTTCAAGTTTGGTGTTCAGTATGTAAAGTCAGCCTTTTGCAGCATTCCCCTGCTTTGTGTAACCCTATAACTCCAAATGTACCATTTTAGATACGCATATTTCTAAGACCTCTACTTCTTCAGAGTATTTTTCTGATCATACAAATGAATATATGAAAATACAGAAAAAAATTAGGAAAATGTATTTTTTTTGGTGTAACGAATCAATTACGATACAAAGACTTGAAAGCCTGATGTTTTATTTTATTTTTCTAATGCCACAAAAAAGATTTTCTTTTTTAAAGATGTTAAGTTTCCTCACAATTTGTTGATTCCTCACAATCAACAAACATGGCATTCAAGTAACCTCTTCCCTTTGGATGACGAGTGTCTGAGCCAAATGAATGAATGTCAATCAGTATTTTGACTTTTATTCCAACCACAAAACATTTAGGCTCAAATGACATGCTGAAAGAAAACCAACATGGACTTGATGTATTTGAGTCAGACTGTGTCCCAACAAGAATGTGTTACAGCTTCACTATAGCGAAGTTAAACTGTCACAGGTAAAACATGGACTGATTATGAGTAGACAAATGGGACTTTCAGCTGCTTCTATTCAACAGCTCACTTAAAATAATTATTGTGGTAAAACAGTTCAGAGAAATTCGAGCTGCTACTAAGAATGACTGAAAATAATCAAGGTCAGAAAAATAGCAGAAAATACAACATTACTGCTTTAAGGCAACATTACTCCTGAATCCCTCCTCCTTACTGGATGAATGCCTTGGTACATTTTCATTGCATGTTCTCTCAGTTGAGGTCAAGACTTTTCTGTCGTCACTCCATTTCTATGGTTGCCTCTAAGATAAGCACTAATTTTCAAGTTTGGTGTTCAGTATGTAAAGTCAGCCTTTTGCAGCATTCCCCTGCTTTGTGCTCCATTTCTTTGTACAAATTTCCTATTATGGAAATGAATATAATTGTGAGCAGCTATGAGCATAACTTAAAGATCTCAGATCTAAAGGTGTGAAGATCTTTAAATAAGCCATAGAAAATATGCACACGTTCTGTTCGGGGTGGGGGGAGGGATAGCCGGACCGATAATGCGTAGCACTGTAGTTCTGCACATCATCAATCTGGGACGGCTGCCATTGAATCCGTTTGGGGAAAGGAGGGAATTTCAGGAGAACTTTGAGTTGATTGGACGATTTTAGCCAATCATGATATCAAATTAAAACGTAAGCAGCAGGCCTTATGAGAAACCCGACAAGGTAGTCAAGGCACTTATTGCTATTCCACAGTCAAATAAGAAATTGTGAATTCTTACAAAAACAGATGTGACAGCAGCAGCTAAGCGTGTGTCCTCCTGCGCTGCCATGTTTATGTTGGTTCAGCTATGGGGTCAACCACTGTTGCTTTTGTCACACCGGTATAACCCACCTTTAACCATAATACTGTAACGTGATTGGACCAAACGTTTTTTATTTTTTGTTCGGACACAAACGGTTAAAGCCGGAGTGGGATAAGATGGATTCTCGTAAGGTAAGTTTATTCATAAAGCAGCAGTAACAAGACGATTCAAAGTGCTGTACATGAACAGAAAAAACATTACAGACATGGGAAAAAGTAAAGGAATAAGCTAAATAAATCCTTGACTAGAATTCTTTCATACATTGACAAAAATACAGGAAGACTTAAGAAATAAGCTTAGTATATTCTTGGGGATTTTTGATCTAAAGTCATTTTGTACAACGTTTCTAAAGCTACAACTAGAATAACTTTTGTTTCATTGTTTCACTGGAACGAGCTTCATCACTAAAAATTAAAATAAAGCCAAAGTTTGAGGTCTCCGATCTGACCCTTCTAACACTACAGCGAAAACAGAAAGCAGCAGAGTAAGGGAAGAAAGCACAGTGGAGGTGGTGTGTGTGTGTGTCTTTTGTTCCTTTGTGTTTTAGTTTAATTGTGTGTTAGTCTGTGGACTGTCCCAGACAGCACTTGGAGCCATTAGTCATTGATAGTATTGCAGTTTAGTGCATTCTGTTCAGGTCACAGATGTCACAGGGCGTCTTGATTACATAACAGCCAGGAGAAATTAAGATTGCAGGGGAGCCAGTTTGCATAGCAGCATTTGTTTTGGGCAGGTAGACTCTTGTTTTTCTGTCTGCCTTAAAGTTTTATTGGTACATCTCACTGGTGATTCCAAAATGGCCATAAATGTGGTCATTCTGCCAGAATCTAGTGTCCATCTTTCTCCAAGATCGTTCCCATCCTGCCAGCAAGTTCACAAACAGCAGCTGGTCTGCAGTTCTGCTTACATAGCATTTCAGTCAGAGCTGGAAGCGGACATATCCCTAACACAGATCAGGCAGCCTTGACATGGGCCAAAACAGCTGCCGACGTTTTCACAATTTCTCAATACTCCAGGTAACCGTCAGCTCCAAAAAGCCAAAATCCTGTTATAATAAATCCAAAAAGATTGATAGAAGCAGGCGGGGAAACGAGGGAGAGAGACGCGAAAAGAGGGGAAGAGAGGAAAGAAAAGTGTACGCCTTCACCGAGAAGCAGTAAGAATACAGTGAGTTTGTGAATGCACAAAAAAAAAGCACCCAACAATAGATGCACAAATTCACGAGCGCTTAATTTTTTGTTGTAACCAAAAACAGAAGACTCATTAAGGTAAAAAAAAAAAAAGGCTCCTCCAGAGTTCAAACAGAGTTAAATAGGAAACGTCAAAGCATTTATCTTTTTTGCTCATGACTGCAATTACAGAAGTTAATAAATGTGATACAGCTAGATAAATGTTTATGTTATCCGTGGTTTCACTTTGTTGGATTAATCGATCCACCTCTGCTCTCTTCAAACTCTGAGAATAGAAAAATCTTGTGTGTAACGAAGCAGCAAAAAGCATGGGCTTAAAACGACACGGTCTCCTGTGCATTTTCTTACAAACTTGTGCAGCTCAAACTCAAGGAGCTGTATAGATACATAGTGTGACCTAGTTCATTTTACTGTATCTTCCACACAACAGCGAGGAACCCTATATCGGGAAAGGGACTTAATCCTCAAAGGGCTTTCACAGGCTTAATCTCCTCAATGATTCATTCTGCCTCTAAGCAGCTGCTACATGTGAAGGCAATATTCCCTATCCAAGGCCACTAAAGTGTTAAAAACACAACACCACTGCATGGGGACAGCACGTCATGGGACGGCATACAATATTCGGAGACTCATCCGTGTCCCTCGAGCGATCCATTCTGGCCACCAGTGATGCCAGCAGAGATGAGAGACGCCGAGTTTCTCTGATCACTCTGTGATAAATGTGTTTTGTTTAGGGAAATCCTACCAGGAGGATTGCAGGAATTGTTCCTCCTGTGGTCATTAACTGATTTATGAGGGTTTATTTAAAGGTGCTGCCATGAGCCGTTACTGTAGGGCAACGTGTACTGGAGATGAACTTTTCACTGCACTGCCGTCTAATTAGTGTTCAAGAAACTCAATCAATAAGGGCATAATGTTTTCTGACAACTGGCTAGTTATTATAGATATTTAGGTTTTCAAAGCGTCAGGATTTGGTAAGGGTTCAGTTCAACAGGTAAGAAGGAAAAATGGGCCAGCGCTAGTTTCTTTCCTTGACAACGAGCAGAAAACAACCTTCATAAGCAAACAAACAGCCAATCCTCGTTATAGAGGAGGCTGTGGGGCAGCAGGCTCAGCACAGCATGGCAGGATGCGTTACTGGTGGCTTCACTTAAACATTTTTCTTCCAACTTGGATTTAAAGGTGCTCTACGACAGATAAAACGACAAAGTGAAAAACTGAGAGGCATCTCGCTATGAGAACAGAACCAAATGTCAACAAGAATTTATTTTTGTAGTTTAGTTCTATGCAAACCACGATTAAAGAAAATCAAAACTTTTTCCATTTTGAAAATAGTTTTTAAAAAATACTCTCAAGCATGAATACACAATTTGGATATGAACTTTGACCTAAAGAGTCCTTGCAGTGCTGTAGATCTAATTAAATCAAACTTGTTAACATGTAAAAGTCTGATTTATAAGCAGGAGTTTAACGTTAGTCTTCATATTTTGTTAATAAAATTAGAAAATTTTGCAATAATCCATGTTTAATCCATGAATTTTAATGCTGATTGCGTCAAACCTTGTGAAGGCTGTTTCTTCTTACAGAGGTTACAAGATGGCTGAACGCCGAAACATCTGTTACTGTACACACTCACCAGCTACTCTATTAGCTGCACCTGTTCAGCTGCTCGTTAACACAAACAGCTCGTCAGTTAATCACTTCACAGCTATTTAAGGCATTTAGTCAACTAGACGTAGTAAAAAAAAACAGACTTGCAGAAGTTCAATCCAAACATCACAGTTGGGGAAGTAACAGCATTTAAGTGGGTTTGACTGGCATGGCTGTTTGTGCTGGTCTGGGTATTTCAGAAATTGATGATCAACTAGGATTTTTTTTAGGCGTAATTTGGTCCCCTTGACAGTAGTTATTATAACTAAAGTGATATATTGTTGCTACCTTTGATTTTTGTGGAGCTCGAGGGAGTTTTTCTGACACACTGGGAAAAGAAAATCTTTAAAACCACATGAATGGTTAATCTTTATTCATTGCTCAAAGCTAGGCGTATGCGGGGGCATCTAGCTCTGGGTGTGGTCTGGACAACTAGATCAAGTTGCCCTTTAATGAGTAAGGTACTTTTGGTTTTGCCCCCTTTCATATTAGCAACCGTTTTTGTTTTGACCTAAAGTCAGGCACATCCAGAGATCCATTGCCTCTGCTGGTAGGAACAACACCGCCTTAGATCCGTGGAGAAACTCACTGAATGGCTGCTTGTGCCGAGACTCGATCTTCAGCTAGAGAGGGAGACAGATCCCAGGATCAGCTGTCAATGTCTGCTGATTCACTCATGATTAAAACGGCACTGAATCGGACCTCAAGTAAGGAGCTTTCACCGTCTTTACAGGTGCGGCTGTCTGGTGTTGGCTGAGTTGACAACGAAGCAAGTCTGAAGACACCCATTGATTTAAAAATAATCTAAATCAAGTTAGAAATCCATGACCGTATTAAACACCCAACATGGCAGCGTTTAAATGTTAGGTGTGATGTTTACGATTGTACTATATATGCAGAAGATACATTTTCATTACATAAAAAGATAGTTTTACTTTTATAAACAGTTGGTTACAGGCTGGTTTTAGTGTGAAAAACAGGAGAATAATATTGAAACTTCATGTTTGATGAGTGAGCACATCAATTGTCCTCCGACGATCCAAACCCTTTTATCATCCTCTCAGAAATTTGTTTCCTCACTCTGATTCATCTTGAAAGCAAGTGGGTTCATCTCAGTAGAGATTTTTATGTCCTCAGTGAAAGAAATCTTTTGATAAATGGCTCTGATAATAGTCCAAGTTCACAAGGCACTTTTTAAAACCTGTACCTAGTTTTAAAAAAGGTTTGAAATGTGAAAATAATCTAAGAAAAATAAATAAACTTGTGTTAAATCAATTTAATACTTTTAAATGTATTTTTTATTTTTAAAGCATGAAAAAGGGGGAAAAAAGGCTGAAAATAATAGTTTTCTGTTCTTATTCAGAACTGGAAAAATGCTACAAGCTTATTTGGAAACCTTTAGATTATTATTCATGTGAAATTTTGACTAAAGGTACAATTTCTTTTTTAATAGTAAGTTAGTAAAGTATTTTAATCTGCATGAACAGCTAAGTCTGCATATTTGTTTTTGTCAATAAATCATGTTTAATAACATGGTGGAAAACGTATAAATGCTTTTGAATGGAAAATAAAACCAGGAAGGAAAACACTTCTTTAAATACATAACTTATTAAACCAAACAAAACTGTTACAGATAGATTTATTAGTTTGTATTAAAGCTATGACAGATTCTGCTGTTTGAGTTTCTGGTGCATTTTGACTTCAAGTCACATATAGGAAGGGTTAACGTCTCAAGAGACTCTCCTCGTTCCTCTTATATTTGTCTTAACTCAGCAAAACAAATGAATCTGATGTGTCAAGGCTCATAATATCTGTCTTTTGCAGAACTATCATGTTAGAGTTGTTTACCATCCTCCAACGCATATATTATATCTGATACCAGCAATGCACTTCAGCTGTCATAAGTAGATATATATCCTGTTTTCCCTGACTTCCTCATGTGGATGAAAGGCTGTTTAAACTTCAAGAGATTTCACTGACAAAAGATTTCGAACCAGACATCCAGCACAGTTCAGAAATCAGTACTTTCTACAACATTTTCACACAAAGTATGATGTACTTCCCGTTCACTCTGTCTTTTATCATAGCTGGATGCAGGAACTCACTGGATTAATGTGCAGTGTGTGCTCCGAGACTTTACTGCTGCAGTTGCTCTCGTTACCACCACATTGTCTGCTAATTATCAGGCAATGAGGGCGCGCTGGCATGGATTGGAATTTGATTTTGAATTTTAGCACGTTTGATTGATGCTTGACCTGTATAAAAGGTCAGCGAACTTGACGTTGAACACCCTGGCTGCTGGGTGCCTCGATACTGTCGGGCTGCCCTGCCTTTTTGATGGTGCAATAAAATCCAGAAAACCACCTGCAGAGCACAACAGAGAGATGACCCCAATTTTTAAACCCAAGATTGAGTTTCAACTATCAACGGATCACACTTCTCATCAGGCTAAGAAAAAAGTTATTTGCCAACTATTTGTAAAAACCAAGTAAAGCTGTATGATTTCAGTAAAACACGTAACTGTTATTTTGCTGTGTTCTTTAATCTTTCCCTACCATCAATATAATTTCTCTATCATTTGTGAGCCTGAGCATCTTGCCCATCCAAAATATGCATGTCTCACGGGCATCAAAGGCAGTTAGGGAGAATAAAATGGCCAGATAAATTACGGGCAAGCAGAGCATTGGTGCCTGGTACTTGAAATATTTCCTACCAGAAGCTGCATTCGGAAGTGAATAAAAGTGAATAAAAATTATTCTTTGCAGGGTTTTCCGCAGCATCCATGCAGTGTTATGCGACTGAGTCCGCAGATACAGCTGTGATTCACTGTAATGTGCAGCTCTAAACTGTACTCTGTACCACATTTGTATATTTGCACATTTGCATCATTGCATCCTTATCTAGCATTACAAATGCTGCCGAATTCTCAGTTTCTAAAATGCATTCTTGCACAAATGCCCTTTGCACAATCATTTCTGCACAAAAATTGGTTTTAAAAAAATAAAATAAAAAAATACTCACCCGTACACTGTGATCGTACACTGTCTATTTCTCCTGCATTATTTACATTTACATTTGTTTACAATTGTTTACTGTAAATCACTGCTGCACCTTATCCTGTAATTTACTGTAGTTTGCAAACGAAATTTCGTTCTGTACGCACTCTGTACACACAACATGACAAATAAAGTTGTCTAAGTCTAAGTCTCTAGTACCAAGATGTCGAACGTTTAGACAATTATAACAAGACTTGGACTGTTTGTTGTGTGCATCCCCAAAAGAAAAAAGAAAATAAAACTATTTGTCATTGGCACTGCCTGTTGGGTTGAAAGATCTGGTCTGATTGTGGATTCAACATTTACCCTGAATTTAAAAAATATCCAAATTTATAAACTGTGAAAATACGAAGTCCTACAAGTTTTACATACTCAGCAGGAAGTAATGGCAACCGTTATGAAATGGACTTCTGATGGTTTGAATGTTATTAAATCTCACACAGTATCATTAGCATGATCCCCCAGAACTGCGTGTCCAACTCAAATACGCACCGGCCCAACATTAAAGACTTGGACAAAGACGAGGGTCAACCTTCACATTTTGTTAGAAAATTGACACCAACACACCAGCAGAGTGTTCTAGGATTTGTTAGCTGTGCATCCCTAGTAGACATTTAAAACTGGTCCAGGGTCTTGGGTTTCACACCCCTGCTCTACAAAGATGGATCGACGTGGAATGGCGCTGAGAAGACGATCTTCTGGGTTTTCTCTCCTTTAAGTGTTACGACTTACATCAAATTTCTAATAAGCAGTAGTTAATAAATGCACAGAAAAACTTTCCTAGAACGAAGTGCTTTTGAAGTACGATCACTAAACCCTTTTGGTATGATGGTAAGAAAAAATCTGCACCACCTAAGTGATAATTGTCAAAACTCCATCTTAATGATTTTTGAAACCCAGGTTTTTGTGCAGAAGAGGAGGCTTGGAGTGAGACGGGTTTAGCAAATTAGATCCACATATTAGGAAAAATCAACAAATTCCCATCCTCTCCAGGGGTTTCTTGTTTGTGGCGCAACTAAATCTCAGATAAGAACATTAGGAGAAGAAATAAACCGCTAAATGGCTCAGTCTGTGTCCTTTTATCAGTGAAGTAAACCCCACCAACTGTGCCATGGTCAGAGGGAGATTTACCACTGCTTTTAAAAGCCTAAGCAATCCCTCCATCCCACAGCGCATAAACCCAGAGACAAAGCGTTACAGATCCAGGATCCTCACAGTTAGGGCTGTCAAGTTGTTATAAGTCAGTCAAAATAAATGGGAAACTCCATCTTAATGCTGTCTCTGCCAAAAACTTGGAAGTGGCTTCCTTAAAGATAAGGAAAACTCAAAAAGGTTTTCATTGGCTTTAATCAAAGCAATCCTTCCATTCGGTTTACAAAACATAATGAGACGCATATTAATCAAGCTCTCCTGGCACCCGTCCAGCTACTTCACACAAAGTAAAATACTGATGTTAATAGTCACAAGATTTATGCAGATGTTTGTTTTTATTCCAACTGCTTATACACAGCCAAAGGGAATTTATATCATACTTTTTGGGTTCAAACCGAAGCATTTGAGCCAAATTGAATCCAAATAATATATTTATGAACTTTTTCTATAACCCTTTTCCGTTAGAATCTAAATAAATACACTAAAAGTGTAATGAAATAAATGAATTGCTTTTTTTCCTTAGTGGTACATGAAGATCTTCTGCTAGGAAGAAATAAAATCTCAATTTTTTTAAGGTCTTTATTTAAAACCTCAGTTTAACGATGAGTCAAGCGCTCAAATAAAAAGCTGAAACAACAAAGGCTGTTGCTCAGCTCTCGTTGCCCCTAAAGCCCTCGAAACAACAAAAGACCAATTCCTCTGAGTTCTTTTTTTTTTTTAACAATAACTGCACATTAAATGTTTCGACCTGAAGATTTGTCCCAAGTGTTCGTGGGTTCAAACTGGAGAAAAACCTGCTCAAAGCAACCCAGATTCATGTTACAAACAAGGAGCTCCGACCTGATGCACACATTTTCCTTCTGTCCAATTTCAGCATAATTGCATCTTCTGCTCAGACGTGATTAGATTGTTCGTGCCATGTGAAGTTTCATTGACAAGTGAATTTCTGCAATGACTAAAGGCAGGGAAAAGGTATAATCATTTTCATTGTGGAAACTCACTGAACAGGCTGCTTGCAGTTGGAAGAATGAGACTTTTCGGTGACGAGGTTTTCACAGCTCGTGTAAAATAACAGAGCTGAACTTATTCATCAAAGGAGCCTGGAACACACCTATTGTTTTTCTGAGTAGTCACATTATTTCTCTGAAATATTTTTTGTTACGTTTGTATTTCAGTTTTTACGTTCCTGGATGTAGTAGCTGAAAGGACTCAGTGGAAAGCCAGTAAATGACTGAAGCATCCATCACTTGATCAGTGACCAGTTTTCTTTTGATGGACCTTAAACTGTGCTCAGCATTTTAAATTTTTTTTTTCAATGTTCATTGAATGCATTAAAATCAACAACTTCTACCTTTTCAATCTGTCCGTGGGTTAAACAGTTACCTGGTAAAACAAGACAAAAGCTTGAGCTTTCAGATTTGATAGTTTGGCTCCAAACTATCACAAAAACAATGAAACTGAGAACAACGTCATCCTTGGATTTACTGGTAGTTTTCGGACCATAAGACGCACTGGATTATTAGGCGCATTACATATTCTTCCCAAGAGAGTAATATCTCGCCGTCCCTCCGGTGAGGTGACCAGATGTCCCTGATTTCCAGGGACAGACCCATTTTGGATGACCTGTCCCCGGAAATGTCCCCGATTCCAGTGTATCATGATGGAGTAAAAAGGTTTAGCGCAACAAGAGGTATTTACCGTGTCCTGCTGCTGTCCTGACATAGAAGAGCTTTTCATTAGAGAAATCAAATCTGGTCACCTTACACAGCCCTCTGCTGAGGTGGAGAGCTATCTGTCTCTGCCGGGAGGACAGAGTAGGTGGACTACACTGCCCTGTTTCTAACATAAGAACAAAATAAATTTAACTTTTATATTGAATTAATTTACTTGGTTTATTGTTGCTAACACGTACTCCGGGCACGGCTGCCTTACATGAATGCACTTCTAGTTTAGACATTACAGTCAGGCAGTGTCACTACCTGATAGGACCCCAGAGCTGTCTACCACAGTGTATCGTAATGCTCCTAATATTCATCGAGTGGAGCGGCTTCGTTGCTAACCAAAGTCGTACATACACATTTTAACATTGTGCATCGTACCACATAAAATCAGTCAGTAAGCACAACGGTGATCATATATAAGGCTCACCGTAAATTTTTGAGAACATTTAAGGATTTTAAGTGTGCCTTATAGTTCGAAAAAAGCAGTGGATTATTTGGAGCACACAGACAGAGGAATCAAAGTTGTTTCTTTAGCATATAGGTGCGATCCAGTGGGGTCTGGAAATGTCTTGTCGCTTCGGTCCAAGTTCATCCAGCAATAGCCTCTTTTTTAAATAAACGACAGCTTTCCTTTTGCTGCCCCATTCCCTCTTGTCTTGTCATATTTATCTGTCTCTTCTGTTTGCATTATGCTTGAGTGACATTCATGCGTGCACATTTGAGCCGCCAGGGGTGTGACTTTGACTGACACGCATCATGAATTAATCTGATTGGTTAAAGAATAATACAAAAAGTGCTGAATGGCCACGAGCACTAAAGCAACCAACTAGAGGCAAAAGTAAAAAAAAAAACGCTCATCTTTCTGGCATCCCTCACAATTAAAAACATTAAAATTAGGCTTACAAAAGTAAAACGACAAAATAACCCAAAATTCAATCAGAATGGTGAAAAATCAAAAGTCTGACAATTTTATAAGAGGAAGGATGGATTTGGATTTTTATGGTCCATGTTTGTGTAAATGTTGGTGCGTTGCATCAGGTTAATATAACAAACGACTTTGAATGTCTTTTGTAGCACGGAAAGAACACTGGAACCAGCAGGTCAGATGTCAAAGTAAACTGGAAACCCGATATAGTGTGTGACATTAAAAGCTTCACATTTGCAGCCGCACATTAAACAGAAGTGAGCTCACCTCCCCAGTTCTCCAGGCTGAAGAGGTTGCTGAAGTTGTGGCTGACAAACGGCGAGATCTTCTTCAGGTCGTGAGTCCGGACCCTTGTCGCCAGGAGCGACTGGTGGGCGTCCCTGAATGTTGTGTCCATTAGCAGCAGACCCTTGTGGGCCCGGACAGCCTTGGCAAAGCCCTCGGGGCCGTCACGCAGCAGGACGTCCCGGAAACCCACCGGTGGGTCGGCTGAAAGCAAAACAGAACAAAACAAAAGGACCGAGGTTAATCAGGAAAAACAGAAGTCCAATCCTTGTTTAAACTGTAAAAATATGTGTGTATCCTCCAGGTCCACATTCGTTATGAAACTATTTTGGTATAGAAGGATCTTTTATTTGTCCCTCAGTAGTAAAATCTTTTTAAAAAGTTAATTTACAGGCAAATGGAAGCACAGAGGCACACTGAAGATGAGCAATTATAATAAAAATAAATGCATGACCGTATCAAAGGAAAACACTTCCATTAAGTGGAAACTAAGTGTAATCTTGTCTAATGTTGTACCAAACAGGGCAGTGACATTAAAAAATAAAAAAATTCTCTAAAGGGGGCTGAATTTTCCCCCTACTTATTGGGTCTTGCTCTAATTAAAGAGCAGCTAACGTATTGCTCAAATCAACTTATTTTTTTGCAAATAAACTGCCAACAAGGTCGTCTGGCTCCAGCCTACTCTGCGTACCCAGAACAAGAACCAAACATGGAGAAGCAGCATTTTGTTCCTATGCTCCACTTATCAGGAACAAACTTCCAGAAAACTGTAAACGTGCTGAAAGCCTGAGTTCTTATAAATCAAGATTAAAAACACATTTGTTTAGGATTGCCTTCGATTGTTCTTGTTAAACAGTTCTACTGAAACATCAGTAGTTCAACTTTTTTAGTCCAACTGTTTTTAATGTTCTATTTTGTTTCTACATTTTATTCCTACTTGCTTTTATTCTGTTTCATTTTCCTATCTTTTAATCATGTAAAGCACTTTGCATTGTCTCTGTACTGAATTGTGCTATACAAATAAATTTGCGTTGCCTTGTTATAGGGCTGCCTACATATCCTGGTTGTTATTTTGAGAAATTACTGCATGTTTGTTAAATATCCTGCTTTTGTGACTAAAACCTTCAGTGTGGTGCCCTCACCACACTGAAGGTTCAATGGGTGTCTTGGATTGAATTTTTAATCAGTATGGCTATTGGTTCAAAAGTCTTTGTAACGCCACTTGGAGAAACTGACATCAGTAGCTCTTCTGCTATGGGGTATAAAAGCAGCAGCTCTGTCTTGTGCCTCCAAAGTAAGAACTGTTGATAACTTAGCAACTTTTTTCTTCAGTAAAGTAACAAATCTAGCGACTTTTTCTGTTGCTGCCGCCTTTACGTAAAAGCACTAATTGTTCTGTTCTGTGTTGAGGCAGCAGTGATACTGCGGTGAGTCCCTTCCTGCTTCCCTCAGCGCTGTCTCACAGGCACACATGGCTGCCTCGTCCTGAAATCCGCCTGCAGTCACAGCAAAGGGAGCAGAGAGGAGACCAAGCACACTCCGTTTCCACATTGCCAATGAATCATGTATGTGCAAAGCTGTTGCTGATCCCGCCCTTGTAATACCAGGGTAACTCTGCTCACGCTCCATGATTCAATATGGCAAATTAAGCTAACTTGTATGAAAAATCAGGGCAAAGTAATTCCCAGCCCTATCCGGCTCTGTGGCCAATGAGCCGACAGTGCCCTCACACCCGAGGAAGACGATACAGAATCCGGCTCATCTTATTGGTCCGTGTACTGTCGCCTATGACAGATACTGGAAGACACAGACAACAACAAACACTGCAGACGGTTCATTGTTGAGCAGTAACCTGACCACACCTCCCAGAAAACAATAAAAATGCTGCAAAAATACAAAGTCGAGTGATCTGCGTTATACTGTTAACTTATTTTAGATCGTTTTAAGTTAAGCAAGACAAAGGTCTTTTCAAGACAGGTTTATTCCTCTAAGATTTATTTTAGTCCGGTAATTTTATTTTGTACTTAAAATTAATTATTCAATAAATTGTAGAATAATTTCTTTTCAATGTATATTCGTATCACTCAAAAACATGCATCTAATTAATCTTTGGTTCGAGTCAAGTGTTTACAAAGTCCTTACACATACACGCACACGTAAAAACAATAGGGTTGGACAGCCCCACCAAGAGGTTATTTATTTTACAAGGAGTTTGCAACCCTAGCGACAGTCTCTATACGGCCCCAAAATCTGACAAAGTTAAAATTTTTGCAAGATCTCACATCACTAAATGTCAAATCCCAACATACTAATAAAACTATTGTTAATGTGTCAGATTTCCATAAATAAACCCACGAACATGAAGATATTGAGCATAAAAAGCCTGATCTACAGTTAGCAAAACAGCAGCATATAAGAGTATAATCAGTGTTCATTTCCACTCAGAGCTGTTTGACACTTTATTTAGCTTTGTAATAATGCAATAAAAATTACGTCTTTAAACTATAAAGACCATCTTCCCACTATAACAGGATGGCCAACCTTCAATCATAGTCTTTCTCCCTTTCTTTTCTGCCACGGAAATCAAAGCCTAAGCTGAAGCATTTCCGTCCTGGATTCTGAATTTAGATCAGCTTTTCTGATGTGTACCTTCATCAGTCAATTAGATCAGTTAATGAGGTGATAGCTGCCTGTTTAGGTGTCCTCCAACTGCCTGACAGTGAAAACAAATTATCCTCACCGCAAATTAGCTTAGTATAGTATTTATCCACATTTAACAGAAGCTTCAGACACATGCTGGATGAAACGGAGACACACATGCAAACCCTTCAGGATCTGTGTTAAAGATGGCAGCAAAACAGATGTCATATAAAGTCCTTTTTGTCACATTCATGCATCCTTATTCTATTTCCAGCTAAACTGCCATTTGCTACCAATGTTGTCTGTGACAGGCTACATGAGAGAGGCGGTGAGCAGGGACTGTGGAAGTCGGCTTAAAAATGTGCTCCGTATGTGACGATTTCCTGGGAAACAGTCAACATTTCAGTGCATTTGTCCTCATGTGGTGCCAAGAACAAAGAAGCAGCAAAAAGATACACGTCCCTTGTGGATGCTGTTCTTTGCAACTGACCCACTTGCATATAAACATACAGTCTAATTTACATAGAAAACTTCACACCTAGCTCCTACCCAGTTTCTCTGCATACATTTCACTGCTCCATCTTTTCAGCGTCATTCTATCCCTCTGCCCTCGACGTTCCTCACAGGTCTGAAGCCGTCTCCCCCTTACAGCTCCACCATGCCGGATAAGCCAACCCGACTTACGACTACAGAAATCCAAAGCAAGAGTTTAAGAGCAATAACAGCTCATCCCGCCATCTGCTAAACAAAGTGACTGCTAAATCTGTTTTCTTTTGTGATTTTCTTCATGTTAATAATTCAATACAGTTAATTAGCACACTGCCAAATTACAAAAACATGTCAAGGTAGTGTATAAACGGGTTCAATTCACATGCAGTTACATATAGAGTCCAATCTGAATCAAATTTGTAGAATCGAATAAAAGCCAATTTTCTCCAAAACAACCAAGTGACCGTTACATCCAATTATCTGCAGTGGAAGTCAATCCTAATTATAATAATACACAGAGTAGGCCCCAAGGGACAATGAACTGAGCTGCTACTGCAAGAGCACTGACCACTTACACAGAAGATAATTTGTAGAGTAAAACCAACATTTTGTAGTGTTGAGTAAAATATCCAACCATCCAGTGTCTATACGCGCTCATCCATCCAGGTTTCACTACCTCCACACTGCATAAAGGGAACTTTAAATACAAATGTTCTTAAAATTACAGTATCTGTCCTTGATTTGAGCAGGTTATTAAGATTATCTGCTTATGAAATGAGTATTTTGACCCCTAAAATAATATAATTAGATATACTGCACTTGAAATACGATGGAGTTCCTATTTTAAGAGCAAAATTCTTATTCCACTGGCAGATCATTTAAACTTGCCTGCTCAAATCAAGGACAAATACATAATTTCAAGAACATTTTTCTTACTTTTAGTTCCTTTTTGCAGTGCAGCAGTTATTGGACGACAGGTCGTCGAGCAAAACTTTTATTATAAACTATTATAAACTCCTCAAGATTTAAAAATCTTTGATAGTTATGTTCAGACTCCATTTATTGCTATAAGTTTAGCTGGCCATGTCTGTGCCATCATCATATTTTAATGTACAGAGCAACTGCAAATAATTACAGGTATTACTTCCTTCCTGTTTTTACCATGTCTGTTCAGAAAGATTGCCCTCCAGACCAAATGACCAACCCCCAGATTCCACATCCTCCACGTTTACTTCGTTCTGTTCACGTACGTCCCACTGACGGAGCAACTACGTTATGTTAATTAATGAGAATTTACAGAATCTTACAGAACAACTCCAATTTTCTGCTCGGGTCCGTTGAGCTTCTGCTGGGTCAAGCTCAACAATTTCAATCATGACAAAAAGGAAAAAGAACGTCAACAACCTCCGGTTGGTCAAATTTAAATGGTGTGAATAAAAACGTTAACCACTGTTTTTAATATTCCCAATAAAAGTAACTTTTATTTAAATATCGGATGCAAAGCACTCTTTTTGCACTTAATAAGGAAGCAGTTTGTCATCTCAACATTTAACTTGAAGCGTGATAATCCTCTCCAAATAGATTTGCGTTCTGCTTGTAATGAGATGATCGCACATGCTCTCCTCGGGCTCCAAGAAACTTCGGAGCGGAGCGAGACGGAGTAACCGTGGATGTAGTAGGCTTTGCTTTTCACGGACTCCTGGAGGCGGTCTGGAACGGAGCGGACACGTTCAGGAGCGGAGGATGTGGGATTACAGGATAAAGCCCCATTTACGTGACAACAATCCTCTGAAAATGGGAATTTTTCCACGTTTCTGGTAACATGTACATGTTCTAATGATCTCCGTTTCCACAGTAAGTAGCATGAACAATGTAATTCCCTCACCGCACCACTAGTGGGCCTATGTTCTTTGAGACTCAACATGCGCATATGTCTGCCTATAAAACGCTGCAACTAAAACATTGAAGATGGCAGAGAATAAAGTTTCCTTGTGGACAGAATGAGGTTACCCAGTATATTTTCTCAGAACCAAAACAAAAAACAAGTCATTTGTGTTGATAATTTTCAGCTTAGTCTTTAGATGGTGCAAAAACGTTGCACAAATCATGTATTTTAGTGTCAGGTTAAAATAATAGTATGTACGTTCAGATTAAGAATGTAAACAGTTTTTGTTGAAATTTAGAAATAAGTATTTTTATATGAACAATATCTTCCCATTTATCAAACAGAAATCACATCGAGCATTAACCACGACTGTCACACTGACAAGTTTGCTACTGAAAAATTACATTAGGGTATTAAAAATACGGTGGATCATCTGTTGCTGATGTGTGCCTTTTCTGGAGTGTGGATAAAATGGGGAAGAAAAGTAACCCGACTCTTGCCCAGATTGATGTAGTTCTGCCGGGCTCCACACGGCTCCACACATCCATCTGGACTCGCTGCTATTGGGAGGGATTTCAATACCACATAGAATGGACGAGCCAATCAGGATCGCCGGGTGGGATTTTCGTAGATGTGACATATCAGAAGCGACTATTTGGATTCAGACAACAATGGAGGTGTAGGTACCAGATCTGCTCGGGTGGTCAGATCTGCTCGGGGCCTTGCGCCTCCCAATGACGTCACAATATGGCAACTCCACTCAAACAAACTACATAGGGCCCGTGGTCTCTATTTGTAACGAATCAGTTTTATTTAGTTAATTTACGGTGATCATTTGGCACTGTCGATTATTTGACCAAACACCCATAATACCTTAAAACACATCCCATTATTGTAATAGGGACGCATAAAAGTAATGTTGAAAGTATGAACAAATCAATATTTTATAGATTACAGGAAATGTGTATATCTTTTTCTCACATTTGTAAAACAGGTATACTAATTAAATAATTGTATGATCAGGAAAATAAAAGTAAAACATTAATGACCATAATTTGATTTATCTTCAAGGTATTGTGGGCAATTTTCACATGCACAACAGCATCCCACCTCTGCTCAGAGGGATTGGTTTAAAGAATCTCCCAAATACAAGGCTTTTCTAATAAATAACACGACTCAGATATTTGGTCAAATAACCGACAGTGCCAAACGATCACCGTAAATTAACTAAATAAAATTGATTTGTTACAAATGGAGACCGCGGGCGCAATGTAGTTTGTTTTAGTGGAGTTGCCATATTGTGACGTCATCGGGAGGCGCAAGATAATGGAGAATTTCTTCGCGTCCATGTTTACAAACCGCAATCCCGCTCTCTAAGAAAACCTACAATCCCGCTACGATCACGTTAGTAAATTGTCCGGACAAATCGCAATGTTTTGCGTAATCTTTCAAACGTTAAGCCAATCATGTATAGTGACGTCATCGGGAGGCGCAGGGCCCCGAGCAGATCTGGTACCTACAGCGGCTCGCAGCGAGGGAGCAAGCGGTAACATTGAGGCCATTTCATCAGTGTTGTCCAATCTACAGAATATTAATTCTTTAAAAGAACACCAGAGAACGCCTTTGAAGGCTTTAATTAGTGAAAACCATGATTTCGCCCTTCTGCCGACTCGGTTTAGCAAGAGCTTGTAGCGTGTCAGTAAAAATGACAGACAAGTGGTTTATCCAGCCTTTTTGATAAGGCCCCTCCTTCTGAAATACATCTCCAATGGAGCGATCCCAGATGGATGTGTGGAGCTCTGCAGAACGAAATCTATCTGGCGAGAGTCAGGTTAGAAGAAAGGGAACAAATGCGTCAAACCTAAAAACTGGGAAATGAACATCTTAATCTTTCCACAACCACTAAAATAGGTCATTTCTTGGGGATTAAACAGGGCATGCACAATTATAGGAAAATTACAGTTTTTATATACAATGTGCTTAGTCAATAATTAGTGTTATTACACTTAAATTTTATATGAACAGTACATGCATAAATGGGGGAGTCAGATGACTTATGATTATTTAAAAGCTATGTTTGGTCAAGCAGCGGCAGGCTGGTGTATGATGGACCATGTTGACCATTTAAACCCCTCGAGCCCAGCACTGACTCACTCACTAGGAAGGTGATAAGTCGGACCTTTTGTGTTTTGGCCTCAAGCGGAAAGTCTGAAGGCTTGCAAGATGCATCACATCCGTCACGACAGATTCTGGCCAATCTAACAAGAACCGAGCTGCTTCAGAAGGTAATTCTTTTTGCACCTCAGCTCAAAAATATCAAAACCTGACAGATGTTTCTGGAAGCTGATTTTAAGTCGTTATTCAATCTTCTTTCACACAAATATGTTTCTTTGCATCTTATGTCCCTTATAGATACACAAGGAACCCTGCAGCTTTAAGATACAACAGACCCTTATTTGGATCATTGGGCATTAAAAAAAAATTTGATTACTTGCAGTTTGAGGACGAATTACCCCTAAATATTTGGCAGCATAGTTAAAATTGAATAACAGCATTTGGTTCATCTTCAGTCTTTAGGAGATTAATAAAAGTCTTTATTTTAAAGATGAAATAAATGTTATCTTTCGTGCTCTCAGTAATAAAATATAAATTTTGATAAATCTGTTCTTAACCATTACTAGCCTTTTCCCAATTTAACTTAAATGTCTTTTTTTACATTATGTTACAAAGCTAATAATTCAAATTTGATAGAGAAAAGCTCAAAATTCAGAACAAATCAAACCAGCCAGCACTGGTATCCCAGTGTTTTTACCTGGAAGCTACAAGCTACAGACTTAAATTATGCATTTTACACTTTTTCTGTTGTATTATATACGATTAAAACCAATTGAAAAGCTGCTAAAAATGTCAACAATTAGGGAAAGGCGTGATGTTTATGTTATGGCATTGTAAGCTTCTGATACGTCAATTCATAGCATTTGAGTTAAGCACAGAATATTTCATGTACCTCAAACATGCTGCTGTCTTGTGTGTCATCATGGGAAGAAAATGGGAGAAAATAAAACAGCCAAGATATCAGGAAAAGAGCTGTGGACCTCCACAAGTCTTAATTAATAAAGTAGTTTAATGCCAATAAAGTCAATGTGGAGTTGTCAGTACAAAATTGTGGGTAGAGCTGAAAAGGTGTGAGCAAGGCTACAAGCCTGACCCAGTTACTGGTTGAGTCTGAATTGCCAAATTATAATTCTGCGAAGCATGTGGAAGGAGACCCACAAGGTTTGACACAAGGCGTACAGATTAACTCCATCAAATACTGAGGAAATACGATTCAATTTCTGAATTTGTCTTAAAAATCTAAAAAAAAAAAAAAAAATACCGCTGGCAGTTAGCAAATATAATTTAGCTAATCCTAAATGGCCTAAAACACTAAAATAATGTTGGGTAGGGAGAACGAAAAAAAAAAGTTATGTATCTTTCTATACACTTCATGCAAATATCTGGTTTCAACCATGACTGCAGATACTCGGGGCTAAATGAGAATTATTATGCAGAGGACAAACATTTAAACCAGGCCTGTTGCTGGACTGCACTTTCCACTAAGCTGCTAAAAAACCTTTACAGATCTACAATAGAAAGTGTTTTATGTCTCAACATAACAGTGTGGTATGGGAGCTGGACAGTGAAGGAGAGGAAGGACTTAGCATGGGGGTGAGGACAGCACAGGGGATTGTGGGATGCCATCTGCAAGAACTGGATTCAGTTTATGCTGCACGAGTCTAGAGAAGGATCAGACGCATTGCAACTGATCCCACCTACCCGTGCAAGGCACTGTTTGTCCCTCTTCCATCAGGCAAACCTTTCAGGAACATCAAGTCCAAAACTAACAGACTCAAAAACAGCTTCTTAGCCAAAGCCGTGAGGGCAATTGCCCCCTGCTGAGAAGACTGAGTCTGTTACCAAAATATCAGGAATGTTTCATTGCTCAGTTCTGTATAAGAAGGTTTAAGAATATTATACAAATTTTACGGCAGGCATGAATGTAAGCTTTGAGTGATTAAATCATATTGTTAAAAAGGACTGACTTTCGGAACTCGGTACGAGTCTTTGCAGACACTAAGAACTATTTTGCACGCTTGGGCTTCTCAGGAGTGTGGTTGACCAGTGCAGCTGAATGAATGAATGAATGAATCTCTCTCTCACTCACTCAGCCGGTGTCTGTCTCAAAAAGAAATGTCACCACAATCGCACGCCGTGACAAGATTCTTGAATCAGGATGGTCAGGTCAGCGCTGTCAATTATGCAATAATTTGTTTCCACTGTAAGCATCAAGTAAAACAAATATATTTACACTTGATCAAGTTTATCTTAAATGTGAATAAGATGCATAGATGATTTTTTAGTGTGGGATGCAAACAACTTAAGGCTGCTGGAACATCACATGAAGAAATGCCATTCTGATCAGGGGTGCCCAATCCTTTCAGCCTGCAACCCCCTAATTAACAGCAGCAGTGATTACTAACCCCCTTTTGGCTGGTGGGATTTTTTTTCCTTTTTTGGGGGAGGAAACATAGTAAAGTCATAATATGAGAATAAAGTTGTAAAATTATGCAAATAAAGTAGTATTTTTATAAGAACTGCAGCGTTACCCCTGAGGTAAAATGAGAAATGTCTTGTAAAGTTATACTTTGGTATTGGCTTTGCAAAGGAAAGAAAATGCTAAATCTTTTCAGAACATCAGCATCAAATCATCTCGCGGCCCCCAGGAGGGTCCTGACCCCCAGTTTGTAGCCCCTGCTCTAGATATCAAAAGCATCAGTTATTTGTTTAGATATTGACTGAAGAAAACTGTCAGATTCATGCTGACCATAACGCACCAGCAGAAGATACAGTAGAAAAAAAACCCAACTTTTTTTTCTAAAGTGGCTGGAGCAAATGGATGAACTGAGAAAGAGGTGAACAACATCCCATCCATTACGAGTGTTTCTGGGGGGTGGGGGGGGGATAAAGCAGGATCCACTCCCTACGGAAAACCAGAACGGGAGAATTAATCATTCGTTCAGGGAGAATGATTAATTCTCAAGTAATTTATTTCTGCGGCACCACTTGTGCCTCTATGTCACCGTCTCCGCACAATAACGGGTTCATATGCTCAGGAACTGCAGCGTCTTCGCAGACAATGATCTCTACATTTGACAGTATCCTACAAAACATCAGTGATGGAGTGAATTTATATGTTGCATTAAAAACATACAACAAATAGTAAAAATAAGATACAAGTCCCACATGGTCGCTGTGCATTACAGCTGACCTACTTGCACATAAACATCTCCTCTCATTTCCATCGAAAGCCTCCCCGACTCCAACTCCCTCTGCTACTCTGCACGCACACACTTCACTTCTCCTGTCACTTCACTCCTCGCTCTCCCTGACATCCCTCACCTGTCTGCTGCTCTCCACACTCTGCAGCTCCTCTCCTCCAGCTACAAAACGCCCAGAGAGAGTAAACCAAAGCTCTCACACATTCTCAATATTAAAGTTGGAGACAGGAAACGGTTCGTCTGCTCCTCCTGTATTGGAGTGACAACAGCCCCTGATGAACGTTGTCTCTTTGAATTTGAGAGCATTTTGATGGTTGCAGTAGCAATGAATGCTTTATTAAAGTCAGGTGCATTAACATGGTCAGGCCTGTACATGTTAAAACTAGCTAAAATTATAAAGCAAACTAGAGCTATTGTTGTATGCAGTATTACTAAACACATTAAATAATTCACCTGAAGTGCTAAAGTATGACCTGGGGAGATGGTTTTCTAACAGTGGGAGGTGTGGAAGAGAGAAACAAAAAACAAAGTGAATCCGTATCCTTGGGTTTCAGAAAGCAAAGCCTGAAACGGACTCCTTTTTAAGCCTTCCAACAATGCTTGGACCAAAGAAAATAAAAAAAGCACAAAGCCAAAGAAATCCTTTGAAGACCGCAAAAAAGGATCCAGAAGTACAAAGAAGCAGCAAACCCAAAAAATAGGTTAATTCAGTACGCTTCAAAACATTTCACTATTTCACAAACCCCATCCTAAAAGTGGACCTTAACTGGGAGGAGAGAACAGTAGTGTAATTTTTATTTTTGTTTTCCTAAAGTTGGCTTAGAGACATCTGGTGATTAACCTGTAGATGTCTTCCTTTAAATAAACCCTGACAATAATTGGAACAAGGAGTCAGCCACAGCATCTATTTACCACCAGTGATCAGCTTACAGAGGGAAGGTTTTAGATCGCAAACCCTAATTAGAAAATAACAAACCTTGAGTAGGAAATGGGATCTGTCGGGACAAACAAGCATTAAGGTCATCATTCCTCATCTTTTCAGAGGGTTAGAGGTGTTCTGTTTCTAATTTAGCCCCATTTCTTCTTTATTTTAGAGAAAGGAAAATATATTTTTTCCAAAGTATATCATTAACCAGGGCGGGCCCAAACGTAAAAGCCAATTTGCAGATGCTTAGAGGCTACAACTGGTCTTGGGGCCCCAGGAAAACTTGAATATAAACAGGACAGGTTGCACCAGTTGAGAAAAATCCCAAGGACAACCTTTAGAGATTAAAAGTTATGCTAACAGAGTCCAAATATAACACTTTATCCAAAGAGCTACTTTATAATCAGTAAAGTGACAGCTCTCTAGCTGTAAAACAGAAGTCTACAGGTAGTATCTTATGGTTTACACTCCAATTTCAGTCGTTGGTAATCCTGTTCAGAATCACTGTTATACTGGATAGAATGGTCCTTCCATCTTGACAGGAGTCAATACAGAAAAAAGAGAGGTTAAAAATGTTCTCTGTGGGAACTACAGGCCTGTAAAAAAAACCAAACAAAAAAAACCCTAAGAATCCCTGCCGTTCGGTCCGAATGGCAGGGATTGGTCTGAGTTTTGGTCCTGCTCTCACCCCCTTCGGTTCCTATAGTTCTGGGGGTATCACCTCATCTATTGGTTGTCCCACATGCCAATCATTCTGATGCGCTCATGTAATGCCATTGTGCGTGTACGTTCCTCGTTAGGTTCTGCTTGCGCACTTCTAGTGTTTATGTATCCGGTTAGCTTAGTGGTTAGCTTTGGTGTTAGCCATTCGTTGTAGCTCTGCTGCTCTCACCGCATACTTTGAACATGGCTGAGAGTTGCAAGAAGCGAACTGCGTACAAGTTTATGAGAAGAAGAGGAAGGCCTCAGTAGAAAGAAATAATACCAGAGAGTATTTGGGAGGTGTTTTTCACGCTATCCCCCTAAGAAGCGGAAGAGCAGGTAAGACTGTCTTGCGCATTGCACAGCTATTGAAATTGGAATTGGAGAATCTTGCGAGAAAAAAAAAACAAAAACAGACTACCTTTAAGTGTCTTTATTCATACTTGAACGATAAACACGCCTCCAGCCACTAGATGTCAGCAGTGCTCAAACTGATCAACACTGTCTGTACCAGTAGAAGAAGTGCACAGCACCGGTGATCATAGACATCATATACGTAGACGCGTCGTTGGGCACAGGTTCGCACGTCAACGTCACCGCCATATTGTATGTGGCAGAAAAAAGTTAAGTTCTGTTGTAGTGAACGAAAGATGGAAATGTATTCGGGCTGATTTCACTACTTGTATCTGCCTTCTAAAAAACTAAGGCTGCACCATGTTGCAAAACTGGACACTAAAGCTGCAGAGTGGCAACACTAGAAAAAAGCTGTGCAAGGCCATTCTTTTTCAAGGTTTTTAGTTTGCATACAGTACAGACTATTGTATTTAGACATAGATGTGCATATATAGATTTTCAAGTATTATAAATGAGCCAAATAAATAGCTGTGTGATATATATATATATATATATATATATATATATATATATATATATATATGTGTGTGTGTATATGTGTATGTGTTATGAATATAAGGATCAATTTGTTAAATCTAAACATTGTGGTCTTCATTATTTCATAAAACCGTGTCACATGTGAAACTTTAGAAACAGACTTTTTGGGGGAGTATTAAAGAGGTTAAATTACTAATATGAAAAAAAAAAACATAAAAGTGGTAATGTTATGAGAAAAGCGTCATATGAGAATTAAGGGGGAACATTTCCAGAATAGTCAGTTTGCAGAATTATTTTACTCCTGGAGTAATAGGGCCAGGTTAGATTATTTAAATTATTTTTATTCTTTACGAGAATAAATTCAGGACAATGAAGCTAAAGGGATACGAAAATAAACTTGTAATATTACAAAAATAAAAATATTACGAATACAAAGTATATTCTGAGATTAAAGTCCCTCTGATACTGTTTAAGTGACTCAGACTAACTGCAGATTTCCCACATTTAACATGGCGGACGCTCTGACGCATCCGCAGCATAGGCAGAACCCGCCCAACGACGCGTCTACGTATATGATGTCTATGCCGGTGAACACAGAGCTGACAGAGGAGAAGAGATGGAGACGTTTCTGATTGGAGGATGTGTCAGTGGCGAGAAAAACACATGAGTTAACTAGCATAAAGATATCAGAAAACATGAGGAAGCCTACATGGTCCTTGGATTTACCGTGAATAGGGTTGAAAATAAGGAAAGCCCAGAGTGTGTTTGCTATAAATCAATTTACCTTCACAATTCTTCAAAACCTATTTACCTGCATATCAAACAGGCTTAAATCGGACTTTGGTTCAGTTTTTATAAAAATGTTTCGACACCTATCCAGGAGCCAGTTGCCTCCGATTTAAGCCTGTTTGCAGTTACGATGACCCAGATAAGAGTATTTGCTCAGTTTGTTTTAAAAAAAAGGAAATCTAAATAACGCACTTCCTAATGATTCATTTGCTCATTTTTACTTTATTATGAAAATCCCACAAACTGTTTTTGTAACAAATTGAGACAATAGACTGAATTGGGAAATGGTTTTACGTTGTTGCAGATGTTATTCAAGCTCATTTTATTATCAGTGAAAGTCGATTGTACAAAGTACTGACTTGGGGGAGCTGAAGCTATCACTTTTGTGTGTTGGTCACATAAAAGCCCCACAAAAATCAGAAATCTGTGGTAGTAAATATGTAGAAAATATACTGTATGATTTACTTCATCTCTTGCTCAATTTATCCATTACAGCGCCACTCCTGCCTCCACGTCCACCGGACCATTTTTTTTCCTTCAGATTAAACGCTCTCCTCTGATTCTCCCATCCTAACCTGTTTCTCCTTCCATGTCCCTGTCCTTCCCTCCCTCCATGCCTCTCTAGACAGAGTGTGATAATACAGGCCTAATCCCTCTCTTCTCCCAATCCATCCGTCAAATGAAAGAAGGGATATAAGCATATTACAAATCTCATTACCAGGCTTTAGGTATGCCTGTGTGCGCTGCCTGCGTTCCACACAACTACCTCATCAGCTGCTTACAGTAGGTGAGTGGGGTTGGGGGGGGGGGGGTTTATGCAAAAACGCTGACAGCAGAGTGTTTGATAATTCTGCATCTATATCAGTCCAAGTGTTTAATTTGTTTCATGCGACCAGTGAGACAGCCAATAAATGCTTTAAATGCAAAAAAGGTCATCTGCATGGCCAAGATGAAAGAAAACTTAACAGTGGCGTGCAGAAGCACGAACATCGGTAATTATTCTGTCTCATCCATCTGCACCTCATTCCACTGAGCACGGTTTTTTTTAGATGTCAGATTCGATTAGTCGAGTTTGATTATCATCCATGTTATTTGCATTATTTTGTATTAAATTCATGTTTATGGAGCGTGTCGATGCAGAGCAGGGTTCTGATGATCATGGCGGACTGATACAGCTCAGAACGGACTTACATTTGTGGCTGTTTGCGAAATTAAAAAGCTCATTTAAAATGAACAAAGATCAAAGAAGAATGATGAACAAAGATGAAGTTAAACTTTCTTTTGTTTTTAAGTGTTTTAGACTGAGTCTTCATTCTTTCTGAAGAGTTTTATTATTGTTGTTTTGGCTGCTTTTTAACCAATTTTCACCTCAGTACATGGTCACTTTCAGAGAATTACATGTTAAGCCACTTAAAATTCGAATTTGTACCCGTAAGTCTGCTCCATCGTCGAGTCAGATATCAAAAAGAAGAAAAAACTAACAATATGCTTGTTTTTAAGAAATACAGGGCATCTCTGACAAAAAGGACACAAAAACTTGATCAATGTCACAGTGCGAGATCCTTTGAATCATTCTTTTCTGTTCTTTCCTTTTCTGAGTAGACGGGTGACAAATCAGCAGATTATGAACGCCTATTCAGTCAGAGAAAAATGCACCGCTCTCATCTGCCTATCACTCTATAGCGTATCTGCCTTGTAAACTGCAGCAAAATACATTACCAAAGGTTTCTTTATTTTAGTCTTTGGTGCTTCAACTACAATCTGCCATGGACTATGTGGTCTTTTGAAGCTTTGCTACTTGCTGAAAGACTTTGACACAAAGGTTGAAGTCAAGACAGAGACTGTTGCTGCAGTTAACATCGCTGGCTGTGAAAAATTGCACAGCTACTAATGAAAGTTTTTAAGCACAGTTAAAAATAAAAATCATATGCTGTTGACTTGGTCTCATCTAAATCGCAAACTCTAAGCTCTTTGCCGTTACTTAGTCTTTATATACGGATATAATATACGGACTGCTGTTGCAGTTAGTAATGCTAATTGCCCTAATGGTGACAAGAGCTAAACAAGCCAAAAAGTTTAAATTGTCAGCATATAACAGGTATGTGGATGCTCATTGTTTTTGTGGCAGTGTCACAGCGGCACCAACAGGCCCGAGCTTCGTGTGGACGCACATTTCTTCGTTAATGAAGGTTTATCGCGTTTGCCTTCATGTGGACGTGGCCTCAGTGAGGTTCAGACAGCATTAATGAAGACGGTAAAGTACGTGACAGACCCTAAATTTAAACTATGATTTAGCTTGTTGGAACAATTTTAAACCATATCCTTGGGTACTTATAAGCAGTCAAGGAATTTTTTCCCCACAGATCTTTAGCTAAAATTAGGCCCGTCATGATAACAAATTTGGCTGGACGACAAATTGTTCCAGAAATGATTGCGATAAACAATAATATAATGATGGCATAATGTCTTTTTTGCTCTTGTGACAGTTTTGTATTACCAGGCAATTCGTATTGGAACAAATGCGACATACCAACTCATCCAGGATAAGTGGCTCACCGTGGATCTTTGGTTTATACCCAAAGTGCTCCCAGACTGTCGGTGGCGCGTTCGGTTTTGAAACCAATTCCATGTTTTTTTTTTTAAATGTCGTCTACCATTTCACTTCCTTACTACTCCACACGGGGCTCTCATGTTACTCGTTCCTGACTGCAAGAGTTAACTCCTTCCTATGCTAAGGAAACGGGGAGGGGAAGGGTGAGTGGAGACCGATGCACCGGAGTAAAACCTTGTTACCTAGTCTCTTTGGTAGAAAGAGAGGGAGTCGCAAAGAAAACAAACATGAAAGTGGAAAATATCGAGCTAGTTTAAATTTATCATTTGATTAATCGTTTTATTGCTCACAGGCTTAGCTTAAAATGGATAAAAACTACAAAATTTACCACAGTTTAGTCCTGTCAGCTCTTTAATGGGTTGTTTTTTTCTGCTGTAGGTATTTTACTTTAGTCTTGATATTTCTTTCCAAAGAAACTCCAAAGAGCTTCAGAAAGCCTGCACCAGTACTGATCAAACCAGTAAAATAATAATAAATTTTAGCACATAACGTTTCACGACTGTAACAAATACAGTACAATATTATATTTGTCTTTAAGAAAGAGGGAACAACCACCTCAGAGCAGCATTCCAGAGGTTTTTAAGTTGCTCAACAAGCTCAAAGGGAGCAGAAAGCTCGTCGGCTCTTTTCTGCAGGACGTCGGCGGTGCAGAGCAGGGAGGGAAGTGGAGAACTTCTGCCTTCGAGAACAAAGACCTGTGATCACAGCTCAGCGGAGCACTGAGTGCTAAAACCCTGCTGCTCCCAGAGAGCTAAACAGAGTTGCTCAGGAAGGCCTCTGTGCCTCCAGCTATCGGACGGCTCGACAACCCCATTTGTCTTTTGGTGGGTACGTTTATCCAAAGTGGATCTACAAGTGTTACATTTTCGGCACTGAGAAATGAAGGCCCCTCACCCTCACTTCTTTTTCTCTTCTACGGAGAAAATGTGAGTAATTCAATAGGGATGATTTATTGTGAAATTATTGTTTGTGATTCAGTGGCTGTCCTATAACGCAACACATTTTATTAATATATTCCTTTGACTATACATACTTATTAGGCAAAATGCATATGATTAACATACCCATGGTGACAGATGGGATGACTGGGTCCGTGGAGGAGGGCTTTGCCTTGACTGGAATAGGTGTAGTTGGTCCATTAACCATCACATGACCTGGATAGCAAAACAAAACATGTTTTTTTTGCAATGCAGTACAATATGAAGCACAAAAAAGGTAAAATGGTAAAATGACGGGGTAAATGCACGTAACGACTCTTTGTATGCTCCTGTATTGGTTGGTTAGACGTATTCAGCAAAAACATTGATTGTTTTACAACCCAAGGCTTGCTGGAAGGCATTTTATTTATACCATGATAAATTCTTGTAAATCAGGTCTCCATTTTTGTTTAGGAAATATGAAAATATCACATCTCCAAGTATGAAAAGAAATCATGACTTTAGCTCTTAAAAGGTAATATGTTTCACATCTCTGAAGCCACAAATACAATCATGAACCGATGAGCTTGGTTCCAGACGCACAGCAAGTTATTAACCTTCAATTTCTGCTTACAGAAACCTGGTTTATCTCTGTGATTTGGCAGTCTGAACTAGAAACGTAGCAAATGTGCAATCAAATAAACAGATCAGAAATTAGGTAATGTCCTTTTCTCGTGATGTGCCATTATTGCACTGACCAAGGTAGTGCAGCAGTTTCTGTGCTCGGTTCTGGGTGGGTTTGAGGTTGAACAGCTCTGGATTTTCGTCAATGAACTGGGTGTCCACGGTGGAGTGCAGGAACTGGTGGTTGGACAGGACATTCTGGAGGAACGGGATGTTGGTCTGAAATCAGAAAAGACAACGAAGACTGTGAAAATTGTTTTAAACTAAACTGGAACTGATTCAATCCAATTTCTAGTTCAGACTAGATTTGAACACAATGTAAGAAAAAAAAAACAAAAAAACAATGACGCGTAGCAATGCTAATTGCTCTTCTCACCAATAAGGGACATTCATTTGTTTCCCCAAAGTCACCATTCTTTTTACCTTTTTTGCACATAAATGATTTGCTGTTCGGTGTTTTTTATCTCATAAAAAGAAGTCAAAATGCACAAACCTCTGTTAGCTATAACTGTGCTTATAATGAGTAAAAGTTGTTGGCCATTTAAAAAAATATCACCATCATGCATAATTGATCATTTCATAAATAAAATAAGCTATATGGTACAGCTCATTCTCTCATGTACACATGCTTACTGTTAAAGTAAAAGTTGCTTCTTTACTAATGTTTCACAACCAAACAGCAGTTTTTTTTCTTTTTACCTATAGCTGCTAAAATGAGCAATGCTAGCTCAATGCTAATGAGTTTTTAAAAACCATCGCATCACAGTCATGCGTAATTGACTTTATTAAAACTGAAGATTTCTACTTGAGTGATATTTTTGATGGTGTTTCTCACCATCTCTCACATTCAAACAATGTCTAGAAAACAGTTAGCATGCTAACTGCAAAAAAAACAACAAATAAATAAATAAAAATTGGTACACTTGGGAAAATACCACAATCAGAAGTAAATGTATCAATCTCAACAAGTCAGTAGATGATTTTATTGACCTGTGCCTCAATCTCTCAGGTCAAACAAAAGAATACTGCTGCAACCGTTAGCAACGCTAACTTTGCTAACACCATTTGCTGCATATAGAAGCTGCTAAAAATGGTTTAAAAATGGAACCATCATGTGTTTTGGCATAGTTTCTCTAAAATAGTAAATATCTTCTTAACTGAGGTGTTTTATCATATTCTTCTTGTTCCTCTCCTACAAACACGATGCTACAACCTTTCTGATCACAAATAGTTAACGACCATTCATGACAGAAAGGCTTATGGAATTATGCTACCAAGTATCAATTTTTTTTTATTTTTGCTAAATGTAGTAAGTTTCTAAGCTTTTTACTAATGTTTCACACCTAATAAGCAGCTTTTTTTAGCACTACTGTTAAATGATGGTAATACAGCTAGGAAGGATGTGAATATTGACATCAAAGGCTTACTCTGATGCTTATGTGATGATTATTATTCTAGAAATATAAACACAATATGCGTCATAACAGCAGCAGTACAAAGACTAGTGCCCTCGTGGTTTATTAATAATAGCTTATCCAACACCACCAGTACAAAAATGGTTAAGTAAAAGCATTCTGAAACAGAAAATATCAGTTTTGAGAGCTACTGGAATCATATGACACCCCCAGAAATCTGAATCTCTTCCATTAAAAATCCCCCTCATAATATCCCTTAGATGAGATGAACCTCCTTCAATATATTCGTCTAAATCCATGTTGGTTGATTTATGTTTCTGGAAAGTTTAAGATCTAACATTAACTGTCAACAGGACCTTTTTATAGTAAAATCTGGCCGAGCGCTGGAGTACCTGGATGTATTCTGGATCTGCTATATATCTTAATTTTTATTTGTACTGCACTGGATTGGCATAATTGTGAAACTGTTCAACAAAAACAAAGAACATCTCCTTACAGAGGGTTATTTTTAAACATTTCTTCCATCAAGTCGAATACAAACAACTTGCTGGGTATGAAGCAACTTCACAGAGCAATTATGCTCCTGTTTTGCACTTTAACATATGAAAAAGTGCATTTATTAGACAAAAACGCTTCATTTGAAGTTCAGAAAAACAATATATGCCATCTACACATTGGTAAACAAACCATAGCTTCACACAACCTCATTTTAATCCTGACAACTACTGCAGGGACAACAAATACTAAACAGAGAACGGAGAGAGCCAGCTGTTGAAATTAATTACATTTCATTTCTTGTTGGTTGTTTGCAGCAGAATAATCACTGAGCCAATTTAAATCTGAATTAAAGAGAGAATGAGTGAATGAGAGAAAAACAGAGACGGGAGATAAGTCATTGTTACTTGATTTGTTGCTGTAAGGCCTTCTAATTATTGTGGTTAGACTGTACTTAATTGCTGTTAGAGGTTGAAAGTTGAGGTTAAAGATAAAAGGGAGGGTGGCAGAAAAAAGGGATTAACAAAGAAACGGAAAGCGGAGTGAAAGGATTTGTAATTGTTGGAGCTACTTAAAGTAGTGTTTAACATTGAAAAGTAAAGAGGTAGAGCAATATAAATTCTAACAGTTTTCTCATGTCCCGACGTGTCAGAGCCTGAAATGACAAATGAAAAGAAAACCTTTTCATTCACACACACAGAGCTCAGTGATAAGGAAAGACCCAGAGGAACACAGTGGTGTCGGATGAAAAGCAGATTCTGAACTCATACACTATAACTGCACCTGCCTGAACTCGCATATTAACTTCAGTGAACTCTAATTCTGCATTTGTAAAGGTTTAACATGACGCTGGTCCACTCTCTGCAGCTACAACAGCTCTAACTCCTCTAGGAAGGCTGTCCTTTAAGTGTCTTTATAGGAATCTTTGACCATTCCTTCAGAAACGCAGTGTTAAGGTCAGACACTGGTGTAGGATGAGAAGGCCTGGGTCTCAGTCTCTGCTCCAATTCATCCCAAACGTGCCCTATTGGGTTGTGGTCAGGACGACTTTGACTGGTCTACACAAACTCTCTTTATCCATGCCTTTATGGACCCTGCTTCACGCTCTGGTGTACAATCATAGTTACCTTTTCCCACAAAGTCTGGAGCATGAACTTGTCCAAAATCTCTTGGTCTGCTAATTTCAGGATCCCTTTCACCAGAGCTAAGAGGCCAAATCCAGCTCCTGAAAAGCCCCATCACCAAACCTTATCCTTGGCACAACACAGTCAGACAAGAACCGCTCTCCTGGCAGCCGCCTAACCCAGACCCGTCCATTAGATCGCCAAATGGAGAAGCGTGATTCATGACTCCAGAGAATGTGCCTCCACTGCTCTAGAGTCCAGTGGCGGAGAGCTTTACACCACTGGATCCAACGCTTTCTATTGCATTTGGAGTTGTGTGGCTTGGCCTGTGAAGCCCATTACATAAAGCTGTCTACACACTGTTCTTGAGCGGATCTAAAAGCCACAAGAAGTTTGGAGGAACGCAACAGAAAGTTGACCAACTCTGTGCACTATGTGCCTCAGCATCCGCTGCCCCCGCTCCGTCAGCTGACATGGCCTACCACTGCTTCATTATGTGGATGTGTGAGCGAATCCTTTTGGCAATGTAGTGCACCGTACAACTGAACAACATTACAGATCGTTTGGATCAGGATATGCAAACAATCCCCACAGGATAACTAGGATTCAAAGGAACATTTGAGCCATTTCAGTGACTCAAACTCTCTCCAGGATTAGTCAGGATCCATGAGAAGCAAGTTTAGCAACAAACAAGCCACACTGATCTCATTACAGTAGCAGCACCAGAGGGGAGGGCTTGCTGGAAAAATCAATGGGCTTGCATGAATAAAACAAACATGCCAGTCATGCCAGCAGTTTCTACACATCATACAAAACTTCAGGCAGTATATTGAGGCTTTTATTTACATTAGGAGCTGAAAGCAGGCACGACCTCTTGCAAAACGAGACCTGCATGTTTAATTTACCGTATTCAATCAATCCCATTAAATCATACAATGGCCTTTTAAGCGTATAGCCTCGGGCATTTCACATGCATCGATATACACCAAAGTTTTTAAGAATTACTGCTACAAAAGTGCAAAACATGTTTCATCATCTGGTTCCTATGGTTTAAGTTTTAAAGAAAGAGCAGAGAAAAAGTCTGTAGGACATCAGTTTTTTCCAGCACCGTTGCTGCACTCTCCTAGTCAGCTGTGCTTCTTTCCCTCGCATATTAAAAAAAATTAAAGTTTGAAAATTTCTGAAAAACCGCCAACTCTTAAGCTTGGTGAAGAAACTAATTTAGTTTGCACATCACACGATTCACTCTTAAAAGGAGTAAAGTTTTAAGCAGTTGGCAGAGTTCAGCCGGCACATCTGGAAAGCAACCAACCACATGCTGAGCAGGAAGCCCAGATAATCAACCAGCTAATGTTAGCCTAAATTTAAGCTGGAGAACTACTACTGACTTTGGCTTGCTGGTTTTCTACACTTTTTGTTCTGCGCACTGAAATTTAAATAAATGGGAATTGAAAGGAGATCTGAAATCTTTTCCAGCTGACTGGACATAAATATCCTGCAACATTACATGCAGATCTACCTCCTCAAAGGAGTTTTAAGATCCTTTTGCACTTTTTTAACCAACAGCACTCCTGTTGGGGCCATATTTTCTGTCAGTCAGATGCAACAACTCTTTCAAGGTCTTTTAGCTGCAGAATGCTTTGCAGAGTAAGATTTGTGCAGTTATTTGTCTAGACATGCAAATTGCAGGGGGATTGTGTAATTATTCCTGAACATTAAGTAATTTGCTTCATATTTATGCTCCACTGATTTTGGAAAGAGAAGAAAAAAGGTGTTTTTACAAAGTAAACTTACCGACTCAACATGCTTCAAGAGGAATAAATCTATAAATATCTATTTTTTGTCCATGCCGGTATGATGTAGTGAGGAGTGACTAGTTTTACCATCAGCGATGCTCCGAGAGTCTTTTTCGCTGCTTTGTTTTTTAAAATCCGCACACAGCCTATGAATCCTGGAAGCAGTGGCAGTCATTGTGTCACATCTTTAATAATGCAATATAAAAAAAGGGTGATAAAAGACCAACATCTAAAACTTAAATATAATGCAGAAGTACGAGTAAAAATATAAAATATCTAAGCTGACGTCCATCAACTCTGATGGCACGAAACTGTTAGATTTGACGACTGTGATATTAACTCTGAGCTTTTTACTATCGTACTATATGCAGCTGCAGCCTAACAGGAAGATTTAGTCCCCCAGCCTGTATTTGTGGGTTTTTATTCTACTGCCCTTAAAATATACTACCAGTCACCATCAAATTCCCAGACCTCTGTTAGAGAATTTCATAAACAAGTTTTATTATTCTCCAGATAAAACTACAGGGGAACTCTGCATGTCCTGGGAGATAATCACATCCCCAGTGAAGAAAGGTTTTTATTTCTGAATATATAGGAGGAAGTTACTGACACCATCCACAGCATCCTGGTACGGAGGGCCACGTAGGAGAGAGAGAGACAGAGAGAGAAAAGGCTGGAGCTGACGGATTCAGGCGGCTGGGCTCTTCTGCCAAGCCTGCAGCTACAAAGCTCGGACCAAAACAAATAGATCAGTGCAACACAGCACTAACACTTCAAAAACATGGGCAGCTCTCTCTCTCTCTCTCTTTCTCTCTCTGCCGTCTGCAGCCTCCGCCGACAGGAGCTCCCTTTCTCTACGCGCACAACGCTGCGTCTCCAGGCAACGATCTACGAAAATCTGGTTTTATGGATTAATTTCTAATTTAATTAAAACTAAAGATTCAAGTCAAACACAATCCTCTTGAGGGCAAACAAAGCTTGTTGGGTCATTTGGTAATTAAAGAAATAAGCTGAGCTTTAACCCAAGGAAATGTGGTAGCAACCGGCCCCAGGAGGAGCGTTTTATCTACGAGGATCATTTACATCCGTTTATCTCCATCTAGTTTAAAAACTGTGGCAGAAAAATTAACCGATTCAATTATTCTTACTGGCCGTTTGATGCAACATGGCTGCACAACAGCATTTATGATCAGGCCATTGATATGTCTAATTTACAGACGCTGTGCCAACTCAGACAGAGACCAGATGAGAGAGAACAAGCAAGAAGGAAGCCCAGCCATCCAAAAACAAACAAAAAAAGATCAATTTGTCAGATTCTGACTGCGATAAATCTTTCTTTGCATTGTGGTGCTTGTTACTTTTATATTTGTGTGAATTTACAGGAGAGTTTGGTTTTTCATCCTCTCCTCTGACATGCCCAGCTACACCCAGTAATTAAGCGCTTTTGTCCATTGTATCCCATTCAGGAGTGGTCCAGTGTGAATCCACCCAAACAGCCCAGGATCTGTGCTGAGAGCCGAGGTGTCCTCAAAACTTAGAAACCCTCGTCGTTCTTTTGCCTCCAAAGCTTTTCTCCTCAAGTTATCGTTGGAAGAAAGGGTTTGTGGCAAGATTTGAAGTTACAACAAACTCCAGAGGGCGTCCAGTAACACGCTGATGAAAATGAAACCTCTTAAATACAGTCAGTGGGCGGGAGGAGGGATACCACACCCAGACAACCCCAGCTTATCACATTTTAAATATTTTATTCTTTAAATCCAAAAACTCTTCCGTCTTAGTGGATTTTTTTGTCATTTGCTTTTTACTTTTTGTATTTTTTATTAAATTAAATCATTGGGAAACATTGTGCTTAATGGTAATCACAAGACTCCATTACCTGCAACTCATCCGACTGATGGTGAATCTAATCTATTTAAAGTGAGAACTCTCAGGTAGAGGAAGCGTCCTTCAGAACTGCGTTTTCCTTCATTTCTGACTGATTTTGAGACAATTTGTAGACACAGATATAACAACGTAGCTGGCTGTTGCAGACTAAGAGTTTAGGCATTGCAGTTGTAGAAATACGCTTAGACATCTTACTATAATATCCATGATGCTAGGTGTTGGCTTTACTGCTGACAACTTGTACCAGAATTTATTGGTTCAAAAGCACCAAGTGTATCCGTCACACCATTCACTACAGCTTATAGACTTGTAAGGAGATAAAAGAGAGAGTTTCGTCCATTTGTGGCAAGGAAAGAGCAAACCACAGCTGTTGTTGCACATTGCCGGTCAGGAGGCTGAAAGAAGGCTCCTAACACACAAGGTGATCATGTTGTACTCCAAGTGTTATTTACTAGCAGGGCAGCTAAATGCTTTAATGGTCTGCACAATAAGCATGTATTGCATTTATAATATATATACAGGGATATTTTAAGCAAAGGCTATCATTCAGTCTCTAGCTGGTCTAGTCTCTACCTACACAGAGCTTCCTCCAGAAACCAATTAGTTTGCTAAAGAGAGTAAAACAGAAGCAATTGTAATCCTCCTCCGTTGTTTAAATCGTGTTTCACGACTATTATCGTAGAAACAACGGGGCAGCACTTCCCTCCTGAGTAGTCTTTAGGGTCATTTAACTTAGTAATGCTTCTCAACAAAAAAAATAAATCAGTGAAAAACGAAACTCTTGTTTCTCCCTGAAGCTGGAAAGTAAAAGCAGGCAGTAATATCTAGATAAAACATTTCATTAGAATCCAATAGCTTTTAAGGAAAAAAACAACAACAACTGGAAACAAGTGTTGAAATGGAGAAGAAAAAAGGTCTGTGCTTGTTTCTTCTGAGGAGCGCCTCGGGGCATTTGGATGTTTTAGACTTTCCTGACATTTCTTCTTTTTTTAAGGCCTCTTCATCTATTATTAATGTGTGTGAACAAACCTAATGAGCATAAAGGGAGAAGCAATCAAAAGCTTTAAATAAAACAGGACAAGCAATGAGAGGGAGATCGTTCAAATCGGAGTTTATAAGATAGAAACACTATTAAAACGTGACAAGTTTGTCCTTTTCCCCCCGCAGCAGCGGATCAATGTGTTCATTAGCATGCTGCTCGGTCTGCCTGTAGCCGTCACGCACATCAACACACACAGAGTCCCTCAACTTTCCCTCTCTGTTGTCCGTAATCATATGCAGCACACACACTTTGAACTCCCCCTTTTGGACCACTTAGTATCCCTTCCTATTTTCCCCATCAGTCGCCGTGCCGCTCTCCGTTATGCCACACAAACACTCCAGGGGCCTTCTCTCATTCGGATGCCACTCCGCTAAAAGAGCTCTGCAAGCAGCATGCAAAACACCAACACTTTCATGCTCTGGATGATTATGGCTTCCATTTCCAAATAATTTGTATAATATGAATTCATGCACATTCACGCACCCTTAGACGCACGGTGGAAAGGCTTTTCATTTCTGTTGTGAACTATAAACCCTGCTGCATGCAGATTTAACGCTTGCACAGCCTCTAGCCGACAAACAACTTTTCCCAAATTGGAATAATTTCAACTTGAGCTTCAGAGGCTCGTGTCTCTCTGTGCTGACACCTCATTAATTTACCTTTTTGTTAACCTCCTCCTCTAAAAACAACACTGTTGTGTCTGTTATCAGCATCGCACCCCATCGTCTGTTTTATTGGGACTTCGCTCACAGGCGCTTAGCATTCTTGATGCAATCAGCTCCGGAGGTGATTACCAAAACAACACCGACAGCCAAGAACTTCTTTCCAAATGTTCATTCAGCTGCAAATAACAAAAAAACAAACTATAACTTTGGGTTTTTGTGACAGCTGGGTTTCTAAACAGAACAAAAAGTTTAATTTACTACGAAATAAAAAAAAATGTAAAAAGGTGTTGTGATGTAGTTAACATTTTCAATTGTAAGAAGATTTTAACTTGTGATAATTTTGCCTTAATTAAGAATAAAAAGGTCTCCATCAGGATCTCCAGCTGTGGTTGGGGGCCATAAAATCATGGCCCCGGAGCCGCACTCTGGACACCCCGACTTACACAGACAACGCACACAAATCTACATGAATACAGAGCGCAGTCATTCCCCTTGGCAATTTTCACGTTTTGTTTCCTCACAACCTAGAATTAAAATGGATTCAGAGTTTGCACCATTTCATTTACAGAACATGACTACAGCTTAGAAGATTTAATTTTTTATTGGTAAACAAAACACAAAATGACAAACTTCATGGTGCATAGCTGTGCACCCCCTAGGGCTGGATGATAATTTGATAATGTATATCGATAATTAGACGTGTGGTGCGATAGGAAAAAAAAGGGCCAATAAAAACTTCTTCAAAGTTTTCCTTCCTTTTTGCATTCTAGCCATGTAGGTTAATCTTAGTCATTACATCCTCTCAACCAATCACGAACGCAGACCCAGGAACCCTCCGTCACCAAGCTCCGCCCCCTTCAAGGAGTTCAGAGAGCACATGTTCTTTTTTCATTTTTTTAAAAACTTGCAGTTTTGGTGAAACGTTGGTAGAATAAAGGATTGAGTTTGAATTCAGTGTTTGTGTCTGTATCTAAAAATAGGTAATTAAGCAACAGCTTAAAATGGCCAAGGCTGCAGTTAAAATATATGTTTAGAATTTTTTCATAATTATTGATATCAATATTAATCTTTCTATTTTATCTGTATGATTTTTTTTTTCTATATCGTCCAGCCCTAGCGCCCCACTTAAGTCAGTACTTTTTTTTTTTTTAAACCAATTCCAGCTGCAAGTCACTTTGGAGCGGTCTCCATGAGCTCGCCACACCTTGCCACTGGGGTTTCTGCCTAGCCTGGGTGCCATTCCGAACTTAGTCCCGCCCACAATGTTTTTGGTCGGGAAGTTCGGTCTGGCATTGCTCAATACTAGCGCGAGTATGCTCGCCCAATATCTGGCGGGCCAATCAAATTGTCAGGGCGGGCTTTATACGATGATGGACAGATGATCAACAGTAACGTAATCAACCACGTCACCAAAGCGCGCTTGGGTTGAATTCGTTTCGTGAAAGATGCAACTGAAATAGGCATCACGGCGATGCAACTCGGCGTGAACGACGAGGTGGATATAGCCAGCGGTCGTTGCCAGCTCCTTTTCGGAAGCCCGGAATCCTGGCTGCTGAACAACAAGTGGAGGGACATGCTAGGCTCCGATGTTTTTCAAGCCAACGTTATGGGTATCGTCGTGGACGAAGTTCATCTAACTTACAAATGGTAAGAGATCATCTGACTGTCTGACTTAGTAAATAACTCGCAATGTCGTGATATGAATCCCATGTTGTAAACATAGTAGGTATGCGTCGCTTAACATACGGCGCACACTCCGTTGCTTTTATTGGTTGTAGGTCTATCCAATTGAGTGCAGAGGAATTTTTTTTCCTGGTTCGTTCGAAACACGCCCCATAATCACAGCTCTATGGAGCAGTATCAGACTCAAATTCTGACTAGAATTGAGTATGACCATGTCAGGCTAGTTTCTGCCCATTCGTCAGCGCTAAATTGCTCCCGCTCCTTTGTGGAGGATTGTTTTCGCTTGTGAACAGCGATCTTCAAGTCCGACCACAGATTCTGAACTGGATCGAGAACCGGACTCGAGGGCTCTTCTGACCTGAGCACCTTCTTTCATACATCTGGAGAGTTGCCAAGGTGCCTTTTGGCACACTTAAAACATTCCTTCTTATTTTTAAGACTAATAAATGCCTTTTTTCTGGCCACTCTTCCATAAAGTCCAGCTCTATGGTGCCTACAGCTTATTGTGGACAGATCCTCCAGTCTTTGCTGTGAAGCTCTGCAGCTCCTCCAGAGTTATCTTTGGTCTCTGTGCCGCCTTTCTAATTAATGCCTTCATGGCCCGGTCTGTAAGTTCTGGTGGATGGCCCTCTGTTGTAGGGCTGCAACTAACAATTAGTTGTCTAATCTATTGATTATTTTTTGATTAACCAACTAATCATGATTATATTTGTGATCATCACTTCAGTTGCTTGTAAAAATATTTTGACTCACCTTTGAACGCTACTTTATTGCCCGTTATTGTCAGCATTATTTATTTATTGGCTTTACAAATGATCCTCCATAATATTACATTTTAAATTTAACTGACTTAATTTTAATATTTCTGTCAAAGTAGATTTTTTTTTAACTGTAAAAATGTTTTTTTTAAAAAAAAAAAAAGCTTTTAACATTGCTTAAAGATTTCAAACTATAGCCCAGTGTAAAAAAAAGAAAAGAGGATCATATTAACATGTTTGCAGTCAGGCTTGTTCTCTTTAATTAGGCAATATTCCCAGCATCAATATTAAAAACGAACAAATTAAAATCCATCGCTCTAGTCAGACATTAAAGTTAAATAAAACTATCCCGTTATGTAGCTCCACCGTAATCTCAACCAATAATCTTAGTGATAAATTAAACACTGAAATAAACCCAATAACAGTTTGATATCACCCGGTTGAATTTCAGCGGTAGATTCAAAACAGTCTGCCCGCCGCAGACTAATATTTGTTAGTTTGGAGAGTTGCCATACTTTTGAATTGTGGAGTATGTCCTACAGGTAAAGAGTGGACCATGAAGCGCTCTTTCACCAAGAAGAAGTGGACTTGATGAGGATGGAGCCAACAATGAGAACCATTCTGTGTCCATTAAGATTGTGTACCTTAGGGACTGATTTACTGTAACAAGATGGATAAAAAGATTTTCAAAGTATGTATGATTGTTTAAGGTGTTGCTCCTCCTTGCTCGGAAGAAAATGAAGAGCTCATTTTCTCATTTTCACACAGAAGGCCAGTCAAGAAGCTACTTCTTAAGAAAAACATGGACAGATTGACAGGAAGTACCAGGATTAGACAGCAGAGAGCTGAACTAAAGTCCCTTTCTCAAACAAATCCTCCCTCAGACTGTTTGGGGCATCTGTCAAATGAACTGTCCAGAGAAGAAAATGTGAATGCTAGCGTGGGTCCTGAGTCAGGCTGGACACTCTTCACGTCTGGGGCCGACTCTTATCCAAGGCTCATTTCCACTTTTAGCTAAAAGCCCTGCTATGGGTTAGGAATTAGAACAAAACAATCCCCCCCAGCACTATGCTGTCACAAAGCAAAGGTGATAACCAAGTGGCTCACAGATCTAAACATTTAAATTTGGGATCAAGGGCCAAAAAACAAAAAAAAAGTATCTCCATCAGTCAGAATGTGACCCAGCAGCTGGTGTCCAGGTTGACACGACATGCAAGTCTTGATGTTCGTCAGTAAAGACCTTCAGAACCACTTAAACATTATTACTGAACTACCGTAGACCACAGAAACATTTCTCTGTCTCAATTTTTGGCCATGACTGTATGATTTAAATGCAGCTTGCATATCTCATGTTGGAGGGGGGGGGGGGGGTGTCACTTGTTTACATTTTCTTGTCTAGCCAACAATCTGTCTGCACAGGAATTGGATGTCATCTTCCAAACAGCTGACAGGGGAAGAAAAATGAAAAAACACGGCATGATGATGGGGTTGCTACCCCAGACATCTCATTCAAACCCGAATTAATATTTTACAGGTTTTGAAATGGCAAAATGTCAGACTGAAGACAGAACATATCTTGTTTACTCAATCAAAATGTTGCAGTTTCACAGAGTGGATCAAGTTTAGAGTGTGATTTAAGCCTGGTGAGTTTTGCACAAGATGCAAAACCATATTCATATTCAGAGGTCAGCATTGCCTGATTTTGCATTTGCTCTGTTAGAATCAAATTGAATACATGTTGGAAACACCCGCCTCTTCCTTTTTCCCTCATTTACTGAAACTGAACAGAAAGAAAATGATCTGTGGTGCTACACAGGGTTGAGGCCTGGGTCATGCTTTACACGGTATCCTGTCGATGTTCAACGAGAGGGGGGAGGGGGCTGGGAGGGGGGCTTTATGATTCAATACAGCACCTCAGAAACAAGTTTCTATAAGAAAATCTACTGTATAGGGTAATCCAACCTACTGCATTTATGTTTACTGCACTGGATGCATCACAGATCTGAGAAACATTTTTTTTATTTTTATCTTTTTTACAGGAACCTGCTGTGCTACTTTTCCTGCACTACAAACTACATAAAAATATGTTGGTGAAGATTCTCAGTCATCCAGGCCATGGCGTTAAAAAAAAAAGTAAAAAAACAAAGTAACTGGACTTGTTTTTCGTAGTTCAAGACGTTTCGCTTCCTCTCCAGGAAGCTTTCTCAATTCAAAAAGTCTGGAGTTATGTGGAGTAACAAGCTTTATACTACTGCCCAACAAAGGCCTTGTAATGGCTTAGATAACATGCAAATTCAACCGAAACAGGTCCAACCCTTAGTAATGGGCGGTCGTTAAAGCCATCAAGCCAGCAGATTGAACCGAAACTGGTCCACTCCTCTGTACATCGTTCCTTTAAGCCAGGCCAATAACAACCCTAACGACTCCTCGTTACAGGGGAGTCCCAAGGCGATGGATGGATGGATGGAGATGGTTTATTGTTGCTAGCACGTACTCTGGGCATGGCCTGCCTTACAAGAATGCACTTCTAGTTTAGACATTACAGTCAGGCAATCTTGTAGACAGCTCAGGGGTCTTGTTATAGGGCCGATCATTGAGCGGAGCGGCTTCGTTGTTAACCAAAGTCATACTTACACATTTTGACAGATCTCTGAGCGCATTGTACCACATAAAATCAGTAAGCACAACAAGTACGGTAATCACATATAAGGCGCAACATCAATTTGTGAGAAAATATAAGTATTTTAAGTGAGCCTTATAGTCCGAAAAATACGGTACTCCTGGCATGGTAGTACTAAGTTGCTAGTTAAAACTTTGTGTAGTCATTGCTAAATTTTTCTGGCCCGGTGATTCTGAGTTTGGCCTGGAGGGAGCTACTGCTGCCATCAGCTGGATATCCCTCGTTTTCTTCCATAGTTTATACCCCTGTTCCAGTGAGTTGGTGCTTAGCTGCCTCTCTTTCTAGGAAGTGGTCATTGACAGAGCCACTGCTGGGTTTCTTTCTATAGAAAGTACTTCTGCCCCGTGATTCGGTGATAAGTAGCATTTCTTTTCAGGCCAATACAATTGGAGGAAATATTGCCGCCTTTACATGAGTACTCTGGGGTTTTTTTCCCTATAGAAAGTACCCCTGGTCTAGTGATTATATATATATGAATTGCTCCATTTCCGTAGAAAGTAAAGCTTTCCTTTTGGATGCGTCATTAGCTGAGTTTCCTTCCTGGATGAAGCCGTTGACGGCACAATTGCTTAATTACTATTTCCAACAGAAGGTGCTCTTAGCCTGGTGCTTCTGTCACTTCATCTTGGTGCCTTGGCTGAAACACAAAAGCTACAAGTCCAAGAGTATGAAGCAGGCACTTTAGACCCTTTTGGAGGAAATAGATGGCTGAGAAAGCGGGGAAAATTCTCAGCCAAACGGATCCCATTGCCTTCAGGCCAGCATTATACGGTGTCCAAGACAAAACTAATCATCGCGACTCCAGGTCCTTCATTCTCTCTGCTAATAGGCAATTAAACATGTACAATACAGATTTAAATTTGTATTTTTTTAGATGGATAGTTTTTTTTCTTTTACTTTTTAAAAATATATCCCCTCTGTAAAAAACAAAAAATATATCCTCAAGCATCATTTTTTAAACAAATGTCAAAATAATTAAGAATTGAGACATTTCTCATGTAATGGTTTATAACATTGGTTTGATATTGTTTTGTGTCAAGTTTAGGTTTAAATCTTTAAGCCCACATTTCTTAAATATAGTTATAAATCCTGCAGCTCAGGCTGAGGAAGAACAGCTACAAATAAAATGCCACAAACCTGCCGCCTTACATTTCTGCCATAATTTAAGCACAGAGCAAACAATTTGCCAACATCTAAATTACCCTCACTTTAATATAAATACATGGTGCAACACAGAACGCAGCAAAGAGCAGTCTGAGATCTGAATAAAGAAATGTTCTGTCATTTCCACACACAAACCCCATCTCAACACTTTCCAGGAGTTGAAAAGGAGATCTGTCAGGTCATTCTTCTCTCTCGTCGCCTCCTCTGTGTACCGATCTCCAGTCACGCCTCAAACCTCCTGACCAGAACGTAAACAAAAACCACCCGCAAACTGCCCGAGGAGTCGACACGCTGACATCATTCAGCTACAAATGCACTCAGAGACAAGATGGGAGACAGATAGTTTTCAAATTGTAAAATTAGATTTGCTCAGGTAGAAACTACACTAACGCCTTTCAAAGAGCTCTGTTCAAAGAATAGATGCAGAAACCCGAATCGCACAAGAACATGAGCAGAGACTAAACAAAACGTCAAACGGGGAGAAACAAAACGTTCCGACGCGGCTGAAGGAAACCCAAGTGCATCATGTCACAGGGCAAAGATTGAAGAAACAAGCTCTCACATCTTCACCGTGAAAGGCAGCAGGTGACCAGTCACAACAAAGATGGAGTTATGGGAGGAAACTGCAGGGCTCCACTCGTGGCTCATTTACAGCCCCGCTGGTATTTGGTGCAATAAATAGAGCACGAGTGGAGTCCCTGCAGGAAGCAAGCAGTGTTTTATGTCACAAGGGCAACATACTTCAGAGCGAAAGCATGTCTTAATTTTAAAATGTTGACACATGCAGAAGAATCAAGCGCTGGATTTTACCCTTGCAGGTAAAACAAGAATAACTGGGTTCTTATGCGTTTCTCTGGCTTCATGTTAAATAGGTGACAATGAAATACATGTTGTGGTAATAAAGTTATTTGGGCATGGGAGAAATCAGAGGCTTTGGACAAGGAGCTTTCAGCTGGCTTCAAGGAAGGTGGGGAAACATTTGTATTTAAGAGCAACGTGCGGTTTCTCTTCTGACCACGGAACAGTGGACCAGATCCATCTCCCCTGCTGAATCACAGAGGGGGGTCATGGGAGTTTGATTTCACAGGCCACATGTGTTTTATGGACTGGAAGAAGGATGGTTGAGGTTGGGCTCGCTCCCAGTGCAGGTTGGACTCCACCAGGGCTGCACCTCGTCTCCAACCCAGCCTGTGGTCTTCATAGCCAGGATCATGGATGTTGAGAAGGGTGTCTGGCTTTGTAACCCAAGCGTCTCAGCTTTCTGCAGATGATGTGGGGTTAGTGTGCATTGCAGCTGTTCACAACCAAGTCAGCTCCTCCAAGCCCCTGCTTCACAACAGGAAAAAGGTGGATGGCCAACTTCAGGTCCAGGGAGAGCTGGAGACCCAGATTTGGTAGGAGGAAATGCACAGCCTTTCTGGTCTGAGAACGCCTTGGGATGACCCAGAATGACCGCTCTCCACAGCAGAACCAGTGCTGATGTGGAGATGTTAAGGTTTCTCTCCTGGATCTGTTGCCTCCAGGACCTGATCTGGGATAGGAGAAAGACGAGGGATGGATAGATGCATGGATGAATGGACTTCCTCTAGCTCACACGTTGTTAAACAGAGCAACTGGTTTTAATGTAAAACATCTCATTCCTTTTTTACAGTAAACTTACAGAGACTTGTTTTTAATCTCTTCCTTCCATCCTTAATTACGTCTGACAGTGTCTTGCTTTAGTTATTCAAGATACAAGCCAGTCAGCTCTAATCAGTTTGTGCCAAACTACCAAGACCACTATGACCCTCCCTCCATTGTTCTTAATTCATCTTTTCTTCTTACACAACATTTCTATTAAATGTTTTGTCACACCTAAAGAGGTGTGCAAGAGATTATCTATTACCATTTGTCTGTATAGATCCACGCTGCACTTCAAAAGAGACTCAAAGGATAAAGGAAAAAGCAACAGAGGTCTGTATATTTAATTTTTCTCTGAAATATCACCCCCTCCCAAGCGTCTAACATCTGCCCACGCTGAAAAGATAACAGATTTGTGCATGGCCATTTCATGGCTGCTCTGCAAATTAAATCTGGAAACAGTGTTTGACATTCGCCATGAGGCTTTTTTTCCCCCCTCTTTCTTCCCCCCCCCCCCATCTCAGCGAAATAAAAAAAAATCTGATTTGAGATCTTTCTGGTAATAACTCCCATCACACCTCCATGACAGAACAATTTTCAGCAGTGGGCAGAAAGATTTCCACCGTAAATAAGATAGTATGGCGGCGGGGGGCTCCTTTCAGGATGACATTTTGTACGTCTTGTCTCAGTTTATCTGAACCCAATGTTTAGATAAACATTATGACTTATTGGTTTCTGAGATGCGTTTATTTTAATAATGCAGAGAAACAGACACGCGATACTGAAAACATTTTATTAAGTATTTCACTTAACATCCCTGATAACGACATCCCTTTAATGCAGTTTTTCTCAGCTGCCTCTGTCCAGGGTGCTGAAGCTGCCGATCACGGTGCTTAACGATAAAGACATCTCTGGCAACGAGAGGGAAGAAGGACCACATCTTGCACTTTTATTGCCTGCTTATTCTGGTACAGATGCGATTTACAGTAAGATGCCTGGTTTATGAATCTTAAGCGTGAGCATAACATCAATTTTAGGGTCAGTTGTTAGAAAATTGGGGGTCGATCTCTGCTTATAAATGTGGAAGTTAAACAGAAAATGCGTTTACAGGAGAACAGTCAGCTTTTTTTGGCAGTTTCAAGCTGGCAGAGGATTTAAAGGTGTGTAACTTTAAATGCAACAAAGGCAAGTTTCTGACAGAGGAGCCCCACGAGAGCAACCAACTGGAGGAATCGTATCTTATTTTTTATTTTAGCTCAAGGAGGGTCAAATCAGATAGAAAAGAAACTGTAGTTCGTAAAAATCTGAGAGAGGGAGAACAAGATATTCTTATTAAAACATATTTTTACTATAAGGCATGTCTGTGAATCCTTACACAGTAAACTCTGACCCATCATATCACCCCAACAGACAGACTCATTTGGTCCTTTCTGTCTCAGCTTGTGATAGCAAAACCAAATAAAAAAAATTGCATATTAGTAGTAGTATTGGTTTATTTATTAGCTTATTAAAGCATGCAGAGGATCTAGAACCAAAATCTTGTTAGTATAATAAGACTCTTGGATGCAGTTCATCACTTATAAACCAAAAGGCCATGGCCAGTATTTCAGTTAGTCTTCCCAATTTGGTGCAAATCATTATTTAACTGCTACAACTGCACGCCTCTGACATGATATTTTATGGCTATTTCCTCTTTATTTGTGTTTTTAAGAGATATTTGCCTATTAGTGGTGTTCATTTATGGTCCACAGAAAAGAATTTGAGCAGGCAGATTAGTCTCACCTTGTCTCCACCTGCTGTCTTAATGCTACTGCTCCCGACAGCAACAGGGGTAACAGTAAATAACCTATTTTTCCCTCTGCTGACAGAGGAAAAATAGCTTTTCGGCCATTTATTAAACAGGTTCCCTAAACATTTTTCATAACCAAATTCTTTACCTTTTCCGACTCCAATTAAAGCTGTTGATTCCTTTTCTAAAGTATAAATACGAAAGTTCACTTTAAATCTACAACAGAGCTCAGGCTTCAAAAAGGATCCAGCAAAAAACAAGATAACACTAACCAACACGTGGAGACATGGATGATGAGAAATTGGAGGATGCAGCAATGGGTTGAACAGGTGGACAGACAAAAATAGCTGGATAGATGGACGGATTTACAAACATGGATGGCTGGAGGGAAAGACAGACAGACAGGAAAGGATGCATCAAATTGGACGGATAGACGGATGATTGACAAAGATTCAGCCACACGTATGAATAAATGTTGAATGAACAACATTTAGATGGCAAAATAGGAAAAAAAAATTGGAAATACCTAAATTTTTTCATAGTTAAAATTAAGTCTATAATTTCAAACACTTCAACTCCATAGAGAGCTTGTTTGTTAAAAATAACACTAGTATATTGGGCAAAACCTGCAGGTCATGTAACTAGTAGGGATGATACAAGCAGAATATATTTATGAGTGGCTAACATGTACTGAAGCCAGAAAAAAAAAACTAAGAAAACTTCAAGGAGGAATATATTCTTCATGCCTTCATAAAAAGATCTGTACACAAAAAACTACTGCAACCAGATGAAACCGGATGAATGCTTAGGGAGGCCTGGTGAAGCATAAAACAGAAAACCAGAACTGTTATTTTATGCAAATCCCATTCAATAAACCTCAGTCCTGACACATTTAATGCTGTGTAGTCCACGGATGATACTTTAAAGACTGAAAAAGGGAATAAAAACCTTATGATTTCAACCTGACAACGTTATCAGAGACAATTGCAGAGCGTATTAATATGACGGATTGGAGCCACAGCTTAAAGATTTGAGTAGCAGAACGCATACAGTGCACAGAACAAGAGTAATGCTAAGAGGTCAAGTTCCCACTACTGCCTTTCATCACCTCTGGATTCAGTCACTGAGGCTGACAGGTGCTTGAGTTTTAGACGAGAAGCTTTTTTGCCCCAGACGGAAATAAAATATACAAAAAGAAACAGGAAAAAGAAAACCCAGAGGTTAGGTTTAGACGGGAGCGCAGCGTGCCAACTGCAAACTACTAGTAGTTTAATTTGATCCAAACATGGAAACTGAACAATTTTTCACCTGCTACTTAAGATTAAAGTCAGCAGACGGGCTTCAGGCGATGGGGTTCAGATGAAAGTAATTTCTGAGAGGTTCTGTTGGTGCACTTCTGCTCAGGCCAGTGATTTTTGTTGGTCTGTTAGAGTTTTCTATGTAGGGGGTTCAAGTGTGGTTCAACATCTCAGTCTACACAGAAACACAATCAGTTAGGTGCAATAAATATTAACCTGCAATCAAGATTAATGCTTTATTGACCATGAAGAGCACAGCTTGCTGAAGGACTGAACAGTGACCTAGTATGAGGTTCTGACAGGAGGCTCCTCACTGTAACAGTAAATGCAAGAAGTAGTAACAAACAGACCGACACGGTTTGCTGTGTACACAGGTATTCCAACACTTTTGCATGCTGTCGAGTTAGACCACAAACTTGTATTTTATCCGGACTGATCAATTGCAACACAGAACCGGGCTTTGATCCATTTCTCTGTAGCTTTGATGTTTAGTGTCGTCGTTCTCCTGGCAGGTGGACCTCCGTTCACTCTCAAATCTCCTGGAGTCTCGACAGAAAGTTGTCTTCCCAGTTCTCTAAATCCCAACTAGGGCTGGACAATTAATCGCAATAAAAAAACAACAACTAAATTTCCAAATCACAGAGGTCTGCAATTTTTGCCTATGTAAAATGGATCAGACACATCCTTTAGGAGTTGGTAAAATGTTTAAAGAGAGTTGCAGCAGTGAGATAATCAAATTTTATTAATTGTTTTAGAGTTTACATAATTATAATTTATTACCAGAAACCTTCAGGAATCTCACCATAGCATTAGGTAGCAGTCACACTGTTTAATACATAGACTTGTTTGTTGGTTGCACTTTATGCTCAACAAGGTTTCATTTTTCCCCCACAAAAGCAAGATGTGGATCTCTGTAGCTCCTGCTGAGTTACCACGGGTCTCCTGGTCAGTTTAGGTCAGGGGTGTCAAACGTACGGCCCGCGGGCCGGCCGTACGTTTGACCATTTAGTCCGGCCCGGCGGCCAAATGCAATATCATTATTCAACAATGATTGGCGAAAAAAAACGTTTCATTGAAAACCTGCAGTTCCTATATTGTCCACGAGTGGCGCTGTATTATTCAGAGCAGACAACAAGCAGTACTCTTTGAGTTCCGGGTCAGAGGTGAACTCCTCCATGTTGTTGCTGCTAATGCTAGCAGTGCTGTGCTGCCGTTTTTCCTAAATTACTGAAGGATATTGTTGAATCAAGTCCAATTAACCCAGACGAAGGATTCCATTGGGTGTTTTCTGGCAACCACTCGACGGTGAGTCGTTTATTTTAATGTCGCTTTTATATTATAGTATAAATGCGGTTGGCTACACGCCCGCTTAAAATGTATGTATGTATTGGCATCTTAAAAATGGTCTTATCGCTTAAAAGATCGTTCTATTTTTGTTCATTTTGTGGCCGAATAGGAGAGATGTTCTCAAAGTGTTAAATAAACCCTTTGATTTTTCTAAATTTTGTCTTTTAAGGATAATTTTAAGTTACTTTTCATTAAATTTGTCATTTGCCTATGGAACTCTGGATGGATGGCAGTTTAACCGTCTTTAAGTGCTAATTTTTGTTTTTATTTATGACCTTGTTTAGGTCAGGGTTTTTTCCCCCTGTTCCGACCCATGATGGGAGCTACCTGATGACCGCAGCTGTGCGGTAGGATTTAATTGAACCGGGCTATTTCATTTTCCCGGACCTATTGCCGTGGATCATAGACTTAAAAAAAAAAGAATCATTTATTGATGGACCATTAATCATCCTGCAAACAAAAGGACAGACTTAAATAAGAGAAAGAAACTCTTGGGTGTTATTAGGGTTATTTTTTGTTGTTTTCCTGTTGTGTTTGTTTATATTCATAGGAAAATCATAATACTATTATTGAATACCTCCCTAAATGTATGTAAAAATTTAAGTTAGAATACAATAAGTACTTGTCTGTTATTCACACACAGGCTCCTCAGCCGAACCTTTCTGACTGCCTCTTACCATATATGGCTGTAGTCAGGCGCCAAGCTTTAATAAGCGTTACAATCGGAATTAACAGCAGCACTGAGCTTCAGATGTGGAACATTGATTTTAAATAATTTCTTAATTTCTTATCTGTTTGATGTATTTTGTCATGCAGGACGGTGTTTTTAAGTCCCAAAAACTGTGAATAAATGTTTTTCAACATCTTACAATCACTGTGACCAGTTCCTTTGCATAATGCACTTAAATAAATGTTTAACTTAGTAAAAGTATTGTTGAAATTGCAAATACTTTTGTTAAACTCTGAGGTTATTCTTAATATGTTTTGTAAAAGGGAAATTCGTTTAGTATAAAAATCAACAGCAAGTCCACTTTTATTAGTTCTATTTAATCTTGCAATGAGTTTACATGTGTGGCCCCTTTGAGATCAGATTAAACTGAATGCGGCCCCTAGACCAAAATGAGTTTGACACCCCTGGTTTAGGTGGATTATCTAAAATGCCTCTGTCCAGGGTGCTGAAGCTGCTGATCACGGTGCTTAACGCCAAAGACATCTCTGGCAACGAGGGAGGGAAGAAGACTTATTGCCTGCTTATTCTGGCAAAGATGCGATTTACAGTAAGATGCCTGGTTTATGAATCTTAAGTGTGTGCATAACATTTTAGGGTCAGTTGTTAGAAAATTGGGGGTCGATCTCTGCCTATAAATGTGGAAGTTAAACAGAAAATGCGTTTACATTATTCTGCTAGGTTTGCAGTTGTACCATAGCCTTTCCATTCCTGGATGACATACTCAGCAGCGCTCTGCGAGGCGTTGGGATATTGTTTCATAGCCTAACCCTGCTTTAAACCGACTTAAATCCTGCTGCTCCGTCACAAAAAGATTAAAAATCTACACCATGTGGTATTACCTTACAGACACCTTAGAAGGCAAAGTTTAAACCGATAAAGGCCAATTTTTCCGTGGCAAAGCTAAAGCATGGGTCCTCCCCACATTCAGTAGGAAACTGCGCAGTCCACTCTGGCATGTTTCCATTTACCATCATTATAATGGCCTAACTCTCAATACTCTGTTCTGTCAACGTAATGCATCACATCTAAAGGGCTCCCTGTACTCAAGCCTACTCTCAGTAGTGAGAGGGTGATTCATCTGCGTTTCTGCACCAATACATATTGAGCTAAGAAATTCTATTTAAAAACCCAAATGGAAATATTGACTCAACGAGCATACCATATTTAATCCATCCTCCCCAAATATGGCTCAGGAAGATGGCTTTAAAGCTAAAACTGCCTACTCCCAGAGAAATGGAAGCCCAGAACACCCGATGACTAAGAAACGCCTCCTCTGCACAGTGTGTACTATAACTGTCTGGGTTTTCTCACAGAACATCATGCATTATGTATGGGAATATTTTTAAAGCTCTGTGATTGTCTCCGACTTGCTAGTCAGTAATTAGTTTTTCACATTTAGGTCTTTAATGATCTTTGATTTGGACTCCTGTGTCTCCTCCCTGAACAGCGCCTGCAGCTCGTCGGGAGAGCTGGCAGCAGCAGCGGCTCCGAAAGTTAGCGGTTTTTCTGGAAGCCTCGTCAGCAAGTGGAGCAGAGGTGAACCGCGGCCGTGCCAATTTAGATGTGCCAGTAAGCTGTGCCAAAGGGCCCACTCTGGCACCGACAGACCTACTCCTGCATGCAATCATTCAAACATGCTCCACGCTGGAATACACATCTCTAGACTAATGTAGGCCGATATAAGCTTTGCTTATGGACACTGCAATCACAATTTGATTACAACATAATCACTGCCTGCTTTTGCAACATTTTTAAAGGACAGTCATTCCTGTTTTCTGCTACTTTCACTCAGGCTCAACAACTTAGAGAACCAAAGACATCACCGTTTTATTTCCTTGATAGCAGAGTCGGGCAAATCAGGAAAGTTGACCCTTTTTACTAAATTTAATCATTCATTAAGGTATTGAAATGTTTTTAAAAGCTACTGTACCAAATAGATAAAATGTTCTGTTATACCATTTCTACAGCTTAAAGCCCTTTTCTGAGACGCTACAGCAAGTCCAACAGTGACGGAGATTTTCTCCAGCTATAGGGAGCATAGAGCAATGCAGACCAGCACACTGCCCACTGTAGGTCAGCTGACTTTCTTTGAGCAAATATACTGAGAGTAATTTTGTTGTTGTTTTTAACTCATCCATGGATCTGCTAGTGTTTTTGCCTAAATTATCTTTTGTTTAATAAAATCCTTCAAAATGAGTCAAACCTCTTGCAGGGAAAAAAACTCAGGTCACAAGCGAAGGCAAAAGGTAAAACATTGTGAATAAACTAGGACGGCAGAGCAGAATATGGTGCAAATAAGTCTATATTTGGTAAAAAAAAAATAGAAATTACAGGTTAAAGCCACAGTTTCCCAAGTTTTCAGTCTGTTACAAGCCTTATCCGCAAAAAACTAGTTAACTTGTTCTTGCAAATTTCAAACTCTTCTTGGATCAGAAAACCAATGTTTTATTCCTGATCCTGTAATAGAAGTGGACTGAATAGAGACCAACCCGACAACATCACCTATGCAGCGTTGGCAGTTTTTAGCATTTTGCAACAACAGTACTTTTTATTTTACCATCCTTTCGCGGGGCTGTCCAACTCATGATTTTAAACTCTGGTGCAGCTCGGTACAAACTAGTCCAGTGAAACAATTTTGACCCACATAGCTACATTTAGCAACCACAGTTACAATGAAAGGCGGCCATTCTTTCTAATGAAGCATGCGATATTTCTGCCTTCAGCATTTAAATACAAAGTTTTTAAGATAAAATAAGATAAGATAATCTTTATTGATCTCACAATGGAGAAATTCACTTGTCCCATCGGCTCAATAATCAAAAGTCAGAAGACGGAGTTAAACACAGTTATACAGCTATTTACAATTCTATACAATCCTATGTATAAATAGGTTATTGCACATATGTTATTATACACTTTATACATGGTTATTGCACAGGCGTATTGCACAGGTTATAGCACCTTGTATAAATAGCTTATTGCACATAAATTATTACAGTTATTGTTTCAGCTATGGTGCATGGTTGCAGTAATTGCTATAGTGGTTACAGGTATAGAGCAGCGAAGTACGATCAGGAAGCAGCAGGAATGAATGCAGAAAAACAATGCATAGCAGCAGTTATTTTAGAAAGACTTCAGCAGACTGGTTAAAGAAAACAGTTTCTCATTGATTTGCTGTTATCTCAGTGAGAGTAAATTTGTCGTTCTCTCTCCCTCGGGCACGCATCCCGGCTTTTCCACATCTCAACTAATGCCAGGAAACTGGGGCATATTTTGGTGGGAGCAAACTAAATCTAATTTGGAGCCTTTTTATTTTCCAACCTCTCAAATCTATATTTTGACATTTAACAGCCTTTTCTAACAGCACATTACATTTCTGTGCATAGTCATTTGTGCCGTACCCCACAAGCAGAGTTAATAGTTCCCCTCATATCCATTGTTATTTCCATTTGTACCATGCAGCTGCATAATGCGTTTAACAACCCACTTTTAGAAACATTCGGCTTGTATTTTTGATTTGCTCAAACCGGCAGGTCCCCGAAGTGAACTCACTCTCATGTCCGAAAGCCCGACTGTCAAGGTTTTAAACATAAAGCCATACTGACAAATGAGGCCAAGCATGTTTTGTTCCTACTTCATTTGCTGCAGCTCATGACTGGTAGAATAGTCTGCCAACAGTAACTGGGAAATCATTCGGTGACACCATTACTAATGCAGGGGAAATGAATAAAAGCACAATGACAGGAAAATGGTTCCAAGAGCAAAATTACAAGGCAGTTTTGTGTGGCTGCTGTGCACATGTGCGAGTCTGCCCTTGTCTCTCATTATCCCTATATTGAGACAAATAGAGGGGGGGGTTCTGCCCTTCGATTCAATCCTCCCCACCATTTACCCCTCACAACACAGCCTGGCTAGTGTGTTGGTCCTAGTAATTCAGCCAAGTGCAAGATGAATGTCTTAAAGTGAGGCGTTTCTGGTCCAATCCTCATTTATGAGGAGCAATACTGTGTTTTTCTGAAATCACACGCAGTATGGGTTGTATATTCACTGCCGACAGAGTATATCAACTGTATGTTCTGTAAATATGTCTGTAAAAAGTGGCATAGACTTTATTTTTGCTGTGGTGCTTGAGATTGAAGGTAATAGCATGTTTTCCATGTCTTAAGTTGAGACATGCATTGAAAAGTGAAAAGCTGCTGAAGACCAACTTGGGCATTATTGCACAACACAAATGTCACACAAGATGAAAGTAGCAAAGCTTGCTGCTCAAAGGTGAGTTAATCTGAGGATTTTTGTGGGTATTTGTCCAGTAAAGCTGGAAGTCGGGAGAAATGTTGTCTGCAGGCATTAGCTTGGAGACTGAACAAACCGGCACACAACCAAGAGACTTTAAATCACTCCGTGGCAAGCCTGGCTGGCAGAAATCTAGTAGCTTTCAGGTAAACATGGTTCTCACCAGAATAGCTACTCGCGTGAACACTGGTGCCATCACTTCGACTCTTCACAGAAACTGTCACCAAAATACTTTATCTTGGCGGGCCAACGGTGTAAATTCCCACTTTTCTATCAATTACCAGTGTCCATACGTGAGGGTTTAACTGAACTCCATAAACCGTCGTGCTCTGTAGCTGTCAACAGGTCACCAGACAGTCTCACACATTCACACATCAAGTCCGTCTAGAGTTTACCAACGTCGTGTTGCCCAAAGACGTTGCTTTAAGATTAAGAATATGATGGAAGAAATAAAAATAATAATGTGCAATGTGTCATTCATTTGGCTCAGACACAGGAAAAAAGGACTTCCTGCTGCGCCTAAATGTTATGGATAAAGGCATAAAAGGAATGCATCGAGACAGTGGTTACTGATACAATTCAATGAAGATTACTGATGTCAGCAGAGCTTTTTTCCTGAAAGACGGCTACATAATAAGCACAAATCCTGGTAAAACTAAGCTTTTTACTGTGAAACTTCAAGCTTTCTCACAACGCCGACCATAACCTCCACAGTCTGGCAGCTGAAACCACCTCAAGCTGTTACTGCCTGAAATGTGTGGTGACCAGCGCCCATCCATAAGTATTGGATTGTTCCTTCCCTGGAAACCAAGATTTATTTGGATTCACAATCCTGTAGCAATTGGTGCTTCAGTGACAGAAAAGCAGTGTTTGCCAGTAAAGAGAAATCCATCCTCTTCCTTGATTTACTCCCTCAAGTATCTCGCTGAGTTAACACGCAGAGAGGATGTTTGGGCAAAGTACGAGCGCTCACTCCTTCCTTGGCTATGTTGCCTGTAAGCTGTTGCACACAATTTCCAGTTAGAAAGCATGTTTTTTGTCAAATGCTCTGTTTTCTGTTTTTTAAACCTTAGGCAGTTGTGGTCTGTAGCTCTTGACGACACATCATCACTCCATCTGTGTTGGTGCACATTTTGTCTGATAAAGTCTTCCCTCCAAACATGCTCAGTGTCAGAAAAGTGAGTTTTAAGATGCCTCATCTGCTCTAAAAAAACAGCAAAGTTCAAGTGTGAATTATTCATGTTTAGTGCCGTCACGATTTGCAGGTTCTCTGAGACAGAAAATGAGAAAATATGCCCTTTAAATGTGTGTTTTTGGTCACCGAAAACCTCGATTACTAAGTGTGACATGTTTGCGGTGGCCATATTTGGCCAACATGTGTGAAACTTCTGACTCATTTACCAACAGGTGCCTTTAAAGAAATGTCCACACTTCAAGTCGAAGAGGCCAACGCTGGCGCTTTCAGTTTGGCAAGAGATATTTCACAACGTTTTCCATCCTCTACAAAAAAATGCAGAAAGCTTAAAAGTATGTATAATATAAAGAAAATGTCTAAAACTAAAACAACCGTAGTTCGTTATGCATAACTGAAGAAGCCACATTTCACCAGATTTAGACAGTCAGTTGGATCCGCCTCTTGATTTGAGATTAGGACCCTGTTGGGGTCACACCATCTGCCTCAGGACTCTTTGCTCTCGTTAAAGATTTGTAGAGCTCCATGTGTGCTTGTTTCAGGCTCTTGTGCAAAGGAGGGATTTTTGGACTGATTTAGCTCTTTAATGTTCCTGCATGCTGGATGAACCGTTTAAAAAGCCTAAAAAAACTCCAATTTAGATTGAGATTTTCCAAACTCTCAGTCACCTACACAGAAAAATGTCTCATTTGTCCTCCACGCATGTTTGTGTGCACGTCTTGCTGTTCTAGTTTCATGTTTTAATACAACCTGAAGACTTTTTTTTTACTCAAACGCAGCCATGCATTAGAAAAACGCTGCTCCTGGCTCCTATGTGAATAACTTCAGTGGAAGCTAGCTGCACCTTTTTAAGTCAAAGCTTTTTCAGGAGTTTAGCCAATTTTCTGAAGGGTCCGAGTAGAGACGAGGGGAAATTACTGCTCATCTAATTTACTGCTTGATATTTTCCAGCAGGAATGTAATAATGGGAAATAAGATGACAGGTAAAAGTCTTTGCTGCTCCACCAGCTGGTAGAGTTAGATTTACTGAACCACATAACCGTGTCTTTTGAACCAAATGGTTACTTTTTAAAAAAATAAACAAAATCATAGCTACTACACTTGAATGCTTTTGCTAATTGTATCTGAACACAGGCATTGCAAAACAAATTCATCATGAGTGGGTTTAAATGTTGCATTTGCAAACAAAAACAACAATTACTCCCGTTTCATAGTGAAAAGTAAAGTGAGCTAATGAACCGTCGATGAGTTTAAAGTAGGACAGAAATTAAAGGCTGGGAACTCTTTACACCCACAACTTCATTTCCTCTTTAACCATCGAGGGTGTTTCTTCTGTGGGGTCCAAAACGTTTTCAGTACGTATTCTATGTCCAAAGGAGTCCTGCAGGAGTCCAGAATGTAATAAACTGTGATATCAGACTAAACACAGGATTATTCTCAAGACTTTTCCTAGCAGTAGTTTGTAGTTCCTTTAATTAATGCTTTTGTTAACATGAACAGATTTTATTCATATATTTTTTAAAGTTAGGAGTGTAAAACACAGGTATTCAACTGAGTGGCTGTGCTTGAATGTTGCCTGCAAACAAAATTACAAACTAGTCGCGCTTTATAATAAAACGGGTTAAATTGTGAAATGCTAAGAAGTATAAACTAGAAATTTAATGAAACAGTTTGGCTCTTTTTCGTCACAAAACCCCTCCCATGGTTCAGGGTCTGTAGTGAAGTACCTCCGTGTCAGCGCAGTTTTTTGGTTAAGATTTCGGCCCAGTTTGTCTGAGTTGGCTCTGATCCTACAGTTCAGACTTGGGGGAGAGGAAAAATCATGGCACCCTGGTTCGTGGAAAGGGCTTTCAGAAGTGGAAGCGTGCCTATAGACCAGGAAAACACGTGTACCACCATCCTGCTATAAAACTCCACTCTTACTTCAGAGTACTTCCAAAGAGCACCAACCTAGTTTCCTGGGTTAGATCTCTCCCTGGTAACCTGATTTGATCCTGATTGCCTGCAGTGGCCTGATTATCGCAGAAGGCTTCTGCAGCCGAGAGGCACCTTAGGATACAGCATTTACCAGTACCTGTCACCGACACGCTCCCCGTTGATTGACAAGACCAACAAGGTGACCATTGCGTCAATTTAGCAATAAGTACATCGATCTGGGTCAGCAGGCTGACTCCCCTGCAGACGTTCACTTTGTGAGCTAATTTGGCCGGAATGAAGTCAAACAGGTCTGTCCTCCTCCTGATTAAGTGCAGCTTTACTCTAAAGATGCTGCCAGTCTCGCTGCTCAGCTGTCACGGCTACAGAGGAAACACTTCCCCCTTGTGTGCCTCCCTTTAACTGGATTTATCTATGGTCACAGATGAGTCAGGAAGTCTCTACCGAGCAACTGTGGGTCGCCCTGAATAAACCCGCAGCTTCTTCACTCATCCATCAGGAGGTCACTTTTTCCTCCTCCTTCACCAAGGTCATCTTCTGACACTAAAACTTTAAATGTGAGTCCGCAAAGAAGGAAAGCAGAGCACTGCGAACAAGATGCGACTGGACAAAACGATCCATCAAACTTCTCCTTGGTGGACCTTGCTTTGAAAAACCTTTAGCAGAGGAAAAAAACGGAAAGAACGAGACGAAAATGTTAATCAGGGATACGAGGAGCATACAGAAGCACCTCATTAATTTAGAATATTTACTGTACAGATTATTTCAGCAAGTCAATTTTAAATTGGTACATCCTATAGTCATTGCACAGCAATATATTTTAAATAGTTTTCTTCATTTACAGCTATCAAAACCAAAATTTCTTCCGAAAAATTAGGATACGACATCAGCCTAATAAAAAGTGCCGGCCTCCGCCCGTCAATGGATATGCAGGAGAGTTTACTGTCCTATCAAGCGTAGTGATATCATGTTCATTAAAAGCAGATAGATACTTTTGAAATCAGCTGTAATCAGAGGCAGTAGTGCTCTGTTGCTTGGGAAACAAATTCATCCCACTTTTTCCTTCCACTAAACTTTCCATCATCGTGTTTAGATACCACATGCTTAACACAGCTTAAGTAAATGATCTCTTGTCGCATAACCTCTTTGCGGAGGTTGTTAACGACCGTCTACCAGACAAATGTCAAGTCAGCAGTCCTCCATTATGACTGTGTGGGCCAGAGGTAAACAGGCCGGATGATAAAAATAGAAGCCTTGCTGAAAATTGAGATGCACCACGAAGTGATCATTCGTAACGCAGCCGAATCTTCACTGCCAACTCTTTTTTTCCCCCTTCCCATATCTCTCTGATGTTTCATCACCGCTCTGTGATGTTGTCGACACACCAAACTGCACGTGTGTGAATGACTTAATTCCAGCATCCGACAGCTCTGATGTTATAGGTTCTGCTTCAGTAATGAGACACTGCAACACCAGCACCCAGAAACGCTTCCCATTAAATGGCTATTTCCAGCAGCTATCGACATGGCGGGGAAAATCAACCACCGTTTGAAGCACTATCTCCTGCGCTTGTTCCCATCGCCTTCCTATCACTCCATCCTTTGCTCCAGCAGCCTCCATCTTTTTTCACTTATCTTCCTCATGGCCTCCAGGGAGGCTTGGCCTCCCTTCTATACCTCTGCCCCCACAAGTCGGCATTTACGCGTTCGCCTCCCTAATCGTCCTCTGCTCACACTCGTATCCTGGTCTGACCTACGCTTGCTTGAGGCACTTCTGCTTCCTGTTGTCACACCAGCTGACTCCTTTCATTTCTCCTCATCAACGGTGGAAGCAAGGCTGATGCTGTGCAACGACACCTTGACAAGCAGTAAAAACCTTATTTTCTAAACATGTTATCAGCGCTTGCATGCAGCTGTTATGCAGAAGTGAGCTGTAATCATTTATGCATTGAATGAGAAGGCTTTCAACCCTGAGTGTGGTTTAACCATTTGTTTCTTGCTTCACTCACACAGCCGCCTGCATGTTGGTGAAAGTTGGTGCTGCATCTGAACTTATCGCTTCAGGTCTTTCAATTATTCAAACAACTACTTGTTTCCCTTTTTAGAACCAATTATGGGTTAATTATGCATGCATTTCTCAAAGGGACTACCCAAAACTGCATCGTTATCCCCATTTGTGTAATTAATTGCCTGCATTTAAGCCCCAGCTAAAATCAAGATCTAAATTTTTGGCACGTCTAAATTGAATGGACCGGATTCAGTCAGAGACATGAAAACAGACCATTTTCTTTAGGAATCAGGATAATTTCACGATTGTCCGAGCTACTAAATTGGAGAGATTAGAAGAGGGGTGGGAGCCTGAACATCCAGATGATCCCAAGGATGCTCGGGATGATATTCGGTAGAAGTCAAACATTTTGTAAGGTGCCAAGGTCCCTTCGTGAGGAAAGTGCTGCAGGCGAGAAGCTTGTAGGGGTTTGCATTCCTGTTACCTCCACGACCCAAACTTGTTTGAGCTTATTTGACAGCACTGAAACCAACCACAATGGCTCTAAAGCAAAGACAGGAAAACATTTCATCCCCACAACCCACTACTTCATTATTTAAATTTAAATAAGCAGCAACATGAACTCAATATGCAGTAATCAGATAAAACTAAAGTATTGATTGTGGGAAAATATTAACAGCGACAACATATCACAGATCACTAGAGAAGCAAAAAGACGAGACTGAAATTTCCACAAACGTAGTCTGTGTTAAATATCTTACAAAGAGTTGAAATGTTCTGGGATAAAGGAGCTGCTGGAGCTCAAGCAGTAGGGTAGTCCATCATCCTGCAGGGCCCCTGGTGGCGGGGATATTTAATCAAAGGTACAAATTAAATCGGTAGATTACCATTTGAAATTTAAATGTGGTACAAAGTGATGAGAAAACCCTGGTTTAAAAGTGAAGGTCTTGAATCTTTTCAGATTAAGACCCAAAGCCCAAAAGAATGATTGAAGGTTTCTAAGTTTAAAAGAAAGAGGAAACTTTAAGCAGCAGTGAAGCTACGTCCAAAACGGATCCTTCAAGCGCCACTGAAATCTGAAGCTTTCTAGACCTTATCTGGGATTTTATTCAAAGCTATAACGACAAAATGTTTGACATATTTGGCCAAAACAAATACAAGTATGCGTGGAGGAGTCAGAGTGGCTTTAAAATGTAAGAAATCAAGTACGGAAAGGGCAGCATCATGAAGACTAGGATCATCTCACTGAATATCAGTGGGGGTGTATGTTTATTTTTGAGCCTGTATGAATAATTAAGACCTGGATCGGTTTATAGAAAACTCACAATAAACGTAAGCTTTTATCAATTTTTAAAATACAACTTAGCCGGCTAAAGTCATTTGCAAATGATAAAGAAGCTAATAATTGAAAATAAAATAAAAGCAAAAACAACAAAAGTGAAATAGAGAGAAGATGCATAAAAGAACAAAACTGCAAAAGCCAACTTCTCAAACGGGGTTAAAAGCAAAAAAAATAGGGAAAATATGTTTTGAGCTTAGATTTAAAAACAGAAAACGAGTTAGCCTGTCCGACCTGTGAAGGTAATTCTTACATAGTTATAATTGTGGCATTTTTCAAAATCTGTTGAATAAAGTTGTTGTATTACTGTTTTTCATACTGAAATTCTCATAGTTGCGCATTATTCGAGCAAAATCTCCCAATTTACACTTAATTCCTCAAAGATTTAATCTTTAGGATATTTCTGACTAAAACCATGAAAAGCCTTAATGTAAACTTGTTAAATGCTTGTTGACATGTATAAGTAAAGCCAATCCAGTGTTTTTCTTTCTTTTACACTCTTGCAACGTCTCTGCAATGGCTATTGGCAATATATCGTCAATGTCTTTAGTAAAACGTAACAAATTTATTCTCATTTAGCACCGACAGTTATTAATTTTGACTTTTATTATCCAAAGGCAAACCATTATTGTATTTAAGGAATAGATTAGTCCAGTAATGTAATTTTCTCCTTTCCTTTACAGCCTTTAGTGACTGAGCTTCATTTTCTTCCCTTCTGTGTCCAGTTCTTCCTCTCACCTAATCTCTCCTCTTCCTCCTCGTCATCTACTACACGACTCCCTCCTGTTTTCTCTCTTTTTTCTTCACACCCCCTCCCTACACCTCGTTGCCTCGTCCCAGCATCCTTCCCACTCCTCATCTTCATGCCTCCCTCTCTTGTGCATTCTTTCAGCTTGGCGCTGCGGAGACGGATCGCAGACGCTTTCTTCCACTCTGACCTGGGAATATCGCTCATCTTCATCAGATAACGATGAAGACAACATGAAGGAAAAAAAACCGAGAGGACAGAGACACGGATCAATTTAAAAAGCAGAAGTGAAGCGTGAAGTTTTAAAAAAAGAAAAAAAACTGAACGCGCGAGCGGAGGTCTGATTCGTCTCCCTCCCTGCGCCCGGTTATTCCCTCCCTCCGGTCTTCGTCCGCTCCTTCATTCAGTACCTGTTCTGTGGGATTAACATGACTTAAAATTCAATCAGTCCACAGCCTGACCGGAGAGCGTCAGCGCAGGCAGACAGAGCGCCGTTGCAGCTGTCGAGACCGACCGAGGGGAGAGAGCAGTGAGGAGGAGGAGGAGGAGGGGGGGTTGGGATAGACAGAGAGAGAGAGATAGAGAGAGGAAAAAAAGAAGAGAGGGGGGGAGATGGGTGTTTTTCTGCGGAGCTGAGATAGAGCGAGAGCCACGGAGACCGAGGGATGTGACTGCTCCGGGAGCCGTGGTGGAATGATCCGGAAAACAAGGTTAGTAATTCCACCTTTTCATCACAGAAAGGAGGGTAGAGACAGAGGGACGAGTTTCACGGCTAGATGGGAAATGTCAAGGAGGAAAGTACAGCAAGCAGCAAACAGACGCAGCACAGACTCCTCAGTTTGGAGCAGAGGAGCCTCACGGACGCAACACAGTTTGCAAAGACGGGATTTTATTTTATTTACTTCAAACAGAGTTGGCTTCTGGAGATTGATCGACGGGCAAACAGCGGGGCGGGGGGAGGTGGGACTTTTGAACTGTCTGACATCCATGGAGCTAATCAATAGCTCAGTTGTTTCATTTGGCTGCGAGTCGCATGTGCGCTGAAAGCGATGAAGAGGCAGTGTGTGTGTGTGTGTGCAGAGTATCACTGCATGGCTACTTACTGAATGTGGTGGCAGCGACTGTGGAGGTGTGTGAAAGTGTTGCACGACCACGCTCGTGTGTGTGTGTGTGTGTACGAGTGCAGCAATAAGCCAATGCAGCCTGCTGAGGAGCGTTAAGAGGGTCTCGCAGCTATTGATTGTCTCTGACAGACTGGTGAAAGGGAGCGTGAGGAAGGATGGAGGGGTGTGGGGGGGCGGGGGTGCATCCTTGGGGATGAGGGAGGGGAGATGGACAGGAGGGGGAAGTTAGGGTGACTGATGTGACTGCGCATCTTAATTTCAGCATTTTCACACACTCCACTTGCCTTTTGTTTCAGGTTTCTAACAATACGTTCCGTCTCAACGACCCTGCTTCCCCCCCGGTTTCCATCCAAGGTCATGAGGAACGACTAATTCGGCATCGGAGAGCAAATGTGCATCGCGCCAAGCAGGCTGGAAGTCACTGCTGGAAGTAGAGGGGACGACAGATGAAAGAAGAATGAACTGGAGCGAAACCCAGGAGCAAACTTGAGCACGGCCATGAGGAAATCGTACCAAATAGCCACAAATCGGATTTTTAGCAAAGTGGATTCTTGGATCCCTCTTCGAATTTTGGAATACGGCACCGGAATCGAGCGAGTAAATCAGGATTTTCCAGGTTTTTCTTCGTCTATGAAAGCCTAAGCGGATATCGTGGGATTGAGATTTCTTCAGTTCTCTGGTTGCCTGACTTTGACCTACATCAGCCTTTTTTTTTTTCCTTGTTTTTTCTTTTTTGGTGTGCGGAGGGAGAGAGTGGGACAGGTTTCATCAGTAAAAACAGCCCACCCAGCCCTGGGCTGGCTTCGTATCAACACAAACACCTGAGGCGAGATCTGAGCTCACCACTGACACACATCCCATCCCCACACACACACTAACACACAAACCCGGATAACATGTGGAGCTGATTTGGATTATAGAGGCGCACAGACGGAAAAGGTAACGTCCAGAGTTTCAAACACACACACACACACACACACACACAGACACGGCCTTGCAAAAGTATTCACACCCTTTAAACCTTTTTCACTACTTGTTTAGGGTTTTAGATGAACTAAGATGACAGTCCATGATTGTGAAATGGAAATAAAATGATACATGATGTCCAATAAATTTTACAAATCTAAAGAAATCCTCCAGCGTCAATTACTCTGATGCCCCTAAATAAAATCCAGAGAGACAATCTGCCTTCAGACGTCCCCTAATCAGGAAATAAACTCCCATAGTTTGTGATTTCCCCTGAGCATGAATCCAGCTGATCTATGAAGGCCTCAGGGGTATGTTAGAGACATCCATGAACATCCCAAAGACCGAGGAACATAGACAGGTCAATGGAGAACGTTGGAGAAGTTTAAAGCGATGCTAGGCTACTCACCTCAAAAATGGAAAAAGTATGGCACAGGTAGGAACCTTTCAACCTTCACTGACAGCAAGAAGAGCATCGCTCAGAGCAGCCAAGAGACCAGAGGCGACTCTGGAGGAGCTGCACAGATCCACAGCTCAGGTGGGAGAATCTGTTGACGCTTAAGCTATAAGTTATGAACTCTAAGGAAAAGTGGTAACCTGTTGAACCAGCAGGTTTCCAGTGGCCATCTAAGAGATACGGGTTGGTGTGAAAACATGTGAAACAGTATTTGGGGGGAAAAAAATGAAAGGCCTGAATACATCTTCCTCATGGTGAAAGTTGGTTGTGGCAGCATCATGCTGCGGGAAGACTGGTGGTTCGACTCAAAGTAGGAGACTAGTCTAAAGATGCAGCCAGCGTTTCGTTGAAATGGTTTAGTTCAATGATACCAATATACTAGAATGGCCTAGTCCTAGTCCAGATGTACATCCCACTGAGAATACTTGACTGACGATCTCAGTTGTTGTCCATCCGATCTGACTGAACGAGCCATTTTATAAAAAGAATGCACAACGGTTTCAAACTCCAGATTCAAAAAGTTGTTAGAGACGTTCCTCCAGAAGACTCACATCTTTAATTGCAGCAAAACGATGTCATTACTATGCCCAATTTTCACCCCCCTCTCAGCTACGAACTGCTTTGTTCCCGTCCGTCTGAAAAAAGCCCAACAAAAAGCATTGTGGTTGCTGGTCGCCGCCTGACCAGATGTGCAAGAGTTCTGAGGTCCTGCAGAGCGATTGAACATATACTGGTCCATCAAAGTTAAATCCATATCTGCATGGTTAGCCCTTGTGTGCTGAATCATTGAGTACATCACTGCGGTGGGCACAAACGCTCAGTGGCAGGGGAACTCGCTGCTCCGACTCTCCCACAAACACTCAGGGACCGTGAATAATGAACAGATGTGCATTTGTAGCAGAAACATAGGAGGCAAACGGAGAGTACGCAGACCCAGAGACGCAGTTTCAGATCTCGCATATGGCACGGATGACTGTAAGCTTTCATCACCCTGCTGCAGCTCTGACATCCCTCTTTCTTACCCCACGCCGCACCGACACACCGTCTCTGCGTGTCAGCCAGCTGTCCAGTATCAGATTACTCAATAGGCACGTCTTAGTTTGGCTTTCATCACCTAGGCCTTTATGTAATCTCACCTGGCGCTCTGCATGTGTGAAGGCAGCACTGGATGGATGCGGGGCAGAGGAGTGTTTGTTGTGCTCTAACCTCCCTTCATTTGAGGCTCTTTACGTAAGCCGTGTCTGCACACAAACACAAGCGGATTTGGCACACTGACACATGAGATCAGGCTGACTGGATCGGGGGTGGGGGAAGATAAGAGGGTGATGAGAAAGAAACAGATAGGGAGGAAGAGGCAGGGTTGACAGGGGAGTGAGGGCTAAGACGGGCTAGCTGAAAGGATGGCGGGGAGGAGCGAGAATCAGTGAATGGAGCTTCATCACGTGATAAGATACAGTTTAACAGAAGAAAGGTAGGGGGAGAAAAAAAGGAAGATTAGGAGTAAACGGGATGAAAGCCTGCCGTCAAGAGATAGATGAACCATTCAAGGGGAGCTATAGAGGAAAACAAACACCGGGGCTCAAATGTACAAACGTTTAAATTCATGCACAGGTTATAATGTTACAATTAAAACTTAATGCAGTGAAAATAAAATATTAAGTCTTACATGAACTTAAAGTCAATTAAAGATCACAAACAACAGTCATACGCTATGTAGAAGCAACGCTGCATCCCCGGGCTTCTTCGAGTACTGCATGAGTCAATTAGGATGTGCAACTCAATGAGAAGGTCTGAGTTTTACCTGTAGGCAACTATTAACCCGCTTGATATGACTAACAGGCTGCACAGCGGCGCAGGTGGCAGCACTGTTGCCTTGCAGCAAGACGGTCCTGGGTTTAAGACTGGGGTTCAAATTGAGGTCTTTCTGCATGAGCTTTTGCATGTTCTCCCAGTGCATGTGTGGGTTCTCTCCGGGTTCCTCCCACAGTCCAAACATGACTGTCAACTGGGTTACTTGGTCAATTGGTTCCTCTAAACAGCCCTTGGGTGTGTGAGTGTCTGCATGGTCCCTCAGATAGATGGATGCAAGGATGGATAAACCGATCAATGGATGGATGGATCAAAAATTGATGATTGCAACTAGAGAACAGGATACTGAATAAAGTTCTTTTCCAAAACGTAGCCAGACCCGGTAAACACACCCCATACTTGTTCAGCCCTCGACCCTCGCTTCAAGCCTGGGTCTCCCCGACTCTCAGGAAACGCAAAGCGAAGCTTTTGAAGTGTGACAAAGAGGCCCTTTGATTTCCATTTAACCAAATCATAATCTTGTGACTGCTCTGTGCTCTTCTGCTAATGAGTGCAGCAAGCATACAGAGCAGCTAAGAGTCCTCCGGTTCAAACGCTGGAATAAAAGCTCCATAAAAGAACCATTCCCTCAATTATGCTGCAGATGCACCGTGTGGCTCGTCGTTACCAGGGGTGTCCGCCATTCAGCGGCTACAGTTGGGGGAGAGGAGCAGATGGGATGCACGCTGCTCAAAGCACGAGGCTTGCCAACATGAGCAGACTGGAGCGAGAATGAGGGAATGGGGGAAGAGGTATAACGTATGGGGATATAAAAAACGCTTTGGATCTGCTGGAAGGAAAGACTAAGACAACATAATCTGCAATTCCTCCTTAGCCTGTAAAGTAAAAGGTTTGGGTCACTGCTATGAGAAATAAGGGGCTAATAAGCAGCAGATACATAAACCCCCCAGCTCAAATCGCTTCCCAGGCTCACGCACAATGCTTCACAGCCTATTAGAGAGCCTAATTATTGTTAATTTATGACCAAAAAGCGAAAAAGAAAGAAGGGACATTCTGATTAAGCGATCAAAATACTGTGGCTGAACACGATGGCGGCGAACATTGGTGGATAATTACAGAAAACCGACGATGGCAGACGGGTGATTAGATGTCGGGGATGATGGACGAGCAATGTGGAATGTCAGACACCTTCATGAGTTAAGCAGCTTTCAATCAAGCAGGGAAATGGAGGGAATGAAACGGGAATGCCTGAGTGAAGGACAAATGGTGGAATGAGAAAGGCTGGACGCTTGATGGCCACATTTAGCAACGTCGAGACAGGGAACAAGGATGGCAAAGGGACAAGGAAGGCTGGAGGACCACTTAGGATGGGGAGGAAGTGCAACGAGGATTTGAGGAGACTTATGATGAAAGAAAAGGCTAAAGAGATGAAACTTCAGTGAAGGAATGAAGAGTGGGAATAAGGGATTAGAGGAATAAGGAATAGTAGTGATGTGAACAAAACAGCTATAAGATCAATGTTAAAGGATAAATTAAACAAACATCCAGCAGAAATGAGTAAAGGCATGGCAGAAAACAAAGCACAAGGCCAAAGGGCTAAAGGAAGTGAAGCAGTGAACCTAGAGGCTTCCCAGTCAAAGGTAGAAAGCAACGAGTGTGTGTGGTAGACACCTAAGGGAGAAGACGATGAAAGGATGAGTAATTAAACTGTTGACAGACTGTTTAAGCCCAGCGGGCGCTTGATGAGCAGAACAAACCGTAACCACGCAACCGCTGGAGACAGACGGCGAGTTGTTTTAGGGTTGAAGGAGATGTATGGGAGTGAGGAGACATGGGAGGAGAGCCAAGTGTGAAGGTGAGAGCAAAGCGACAGGGGGTGTGAGAGGAAGGGAGAGGAGTCACTCAAGAGGCGAGAAGAGGATGAAGGACAACAGGAGGAGGACTGAGAAGATACTGTTGGGATATCTGGAGATTTCTGAAAAGCACCAGGTTAGCAGGCCCTTCCACAGCCTGCTGACCAGAATCTGTGCTACTTCAAACTAAATGTAATCTTAATCAAGCTTCCAAAAGCTATGTAGAGACGAGTACTTGGATCTGAGAGACTCAGGTTCGCCCTTTTTGAACTGAGAAGTGAGCTGGACTCTAAAGACACTTGACTTTGACTTGTCCTCTTAAGAAACTTGACTCAGTCTTAACTTCTTGATAAAACCGAGACTCAGACTCTTGACTCAGACACACCCGTTATAGACTCAAAACATGACTCACTCTCTAAAAACTAGATACTGGATGCAGACTCTCCAATCAAATTCTCAAAACTTGGGTCCATCTCAACATTTAAAGACTAAAATGACTTGAGTCAAAGAGAGACTTCAGACACTTTGTAAAGACTAAAGCCTTCATTCGTCTCACCCTTTAACGACTGGAAGCATGACTCAGACTCACCCTTTAACAAGTCAAGATTTGACTTATAAAGACTCAAAACTTGCTTCTGACTCATCAAACAGTAGAGAGAGTGAACATAAAAACAGTCAGAGTTTCAGGACACCTAAACAAATCAAATGCATCTCCGGTCAACTCCACGTACAGCAAGTTTGTAATTTTAAGCAGGAAAGAAATACTCACGCGCAGGGCTGAGCTTTAAAGGCGTGTTCATCTAAATCTTCTACTATGCTTCTACTCTCCTGCATCCCAAACATCGTCATTAGATGTGAGCTGAAGATGCTCGAGTGAATCACGTTGCAGAATGAGGCATGGGTGACGACTGTCGGAGCAAACCAGCTTGTACTTCATCTGCAACTCTTGCAGTCGGAGTCTCCGCGTTTCTGCTTGTGTCAGCAGCACCGAGCGTTTGCATTTGGCGCGCAAACATCAACAGGCTGAAGGGAAACCCGCGACACCGCAGGCTCGATGAACCACCGCATTGTTATCGTCACAAATCAGGGAGAAGGGCCTTATTTGCCTTGTGTCGAGTCGCAGTAAAACTTGTGATTCATTACGACCCAAGAAGGCCTCCAATCAGACGTGCGAGATACTAACAAGCCTTAGCCGAGGAATCGTTTGGCATGTTTTCGATATCAACGCCACAGGCATCCATTTTCCTCAAAGGATGTTTGTGTTCCTCCCAGCTCTTATCGCTGATGTTCTGCCTTTCTGCATCTTTGTTTCACAGGGGGAGGGATGAAGACAGATGGATGAGAGCGAAACAGGAAAAACATATATAAGAAAAGCATTAATGAAAGGAGGTTCATGTGCACAAGTGTTGTTTGGCTGTCTGTAGCATCAATCGATACATCCATCACTATGATTCAGAGGCCTGGCTGGCATGCCATTGACCTACTGTGCTAGATGCAGAGTGCTGATTGGGTATTTGCTCTCGTACTCAGGACTCCCCCCCCCTCCACAAAGCCAGGAACTCTGCTGAATCAGGAACAGCGTCCCATGGTGGAAGCCAATCAGGGTCCATATGATTGGCGCGGCAGGGTTTCTGAATAGGTGGAAAATGTTGCACAGAGGTGGGCAGGTTTGAGTGTTGCCTCTCAACCTGTGTTTGTTTGTTTTTTTGTGTTGTTTTTTTTTGTCATGGCTTAGCCAATGCAAACATTCACAGGTGCACAGAAGAAACACATCAACAAACCACCCGCTGAAAATATGTCGGGGTGGCAGCAAAAGCTGTTAGGAAAGAGTGAGAAGTGACTAAATGGATTCCAGAGCTAAGATAAGGAAGATGGTTTAATGCAGGGAGTGGAAATTTTGTTAATGATGGGCACCAGATAATTTCTCTCCCCTCCACATGCAAACAGTTCTTTTTGAAAAACAATTACCAAGGTTAAACATTTTCTTAATCTGCAGCGTACTTGTTGCCACTGATGTTATTCATACATTTTTCTGCAGTAAGCAAGATTTCTTTGTAAGAGTCTATGGTGCAAAGACACTTTATCCAAAGGAAATTCAGTATACAAAAGTTAAGCATTTCAACACGGTGTGTATGCAAAGTTTTAGGGATAAAATTGATCATTTTAAACTTTCAGGAGCGACTTTGCGGACACCTGGTTTTTAGAAATGTCAAATATTAAGCACAAACCTTCACAGATCCTCAAGATGGGAGCAACTTTTGATGAGAGACGCGCCAAAGGGCTGCTACACAATAAATAAATGTAAATTTGTTTTGCTAACTGAATGGGCTTTATTCTTTGCAACAGTCTTTTAACAGATAAGACTTTAAATTCATACTGGAGATGAATGAGAGGCTTACTGGTAAGAAACATGTTTTTGGTATAGATGTTGCTATGTGTTCATTATCTAGCAATAAAATGCAAAAAACTAAACCCAGAAATCCTAATCTAATTAAGATTTATTGATCAAAATTAACTTCCTCAATTAAATCGTGTGGGAGAATCTTTTCTAGTGTACTTTAATGACGACTTGCATCAATAAGAGTGAAACGGCTCAAAGTCTTTCTGAGCTTGTTCTGTCCATCTTCCAATTCACACCTGAGGCGATGATTAGTAGATCATGACCAAAAGAACAAGAATTAGGATTCAAGCAGCTGAAATGAGCCGTCTCTGAGGGATTGCTGCCCTCGGGCCTCAGATAGAAGGGGTTGTTTAGAGCCGCTGCTTCTCTAAAGGGAAAGGAGTAAGCCTCTGCTCTGGATGCCTTCAGTCCTTCGCTCTTCATTTTTTTTAGGCATGACCCACTAGAAGGAGAACCTGGCACAGACCCAAAAACAGCTGTGAAGAAAATATATCCTTAATGACCAAGGAAGTCCTCAGGTTTCCTTAGAAAACCTGAGGAGTTTCATCAAGGTTTCTCTCCTCGACCTCCATTTCCTAAATTGACAAAGGCGCAGAAAACAGATTGATGGAAGCATTCATTGTAAAAAAATAAGCTGATATTTTTTTCTCTTTTCATAATTTTACTGATTTATTTCATTTTGAAGAATCACTGGGCAAGCAGATTATTTTTAGATCAAATGTGTTAAATTCTTGGTAGCTTTTTGAAGAATATTTAATGACACTTTAATTTCAGCTCAAACGCTGTCAGTTTTATCTTTATTACTATTGTTACTTTTATTACATACTGTAATATATCATTAACAACAACACTACCTTCTTATTGGTATTAACATCTTGCCACTGCACCTTATCTACCCACTTATACTTTCTTAAGTATCCTTGAACCATTATGTGTTTTTGTTTTTATTATTTCAACTTTAAGATTTTATTCTACTTAATTTTTAGAGTATTCAAATATACCTAACTGATATGATGATCTAATTTCACTCAAAGGTGTTCATATAGAGTAGCAAGACGCCTTTAAGCTCCAAATTTGTCACACGTATTTGTACCATAAAATATCCGGCACTGTCCTGTTGGTGCATCACATACAAGTACAGCCGTTTTCATACCATAACTATGCCATTGTACGCATTTTTGAGCAGTAATAAGGTGAATTAAATCCAGGGATGTGAATCGTAATGTGCCACTGCTGAATCAAAGAGGTATTGATCTACAATTTCTCATCTTTGTTGCGCGATCCTTTAAACTGCCATGAAAACGCAGGCTTGAGTTGATTTAAATGAAGAAAAACGGCGTCTTCTGAAGGCCTCGAGCAGCGGCTCACCCATCGTCCTAATTGTACCATCATTGAGAGAAACTACTTGAAATCTGAAGTGAACCATCATCTATAATAACCTAAAGATTTCCAACTAATGGCTGATTCCTGTTCACCGACAGCCGCAGAAAACGCCACGAGGGTATGCAGATGGGGATTTGTGAACAGCATTCGAGCTTGTTACATACAATTTTAGCTGACAGAGTGATAAGTTAAAATCAGTGTATCTGGACCTAGGCTGCATCAGATGGTATTTCAATGTGTCAAGCTATGAAACAGCTTTCTTTCTGTAAATGACGGCAATAATGGCAAAAAAATAAATAAAATAAAAAGTAAGGCTTCCGTGCATCGAGATGACAATCTGTGCAGACACACAATGCAATTTCAAAATTAATCCCCCCCCGCCACACACACACTTTCCATTTCACAAAATACGGCATCTTCATTAAGAGATGAGCATGTGGCAATAACGAAGACTGTCAGCAATTAATTACAGCCTTTTATTGGCTCCCATCTTAAACCACTGTGCAATTTAATCAGATACAACCATGAGAATGCCATCTGGAGCGAGGAATAAACAAAAGCGAACATTGCCGAGATGCCTCTCAACGTGACAGCCCTCAACCAGTGAAAAATTACTTCTCTGCAAGGAGAGAAGGAGGAATTCAGGGTGCAGCAGTGTGACTGAGCCGTTTTCCACACTTTCGTCTGCTGCATCCATCTGTGGGACAGCCAGGAGAAGCTACTGCTGGCGATCACAAAACAAGGTTCAACTCCCCCCCCACAAGTCAGATGCTGATGGCTTACAAGCAGAAAAACTAAATCATCTAGAAGAGAAGAAACAAATAGAAAGCTGGCAAAGAAAACTTCTTCCATTGGAAATTTGTGTGATAGACCAGCACAAAGGAAGGCAAACGATAGACGCTTTTAGAAACTCCCTGAGGACTAATGTGGTGTGCATTGGTAGCCCTCCTTTGCAGAGCCACCTTGTTTTTTAATCCCCTGGGAACCCATCACCATCAGCTTTGAGCAGCTACAGACTGAAAGTTCTGCCCATTCTTCTTTGCAAAACAGCTAAAACTCAGTCAGATGGAACTGAGACCATCTGAACCTCGATCTTTAAAGTCTTGCCATCGATACGCAACTGCATTCAGATGTGGACTTTGACTAGGCCATTTCAGCATATGAATATGCTTTTGTTTAAAACATTTTCTTGCATCTCTGGCAGCATGTTTAGCATAGTTTTTTTTCCTGCTGGAAGGTGAACCTTTGCTTGAGTTTTAAATCCTTTGCAGCATATAACAGGTTTTCCTCCAGGATTTAGCTCCATCTAACTTTCTTTAGAGAAAAGCATCCCCACATCTTAATGCTGCCACCGCCATGTTTCACTGTGGGCAACACGGGTCTTGAGGGTGATGTGGAGTATTAAGTGTTTGTCCACATAGTCTTGGATGTGGGTCAAAGTATTTTCGCTCTTCTGACCAGAACCACATGTCTCGAGGCTCCAAACGAGCTTAGAGATGCTGCATGTTCATCAGCAAGCCTCTGAGAACAGCTGTATTTATACAGAGGAGGACAGGTGTGATTAGACGACTTCTGAAAACAGCCGGTTGCACTGGATTATATTTAGGTGCTAGAATACAAATGCAATTAACACTCCAGATGGATATTCATTAAAGAAAATCTTTAAAATAAGAGGGTCACAATTATTTACCGCTTTGTGTTGGTCTACCACATGAAATCCCAAGAGGAGACATAAAGGATTGTGACTAACAGAAAAAGTAAAAAATCTGAAGTGCATGAACAGTCCTGCAGGGGCCTGTATCAGAGTACGTGACGCGATGCATGTGTAAAATAAAATTTCCAATGAGTTTCAGGACAGATTATGACTCGCTCCCACTCTGTTCCCCTGTGTTACTAAAAAATGCCCAAGAAAATCACTGTCACCACAGCTGCCAATTCAATTTACCTCCCAGAAAATGGGATCCCCAAAGCTCCTCAGCCTGTGTGCGCTCCTTCCAAGGGGGGAAGGGAAGAAAATTGCCGCGGCTCATGGAGGGCGGGCTATTGGCTGCCACCCTCATGGAGGTGCTAATAATGTTAATAATAGTGTTGAGGAACTGATTTACCTCAGACTGGGAGCTGGTACACCGTGAAGACGGTGCAAACTTTCAACGCATTTGGCAATCTGATTGGTAGGAAGCGCCCGAAACTCAGAGCCATTTGCAGGGTTTTAAGCTGCTTATCAGCAGACTGATGCCTGTAGCATTCAAACAAATATGCAGCAACGAGGGAAATCTATCTCAGCTTTTATTATTTAGCTGCAGCTAATTGCTTTGTTGTAGCTGCTAAAGATACTAATTGCATGAAAATTAGATCTTGATTTGCTTTTTGTTTACACTTACAAGACTTGCTGAATCATTCGAGACAATGTGGAATCAGGGGGGCACAGACGTGACGCCGACTTCATACATTTCAGCGCAGACTATGGAGGTGTGGTGGGGGGGGGGCATGCACGGTTGAGTGCTCGGGAATTTCTTGTGCAGTTTCTCATCATGGTTCACAGATTCTCGGTCTGAGATAAATCGGAGCACAGGGGTCACTTTGCCTTCTGCTTTTCAGCCCCACGTTTCATGCAGACATGAGAGAGCTGCTGCCCTCGCCCTCTCTCCATCAAGAAAAATAAAACTAAGGTAGCATCCAACTTTTATGACTTTTCACACTTTGTAACAGCATTCCAGGTTAATTAAAGACGCCTTTCTTATCTCTGCAAACCTTAAAAAGGGAGGCAGACTTCAAAGGCACCCACCAGCATTGGGTTTTTACGCCAAAAACAGCATAAGGAGGAAACACGCTTTTCTTTTAAGCGTTGCCAAGTTCAACGATTTAAGTCACGTTTCAGGACTTAACTTTAGATAGCTTGGCCCCAATATCCTACAAACCGGCTGATGAAACGCTCATGTCCTCATTTTCTGCACGGTGGCAAGTAGTTTCATACAGCTGAAAGAAAATCACCCAAAACAAACCCGTCATGGTAGTTTTTTTTTCGTTTTGTTTTTTTAAAATCAAGGAAGAAATGAGCAGCGGCTTGAGTCTTTCTGAGCCTTTTTAATGTCTGGAGTGAATCAGAGTTGGAAGAGGCAAGAAAAACAAAAACATTTTAATAATCTGACTGTGCAGAGCTCCAAGAATAGAGACAATTATCGAAAGCTTCCAAGCAGGATGGGCTCCAACAAGATTTAGTGAGACAGATTCACACTTGCTCATCGTACACAAACAAGCTGGTTGTTGTTGCCTCTCCCTTTCTCCTCTCATACACGGCACAGGAGTTCAGGAGGAATGAGCCAAGGATTTCAGAGTTAAACTGTTTGTGCCGAGTCCAGCTGTGATGAGTCTGCAGTTTGCACATTTTAAGGGGAAACTTTGGTTCTCTTTTACCGGTTCTACCCGCTCACATCTCCCAAGATGACCAACTTTTGCCGTTTTTGTTCAAGATGTCAAGAAACAGGGAAGTGAGAAAAACAGGAAGCCAATTACATTTTCAGCAGTTGTCCAAAAAAATAAATAAATAAAATAAATAGATGCTGCAACTCATGCTGCATCATTCTTTCTGACTGTATCCAGCAATCCCTCCTGTTATTCCACCACATTGTGCTACACCTCTGTGTTCCCCAGAAACCAAGCAGGATGGACTTTCAGGACAGAAATGTTGTGTCATGGACATAATCAGGAAGACATTAGTCACAGGCAAGGCAAGAAAACATGATTACTGAAGAAAGCAAGCCGTTCACAGTACCGTATACAAGCATTTTAAGAATACAAAATGTATCTGCATTAACATCGATATCGGCCGATGTCATTTTCTAACATATCTGTGTCGATCCCGTGAGTAAAACTGGGCAGATATTAATAACGGATATTTATTTGCATCTTGTTTCAGGAGGGAGTTGGTCTTTTGGTATTTGTTCGTACATGACAGTTATAGGGATACAGCAAAGGATTGTGGGAAAGAAGCAATATCAGCGGCAGGATTGTCGTTTCAAGGGTAGAGGGATATATACATACACACACACACACATGCGTTTTAAGTAATGGGTGTCGACCATAACAGCAGTATCGGATATCAATATCGACCCCAGTTTTCATTATTGGTGCATTCCAAATGTTAATGGAAAATTAAGTGGAAGGCAAAAGTTGAATATAAAAGGTGCACAAGCAATGGGGATAAATATCACATTTAATTTGGAAATCAAGGTTGGAATTAAGGTCAGAGTCTGGAGTAGGAGTGGAAAGTCCATGTTGCCTTTCGTCCAATGTGACGTTTCTACAGTCAGTGATGATTTTTTGGGTACCATATCGTCTGCTGGTGTTTGTCCAAAGTCAAAACAGCCATCTGCCAAAGAAAAGTTCAGGGTATTTCATGCAGCGCTTTGCTGGCAGGCTTTATGGAGAAGCCGATTTTATTTTCCAGCAGGACTTGGCACCTGCACTCACGGCCAACAGTATTAATACCTCGTTGAATCATTATATTATCACTTTGTCTGATTGGCCAAGAGGAAGATGACAGACACCGGATCCAACAATGCAGGATGGTATCAAAGCAACCTGAGCTTTCATTACACCTCAGCAGAACCACAGGCTGATGGCCTCCATGCTACGCCGCACTGATGCACTAACTCCTGCAAAAGGAGCCTGAAGCATGTACCGAGTTCATATTGTGTGCAGTAGTACACTGTAAGCCATAATCATCTAATCTACAAGAAATGGAAGCTTGGCATATTCTCGTCTGTGTGGAACAAATCCATATAATACAGGAGTGTTAAATGAAAATGCTAAAGTCGAGGCTCCCCTTAAACCGTGCGTACCTGCCTGCTAGGCTTTATTCTTTTTGAACGAACCAAACAGTTCAGAGCTGAGATAAAAGAACCAAATGCTTTGTGTTGTTTTCTAAATGAATCACTACATCCCTTAGCGTTACCAGTCATCAGCATATTTTATATTCAAGGATCTGCTGTAAAAGGGTAAAAAAAGCTACAGTGAAAACTTGTGCAAAGATTTACTGCAGACCTAAATGTCCCAGACAAACTAATTTCAGAAGGCGTGTTTCCAGGTTTTAGGTGAGGCAATACCGGGGCAACCAGAACCCTGAGAATAATTAGAAATGGTTGATGAATGGGTTGAACTGAGGTCTGCCACCCAGGGGAGTGGGCACCAACTCCTGTCACCTCACACCTATTTTTAGTCTGGCGGAAGCACTTCTAGATGCAGCCTTGCTTGTACAGAAAGGCCAAAAACAGGAAAGAAGACTATACTTCATTTTCCAAGCCGCCGCTCTAACTTGTGACCTTCTCCTCCCATCCTGAAACCCGGCCTCCCTCTTTTTCTCCACCCCTCTCACCGCCAGGACGGCGACGCCTTACAAAGTCATTTTTTATCACAGCTCTTCCTTTCTCTAATCAAATCCACTCTTCCCACTCACATCCCTCTTTCCCTGACAGTGATGGATGGCGGCCTTCACCCGTTTATCGCCTTTACATATTTCTCTGCCCATCCGCTTAACGACACACATTCATACCTGCTGACTCTTCATCCCTCATTCCTTCCCATCTTCCTCAAACTCCTGCATTTCGCTCTTCCTCTGCTCTTTACACTAATGGTTTTTATTTTCCTCCATCTTATGCAATCCCCCACCATTTTCTTTGTGTCCCCCCCCCCCCCCCAACTACTCTCCATTTCATGCGGTTGAGCTCTCCTGCGTTCGCACTACGTTTCTATATGAAATTCTCACCCCTTCCTGCTCCTGATATACTCCGGCTGACTAAAGAGGACAATACGGCTAAAGAGCAATAGTATCAAAAGGATGAGTGGGCTTACAGTACACACGACAGCTGCAAGAAGAGGCTGTGTGGGCGTTCTTTTGTTTCTTGCCTGCAGAGAAATATGTGTGTGTGTCTATGCGTCGGCCTCCCTATAATTATGACTGTGTGGGAAGACTGTTTTGGTATGCTCTTGGTTGTTTCAGTATGCAAGTGCTCACCTTATATCTGGGGCCTGGATTATGAGCGGGAGTACGCTCCAGAAAGCCTCGGTGCAGCTGAAAGACTCTGGGTGTGAAAGACTGCTTCGACATTCAGTCGCTGTGTTTGAGCGAGCTGAGCCTTTTTTTTTCCTCCAAAAAACAACTACGTGACGCTCTTTTGCATCTCGGCCAAGCAGCCAGACTCTGTCGTGATTTTCTAAATCTGGTTTAGATCCGGAGTTATTTGGGTTTTCTGAAGGTCTCTGGAAGGTTTTTCTTTGGACTTTGTCTGCTTTTCCACCAAATCTCTGCATGTTTCCCAATTAACTAAAACATCATCAAAGTGTTAGGCCTTAAAAACCGTCTATAGCAGATGAATCACAGCTAAGATTCATGCCTATAAGATACAGGAATAAAAAAAACTTCTATCCACTGGCCCCTTTATTAGGTACACCAGTTAAATTGCTGCTGCCACATGATCAGCCAATCACACGGGAGCAGCTCAGTCCAAAGACGATCAGAACGAGAAGAAAACATGAGGATAAGTAACCTTGGTTTGTGCAGCTGGTTTGCATATTTCAGAAGCTGTTGATTTCTGGTTCTCAGAGAAAGGTGCAAATAAATACAAAATATCCAGGGAGCAGCAGCTTTGTGGATTATAACACATCGTAGCTGTAAGGGGAGAATGGGCAGAATGGGTTTCAAAGGATGAAAGCTTACAGTAGCTAAAATAACCACTCATTTCAACAAATATGCGAGGAGTAGCGTCTCTGAACACGTTTCACTTTTAAGCAGATGGGCTACAGGAGCAGAAAACCAGACTAAATAAAAACGCTGCCTGGTCCGATGAGCGTCGTTTTCAGCTGCAACATTCAGACTGAATTAAGCATAAACGACATTAAAGCAGGGATCCACCCTGCCTGCTATCAATGGTTCAGGTGGGAAATATTTCCTCTGCCCAGTTTTGGTACAAACTAAGCATTGCTCAAACGCCACAGCCTAACAGTTTTGTTGCTGACCGTGTTGATCTGTTTATGATGGTCATGGTCAGTGTCCCATTTATATCCTTCTTCCAGTAGGATATAAGGCACCACGTCACAAATCAACTCAAACTGGTTCACTGTAGTTCACTGTACTACAGCGGCCTCCATAGTCTGATATTAAACCATATTAAGCATCTCAGAGGGACGAGAGATTCACATCATGGATAAACGGCTAAAAGATCCTCAGCTATGTGTACAGATATGTCGACGTGTACAAAAATCCCTTAAATCAAAGTTAGGGTGTGGGTGCTGAACCTTTACTCCAAAAATCCAACTCAAATCAGTTTCTTCACTAAATTATCTGCCATGTTGAGACGGCTGCATTTTTTATATAGATTGACAAAAGGAGCGAAAGCAGCCAGAGTCCAGCCAAAAACTCAGACCTTCAGCCTGGAAAACACTTCATGGAGACCGCTTTAAAATGTGGCAACAAAATCTGACTGCTTTGAAGGAAACATGAGGGAAAAAAAATGAGGGATGACTCAAGACTTTTGCACAGTGATTTATGTAGAGTTTTACCCCCTGCTTCCGCCAAAACGCAGTGAAATATGAACTCAATCATGACATCTTGACGTTTGGCTGTCGGGGAGTTTCTCTGACTGATTTCTCATGGTGCACCAACCCACAACCCAATCAGATCCGTGGATTACTGTGCTTGTGATAAGTGGGTTTTGAGAGCTAATACAAATCCCCTTGTTTATAAACACCACAACATTCGCTAAGTCGATTTAAGTCGATTACGGGCTAATGGCATTTACGGATGGCAGAGTGGCTGCACACACAAACACACTCACACGTACAGTTTATTAACGTCATTAATTGTGCTCAGCATATTTTGAGGGACTTGCATTTATAATGTTCCACAGAGATTTAAAGGCCAAGAAGGAAATTAAAGCTACATTAGGTCTTAAATGTGAAATCCAATGAAACTTTCAGTCAAATTAGAGCTTTTAAGTCATGCACGGAGCGTCTCTTAATTGCCCGGGTTTGGAATGAGTTTGAAAGTATCCCTGAAAGACACTCTGTGGACATTCATCTCTCTGAAGCTATTTAGCAGCTACATATTTAGCCGGCTTTGGCTTTACAAATGGACGCTACGCCCTCCAGGGGCTGACATAAGTGCTGAAAACTTTCAGAAGTTCAGGTAACGTTGGGTGCGTCCTCTCAGCAGAGTTGAGCTCCAAATCCTGGGAGGTACTGAGGAGAAACACTTTCACAGCACATATTTTTACACCATGCAGCCTCTCTACTCTCCCTTCGCCCGTCTTCTTGCTCTCCGGAGGCTTAAAGGTTCATGCATGGTGGCGTAGCGAGAGATTTCCCAAAGATAGAAGAGCAAAAAGAGCAGGGAAATGGAGGTAGATGCAGATATAGCACACATTTTGATGAGTTAAGGACAACCCAGAGAGAATGCTTCGCTCCATTTCTGTTCTCGTTTCTTAGGAGTGTCTCAGTATTTCATCTACTGCCTCCTTTTTCCTCTCTTCCTGTGAAAAAGTGTGAAACAGGTTTGAGTCCAAGGGGCTAATTTAGTGTCTGCTGCCCCGCGAGAGAGCAAGACGGAGAGATTCTCCAACATCTACGTGTCCGAGGTCTATTGCAATTTCAAGAGCCAACTTTGAAGTGCGAATGTTTCTGAAGTGCGAGAGAAATGCTAGATTCATTCATTTCAAAAAAGAAATGATGTTCAGACGAGTAGCAGGTTGGTTAGTTGATCCTTGCAAATTAAAGCCAGGCGATGTTCTAGCAAATTTCAGCCGGTCGCGTGCGCACACAATCGCGGATGCCTGCACAGCGCTGCACCTTCATGCTACCACAGTACAGTGTGTAAGATGAGATTTTTATTGATCTGGAGAGGGGAAATTCTACTGCTGCAGCAGCACAATGAACACAGCGAAGAGGCGGCCAAAGATAAGGGAGAAAGGAAAAGATAAAATCTGAATTAAAAGTTTTATATAGCAACCGAGAGCAGTACAGAGGATAGAAAATGCCGAAAGCAAAAGGATTTTCAGTGATGTTTCAGATCTGCTGGAAAACCGAAATAGATAACCACAAATTTGCAGTAGTATTGAAACAGTGATAAGTTGCAGTCAAGTTTATATGTAATCTGATAGCAGGGTTGGACAGAGAACTAAAAAGAAAATGCTTTGAAAAGTTGCTATGAAATTAAATGAGTAACTGATCATGCATGCATAACATGTTCGCTGACATTTGGAAACTTTGGCAATTGCTTTAAAGTGTAAGCATATTTCAAAGGAAATTGAGCAAAACCGTTTCTACATCACAACCCAAATGTATTATATTGTGATTTTTTGCAGCCCAATTTAAAGTAGATCATAATTAGTAAGAATAATTATTAATTGATCCAATTTTTATTAAGAATAAACTAAAAACACAAGAATCCCCACTGCATAATGCTGCCACCACCAAGTCATACCATGGGGCTGGTGTGTTCATGGGGTTGTGCAGGTTTTCAACAATAGAGTTTTGCATGTTACTTCGGTTTCAGAGAACCTTATTCAACACGTTCTCTGTGGCCCCTACATGTTTTTGCATTCAAGCAGATGCTAATGTAGAGACTGATCATTACACTCAAGTACTTAAACTAGATATAGATCCAAGTATTGTCCAAGGTAGCAAAAATAAGCTTGACGGGCATAACTCAGACCTCTAGATGGCGGCAGACTTGATTTGTGTAAAGCATGCATTAACCGGCATAGGTAGGATGCACACTTTGGCTGCATTAGGACAGAAGCAGATTTTAAAGTGATATTGTAAGCGACTTCATATAGCTTTCATCTTCCTAATCCTCTAATAAAAGCGCAGATTTGTGGATTGCAGGACTAATAGCCATCCTGTGAACAGACTATCCTACCTGAGTTGTGGATTTCTGCAGCTCCTCCACATATCAATGAGCATCTTGGCTTCTTAGATGAATCCACAGCTTGCTTTGCCAGCCAGTTTAGGTAGTAGCTTTGCAGTTGTGCCATTCTCTTTCTGCTTTAAATTGGTGGATTGAACAGATCCCTCTGAGATGTTAATGATTGGAACATTGTTTTACAAATTAAATCTGTTTTAAACTTCTTCACAACTTTTATCCTGACCCATCTGCAGTGTTCCTTGGTTGCTCACGACTGGTATCTAACATCCAAGACCCTTACAGTTAGAGTTGGATTTTTACTGAGATTAAATTACACATGGGTGGACTCCATTTACTACTTCGGTGTCCTCTGAAGACAAACAGTTGCACTACATTTTATTTAGGGGCTTCAGAAGGAGGGTGAGTGCAGATACAGACCACATGTTGCAGATTTAAACTGAAAAGTTTTGGAAACAATGCATCTTTTAATTCCACATCAGTCGTTAGCTGTGGTTATATCAAATACTTTATACAGACAAGATCAATTACGACTAACTATGAAGAAAAAATTAGATAAAGAAGAGGGAGGAGAAAACGAGGCGAAAATGAAAGATCAAAAGGGAGAGTTGAAATGAATTGGACAGGTTGTGATCCATCTCTTAGGGTCAGATCGATTGGCGAGGGAAGGGATCCGTTACATCCAACTTTCTGTGCATGCCCATCAGAAAGCTTCAACACTGCACTCTCGGGCTGCAAATGAGATCTGAGAGCAATATATGAAGTAGCGAGAGAGAGATGCAGAGGTGCAAAATGAAACAAAAAAAGGCTGCAGGAGTGGGGAAGAGGTAAGGGAGAAAAATGACTGTACAGGATAATCAAGTGATGAGGCAGATGGGGAGGAGAGAGACGGGGCGAGGAAGGAGATAAATGAAAGGGGAATGTGAGAAAGGGCCGCGTCTCTGAGACAGGCAGGGCACAGAAGGGAATACAACAAAAATCTTATGCGGTGCATGAAGTCATGCGAGTGCATAAAAGTAGGAGCAAGAAGAGGCAAGGAGACGTGGAGGTCAGCAGCCGAGTCAGCAAACGACACAAAGACGGGGGGAGCTGTGACTGATAACATTGTCGTTCTCAGGTTGCCTGAAGGGCAGACAAGAGTGGGGAAAGAAAGAGAATGAGACAAAGAAAAGGTAAAGTGGAAGCCAGATGAGCCAGAGGCAGAAATGGTTCTCAGATGGTAGGCGAATAAGGATGAAGAGACAGGTGAAAGGAACTGCAGGAGGAGAAGGGAAGGAAACGATCCATGGCCATCGACTAATAGAGTCGGAGAGGTATGGAGGTTAAACCTGCGAGCAGGCATGCCTGGGGCAGATGGATGCGAGGGCTTTCACAGGGAGAGGCAGAAATTAGGCACAGTGTGGATAAATGTACAGCAGGAGGGATTTGGCATGAGTGACAGGGGAGGGCAGAGACGAAGTGGGGGGTAAAATAAAAACTAAGGTCAAACCAAGGAGTGGAAACACTGACCACACAAGCAAAAAAAAAAAAAAAAAAACCTCTTTGCCACTGATTCTGTTTTTCGGTTCCTTTACCTGCCAGAAGGTGATCATCTGCTACAGTCTTTGTTCTAAAGCCTCCAACAAGTTTCTTCCCCAACCTCCTGGTATTTAGCGTCATCCATCTGTCAATTACCTCCGACAAGCTTCCCCACAGCAAACTTTAAGTGAGACTTTGGCTCCATTTAGCTCCTCCAGAGTTGTTCTCCAATTATTGTGATACTTCCCTGGCTATATCTTAGTAGGTCTGCATGATGCTTTTTGGTCACTTTTTACCATTAATGCTCCTCCAACAAACCTCTGAGGCCTTCACAGACATGCTGTATATAAACCGAGAATAAATTACAGCCAGATGGCCTCTCCTTTTCAATCTCAGCAATTTCTAAAAGGTAATTGAATTTTATCTAGCAGTAATAGAGTAAGGGGGGAGATTATATGCGTACTCCACACTTTTCAAACTATAATTTATTAGCCAATGTTCAAAACTGCTTATTTCATTTCACCTTTAAAGTTCTCTGTGTTGATCTTTCACCTAAAATCTGAATGAAACACATTGAAGTTGGTAATTGTAGTCTTAAGTAGAAAACAGCTCAAAAGATGTGTGTGTGTATATATATATATATATATATATATATATATATATATATATATATATATATATATATATATATGTGTGTGTGTATATATATATATACACACACACATATATATTCAGTCTGCATCCCTCTGAAGGGGCGCAGGAGGCTTCAACTTCCAACATCGACTGCCCCGAGGACGAGCTGTCACTGCAGGCATTCATAACTTTGTCCCACGCACACGTCCCCACCTTCTCCTGCTTCGGGCATTTCCTTCCTCTCTTTTTTCTCTTTAAGACTAATGTCATCAGGAATGAGGAAATAACTATATACATGTTAAAGTGGAGTCTGTATTCGCCCTTAAAAACTTACATGGTAGTCACTACAGTTTCCCAGAATACTAAGTGGCACTTAATCATTTAGAGCCAACTGGTGAAAGGCAAAGAGAGGCATGTGTTGTGACACACTTGAGTCATCGTACTGTTCATGTTCTGCTCAATGGATATAAACAGGGCTGTTTTTACCACCACAATCAAGCTTGAATCCATTTTTCTTCCTGAATAACTAATGTCCCAGTGGTTAAAGGTTCTGCTGAACCGCTCGGTTTCAAAGGGAGATGCGTCCAATTAACAGAACTATTCATAATAGCTCAAATCAATGGGATCTATTCCCATCATTACACTGCAGCACCGCTTACTTTATTCCCCCACTCTGCTTTAAGTGAGAACATTTAAGAGCCCGAGATAAAATTTATAATCGTTTCCGGCCGACGGTGTCTTATTTTTTTCTCCCCCTTATCTCATTATAGCAAGAGACCAAAAAATGGGACAGTGCCGGCCGGTTTTATTCGGAGCTCGCAAGTCGAGAACAGAACGAAGCACGTGGAGCAGGTGGAGCAGAGGGAAGACTTTCATACCAACACCGCATTGGTATCAGAGATGGATTATAAACCCTTTTAGCTTCACACAGAAAGAGCAAACCTATGGAAACTATTAAGTAGCAATTTGCGTCAGCCGTTAACAGTCAGGATGATGCATGGCCCAGCCCGGTCGTTACTCAATGTCTCAAAGCTTGCATGTATTATACTGTACATCAATATATAATCACCAAGGTCTATGTTCCGTGCAGCACCAACCCAGAGACACGCCATCCTTCTCCAGAGACGCCTCTTTGTCTTTCTGACTATAAAATGTCATCTTCACTTTCACCACAAGTGAGACTGTTACCGTCAACCCCTGTCAAACTCCCTGTATCTAGGTTACAGTTGCTATAACAACTGTTGTGCATGCCAATGAGTTGCAGTGAGTCATTCTTGTACCTTATCACAAAGCCACAAAACGTGTGTTTACGGGCAGATTTTCTTTTTTTTTTTTGCATATCTCAGATTTACAACAGGGCTCTTTGTGCGGGTTTTACAGAACCCACCTTCCAGAGACCTACAGTGTGAGCTGATCCGGCTATCGGGCCTACCGTTTTAAGAGAAAGTGCATCTCCTAAGCCCTTCCTGAATATTTCTGGGAGCTGGATGACCATTTTCCATCTTCTGGGATATTAGCACATTCAGCAACCAAGGCTGCGTTCACTCACTCGGTTATAAGAGGTCTACAAACAGTTTCTGTATTTCGAGCAGTACTTGAATGCAGCATAGCATCATTATGTGTCAAATATCCCCAGTTATGTGTCGTAGCAGCAGCAGGACACACTGGAAAGCGCGCCTAAATTGGATGTGATGAACAGCAAAATTCTGTTAGCGTTTGGCCAAAAACAATGTGGTCTTCAAAACCCATTTGTGGGAAAAAAATTGTATTTTGATTCAGATGCATGGACTACATAGTTGCAGTATCACTCAATCAACTAAATCCATTGTCAAAGTTTTATTATTTATACAGAAGCTATAGTTATTTTTAGCAGTTACAGCATCTAGAAAAAATTATTCATGGACAAATTAGTTTTAAATCTGATTACGTAAACATATCTTTTGACATGATTAGTATTCAGATTGATAATTAGTTTGAACTTTGTTTAGCCAATTTAATTAAGTCCTTTTAAGTTCTAAAGAGAACCAGGCAGTCAAGCTGTTGACTGCCTGGTTCTCTTTAGACTGTGCTTTAGCATTTTCAACAAGTCAGGAAATCATATTTAGCTATAGATGTTAGCATTAGCATGCTAGTTCGCATTAGCAGAACATTATGATGCTAACTCGTGTGTAGTCCGACTTTCTAAATTTAGTCATAATTTCAACAAGGATGCCCCTTAAATTTGGAATTTCAGCTTGAGTAATGATTGCAGAATAGTGTTGAGTTCAGCATCTTTTACGGCTGCCAGGCAGAAAAAAAAAACACTTAACCATTCAAAGTGCTAAAACATTTGTACCAAAAGCTTTAATCACTTTAAAACAAATGGCACCATGTACAATCTGTATCGATTTCATAAAATACTCAAGTACATTACAGGTTCCTATTGATACTAGCAGTGTCAGGTTCAGTGTCAGACTTTCAACTAGAACACACTTAAAGTGTGTGAGATCATTTATAAATACTCAGCTTGATGTTAGCAGGCCATTATTAGCATTGGCTAAATTGTGGCAATTATTTTTTGTTTGCAAGCTAAACATGGCATTAGCATGCTAACTTGGCTAAGGCTGCAGAGATATATTCCATAATTTGACAGATATAGTGTAAAACCTTTGAAATATATGCAAAACTTTGCTGGATTTTTTTTCACAGACTTTTCATGGATAAAAAAAAGCTAGTTTTAAAACATCACAGCCCAGTGGACTTTATAGTGACTGGTAGGTGATGTGAACACGTGGAGCCTGAAAATCATGCAAGCATTCAATTGCACAATGTATTGCAATTGTACTAGCATTTGAAATTATGGATTATTTCTGCTACTGCACAAAGAACTAAGAGGGCATAACTGCAGAGTGGCACTTACAATAGCATGAACATGTGCAAAACAAGCCTTCTTTCCAGCTTTGTTGAGCCAGTAAGTGGAAGCTGGCAATTCAGACACAAACCCTTTAAACACAATATGAAACTTGATGTATGTCAAATGTGGAAACAATTGTATGTCTTCCTTTGATGTTTAGTTATATTGTGAACTAAATTATCTATGATTATATGATTTTAGGACGACCGACAAATAGAAATCATAGACATTACTGTACATCATGAAAGCCTGAGTTAAATATGCCTTACATAACAATGAATATGGTCCTAAAATTGAGTTGTTCTCCATTTTCTACTCTCCTCCCTCTGTTTCTGTAGGTCTGTGGAAAGCCAGGCGATCTACCATGCTTGTTCCCCCACCCCTCCATTCCTGCAGACAAACACACCTGCCCCGCACACACCTCCACCCTAAAACAGCAGAGGGATCAACCCTTCGCTCTCTATTCCCTTCATCCATCCTCTCTCTCTCATTTCTTCCCCCGCTATTCATCTCATCATTGTCCTCCTCATCCCACCTCCTCCACTGTGCATGCCCCAGTACTTCTACGAAGAGAACCCTTCCTGACTCTGTCACTTTCCCAGTGTTTCACTGGCTGACACTGGTCACATGCTGCCTGCTGCCCTCTCTGATTGGAGCAGGGGAGACGTGGGGTGTGGTTTCGGCCTGCCCGTTCCACTGTGTGTGTAGAAACCTGTCGGAATCGCTCAGCACGCTCTGCGCCGATAAGGGCCTGCTCTTTGTACCGCCGCATGTGGACCGGCGAACGGTGGAGCTGCGACTCGCTGACAACTTTATAACAGAGGTGGGCGGGAATGACTTCGTCAACATGACCGGACTGGTTGATCTTACTCTGTCGAGGAACACGATCCACCAAATCCGACCTATGGCCTTTGCTGACCTGGAGAGTCTTCGCTCTTTGCACCTGGATGGTAAGGCAAAATCCTTTTCCCAGAAGCTTCAAGTTAAAATGTTACATTTTTACAAGAAAACTACTCTGGCATTGTGTTAACTTAGGTAACCGCCTGACAATACTTGGACCCAAGGACCTTGCAGGTTTGACAAACCTGCAACACCTGATAATCAACAACAACCAGCTCATCAAAGTCTCCGTCGAGGCCTTTGATGACTTCTTGCTCACGCTAGAGGACCTCGACATGTCCTACAATAATCTTAGGAGGTAAGTTTTCGTTTTTTTGGTCAATCAAAAAAACCTTCCCTGATTTCAGACTGGCACCCCCAAACCTTTTACAACTGGTTCTGTTCGGAAGTTTCTGATAGTATCAAACACAGTAGAAATCTAATAATCTGTTGGGTCTGTGCACTTGAGGATGGTTCTGCCCAATGTGCGTCAGAGGTGTGGTTTGTAGTAAAAATAGTGATATATTATACCTTTCACATACAAGAACTATTTTTTATCAATTCCTGATTAAATAACTTTAGATCTAATCTAGTCAACTTACTGTCCCATGGTCTTTAAAATATCAATGTAATATGACCATTAATTATCCTGTTTAGAAAATTAAAAAAGCTTCTAAAATCTAAAACACTTTGAAATTTTAAAAAATTCAAGTGTTAAACTATTCATTTACACATGTATTTGTATTAAATACATACAATCATTAAACCTTTTAGAACAGCCAAGAGATGGTTTTGTCCACAATGGTTGAACAAAAAACTAATTTATACTAGTGGCTCTTAAAAATTACACACCTTTCAAATTCCCTTAAGTCCTTT